>PUFA01000183.1:1200000-2400000 GCA_003508835.1 Eonycteris spelaea
GTAGTCTACATCACCTGTTACTTTTTCAGGTAATGGAGAGAATGTTTCTTACATATTCTGATTCTGAAGAAGGTTGTGATGAACTCTTTTGGCTTCCCCTATGAGTTGAAGAGAACGACCAGAGAGCTAAATGTTTTCTGGCTAATGTTAAATTTAACCAATAGGCAAGAATGGCACAGGACTCCAAAAAAATATTTTATTTACTTAAGGTGTCATTTCTTAGGGTTGAGGTAAAGCAATCAAATATTACAGGCATACCTTACAGATACTGGGAGTTCAGTTCCAGACCACCACAATAAAGCAAATATTGCAATGAAGTGAGTTACATGAAATTTTTGGTTTCCTAGTGCATATAAAAGTAATGTTTACACGATACTGTAGTCTACCAAGTGTATGATAACATTATGTCTGAAAAAAATGCATATACCTTAATTTAAAAACACTTTATTGCTAAAAAATGCTAACCATCATCTGAGCCTCAGATTTTTTTGTAATATTTTTGCTGGTGGATCTTGCTTCAATGTTGACAGCTGCTGGCTGGTCAAGGCAGTGGTTGTTAAAGGCTGAGTGGCCTTGGCAATTTCTTAAAATGAGACAACAATGAAGTTTGCCACACTGATTAACTTTTCCTTTCATAGATCGTGTCTCTGTAAAACGCGATGCTATTCGATAGCCTTTCACCCACAGCAGAACTTCTTTCAAAATTAGAGTCAATCTTCTCTGCTGCTATCAACCGTTTATGTAATAGGCTAGATCCTGTGTTTTCATTTCAACAATCTTTACAGCATCTTCACCAAGAATATATTCCATCTCGAGAAACTACTTTTTTTGTTCATCCATAATAAGCAACTTCTTATCTGTTTAAATTTATCGTGAGATTACGGCAATTCAGTCCCACCTTCGGGCTCTACTTCTAATTCTAGTTCTCTTTCTCTTTCCACCACATCTGCAGGTACTTCCTCCACTGAAGTCTAAACACCTCAAAGTCATCTAAGACGGTTAGAATCAACTTCTTCCAAACTACTGTTACTGTTGATATTTTGATCTCTTTCCATGAATCATGAATGTTCTTAATGGCATCTAGAATAGTGAATCCTTTCCAGAAGGTTTTCAAATTTACTTTGCCCAAATCCATCAGAGGAATCACTATCTATGGCAGCTAAAGCCTTGTGAGATGTATTTCTTAAATAGTAAGACTTGAAAGTCAAAATTCCTCCTTGATTCATGGGCTACAGAATGGATGTTATGTTAGCAGGTATAAAAACAACATTAATCTCATTGTACATCTCTGTCAGAGCTCTTTGCATGACCAGGTGCCTTGTCAGTGAGCAGTAATATGTTGAAAGGAATCTTTTTTTTCTGATGAGGTCTCAGCAGAATGCTTAAAATATTTAGTAAACCTTGTCGTAAATAGATGTACTGTCATTCAGACTTTATTGTTTCATCTATAGAACACGGTTAATAGATTTAGGGTAATTCTTAAGGGCCCTAAAATTTTTTATATGATAAATGAGTATTGGCATCAATCTAAATTACAGATGCATTAGCCTCTAACAAGAAAGTTAGCCTGTCCTTTGAAAGCTTGAAGCCAGACATTGACTTCTCTCTAGTTATGAAAGTTCTAAATGGCATTTTCTTCCAATATAAGGCTTATTTGTGTACATTAAAAATCTGTTGTTTTGTGTAGCAATGTTCATTAATTATCTTAGATCTTCTGGATAACTTGCTGCAGTTTCTACATTAGTACTTGTAGCTTTGCCTTGAATTTTTATGTTATAGAGATGGCTTCTTTCCTTCAACCTCACAAACCAAACTTGCAAGCTTCAAACTTTTCTGTTACTTCCTCACCTCTGTCAGCAGTCATAGAATTGAAGAGAGTTAGAATTTGTGGATTAGGCTTTGGCTTAAGAGAATGTTGAGACTGGTTTGTTTTTCTTCTTCTCCTGGCTTTATTGAAATATAATAGATAATTAGTTGCTCATATTTACATTGTACAATTCAATGAGTTTTTTTTTCAATTGTAGTTGGCATACAATCACATACCAGTTTCAGTTGTACAGCATAGTGGTTAGAGATCTATATAGTCACCCCACTAAATCAGGTTCCCCTCTTCCCCCTTACATGTTTATAACATTATTAACTATTTTCCTAATGCTACATTTTATATCTCTGTGTATATTTTGTAACTATACATTTGTACTCCCCCAACTTTTCTCCCATCTAGTAGCCCACAAAATATTCTCTGTATCTATGAGTTTATTTCCACTTTTGTTGTTGTTTATTTCATTCTTTAGATTCCACATGTATGTGCAATCATGGGAAATTTGTCTTTTTCTCTCCAATCTATTTCATTCAGCACAGTATCCTCTAGGTCCATCAAGGCAATATTCTTTTCCACCACCTTCCTCTTAGTCTCTGTGTGTCTTTTAATGTGAAGTGAGTTTCCTGTAGGCAGCATATGTAGGGGCCTTGTTTTCTTACCCATTCAGCCATTATGTCTTTTGGTTGCAACATTTAATTCTTTTCTATTTGAGGTAATTGTTGATAAATATGTATTTAGTACCATTCTTCATTCTTGTTTTTGATACAAGTTTTTTCTTCTTAAAGAAGACATTCCAACAATTCTTGTAATACTGTCTTGGTGTTGATGAATTCTTTTAGCTTATTTTTGTCTGGGAAGCTCTTTATCTGTCTCTAAATGATAGTTTTGCTGGATAAAGTATTCTTGGTTGAAGATCTGGGTTTTCACTACATTGAATATTTTGTGCCAATCCCTTCCATCCTGCATAGTTTCTTTTGAGCAATCAGCTGCCAGTCTTATGGGTGCTCCCTTGTAGATAACAAACTGCTTTTCTCTTGCTGCTTTTAAGATTCTTTGTTTTTAACCTTTGGCATTTTAATTAAAATGTGTCTTGGTGTAGGCCTCTTTGGGTCCATCTTTTTTGGGACTCTCTAAGCTTCGTGGTTGTATGTCTATTTTCTTCACCAGGTTAAGGAAGTTTTCCGTCATTATTTCTTGAAATAGCTCTTCATCTTCTTGTTTTCCTTCAGGCACCCTTATGACATGGATATTTTTACATTTAATTGTGTCCCATAGGCTCTTTAAGTTATTATTATAGTCTTGTCTCCTTTTTTCTTGCTATTCTGGTTGAGTGTCCTTGGCTTCCCCATCCTCTATATTAGTAGTTCAGTCCTCTTCTTTACCCACTCTGTTGATTCCCTCTTATTTACTCTTCATCTCAGATAATGTGTTCTTCATTTCTGACTGGTTCTCTTTTATATAATTTCCATTTCCATTTTTATGTTTTTTATCTCTTTGTGAAGTTCTCACTGAATTCATCTACACTTCTCTTAAGGTCATTGAGCATTTTTATAACCAGTGTTTTGAACTCTGTATCTGTTAGATTGCTTGACTTCATTATTCCTGGATCTCTATTCTGTTCTCTCATATGGTCTCTGCTTCTTTGTCTTTCCATTTTGGCTGCTTTTCTGTGTCTATCTCCATGTACTAAGCAAAGCTCCTATATCTCCCAGTCTTATTAGTGCAGCTTTGTGTAGTAGGTGCCCAGTGGCACAGTCCTGAGAGGGGTTCAGCTGTAGATCAAGTTTAGCCCCAGCTTGTGCCCCACCCGTTAAGATTCGGCACGCAAATCCAATAATGCTGTGCTTATAGTTGCCTCAATAAATTACACCAGAAACCAAAGCCAGCTGCCACCAGTGCGCATCTTGGCACTGCTCACCAAGCAGCCATGGACTCTCCAAGAACACACCTGGATGTGGTTTGGGTGGGGCCACGAGTTGGGGGAGGCAAAGTTTCAGGGAATCCTCTGGGTGGAGCTACATCTATTATCCACTTTGATCATGTCTCAGTTATGTCGTCTGTGTGTCCGCACACCAGGAGAACGGAGGGCTCAACAGAAGAACAATGGATACTGCAAGCACTTCTGTCAGGAGAGATCCTCACCTCTGGCCCTCACTCCAACAACTCAGTATTCCCGTGTAAGTCCCTGGTGCCCCCAGAGCAGCCAGCCTTGTGGTGCTCAGAGTGAGCAAGTCCATCACTGCAAAAGTTCACTCATGGACACAGCCCCTGTAAGAGACATCTGCACCTGCTGTAGCCTGTGTTCCACTCAGCCACTAGGGACCAGACAGCCTCACATCTTCACTCTTCCTACCTTCCACCATCACAAGTTGATTAATTACTTCTCTCCTAGCTGTAGTGCTTCTGTGCCTCTAGATCCCAGGTGACTTTCCTTGATGTTTGCTCCAGGTTTCTATCATAACTTTGATTTAGTCACAAGAGGGATGAACAAAGTCTCTATCTTTATGCCATTTTTTCCTCCTCCAAGAAAGTTTTTAAAACATAGATAAAACATTAGAAATTTCTGAACGGAAATTACAATATAAAAGTTACAACAAAAGAGAATAATTAAAGAAAGATCAGTTTGACAGCCTGTGTTGGCACATATTCTGATGCTGAATGAATGGTAACAGAAGACATTGAAAAAGGATATTAACATTATAATTATTTCATATTTTTGTAAAGCACTTTGCAAGATACAAAAATAAATAATACATGGTCACTGACTTCAGTATCAGGTTGATGACCTCGAGGCCAGACCAGTAAATAATGCCCAGAGCATTCTATTCTCTGTGAGAACGACCTGCCCTAAAGAGAAACTACTTTACTAGAGCATTACATGACCTAGGAGGGCAATAAGACAACCCTAACCCCCATGTAGCCTTCCTGTCTCACAGCCCTTATTTTTTTCATGTAACTTAATTTTTTTTTTGGTCAAAAAATGGACTTTTTAAAATAGTATAACTGGAAATCAAATTTTTCCTTTCCACAGGGTTTACTGTTTATTTGTTTGTTTGTTTGTTTGTTTAGTGACTTTTCCTGAACCAATTCAATAAACTATTCTTGGTGCAGGGTGGCTGCTTAAGTTCACTTGATTAGCGTAATTGTTAGCTAATAATTGAAGAGAGGTGTCCTCAGATGCCTGGAACCAGTAAGTCTCTCAGTCATTACAAAGGGGCTTTGTGTGCATATTAGAGTATGTCTTCGACACTGGGCCAGGCACTTTACAACTCCACCATAACCTACATTTTCGTCTTGTGCAGAGCCTAAGGTTAACCAGAGGCAAAAGCTTCAGGTCTTTTTGGGGTTTTCCTAAGCATGCAAAGTCCTGGATATGTGTACAGCTCTAGATGTGCAGGTGGCCTTCTCGATTCCCAGGAATATGTTGCAGTTTTTCAACACTCCTTATGGCCATCTCATTCCAAAACTTTTTCTTTTGTCCCAACTGTTTTCTACACCTCAGGCACTCATCATATTAAACAACAGCATCTAATTGACTATATTCAATAAATGTCCCCAGGGCAAAGGCTGGGTGACCTCCAACTTGAGTTAAATAAAGACAGTCTTGTGAGCAGAGTCTCCTAGGAATTGACTAGTAGATCAAATGATGACATTTCTCTGGGAATGGGGCTTTGAATAAGCTCTAACATTCTTTTGCCCCCACCACTGGCACCCAGGATGCTGGTTTTCCCCATGATTGATTTTCAAGGCAGCCATAGAGCTGAGGAGGGTGTTATAGGAATAGGGCAAGTTAGAACACCACGGAGTCACTGTTCTCACCAAAATTCAGCCTGTGTTCTTGGATAAATGCTCCCAGTATTGTTGCAAGCCCTTGGTTAATTTCCAGTGTTCTGAAAAGTTGATTCTGGCCATGTTTGCCACTTTTCTTACTGCTTTTATGATGGAAGAATTTTTGGAGGTCCGTACTTTGCCATTTTCACTGACATTGTTTCCAAATATACTTTAAAATACATTCCTGAATTGAAAGTAAGAGTACTAAATGATCTCTCTCTCTCTCTCTCTCCCTCTCTCTCTCTCTCTCTTTCTCTCTCTCTCTCTCTCTCTCTCTCTCTCCTCTCTCCTCTCTTCTCTCTCTCTCTCTCTCACACACCACACACACACACATACACACATCCTAGAGCACTATAGTAGTTACTGAAAAATTCAACTCACATAATTTCAAAAGTGGCAGGAGTATTCTATAGGAGGTCAGGAGTAAGCCAGGATAGTGGTTACTCTCAGGAGGGTAGTGACTAACCAGTGGCTTCTAGTTACTGATAATGTTCTGCTTCTTGATCTGAATACAGGTTATGACTACTAAGTACATATTGCACTGTATATGCACACATGGCTGTTCATTGAGTTTTATACTTGTGATTTGTGCAATTTTCTGTGTCTTTGTACCACAACAAAAATTTTATACTGTGCAGTAGTCAACACCAGCACTCCTTGTCTACCCTGCTCTATCCATAAAACAAATCTATTGTGGTACTGACACATGGTTAGATAAACCAAATCAGAACAGAATGTCTATAAATGACTGCAATAAATGTGACAATTTATACAACATAAAAGTGGCTTTTCAAATTAGTGAAAGATAGGTAGATTATTTAATAGATGTGATGGATAACTTTTTGGAACAAAAATAAGTTCAGTTCTACTTTATGTTTAAAGTAGATTTAAAATTTTTAAATAAAATAAGATTAATCAAAGAATTCTTGAAAAGATATTTTCATTACTTTTGAGTAGAAAAGTGTTTTTAAAGCACAACATAAAAAAACACATGAAAGGCTGATCAATTAAACCATATAAAGTTGAAAAAGTGTGGCAATATTCAAAATAAGAAAGTCAATTAAAATGGGGAAAATATTTCCAATTTGTAGTACATAGAGTAGGCTAAGATCACTTGTATGAAAAAAGCTCTCTCAGATCAATAAGAAAGAAAACAATTAGCCACCAGAAATTTAGACAAAAAAATATACAAATGGATCATTCAAAAAAATTACAACCACTCAAATATATGAAAAGATGCTTAATCTTACTCATGAAGAATGAACTAAAAGTAATACTAGAAAGATATTATTTCTGTAGTATCGAAAAACAGAAAAACATTTTGTAATACGCTGAGTTGGCAAGAGCATAGGGAAGCAGCCACCCTTCTACACTGCTAGAGGGAAATTCTAAAAGGTGGTGAAACCTTTGTAGAAAACAATTTATTGTGATAGGCAATATCTATCGGTATGAGAGATGAGCATAATTTTACTTTTAGAAATATATCTTAGAAATATATTAGACCACAAGTAAAATTGTACGTATGTGGTTATTAATTTCAGCCTCGTTTGCTATAACAACAACAAAAAAAAAAAACTGAAAAAACAAAAACCCAAACAACTATCAACAGAAAACTGGTCAATAAACAGAACCATTAAATAGAATGAAAAAATTACTTTTTATATATACGGGACAACTTCAAGTGAAAAAAGCGAGGTGAATGAAAAAAGGGGTTCTATGGAGAGTAACTTCACAGGGTGATCTTTTTAAATTAAATTTATTGGAGTAACATTGTTTAACAAAATTATATAGGTTTCAAGTGTACAATTAAATAACATATTATCTGTGTATTGCATTGTGTGTTCACTGTTAGATGGTTAGGTAGACATGAGTGACTGGGGAATGTAGGCTCCACCCAAAAACCTCTCTTAGGACCTCCCTGACACACCCATTTTATGGTTAGAAATTACCCCCGAGGCACAAAAGAGTAAGAAGTTATAAAATAGCTGCTGGTTTGGTCCAGCCACAGGTGCTTGTGCAGTTAGTACGACACTAACCTCATAACCTTAGCTTATTATACCATCATTATAATGTCGTGCATATGCCTGGAAGTTCATGAATCTAATTATAACAGATTGAATTCTGGACATCCACATGCACAGTAAGTAAAAGGTTGTATAACAGCCAACAATCAAAATAACCTCACTTGCCAATCATCTAGCACCACTTCTGTAAACGTATATACAGAAGTCAGTATAAGACTCACATCTCAAGTTCCACAAGGCTGCAGCCTTCTTTGGTGTAGTCCATTTCTCTCCTGAAATGTGCTTTCAATAAATCTTACTTTTCCTAAATCTCCTTGATCTGCAATTCTTTACTGTGTTGGCAGGAGGAATCGAGGACTCCTCAATGCCACCGGGGCAACGACAGATTTTAGATTGCTCCAACGGTAACATTCACCACTCACAATCAAATCTTCTGTCACCATATATTTAACCCCTTTTACCCCTAACTACCTCTCTTCCTTTTCCTTTTCCCTCTGGTAACCACTAAACTATTATCTGTGTCTATGATTTTTTGTTTGTTTGTCTTGTTTGTTGCTTTCGGTCTTATGTCCCACATATGAGTGAAATCATATGGTTCTCAACTTTTTCTGTCTGACTTATTTATCTTAGCATGTTTATCTCAAGATCCATCTATGTTGTCACAAATGGTAGTATTTCATCTTTTCTTATGGCTGAGTCATCTTCCATTGTATATATTTACTACATCTTCTTTATTCAATCATCTATTGAAGGATACTTGGTTGTTTCCATGTGTTGGCCATTGCAACTAATGCTGCAATGAACATCAAGGTACTTGTATCTTAATGGATCAACGTTTTCAAATTTGGGGGAAGAAGATCCAGAAGAGGAATTGAGTCATATGGTAATTCTAGTGTTAATTTTTTGAGGAACCTCTATACTGTTTTCCATAATTCCTGTACCAATTTACATTCCCACCAGCAGTGTTTGAGTGTTCCTTCTCCCCCATAACCTCTCCAACACTTGTTATTACTTATTACTTGTCTTGTTGATAACAACCAACAAGACATTGTAGTTTTGATTTGCATTTCTCTAATAGCAAGTGAAGTTGAGCATCTTTTCATATGTCTGTTGGCTGTTTGTATGCCCTTTAGGGAGATGTGTCTGTTCAGGTCCTCTGCCTATTTTTTAATTGGATTGTTTGTTTTTTCATTGTTGAGTTGTATGAGTTCTTTATATATTTTGGATATCAACCCCTTATCAAAGGCACAGTTTGTAAATAACTTCTCTTATTCAAAAAGTTGCCTCTACATTTTGTTGATGGTTTCTTTTGCTGTGCAGAGCTTTTCAGTTTGACATAGTCTTACAAGGTGATTTAATCACAAATTTCTAATTAGACAGGTCATGGTGGGTACTCTTGCCCCAGGCATATAACTTTTTATATGATTTAAGCAAGTTCTGCCTATTGTTTTTGTGCACCCAGGTTAACACACCTTTGAAATAAGTGTAACCAGGTCAAGACATAATCTTGTTAAATATCCTGTAATCCAATTCTTGTACCTTCATGTAACATTCCTTACGTTCTCTCCTTAATTTAAAATGCATTAAAAAAACTGCAAAACTGTCATTCTTGGGAGCATTTGAGATCTTGCTTCCTGGCTATCGTCACCAGTTTTGTCCCAGATAAACCCTTATAAAATTCTCTAAAGGTTTATATGTTTCTTATATCAACATTTACTTAGCATAGTCAGCAGAATTCTGAAGAAGCCCAGCCAGAACTATCCTGTGGACCTGGACTCTGTGCTAGGTACCAGCAAGGACCCACTGTGCCCCACTGTCTCTCAATTTGCATTGAGTAAACTTGGGTTGTTGTAGCCGTCAGCCCCCGAAAGACACATGGACCACCAGAACTCAGTGAGTTATAGGAAACACTCTTTATTCAGCCAGCTGGGTCTGCCAGGGGTATGCAAACCCCAAATTAACCAGCCCCGAAATGTAGAGGTACAAGGGTTTTAAGCCCCAAATCCCAAATCCCATTCTTCATTCTGTCTAAACACAAAGGTCTATCCTTCTTCTATTCATTATCTGTCAACTCACAGGTCAGACGCATAAGTGGGGTTACAGAAACAGAAAGCTTATTGTTAGAATGTTATGTTCCTATGGGTAACAGCCTATGTTCCCATGGACATAGCCAAGTTCTCATGGACACAGCCAAGCAGTAATTTTCCTGCAAGTAATAAATTTCTAGCAGTCATTTTTCAGCCATTCCAGGGTGATTTTTCTTTCAGAATTCCTGCCTTCGATAAGGGGTTGATATCCAAAATATATAAAGAACTCATGCAACTCAACAATGAAAAAACAATCCAATTTTATTTGAACTGTTTTTAGGAAATCCTTGTCATAGTGCATTTAAACTGGACTTAAATTAGATGGATAAGGATTGAGTTAACCGATGGAAAGGAAAAAAAATGGCGTGCTACTTTTAATTTTAGCTTATTAATTGGATTGCTTATTGAGAGTCTGAAGAAAAGTTTTGCTGGTTAAACGAGAGGCTTACCTCTCTTTAGTTCCAAAAGAGAAAAGACACTTGCTTCTCTATCCCAAATAGCCAGTGGGGTGACAATAGTTGTTCAGCCCCTCGAATCCAGAGTGGTGGAGATGGGCACCACTAGGTGTCCAGTGTATTAATGCAGTTGATCCCAAAGAAGAGTGCTTTGTGAAAGGCAAGATGCCCTGGAACGGGTTAACCCTGAGACAGGTCCCGTGCCTTGGAAGGAGTTGCAGTTCTCGTGGCATCCTATAAGCTCTCACTGGCCCTTGCTCAGGTATTCTTAGGTGACAAAAAATCTGTGTGGGGTTTTCCTTGGGGAAAAATTTCCTCTAGGCACAAAGTAGTCCTATAGGGATAGACACTGCATTTGGATTATCTGGACACATGCATGTAAGGTCTAGTTTTCCCTGGAAGTTTGTTTAGCCTCTACAAATAGCAAAGGGAAAAACTAAAATTAACATAGAAAATCACGTCTCTGAGTTCGATAAGCCCCAAGACACTCAGCCACCTATCAGTACTAAGATGAACAAAATGAGGGTCCTTTGATCTTCTAAATTAATCTCTTTTTTTATTTTTGGCATCCACAATTAGAAAAAGCTAGCTGTAGACAGAAGAATAGAAAACATATTTAATTGGTCTCTCAAAACTTCAAAAAGATGACTTAGATAAATGGATCAACATATGATGTTGTTTAGGTGGCAACCCAATTCTCTAGAGTATTAAAAATAGCTATCCTTATTTTAAAAGGGGGACAGTCATTTGGAATTTGATTGTCAAGGACAGATATAAATTGTAAACGCCTCCAAGACAAAATTTGGATGCAACTGTTCTTTTATAAACTAATGAGTTTTTTTTTAAGACTAAAATGTCTCTGTATCTGTCTATGGGTGTCTATATTTGTATGTTGTAAAAGTGAGATAATTTTCTACCTCTGAATACTATTAAAATTAAAAGCAAGTGCTGGTAAGGACTGGGTATTCTAAAATCCTCAGATATATAGAAATTAACTCAAATGCTTTTCAATTTCATGTGATCCAAGATTAATCCTTAATAAATAAAAGCTAGTTTAAGTGTGTTGGTTTATGTAGTACAGACATGTCTTTTGAGTTATTGAGATTAAGTATAGTATTTATATTCTGCTTGGGATTACAAAAATAAGTCCATGTTAATAATTGACTTGATGTCTATGAAATATGTTTCTAGAGATTATAAAGTATCTTCACAAATTTGTCAAGGCTAATTGCTTACTTCTTAGTTTTCATTAGAAATTGAGGTTTTAAGGGTTAAAGTCTCAATATGTGTAGAAATAACTTTGTAGTGTATCAGCAGAGCCCTTAGGAGACCTCAAAAAGATTTGTTTTCTCTCTTTATGAAAAAAGAAAATTTAATCAGGCGTGTCTTTTATGTTAAATTGCATGGGAAACATTGTAAAATAAGTGATGGGAAAAAAGACTTCTAGAGTATATTGTATGGTTAAACAATGGTTGAAAACTAAACAAATAGTAGGGGCTATTGGAAACCCATAGCCAATTGGTTCTTTAAGATTCCCTGGCAAACCTCATTTTTCAGTTCTTGTATTCCTTCATTTGTCATAGTGCATTTAAACTGGACTTAAATTAGATGAAGAACTTATGAACTGATATTATTGAAAAGAGATATTTCACACTATTGCCAAGGTTTGATAAAATCACTTCAAGAAAATACCAGATTGGTAACTGCTTCCTTTCACAGTGAACTCCCAGAAGACAAAGACTTTAAAGATCACTGACTGCCATCTGGAGATTGTGTTCATTGGAAAGGATGTCAAATACAGGATGTTCTCCAAGCTCTTTAGAAGAGACTTTAGCTGGTGGCTTACCACAAATGGACATCTACCCCTATCTCTGACACTCATCTCTGCCTACAATGGACATGAGAGACTTCTATTGGATGAGATGCCTCTGACATCAGAGTTAGACAGCTATCCCCAGACATCAACATAGCCTGTAGTCCTATGGGTTGATACTGAACTCAAAAAACATTTTGTTTGATTATCTTTACTTATATCCTAACGATATTAGTAATAATAATAGTTATACTTGTTCTTTGGGTTTTTTAAAAATAGTTCAGCTGTTTATGATTACAGAACATGCATAATAAGAAGACCAATACTTCTTTTATGGCTCATGTAAATTTATACTGGATGCAAAAAAAAAAAATGGGATGGACGCAAAACTTGGATCATGATAGATCACAGGATAGAAATGATCCAGAGTGTTTTTTTTTTCACAGTGAAGGCCATAATAACTGACTGCCTTCCATTGACCTGACCTTTCTGTTTTTCGAAAAATTCAGCCTCAGCTCACGTCCCATGGTTATGGTATTACCCTATCCCCAATGGTCCACCATTTCAACAAGATGGTGTTGATACTGAGACTTTCTAGGAATGAGCCTTCCTAGTGCTGTGAGACCACACTGGTTGGTCATTAATTCATCCTTCAAATTGATTCATGACCAGAAAGGGAATTGTGACAGAAAAAAGGATCTATGGAAAGTAAACTCATAGAGTGATCTGATCATAAATTCCTAGCAAGTCATAGTGGGTAAACATGTCCCAAGCATATAATTTCTTTAAAAACAAAAGTTTATCTTTGCCTTAAGTGAGCTGTATTCATTGTTCTTGTGCACATAGGTTAACACATCTTTGAAATGCTTCCTTTTCAGAAGCATAACTGCTCTCAAAAGAACACATAATCTTATTAACTGTCATGTAATCCAGTCCCCACCTTGCTTTCTCACACCTTCATGTAATCTTTCTTACATTCCTTCCTTAAGTTCAAATGCCTGAAAGAGTGAAACTGTCATTTCCCAAAGCAATTGAGATTTTGTTTCCAAGCAATTATCATCAATTTGACTCAAATCAATTCTGATAAAAATTATCTTACAGGTTTGGACATTTCTCTAAAAAACAACCAACCAAACAACAAACCAACCAACCAAACATTAAGACAAAGGTAAATTTATAACAGGAATGCATGTTTTATAAATATTAACTATTTTAATCCTCATAAAACATTTTGAGGTTGATATTATTATTATTATCTTTATTTTACAGAAGAAACTTTGGCATAGAGAGTTTAATTTACTTGTATAAGATCATACAACTGGTAAGTGGCAGAGCTTGAATTTAAACATAGGCGGTCTGGATCTTACCTCAGGTTGTTTACCATCACACTATACTGTCTCTACAGAACAATCTAGAGGCAAATGGTTAAAATTAATAACAGAGTTTGACAAGTTTTCTACGTACAGGATCAACATACAAAAGTAGTTTCATTCCTATATACCAGGAACAACCACCTGGAAAACATAATTTTGAAAGAGACACTATTAAAATAGTAACACAATCTTTATGAAATCATAAAGTCAATTCTACTGATTAATCCATAAACTTGACATGATTCTAATAAAAATTTCCAGAGATTTGTCATAGTACTGGACAATTAATTTTAAAATTCATGAAGAAGAGCATACATTTGAAAACAAAGCACTAAAGTGGGGAACCTTTCTATCAGACAAACAATTATTATTAAGTCAAAAAGTGTGTTATTGGTGCATAGATAAATTAATAAGCTAGTTAAATGGAATAGAGAGGCTGGAATATGTCCAGTGGATATAAGAAAATGTACATGACAGACATAACACCAGAATTTATTGGTGAAAGATTGGAGTAGTCAATAAATGGCGTTGGAATAAAGTAGGATATCATTCTCAAAACATTCACAAGAATAAATTTCAGGTGTATTAAAGATTAAATGTGAAAAACAAAACCCAGAAATTTATGAAAAAATAAGAGAATGTATTCATGATCTTGTGTAGAGAAGAAATGTTTAATCAAGACAAAGAAATCATATAATAAAGATAGACAAATTTGACTACCAAACCAGTCCTCTATTACTGCACAATGAGCCACCTGGCTCTTCTTTGTTTCTTTCTCTCCTCTTCTGCCTTTGTTATCTACTCTCTCTCCTTTTCTTCCTCAATACTGTCAAGGTTTCCAATTTATTAATTTATTTTTTCTCTCCTTCCTGCATTTGTACAAAACTGTGATCCAGTTCTGGCCAATGAGATTCAAGCAGAGATCTGTCAAGGGGAGCTGTGGGAAAGCTTTGGTTTTTCTTATAAACTTGTAATAGGATAACAATCTGCAAGGCATGCTGGGACATCCAGGATGTTTTCAGGCTCCACAGAAGACCAAAACAGAGGAGAAATGTGTTAGAAATAAGAGTTGAAAGACCCATCTTCTAGTGTCTGCAAGAGTGGGGTGGGAACAAGAAATAGCTAAAGAGAAGGGATTAAGAGTCATGCAGAATCTCCACTGCGTAAAACTACTTCCCTTTCCTCCCTCTCCAGCTTGTGTTCCCGGATTGGGAGAGTACTGATAAAATGTCTATATACCCAACGCAATGCACAGATTGGATGCAATCCCTATCAAAATTCCAACGGCATTTTTCACAGAAATAAAATGAACAATTATAAAATTTGTATGAAACCACAAAAGACCTCGAATTGCTAAAGTAATCTTGAAAGAAAAAAGAGTGAAGCTGAAGGCATCACATTTATTGATTTCAAACTATACTACAAAACAATAGTAATCAAAACAGTATATTCCTGGCATTAAAAAAAAAAAGCATAGACCAATGAAACAGAATCAAGAGCCCCCAAATAAACTCATGCGTATATAATCAATTAATATCTGACAAGAGAGCCAAGAGTACTCGATGGGAAAAGGATAGTCTTTTCAATTAATGGTGTTGGGAAACTGAATGCCCACATGCAAATGAAAGAAATTGGAACCCTATCTTACATCACTCACAAGATTAACTTAAGATGAATCAAAGACTTAAACATAAGACCTGAAACCATAATACAGCTGGCTATGGCAGCAAAAGCACAAGCAACAAATAAAAAAATAAACCAATAGGACTACATTAAATCAAAAATCTTCTGACATCAAAAGAAACAATCCACAAAATGAAGAGGCAACTTATGGAATAACAGAAAATATTTGCAAACCATATATCAGAAAAGGGGTTAATATAAAATGATATAAGGAATTTATACAACTCACTAGCAAAAACACATAATCTAAAAAATGAGCAGAACACCCAAATAGAAATTTTTCAAAAAAAGATATACAAATGGCCAACAGGCATATTAAAAAGATGCTCAACATTACTAATCTTCAGGGAAGTGTAAATTGTAACCATAATACGGCATCACTTCACACTTGTTAGAATGTTTATTATCAAAAAGACAAGAGATAACAAATGTTGGTGAAGATATAAGAGAAAAGGGAACCCTTGAGCACTGTTGGTGGAATGTAAATTGGTGCAGCCACTATAGAAAACAGTATAAATGCTCTTTAAAAATTAAAAATAGAACCATTACCATATGATCTAGCAATTCCACTTCTGGATATATATCTTTAAACTTTAGCATTTCTTTTATTAAGTTTATTGGGGTAACATTGGTTAATATAATTATATAATTTTCAGGTATATATTATAATTTGACATCTGTGTATGCTATTGTGTATTTATGACACAAAGTCAAGATTCCTTCAGTTATCATATATTTGATTCTGTTCATCCGCTTTAACCTCTCCTACACCTCTATATTTGACTCCCTTTACCCCATTTACCTCCCTCCTTCTCTCCTACCCCCTACTTTCAGGTAACCACTAGTTTATAGTTCATGTCCGTGAGTTTCTGTTCATTCCATCATTTTCTGCTTTTAGTTTTATATCCCACATATAAGTAACATCATGTGATTTTCAACTTTTCCTTTGTGGTTTATTTCGCTTAGCATGATTATCTCGAGGTCCATCCAGGTTGTTGCAAATAGCAGTATTTCATCTCTTCTTATGGCTGAGTAATATTCCATTGTATGTAAGTACCACAACTTCTTTAGCCAATCACCTATCGAAGGACACTTCAGTTGTTCCATATCCTGGCCACTGTGAATAGTGCTACTATCCAAATATTTTTTTGGATATGAGTTTTCAAGTCTTTGGGGTAAATACCTAGTAGAGGGATTGCTGGATCATATGTAGATCAATTCTTAATTTTTTAAGGAACCTCCATACTGTTTTCCATAGTGGCTCTACAATTTGCAGTCCCACCAGCAGTGTATAGGGATCTTTTTTCTCCGCATCCTCTCCAACATTTGTTATTACTTGTTCTGTTGAGTTATAGTTATTCTAACAGGTGTGAGATGGTATCTCGTTGTGATTTTGATGCCTTTTATATCTTTCTCTTTTCTGATTGCACTCGTTAGGATCTTTACAAATATTTGTTGGCCGTTTGTATGTCCTCTAGGAAGAAGTGTCTGTTCAGGTCCTCTGCCCATTTTTTGATTGGTTTGTTTGCTTTTTTTGTTCTTATTGAGTTTATGAATTCTCTGTATATTTTGGATATTAGGCCTTTATCGGAGGTGTTGCTTGCAAATATATTTTCCATTCCCAGATGGTTGTCTCTTCACCTTGTTGACGATTTCTTTTATTGAGAAAGAGATTTTAGCTTGATGTAGTCCCATTTATTTTAGCTTTTACTCCCTTGATTTTGAGGTCAAATTCATAAAATCCTATTTAAGTCCAAGGTCCTTGAGTTTAGTTCCTATGTTTTCTTCTATCCATTTTATTGATCCCAGTCTTATATTCAGGTCTTAATACATTTTGAGTTAATTTTGGTGTGTGGTGATAGACAACAGTCTAGTTTCATTCTTTTGCAGGTGGCTTTCCAGTTTTCCCAGCACCATTTAATGAAGTGGCTTTCCTTTCTCCACTGTATGTTTTTGGCTTCTTTGTCGAAAATAATTTGCCCATATCGACATGGGTTTACTTCTGGACTCTCGATTCTGTTCCACTAGTCCATGTGTCTGGTTTTTTTGCCAATACCATGCAAAATCCTAAATAAGATACTAGCAAACCAAATACAGCAACACATTAAAAATATTACACGTTTTGATTACCGTCACTTTGTAGTATAATTTAAAGTTGGGCAGAGTGATTCCTCCAGCCTTGTTCTTTTTTTCTCAGGATGACTATGGCAATTCGGGTCTTTTGTGCTTCCATACAAATCTGATGATTTTGTGTTCTATTTTCTTTAAAAATATGCCAGTGGGATTTTGATGAGATTGCATTAAGTCTGTATAATGCTTTAGGCAATATAATCATTTTAACTATGTTGATTCTTCCAATCTAACAACACAGAATATCTTTCCATTTCCTTATAACTTCTTCGAGTTCTTTTAATAGGGTCTCATAGTTTTCATGAGTATAGGTCCTTCACATGTTTCGTTAAATCTATTCCTAGGTATTTTACTCTTTTTGTTGCAATTGCAAAAGGAATTTTTTTTCACTTCTTTTTCTAACACTTCATTATTAGAGTCCAGGAACACTATGGATTTTTGAATGTTGATTTTGTATCCAGAGACTTTACTGTATTTGCTTATTGTTTCTAGTAGTGTTCTTGTTGAGTATTTAGGGTTTTCTATATAGAGAATCACGTCATCCACAAATAGTGATAGTTTGACTTCTTCGTTTTCTATTTGGATGCCTTTATATCTTTCTCTTTTCTGATTACACTCGTTAGGATCTCCAATGTTATATTGAATAACAGTAGCAATAGTGGACAGCCTTGTCTTATTCCTGATCTTAGAGGGAAGGTTTTTAGTTTTCACCATTAAGTATAACATTGGCTGAGGGTTTGTCATAGATGACCTTTATTATGTTAAGGTACTTTCCTTCTATACCGATTTTGTTAAGTGTTTTGATCATAAATGGATGCTGTATCTTGTTGAAGGCTTTTTCTGAATCTATTGATATGATCACATGATTCTTATTTTTTGATTTGTTTATGTGGTGTATCACATTAATTGATTCGCATATGTCGAACCATCCTTGTGCCTCTAGAATGAAGCCCACTTGATCGTGGTGTGTAATATTTTTAATGTGTTGCTGTATTTGGTTCGCTAGTATCTTATTTAGGATTTTTGCATCTGTGTTCATGAGAGATATATTGATCTATAGTTTTCTTTTTTTGTGTTATTTTTACCAGGTTTTGGTATCAGAGTAATATTGGCTTCATAAAATTAGTTGGGAAGTATTGCCTCCTCTTCAATTTTTTGGAAGATTTTGAGGAGAATAGGTATTAAATCTTCGTTGAATAGGTATTAAATCTTCTTCAGTGAATGTAGAATTCACTGGTGAAACCAGCTGGTCCTGGAATTTTATTTTTGGTAAGGTTTTTGACGAATGCTTCAATTTCCATACTGCTGATTGGTCTATTTAGATTTTCTAGTTCTTGATTCAGTCTAAGAAGTTTGTATTTTTCTAAGTAGTGGTCCATTTCTTCTAAGTGTTATATACTTATTCATAGTATTCATGTATGATCTTTCGTATTTCTGTGAAAATCAGTCGTAATTTCCCCTCTTTCATCCCTGATTTTGTTTATTTGTGTCCTTTCTCTTTTTTCTTTGTGAGTCTAGCCAGGGATTAGTCAATTTTATTTACCTTCTCAAAAACCAGCTCTTTGTTGCATTAGTTTTTTTTTATTTTTTAATCAATTTTATTTATTTATGCTCTAATTTGATGATTTCTTTCCTTCTGCTGAATTTAGGCTTCATTTATTCTTTCCTTTTGTAGTATTTTAAGATGAAGCGTTAGGTTATTCATTTGGTCTCATTCTTCTTTTTGGAGATAGGCCTGTAATGATATGAACTTCATTCTTATGACCGCTTCTGCCATGTGCCAAAAGTTTTGATACGTTGTACTATCATTATCATTTGTTTCTATGTATCTCTTGATCTCTCTTTTATTTCTTCCCTGACCCAGTTATTCTTTCATAGCATGTTGTTTAATCTCCATGTATTTGTGGTTCTTCCCACTTTCTTTCTGCAGTTGATCTCTAGTTTCAGAGCATCATGATCAGAGATATGGTTGGTTTGATTTCAACCCTTTTTTAGTTGTTGAGGCTATCTCTGTGTCCCAGTATGTGGTCAATTCTTGAGAATGTTCCATGTACACTAGAGAAGAATGTATAAGCAGCTTTTTGGGATGGAAGGCCCTGTATATGTCAATTATGTCCAATTGGTCTAATGTGTCATTTAAGGATGTTATTTGCTTACTGATTTTCTGTTTGGATGATCTGTCCATATGTGACAGTGGGGTATTTAGGTCCCCTACTACGATAGTATTTTGGTCTGTTTCTCCCTTTAGTTCTATTAGTAATTGCTTTATATATTTTGGGGCTCCCTGATTGGGAGATAGACATTAACAGTGTTATGTCTTCTTGGTGCATGATTCCTTTTCATTATGAAGTTCCCTCAGTATCTTTATTTACCTTTTTTATTTTGAATCTATTTTGTCTGATATTAGTACCACTATGCCCACTTTTCTCTGAATGCCATTGCTTGAAATATCATTTTCCACCCTTTCACTTTGAGTCTATATTTGTCTTTGTAGCTGAGATGTGTCTCCTAGAGGCAGCATATGGTTGCTTTTTGCTTTTTGATTCATTCTGCAACTCTGTGCCTGTTTTATTGGTGAGTTCAGTCTATTTACAATTAGGGTAATTATTGAAATATGAGGTCTTCTTATAGCCATTTTGTCTTTTGTTTTCTGATAGCTCAGTGTTTCCATTGCTTTCTTGTCTTTTGTTTCTGTCCTCTTTTTTTGGTTGGATTTTGTGGGTTTTCCCTCTGGTTCCTCTTGTTTTATGTTATATACTTCAGTTCTGAATCTTTGGTGTGTAGTTACCATTACAAATATTATCTCCATTTCCCTTTGCAAATGTGGATCTTTGTATCCTTCTCTTTTCAGTTACTGTTGTCTCAATTTGTCCTTGTGTATGCTGAACATTCATTACTATCTTGCTATAGCAAGTCTCTTCTTATTTAAGCTTATAATGCCCTATTCTTAGTAAAGATTGCACTCTTCTGCTTCTATCTGCCTGCTAGTCAACGTACTCCTAATTATGTGTTTTTGTTTTTGTTTTGTTTTGGTCATTTTGTTTTAGGTGAGCTGACCCCTTTCAGTATTTCCTGTAGTGCAGGCCTCATAGTGGAGAATTTCCTCAATTTTTGTATGTTGGAAAGGTCTTAATTTCTCCTTCATATCTAAAGGGAGGTAGCTGGATACATTACTAGAGGCTGGTAGTTCCTTTCACTTAATAGTTTAATATTTGATTCCATTCCTTTCTGGCTTGTAAGGTTCACGCTGAGAAGTCCAAGGATAATCTAATGGGTTTTCCTTTATATGTTATCATCTTCTTTCCTGGCTGCCTGAAGAATTCTGTCTTTGTCATTGATTTTGATAACTTTAATCAATGTGTCTTGGTGAAGGCCTTTTGGGGTTGAGATAATTGGGTGTTCTGTTGACTTCTTGAATTCCAGCTCAGTCATTCTTAGATTTGGGAAATTCTCATCAACTATTTGTCTGAAAATGTTTCTAATCCCTGCTCCTTTTCCTTGCTTTCAATAATGCCATTATTCTTATGTTTCCTCTCCTGATGGTATCAGCTAGTTCTTGAATTTCTCTTTCATTATTTTCATTCTTCATTTTCTCTTTCTCCTTCTGATTTATTTCTAGATTTGTCTTCGATCACTGATCCTTTCCTCCATTTGGTTGACTCTATTTCCCAAGCTTGCTATTTCATTTTTCAACTCTTGCAGTGTGTCTTCATCTCAGAAGTTCTATTTGGTTCTTTTTGGGGTTTCATCTCCTTGCCCTGCTCATATAGTTGTTTTTTCAATTCCTGAATTATTGATTTGAGTTGTTTTGGATCTCATTGAGTTTTTTCAGAAGTACCATTCTGAATTCTTTGTCATTTAAGTTGCATACTTTCTGTCTGTAGCTTATTTCTGGAGATTTTCCTCTTTCTTTCTTTCTGAGATAACTTGTCACCTTGGTCATTCATGGTGTTTAATGGACCATTTTTCTGCCTGAGCATTAATGGAAGCATATTCTGCTGTTTTTCCAGAAAGATTTACTATGTAAAGGTCTCTCTCTAGCCTGCTGCAAAGAAGGCGCTTTTCTTTTGGTTTCCAGTAGGTGTGGCATCTAAGCCTCTTGGATCCTGCTTTATATAAAGCCTAATTGTCTTTTCTATTTTCTTGTAGATATTTAATCACACTTGCTACTCTTAGTTTCAGTCCTTGTCAGGGTCAGCAAACAGTTTTGGTAGCGTTTGCTCAGATTCCCCTGGAGCTCTGTGGTGATTGGTCTCGGAGGGTGTGGGGGAGGGGCCTCTGGGTTGGGAGTTGGCGGTTGCGGCTCAGCCTCGGTTTTGTAACTGGGGACCGGTAAAAATTAGCTGTTGTTTCTCTGCAGTTCCGTCCCGCCTCTCTGCTTTCTGCCCTGATGACTGGGCCCTGATGCCGGCTGCTAGAAGTTCAGGCACTTCCAAACAGGCTGATCAGGGAAGTTGCCACACCTTCTCCCCTACCCCTCCTCCTACAGAGAGCTATAAGTTACCTGCGAGAGGTAACTACAATCTCGGCAGCTTTTGGTCAGATTCCTTGGGGTTCCCCTGTGTTCAATCTCGGAAGGTTTGGTGAGAGGGGCCCTCTGGATTGAGGGTTGGGGGCTACAATTCAGCCTCAGTTTTGGCACTGGGGCCAGTAAAAAATCAACCACTGTTTCTCTGCTGTCCTATCCCACCTTTCTGCTTTTTGCCCTGATGACTTGGCTCTGCTGCCGACTGCTGGGAAGTTTCAGTACTTCCCAGACATCTGATAGAGAAGTCACCGCACCTTCACTCCTCCCTTCCTCTGCAGGGAGCTCGGGGTGGCTGCAAGAGGCAGCTTCTTTATTTCTCCCAGTCCACAGCTGACACCTGGGGTTCTGACCTGTGTAGCTCTTATGCGCAGATCCCACACTCAGACATGCTGATGTGCCATTTTGGTGTTTTGTTGTTGTTGTTGTTGAGTTTTATATGTTTTTTTATTGTTATTTCAAGGGGAGAGATCTGAGGACGTCTCTCACTCCTCCATGTTTCCTCCTGTTTATTTCTTTAATTCTTTTTTCTTCTCCCTCTTTATGTATACCTTATCTACTGATCTTAAATTCCATAGGAGCTATTCTAAGATGTGGGATTACTGATCAAAGATATGTGCATCTAAGTATAAAGAATAATAGTAAAAAAAACAGCCTTTAGCCCAGGGGTCCCTAACCCCCAGGCCTCGGACTTGTACCTGTTTGTTGCTTGTCGGGAACTGGACTACACTGCAGATGGTGAGCAGCAGGCCGTGAGCAAAACTTCATCGGTATCTGCAGCCACTACCCAACGCTGGCATTGCTGCCTCAGCTCCACCTGAGATCATCGGGCGTTGGATTCTCATAGGAGCACTGGTCCCTGGTGGCAAAAAGGTTGAGGACCGCTGCTTTAACCCATGACCTCACATATAACGAAAATTTTTATTCCTGTTTGAAGCCACTGGAAGTTCCTCTCGGATCCATTCTCCCTGACTCAAAGGGTGACCACTTTTCTGAAGGTTATGCTCATACCCACTTGCTTTTTGTTATAGTCTAGATAGATGATTGGTAGTATATATTTACCTAAACAATATGTTATTATATTTATTTTTAACTTTATAAAGATGGGTATCATGATGAAATGATATTTACCTTGAAGCACATCCTTATCACCTAAAAACCAGTAAATATGAAAGCAAACTGCTAGGTTTTGCATCATTTACAAAAATATTATTCTATAAAATATCTAAATAATATTCTGTGTTAATAAATATGCGTTCCTTTTTGAAAAAAGTGGTGAAAGATTACATTAATTGTAAATGTTTTTCATATATCCCACAGTATTTTCCAGGGCATGAGACAGTCCAGAAATGTTATTTTGGTGAGAAAAACTTTCACAATTGTATTTTCTATAGTCATACATAGATATCTTAATTGTTGTATTACCAATTTGTTTCACTAGTGGAGATAGGAAGATATAATAATTACAAACGCCTTCAAAAAATAATAATTCTTGATATTTTGAGAAAATAATTATTTGTGGAAGAGAAGCTATCCCTCATTAAGATGTCATCTTAAAGGTTATAATCTCCCAAAAACCTTTAACTTTGTAAACTCCAGGGAGAAACATTTGGTGGGCATTGACACTATGTAGTTTACTAGTTAATAACAGTTCATCAGTGAACTGAGTAGACTCATTTGTCTATTCACCCACTCATTTGTTCATTCACTGACCAAGCATTTATCAAGCCCTAAGTGTAACCCCAACAGTGCTAGGCATTGGTGATATAGAAATGAGGACACAATTCTCAGGGAGCTCACAGCCTCAGTCAAGTAGGGAAGATAAGTATATAAACTATCAATTAGAATATGTTCGAGCAGGAACTATTGAACAGGTTAGCACAGGTTCAGTGAAAGCATCAAGAAAGAAATGGCTAGCTCTCATTAAATAGGAAGAGATGCCTGGGATGAGTTTTTAAAGAATGAGTAATTTTAGAGCCAGTGAGGGACAGAAAGAAGACTATAGCAATAGTACAGACATGACTTGGTCAAAGCTTAAACCAAGTGAGTGATAGAAAGGAGAAGAAGAATGTACAAGGTGTGGAGGAGGCAGAATACGTTGGACTTAATGGCTAAATGATTGAGAGGATGAGAGGGAAGGACAAAATGTCCTAGATAGTTTAAGATAAGTACTGCAGAAATCAGGATAAAAACTCAACATAACACGATATTGGGAATGTAGTTACCAATTAATGTAATGGCTAAGTGGAGAGCCAGAGGAGAGAAAGAGCAATTAGGGGAATCATTTTATAAACTAAATAAATGTCTAACCAATGTACTGTGTACTTGAAACTAGTAAAACAAAATCAAATTTTAAAAAAAACAAAAAAACAACATGACTATGAGACATTATAAATAATTTTAATAAAGAACCTCTACTCTTACATTAAATTGTAAATGGCCTCCACAATTTTCCCTCTTCTTGAGATCTCACCCTATTCTCTGTTTACTCTGGCATGAAAATTTGTTCTCCCTGCCAAATGAGTCAGTCTCAGTTGGATTTGTGCTGACATGTATTAAATTTCCTGTAACAGTAAAAAACTAATATGTCATATCTTTCTTTCTCACACACATACACACAGACACACACACACACATACACATAGGGACAATACTTAGAAAAAAAGTGTAGTGCCATTTGTAGAAAATTATGAATAAGATATAGGAATGACTATACCTATAGCAGAACAAAACAAAACAAAACAAAACAATCTTACACTCATAACAACCCCAAGAAACTGCAAAATGCTATTAAGTGTTCTTGAATCTTGGAATGGAATATGGGCCTTACTGCAGGTAATTAAATCATATATATATCATCTATCTATCTGGAATAGTTTTTTAAAGTTGCTTTTCAGTTCTATTATTTTAACAAAAGATAAGAAATATAAACTTTCAAAGTTTCTGTTTTCAGTCTTCCTTTTAATTTCCCCTGAACTTCACTATGTTTTCATTTAACATCCCTATGTTAAATTTTATCTATCCTAACACAGAATATAATATGTACCCAATGAATATCTGAGACTCAGAGAGAAGCAGACTTGCCATGACCCCATTAATCAGCTGCTGGAAGCAAAGTGAAAGAGAAAGAAAGAAAGAAGTTGAAGTTACAAAGAGCAGCTTCTCTAGTGGCAGAGTGGATCGAGTGCCAGAAAAAAAATTAAAACTCAACAAGTCCAACTTGCTTGAAGTTGCTTTTTTAAAAAAAAAATTCGCATAGTGGTAAAGTAGAAAGAATTTAGATGTGTGTATTTGAGTCCCATCCAGAGATTCTCCCCAGCCTCCCTATTTATATCTTCATCTGTATCACATTATCTCTTTCTACATCTATACCCTTATGTACACTAAAATCCACTTCTGTATATCTCTTCATCTCCTTGCCACCTTATGCCTGGATCATCTGAGAGGTACAGAGTAGACAGAGGAGCATTGGGAGTAACTAACTGCAAGGCAATTTGGATGACTAGAACAAACGCAACAAGTAAAACTCCACCTACATTAAACAGTATATTCTGAGAAAATTGATAAGTGTTCAAGTTAAGTTGTTTAAGATGTAACATGAGCTGGTATAAGGAGCATAAGAGGTTTATCTCAAACGATCTTGGTTCACAGGGCTCCTTGGAGAAGTGGTTGATTCTAGGGCTGGGTAGGGAAAATATAATGAGCCTAGAAAATCTTTGTATCAGGAACTAAGGAAGTCTGCAAAACAATCCCACAATGATGAGACCTAACAAAAGGATACAAGAGCCAACCTCAAAGTTCCCATGGTCAAAGTTAGAACATTTGAGCAACAAATAAAAAATATATAGTATTGGATTATAATCCATAGAATAAAGTAAGCATCCATGAGTCCATATATTTAAATACTAATAAATTATAAAATCTCTACTGTGCAAACATCAACAATAATAATTGTTGCAGGTAAGATCCACTGACAGGTACTAAAATCAGCGGGTAAAAGTTTGAGGAAAAACAGGATTATTAGTATACTCTCAATGTATCTCCAAGATATTTATTGATCATAAAAGGGAAAATGGTGGAGAAACCTGGCAGATGCCATCTTAACTGAGTGACCAAAGTTAACATCACCAGTATAAGACATATCAACATCACGATATGATGCACATATCAACTTCCTAATACGATGGTGCACTGAGGACACCTCAGCTCTGTGGTATTTCTTGCCAAAATACATAACCTCAATTTAATCATGGGAAAACACTAGACAAACCCCAACTGAGGGACATTCTACAAAATACCTGACCAGTGCTCTTAAAGGTGTCAAGGTCGTGAGAGACGAAGACTGAGGGACTCTCCCAGACTGGAAGAAGCTAAGGAGACATGATAACTAAATGTGACATTCTTGATTGAAACTTGGAATGACAGAAGAAAAAAAAAAGATATTGAAAAAAAAAGAAAAATAAAGATCTTATTTGATTTAACTTAAATAAGGTCTGCTGTTTAATTAATAGTATTATACCAGTGTGAATTTCCGGTTTCGATTATTGAACTACAGTTGTGTAATGATTAACATTAGGGGAAGCTGGATGAAGGGTACTCTTGACCTCTATGTATTACTTTTTAAAAATTTTTCTATAAATCTAAAATTGTTTAAAATTAAAAATTTTCTTTTTGAAGAGCTTGGTTCAAATCTCAGTTCTAGCATTTGTTAGTTCTGTGACTTTTCTGGGCTTCATTTCCCTTACTAAACAAGGAGTTAGGATAGATGATCCCTAAGCCCTCCAGAGAACTACAGAGTTGCTCTGCACACCTGTAGCGTTTGCCTTCTTTGACTTTAGCAGGCCAAACGGCCACTGACTAGCAGTTGTTGAAAGGGGGAATCTTGAAAACAGTAGTGAAATGATATTTGCAGGTAATTCATCTCAGCAGTTCAAGCTTCCAGTTTAAGGAAGAATAATACGAGACTAGAGAATTGTTTCCAGCTTGTTAGGGTCAGAAGCTGCTTTAATAGACATTATGCAAAGGAAACTTACCCAAAAGTTTAGCTAAAGAGAGAGAATTTTAGCCTAGAAGAAAACACAAAATAGAATATACCAGCTAGAGAGTAGTGTAATTATGAGGATCATGTTGTTTCAAAGTTTCATTAATATCATCGTTGTCTCTTTAGAATTAAAAATACATCGCCAAAGTAAAAGACTTCTACTCTAATAAATAATCATATTTTTTGAAACTCGCCACCTCTCTAATTCTAGATCTATGGAGAATGTCCCCAGGAATGCTTCAACACTTAGAAAACAAATCAGCTTGGCAGTGTTCATTTCCCTTGACATCTTCCCACTCACCCACACATGCATTTCTTTTGACCACTATGGACATTCCATGCTTTCTCCTTCCAGTAGTACCTGCCTCCCTGTTTCCATTTTCCTATGAGCCCTTCAGCCCTGCAGATACACTGCACCTAATTGAACCATGAATCTGAGTTTGAGGATACAAATGCCTCAGACTAGAAGGGATCCCTTCCATTATGCTTTTCAAGTTCAGCAAGGTTTGCTTTAGTCGCTGGCAGTCCAAAAGTTTCGTCCTCTTTCCCATTCCACTTGTTTCTCTCCTTTCAAAGTTCTACTCATTCAGGTTCTCCTTCCATGCAACAAACAAGTGTTTTTAATACTTTGCCCACTTGATACATTTCCTGAATGTTATAAAAAGTTGAGGGGTTTTTGTTGTTGTTGTTGTTTGTTGTTTAAATTTACTGGAAATTTTCTGCAATCAAATCTCTGTAGAGTGGAAATCACTCAGAAAACTCTCTAAGAGCTCATTTAGAATGATTTTCTTTCAGAAGAACTAGCAGAGACCTTTTCATGAGCCTGACGCTATGGAGCGCTCACAGCCATGTGCCCCAGCGAAAGCACATGCTTGTACCATTACTCAGTATCATTGCAGCAACAAGGAAATTACAGGTTGGTGGTAAGGGTGTTAAGTCGGTACTTGTTGGGATTGCATGACCCCTTTCAGTTGCCTGCAGCTCCACGAAGTTGTTTAATGGAAGCCATTTACTCCAAGGAGGCTCCTTTGCCACCAGTCCTGGTTCTACCAGGGAGTGTCTTTGAGCTGGATTAATCTAACATCTGAAGTTTGATTCTTTCAAACACCAAAGCAAATATAGTATGTAAACTGTCTCTATGGAATGTTAATGTATTTACCCTTCTTTGCATTTAAAGTAGAGTATACTGAATATAATTTAACATTTCTGGATGAATCCTTATAGCATATGATGCCCTATGGCTGGGGTAATGTATAGCATTGTCTGATTTTTGTTTCAATTATTCAAGGCCCACACTCCTTTAAATTCTTAATTCATATTTTTAATTTTTCTTCTTCTCCTTCACTATCAAGGTGTCAGCCTACTCATAATTACCAATATGCCTACTTTCATACTTCTCAGCAATTCTAATCTGATATATGCTTGGGAATGAGATAAATGTGCCACCACATTTAAAATGCAAGTCTATAGATCTTAAGAGAGGCCTGAGAACCTCTCACATTCTTAACATACATGAACTTTGAGTATGGTCCAGAAGAAATGAAGAAAGCTAGAAAAGAAAATAAAGTGATTCATTGAATTCCATTCTAGAAAAAGTTTCCTTTGAGCAGCCAAAAATGGAAGATTTATACTGTTCTTTGAGGTAAATTTCATACACAATAAAATGCACAGATATTCATTCAGTATACAGCTTAATAAGTTTGTACAAATGTGTATAGCTGTGTAACTATTACCCCAACCACTTCCATGACCCTTGGAAATTCCCTTATGCCATTTCAAGCCAATGTTCCCATCTCCCTGCCAGCACACAGACAACCAAGGACAACAGCTGTTCTGATTTCTATTGTACTTTTGCTTGCCCTTGAACTTTCCATAAATGGAATCATACAATATATACTCTTCTATGTCTGGCTTCTTTTGTTCAGTATACTGTTTTGAAGGTTCGACTTGCTGCATGTATTACAGGTTCATTTCTTTTTATTGTTGAGTGGAGTTCCAAGGTACAAATATGGCATTATTTCCCCACCCATTCTTCTATTGATGGAATTTGGGTTGTTTCCAGCTTGGTGTTATTCTAAATAAAGTCCTGTTATTAAGTATAAGTCTTTTGTGGACGTACGCTTTTGTTTCTCTTTATTCTCTTAAGTGAATATCTTAGAGTGGAATTTTTTAAATGGGTCTAATTATGCTATTCATTTTTATAATAATATATATACATACTCATTTGTTAAATGTTATTTACTGGCTTTAAATTTTTAGAATTAACAAAGCAAGTGAAAGTAACTATAGTACAGAAGAGAGGGAAGAGAAGAGGAAAGAGTATAGTTGATAAAGGAACAGTACACGCGAAGGCCCTGAGGAAGAAAATATTTGATGTATTTTGAGGATCTGAGTGAAGGCTATTGCTGTGATGCCTCATCAGATTGCTTTTTAACACTTCCAGACAGTCTGCTTTTCCAGCCTGTATAATTTCTACATAAAGTCGAACAGACAGATGCTGGTTTTTATAGTCATCATACTTTTAAAACTCTAGAAAAACAAATTCTCTGAAAGTGAATTTTGTACTTAAAAATTATTTTTAAATGGAAAAATAAAGAAAGCCCCCTCTTCCACTTGAGTTATCTTATGAGATGGGTCATAAAACTTAAACTAAATTATAAGAACTTTAGTTTATCCTAGCTGAATAAATATATCCTGCATTATATCCATCAATTACTCACTCGTGTCACAGGTGGAAAGGATCACCCAAAATGAAAAAGTGGTTTTAGGGATCTGGGACATTTCTTTTCTTATTCAAAAGCTTCCTTTAGTCTTAAACCAGATTGAAAAAATGTATGGAAATTAAGTTAAAATTAGTCATTAATGGCTTTCTTCTTTTGATTTATTTAACTTCCAAACAATTATTGTTTATGAGTATTACCTTAGGAATCTTCAGAATTAACTGATTTGTAAAAAGTTAGGTCAAACCAACATTCTATTCATCATGTCATTTTTTACAGTTATGAGCAAGGAACCTACCAGCAATTCCTGCTACCTCTCATATTTTAGATGGAATGTTTCCTATAAACATCTCAGACTTGAAATTTAAATATTTTTTCAGACCTGTAAAAACCAAAGTTGAATTGTAATAAAGAAGAGACCATGTTACTGACTGAGAAACACAGCACTAAAACAACAGAATTGTCTTTTAATAAACGGGTGGCTCACAATAGCTGAAGTCCAACCTACATAAAAACATTGCTACTGCTTTGGTTTGCTTGAATGTTGAAATTCCAGTTGGAAAACATTCACTGAGGGATTCACAGGAGGATAACAACATCTGGACTCGGCACAGTAGAGTAGAAACAGATGGGGACTTCGTGAAGGAGAGGTGGTGGCTCTTCTGCTGAGAGCTGCTCAACCCATGAGTTTTTCCTTTGTTTCTTAATAATAATAAACAAGTAGGAAAACAAAGAAATTGTTTAGATGTCTCTACCTAATTAGCTTTTAAAAAGTATTTTATGGCTCTAGGACTCCCCAAAGAATTTGGATCTGTATCACAGGATCATAGTAAATAAAATATTGACTGTCAATGAAAATATAAGTTAAAGACAATTCATTTTTATACCAGAAATATTTCATTGGACTTCAAATGCAGGCTAGTGCTTAATTTGTGGTTTTCCACTATCCTTACCACCCATGTTTAAATAAGAGGTAAAATAGCTACAGAACATAGTTTATTGCATATATTATATGCATTGAGATATATATGTTATATATGTATCTTCAGAATTCACTGCCTGGGTTCTAATCCTGGTTCGGTGGTTTACTAACTGTGCCCTTAGGCAAGCAATCAGTTTATTTAACTTTCTTGTGATTCACTGTCTTCACCTGTAAAATGAAAATATCTTAGAGCGTTGATGTGAAAATTAAATAAATTAACTGAATATAAGCTCTTAAAATAATGCCAGCACATAGTAGGCACTCAATAAATGTTAGCTATTTTTATCTTATTCTAATCTTGCAGCAGGCCTTCCTTCAGGCTTATCCTTATTTATAGACATGACATTGCCATCCTTCTCGTGCCCTATGTGATAGGAAATCACGTGTTGCCTCAGGATCCAGTGGAAAGGACATGGTGTTGGCATCAAGAGAGATTCTTCCTCAGCCCAGTGATGGTTGTGTACCTTGAGCAAGTCCTCACTCTCTGAGCCTCCCACCACAACGCCGATTCAACAAGACCTCATACACCCATTCACCTAGGCTGCTGCCTAGAATGTACATAAGAAGCAGTTCTTAATTATCGGGAAAAAGTGCAGCTCTGTAAGAACCTCTGAGAAATTATTTTTTATGAGCCCTTCATTTTTAAGTTTTTCAAAAAAAGTTATTACAGGCAACAAAACTCTTAGGATAAATCAGATAAAGAAATAATGCCCATCAGTTCTGAAAGCTACATTAAACCAATTTTTGAAGACTAAATTCTAATTTTAGGCCAGTTGAGCATCCAATGGTCTCGCTCCAGTTTCTACCACCTCTAAGCCAGGATTTCCTGCCTTTGGGGGTACCACAGGTTATGTAAATGAGCAAAACAAGACAATATGGATCTTTTAGGAACTATGGAAAACTGGATTGTATAGGCCCCACCAAAAAAGGATTTGAATTAAAACTTTTTGTCCAAAACTCATCTGTAGGCCAAAGTAAATCCCCAGGCAACCAGACATCAACTTTGTTTTTGTTTTTTAATTGTATACCTGAATGAATGGGGTTTACATTAATTGGTATTTAGTCCTTTTATTTGCAGTTTTATGCAGTTTTTTGTTGAACTACTCTTATTGAATTCTTAGGTGTTTAATTGAGATTGGCCTTCTTCTCCTCTATCATCCGGCAATGATGCTACCACCATACATATTTGGCAGCTGGCAGCAGTAAGACACTATTAAGGGATATGCCTAGTGGCTTTTAAGCGCTCATTGAAGCTATATCCAGTGGAGTAACTGGAGTCATTCAATATACACTCAGCAGGCATTTTGAGAGTGGCTACTCTGAGCATAATCAAACATCGCAAAGGCATCTAGGCAGGTTTTTCCTTTTTTAGGCTCTTATTTCACTAGAATAATTTGGGTTTAACAAATCAGGTCATCAGTTTCCTTTCTTATTTCTTTAGATAAACTGATGTCTTCCATTTATCAGGTGCAAAATGGTTTTTCCTTGTTACTTATGAGTAAAATCACAACCAATCTGTTTCTAATCTTGACATTTCTGAGCCTCTCAAAAGTTCTGAACTCTGATTAAGTTGTCTCAGTCAGTATACGCAACGCAAACCCGGGCACTGTGTTCAACCACACACCGAGGGTTATAGGCTTTTTGCCCTTCTGGAGTTTGCAATCTAAAATGACCCCCTGGGACTCTGATAGACATAAAATGAATAAACAGAATTGTAAATGCAGTACCAAAACAGACAAAATGCAGAGTCGATTTGAGGAAAAAACAAAGCTTGTGTTGGTTGTGAGAGCAGAGCCGTGGCTGTTACTTTAGTTCCACGTACGTTTGTTGAATTCAGGTTGTTTTTCTCATTTTCCAGTTGAAGAAACTGAAGCCTGACCACTTAAATGCCCCCAAAAATCCACTCAAAGGCAGACAGACGAGAACTCGGGCTCCTTGACTTGACAGGCCATGCTCTGCAGTGCACACAAATGGCCTCCTCCTAATGCACTAAATAATTGTCCAATGCTGGGCCACACAGACAAGTCTCGCAATGTGTTAACTTAGAATATCATGTTAAATGTGAGATGATGATAATGATGATGATTTTTCAGTTTAATAAATTTGATTGAATGAAAAACTCTATGCCAGTCATTATTCTGAGCCCTTAGGTAACAAAGATGACTTTCTTAAGGAAGACAAACATGTGAAAAACAATTACTGCAATGTAATCAGTGCTGTAAGGGAGGCAAAAATGGTGGTGGTGGTGGGGAAACAGAAGAAGCTCCTTGGCTCTGCCTAGGGATATCAGGGAAAATTTAAGTAGAAGTTCACTAGATGGACAAAGCATGGAAGGGCATCTGTGCAATAGGAACAGCATGTACAAAATCTAGGCGAAGAGAGTGGCTTCTCTAAGCAACTGCATACAGTATGTAAGATATTTGTGTTAATGTAGGAAAATGTGTCAGATCTTAAAGGGCCTCCTATATCATGCTAAGACATTGGGTCGATTTTTTAGACAACTGGGTGTCACTAAAGGGCCTCTCTAGGGGAGTGGCATGGTCAGATTTGCATTTAAAAAAGAATGCATGGAATGAATTAGAGGAAGGCAAAATAGTGGCAGAGGGAATATTAGGAAATTAATGAAATGATGAAAGCAAGAAATGATAAGGCAGTGCAAAGGGGCTAGGACAAGCAAGGATAACATTGACAGTTTGGGGTGACTTACTAGATGCAAGGAACAGGTAAAAAAGAAAGAAAAAAAAGAAGTCGAACAGAACTCCTAAGTTTCTAATTGGGGTGAGGGGGTCAGCCATGAGGTGGATCTTTCAGAGTGCAGAGCAGTTTGGGGGGGAAAAAAAGGTTGCGTTGGGATCCAGGTTGAATGACTATTTTGAAAACAGAAGGAGCAGAGCCGAGAGCTAGAAATACATGTGTGAGAATTTTCATCTTGTGGATGTTAGTCAAAGCCCTAAGTGTGGATAAGCTTGCCTGGAAAAGTGTAGAGAGTAAAAAGATAAAAGTGACAAGAACAATATCAGGATGACCAATATTTAAGAGTGAGAAGAAGAAAAGAAACTGACAAAGAGAAATAAGAAGTGGCTTGAAAACAGAAGGAAACCCAGGAGAGAATGTGGTCATGGAAACACAGGGAAGTGAGTGTCAAATGTCATCAAGAGGCCAAGTAGGACACAATCTGAAAAGAAGACAATGAATTTATTTGTTCAAATTGGTGAATTAATCATTAAGTACCTGTTAAGTACATATACTGTTCAAGGCACTGAGGATAAATCAGTAAACAAAATAAAAAATAAAAATCTCTGCCCTCTAAACTTACATTCTAGTGTGAGATACCGATAATAAACAAATAAATATGTAAATTTTTAATATATTGGATAAATATTATGGAGAAAAATAAAACAGGTAAGGAGATACAGAGTTGGGGCTGAGAGAGGTGTGAATGCAATGTAAAATAAAGTGAATTAAAAGTTTTAGTGAGCAAGTGCAAAAGGTCTTGAAATCAGAGTAATTTTTACTGGAATCAGCTTCAATCTAGGAAAGGTAAAAGCTAGATTGCAATGAATCAATGGGGAAAAAAAAGAAGAGCTGATAATAAAAGAAGAAATGGAGTAAATAACTCCTTCAAGAAGGCTGATGCTAAAGGGAAGAGATGGAATCCTAAGCACAGGTAGAAAAGACTGGGAAAGTGGACTAAGAAACATTTGGAAACAGTTTGTAGTTTGGAGGCTAGGAAGTGGGGTTGAAAAGTTGCACAAGTCCAGGGAACACCATTGGTTTGTAATCTGTAGGTGTGCTTTTCCCTGGAATTTGAAAAAGTGTGTTCCCAATTCATCCTCTCCATTAACTCCGTTTTTCGCTATGAATTAGGAAGCAAAAATATCAATTTTCAATGAGAAGCACAGGGGTGTCATGACTGGTTTGACTGGTTGAGACAGAGATAATAAAGAAATATGTAAAATTTATGAAAAGAGCTGATGTCATAAATGGAAATGGAAGTTGAATTTAGGGACAAAGAAAATGGCGGCCGAAGGGTACTGAGAACTCAGATGGTTGGGCCACATACTGTGCCCTCTCATGTTTATCATCTTATTTAATGTTATCAGCGGTCTGGCAAGAAGAAATTATTCTTACTTTATGGATGAAAAAAACTGAAGTCCATAGCAATAAAGTACCATGCGCAAGCTCATGCAGCTGGGAGGGAGGGAGCCAAGATTCCAGAGACAGCGAACTTTTCCCTACAATGAGCTGCTTGAGATACAAAGAGGAATAGGATATATGATTCCTGCTTTCACCTCTCACATGCTATTGGAACAAAAGCATATTAACAACTATAAAATAATGAGATGAATGGGAAACTGGTTTATGAGCAAAGTACTGTGGGAATACAGACTTGTAAATTCTCCCAGGCGCCTTTATATTTATGGTTACCAGGGAGGGAGAACAGGAATAACAAAGACAGAATATTAAAAAATTCTCATAATGGTACAATGAGTATCCTTCACTGCCACTTTATTTTAAAAATATGTATCCAACATTAATCATTTAGAAGCAACAATTTCTTAAGTTTATATGTAGTTGGTTATCATGAGCCTTATTCACAGATTTTAAAAGTACAGAGTCTAAGACTCATACATTTAAAGTGAAGCATTTCAAGATACCAAAACTTTTACATTTTGTTTAAGAAATGAGGGAAATGAGAATATAAAATATAGATATAGATAAATACTGTATTTTTGCAAAAAAGAAACATTGGAAAGGACAAATCAGAAATCTCTTGGAAAGGATGTGTGGGCAGTGGGTTGGAAGAGACAAGGATAGAAAGGAGACTTTTCTAAGTGTACCTTTTCATATAGTTTTATTTATGATACATATAAATGTTTTACATATTTAAAAAGAAAAAAAGCAAACCCTAAAATTAAAAACACACTGAAACAAATTAACCAAACTGTGTATCAAATCAATAAGATAAGCAGAGACAAGAATTTTGAATGAATTCCTTAACGCAATACTCTGATTATACATCTTATATATTTTAAGGACAAAAAGAATTTGAAGACATCTTAAAATTCATCCTGTACTTTTGAGTTGCTATTGTAGCATTTTTGAAACTATTTTGTGTATATTATAGGATAAATATTTGATATTTTAGGAACCAAGGGGTTTAGTGTAAGAAAAATGGCGTACAAATACCTAATTGTAGAAGTTAAAAAAAAATGAAATGTTAAAATCTGAATTTACTATGCATCAAAAGGACACAAGCAAACAGGTGAAAAGCAACTTATAAAATGGAAGAAAATATTTGTAAATTATATATCTAATAAAGGATTATTATCCAGAATATATAAAGAACTACAACTCAACAACAAAAAAATAATAACTCGATTTTGACTTGAATAGATATTTCTCCAAAGAAGATATACAAATGGCCAACAAGCATATGAAAAGACGTCCAATATCACTAACCATTAGGGAAATTCAAAATCAAAACCACATTAAAATATCATCTCACACTCATTAGGATAGCTACTACAAATAAACAAAAAACAAAAAACAAGTGTTGGCAAGGATGTGAAGAAATTACAACCCTTGTGCACGCTGTCAGTGGAAATATAAAATGGTGAAGCTGCTATGGAAAACATTATAGTGGTTCCAAAAGTAATTAAACATAGAATTATCATATAATCCAGCAATTCCACTTCTGGTTATATACTCAAAAGAACTGAAAGGCAGGGTCTTAAAGAGATATTTGTACACTTGCATTTATAGTAGCATTATTCACAATAGCAATGAGATAAAAGCAACCCAAATGTCCATTAACTGATGAATGGATAAACGAAATGCGGTATATTCATACAATGGAATATTATTCAGCCTTAAAAAGGAAGCAAGTTCTGAGACCGAAATAAATGTGTAAATGATAGAGACTCTGTTCATTCCTCTTGGCGACCAAATCAAAGTTGTGATGGAAACAAGGAGCAGCAGCAAGGAAGTATCGCCTGGGATCTAGATGAACAGCCATACAACTAGGGAAAAATTCAAGAAATGACGCTGCAGTGGCAGGGCGGGGTTGCCTGGCCTCGATAGGCTGAGTGAGATGGAGGCAGCAGCAGCAGCAGCGCAGCAGTGGCAGACGCGTCTTAAAGGGCCGGGTCCACAAGTGGATTTTGTGGTGATGGACTTGCTCGCTCTGAGCACCAGTGCCAATTTGGCTGTGCTTGTGGGGCACCAGGGACTTACAGGGAGATATTGTTGGAGTGAGGGCTGAGGCGAGACTAGCTATGTACAGAAGTGCCGCTGGTATCCATTGTTCCATGTTGAGCTTCCCCTCATCCCAGTGCGTGGACACAGCACCACCATAGCCATGACATCATCAAACTGGATAACAGAGGTCGCTTCACCCAGAGGATTCCCTGACACTCCGCCTCCCCCAATTTCGCGTCCCCACCCAAGCCACATCCAGGTGTGTTCTCAAGTGAGTCAGGTGCTCCTTGCAGAGCAGTGCCTAGACGCGCACTGACGGCAGCTGGCCTTGGTTTCTGGTGTGGCCTTTTGAGGCAACTATAAGCGCAGTATCTTTAGATTGCTTGCTGTATCTTAACAGGTGACTCCGAAGGGATAGTGGCTTGGGCTAAATTTGGCCTGCAGCTGAACCCCTCTCAGGACTGTGCCACTGGACACCTGCTTCACAAATCCACACTAGTAAAGACTGGAAGACTTAGGAGCTTTGCTTAGTAATATAGAAACAGACATGGAAAGAGAGCCAATGAGAAGACGAAGAAGCAGAAATCATATGAAAGAACAGAACAGAGATCCAGATATAATGGAATCATGTAATCTAACAGATGCAGAGTTTCAAAACACTGGTTATAAAGATACTCAATGAACTTTTGGAAGTGGTAGATAAATTTAGTGAGAAACTTCAACAAAGAGATAAAAAAACATAAAAAATTGAAATGGAAATTTGCAAAATGGAACCAGTCAGAAATGAAGAACACGTTATCTGAGATGAGAAGTATCTTAAATGGAATAAATAAAGGAATAAACAAAGTGAATAAGAAAAGGAATCAAATGCCCTTCCCAAGAGGATGGGAAAGCCAAGGACACACAATCAGAATGGCAAGAATAAGATGCCAAGACTATAAAAATAATTTAAGGAGCAATATGAACACCTATTAAGGCTTTCAAAATATCTGTCTGATTTGTGTAACTGAAGAAATCACGGTGTTGAACAGCTGTTTGAAGAAATAATAGTGGAAAACTTCCCTATCTTGCTGAAGGAAATGGGAATAAAACCCCAGGAAGCTCAGAGAATTCCAAAAATTAGGGATCCGAAGAGGGCCCACACCAAGACACATCATAATTAGAATGCCAAAGGTTAAATACAAAGAAGAAGATTAAAAACAGCAAGAGAAAAACAGTTACCTACAAGGGAACAACCCATACGACTGGCAGCTGATTTCTCAAAAGAAACTATACAGGACAGAAGGGTGTGGCAAAAAATATTCGACAGAATGAAGATCCAGAATCTTACAACCAAGAATACCTTATCCAGCAAAGTCATCATTTAGAATTGAAGGACAGAAAAGAATTTCCCAGACAAAAATAAGCTAAAGGAATTTATCACCACCAAGCCAGTATTACAGGAAATGTTGGAGGGACTTCTTTAAGAAGAAAAATACAAAAGACTCACTTCAGGTTAAAAAGACACACAGAGTCTAAAAGAAGGGATGGAAAAAGATATTGCTTTGATGGACCTAGAAGATAAGTCAGACAGAGAAAGATAAACACTATATGATTCACTTACATGAGGAATCTAAGGAATAAAAAGAACAAACTAATCAAAAACAGACTCACAAATATAGTGTACAATTTGGTGACAGACAGAGGGGAGGGGACTTGGGGGCCTGGGAGAATGGGGTGAAGGGTTAAAGAAGTACAAATTAATAGCTGACAAATGGTCACAGGGATGGGAAGGCACATGGCATAAGGAATGCAATTAGCATATACAATGGCCAGGTGGAGGGTCAGGGGAGGGAGAAAGCAATTGGGGCATCATTTTACTACCTATATAGATGTCTAACCAATGTACTGTATACTTGAAACTAATACAAACAAACAACACATAAACAAACAAACAAACACAGAAAGAAGGAAAAGGAAAAGGAAGAAGGAAGGAAGAAGGAAGGAAGGAAGGAAGGAAGGAAGGAAGGAAGAAGGAAACGGAAGGAAGGAAGGAAAGAAGGAAGGAGGGGAAGGAAGAAAGGAGAAAGATATTCTGATACATGCTACAGCATGAATGAAACTTAAAGACATTATGTTAGGTAAAATAAACTGGTCACAAAAAGACAAATACTGTATGATTCTGTTTGTATGAAGTACCCAGGGAAAGTAAATTCATAGGGACGAAAAATAAAATGGTGGTTGCCAAGCGCTAGAGGTAGAGGATGAGGAGCTGCTGTTTAACAGGTACAGAGTTTCAGTTTTGCAAGATGAGAAGTTCTGGAAATTGATTGCACAGCTGAGCTGCACAGATAAAAATGGCTTAAATGGTAAATTTTATGTTATAGGTCTTTTACCAAAATTTAAAAAAATCTGAATCAAAATAGCACTATGAGCGCATGATTTTTAAAAATGCATTTTTAGTGCTATCCTTTAAAAGGGTCATAAGCAATGGCACCCTTGATCTCGGTCGCTAAATTCTATTTTCTACCAAAGAAAATCAGAATTCCTTAAAGAAATGGCTGACGTCAGCTCTGGGAAGAGAAACACAAGTTGATCCCAGGACATCTTAATGTGACCAAAAAAGCAGAAAGCACTAAAGATCAATTGGGAGGTGCCAAAAGGACACAAGAGCTAGTCTGAAGAGGCTCCCACTGGACAGATCCAAACAATTTGGACAGCAAAAGGAATAATCGATTATAAAATATTAAATGTTTAAAAACTCCATCAGTTAATGGAGAGAAAAATTATTATTTTACTCTAAAAGTTTTAATTAAAGGGAAGAATGAAGTATTTATCTTGCCTTTTTGTAAGGAACTGTTCATCCGCAGGGGATAAGGGGAAGCTCTACAGAACACAGTTAAAATTTAGGGAAGAATAATAAAAACAGAAAATCGCCATTTGCTATCTTCAATAAATTGGTTGATTCAGACAGAGATTATAAGTGGCATCTAAAACCATTATGTAAAATGTTGTGATGGAACAAGATAATCACACAGTGCTAATGTAACCCACAGATTACTTAGTAATTGCAAAGGAAAACATTATCAACAACTGTGAATGGTCTGAGAAAACCCTACTCATAAACTGACAAGTTACCCTGCTATCTTCTTAGATGCCTTTAAAAGACACAGGACCCTGAATTAGTGAGAATTTATTTCTCATAGTGTATTAGTATTTTTGTGCTGGTTACCCAAAACCCCACAGGGGAAATGAAGAAGGCTAGCGGGTTGTATAACAGTAAAAGCACCCTGAGCTTAGGGAAACCTAATCTTTTATGCTGGGCAGTAAGCATGCCTGCCCTTGGCTTAGAGAGAGTCATTATCTCTACCTTCCAAGGCTGTTTGCTATGCAAAGATAGTCCGGGGGCGGGGGGGGGGGAGGGCAGAGGGATGTGGCGGGGAGGACAATCAGTGCCTCACTCACAATTGTGCAGAAAAGTGAGAGACCCATGTAGAACCGTCTCCCCAATACATACTCACAGTGGAGTGATCTAGCTATTGACACCTTTTTTGAATGTCTTTATTCTTAGAAGATACGTTTTGGCGGGCCATGTATATCTGCAACATATTTTAAACTGTTCAGCAACATACACATTCCCTCACATTCTCTCTCTCTCTCTCTCTCTCTCTCTCTTAGACTGAACTACAGGAAATTGTTTCTATTTAACCACCTTTACAACTTCATATATAGCTCAACCTAATAAAAAGATAAATAAAACAAGTATAGCAAATGTAAACAGTTGTCAAAATCTGGGGGGATATATAAATGTTATTGTACTATTCCTTGAACTTTTCTGATTATTTTAAAATTTGATTAATAAAACTTGAAAAAACAAAATAAGAAAAAGATAACAGTGCGACATAAGAACTCACTGAGTAAGCAAATCCTGCCTTTGCTGCTTAGTACCTATATGAAAGCAATGAGGCCAAAAGAAGGTTCTTGGAAGGGAAGGGAACTGAAGGAGGCTTAATTCTGTGCAAATCATCTGTGGGACATCCACCCGCATTGTCTCAATGAGTATAAACCTTACCTAAAAATAGTGTGCTTTAGCACAAACCTCCTAAACACTAGATTTGGGCTCCTCAGGTCTAATTACCAGATGCTAAGTGATCTGAGTGAGGGACTTAACTTCTCTGAGGACTTAGTATTGAGTAGATCTGAAGAATGAAGAGGAAAAAGTAGTTTAGGATGACTTCCAGATTTCTGGCTGAAGTGACGGCTCAGGAAGAGGAGGTGTAAGCATCCCTGAGGGGCGTGGTGCGGGATGGCTGGTATTTCAGGCCAAAGCACTCAAAGAGGAAAGAGAGACTTTTTCTTGGAAGTGGTATGGGAACTCAGGATTTCCTCTTGTACCTCCACCTGATGAAGAGTAACAGAGCAATCATGTTTTTTTATTTTTCAAATGTTCCATAATGAGCATATATTGCTTTATTTTTAAAAACAGTTCTATGGTGTAAAGCTCGGAAACAGCAAAAACTCATAAAAGATTTTGCGTATGAGGAAATATATTTTTGAGTAATTATATGAGTATGAGCTAAATTTAGGTTTCTAAGTGCATACATTTGAACTGATACAATAAATTTATATCAAGCAATTTATAATAATAAGATGCGTTTGATGTGTTGGGCAGTAGTTGAGGGAGAAACTGACAGCAGCAATAACCACAGGATGGGGGTGCCTGCACCGGGAGCAGAGCTGGCATCCGGAAGAGAGGTGGGCAGTGAGAGACAATTCTCACCGCTGGAATGCCAGGAGAAAACAGTAGACATAACCGGGCAGCTGGGGATGAGCCATCCAGGATCCCCAAGGAAGAAAAATAGAACAGGGTGGGGTGTTTGGGGGTCCAGTAACAACATCAGGAACACATTCTACTAATAACAGCCACAGATGGCTCACTGATTCAATTTCCAGGCATTAGTCATAGATTATCCCTGACCCTCACTGTAACCCTGTAAGTAGAATTGTTATGTTTGGTTTGGTTTTGTCAGAGTTAAAATAAATACATAAATTTAAGAAAAGGCAAATAGTATAGAAGGATTTTCAACAAAAAGCAATGGTTCCTTGCTTTTTACATCTTGGCCTCCGTTCTACTTTGCAAGTGCAACCACTTTTACCTTCCTGGCTTTTAATTCTCTTGCTGATGCCCTCCAAGTGTATAAATTTAATTGCGCTGTTATATATAATATTACTTATTGATTCTTGCAATGACAGATGAAGATTCAGCTTACTTAATATCAACCCTGCACACATCATTTTTAGTTTTGTTGTTCACTTTGCAACTTCTTTATTTCTCTCAAATACAGACAGCATCACTTGGCTCATTTTATGAGAGGAGGATATTTGAGCTCCTACTTCTCCTAGATTACCCACTCCACTTCTACCTCCAAACTTTTTGTAAAGCTATAGTCATCCCTCAGTACCTGCGGGATATTGGTTCCAGGACCCACCTTGGATACCAAAGTCCATGGATGCTCATGTTCCTTATACAGAATGGTGCAGAACAATGCATATAGTCAGCCCTTCGCATTCGCAGATTCCCAAACTCAGACTGAAAATACTGTTTTTGATCTGAGATTGGTTGAATCCATGGATGCAGAACCTATGGATACAGAGGGCCAACTATACCCTTAGCTTTCTATGACTGAGAACATTTACATTTCATTCTGTAACCGTAGTTAAGTCTATAGTTTGTCTTGAGGTTGGAGTCTAACAGTAACCAATAAAGAGCATTAACACTATCATGTTTGTGAAAGCTTTCCCGCACAAAACCAAGAAGTGTATTTCTGTCTCCATAATCATGTCACAGCCCTCTGCTGCTCAACTGCTCAAAATTATAGTCGTTTGATTTTTTTCTAGTATTTTCTTGTTAAAGCTGCTTTGAGTCTCATCTCCTTTTTTTTTCTTTTGAAGCCCATTGACGTCCTATTCTAACTTGATTCATATTTGTATTGGGACTTTCTTATAGTCTTTTATGAAACTTCTAGTTGTTTTTCTTCTCTTCATGCGTTTTTTTTTGTTTGTTTGTTTTGCTTATAGTGTCTCTACAAGTTCCTTCAACTCCATGTTCTACAGCATCTTTTCTTTCCTGGAGCCTTATATTCTTGCTCAAGTATGAACTGGTGTCACCCACACAGCTGACATTTATGGTCACACTCGCTGTTTCCTAACTCCTACATCTTCCTCGTGTTACTTTGTTGTTCTACTGATGGAAGACATGCTCAAATGACTTCTCAAGAAATGTGTACAGCAAAAAGCTGAGTTTTCACATGTCTAACAATGTCTGTATTTTGCCCTCACGAGCGATTTAACTAGACACAGGTTTCTCAGGTTTAAAATCATTTCCCCTGAATTTTGAAGCTATTTACCATTGCTACTAGTGTAGCTAATAACAGCATGATTCCTGTTTCTCACAGGAGCTGATGTGTCCCCACCCCAGGAAAAGCCCTCAGGGTTTTCTCTGTATAGCTTATTGTTCTGATACTTCCAAGTGGTGTATGTGGCCTTTTCCATTGTCCCTAATCAAACTCAGGAGGCCCTTTTTAATTGAAAGGTCACATCTTTAGTTCGGGAAATTTTCATTGCATTGTTTCTTTGGTGTCTTTTCCTGTCTTTTCCTCGGTCTTTCCTGCTCTTTCTGGAATTCCTATTTCTCTCTCATAATACTCCCTTTGGACTGATTGTGTGTGTGCATTTGTGCATGTGTGTTTAATACTCTCTCATATTTTACATTTTTGCTCCAGGTTTTGAGAGATTTTCTCTAATTTATCTTACAATCTCCTATTCAGTATTCCAAGGGTTCTTTCCCATGTTGATTCTTTTTATAGTGTCATATTCTTATTTAATAAATGCAGCATCATTTCATATCATTTAAGTGATGAATAATTAGTTTTGTAGGGTCTTTGATTCTTCTCATATTTCCTGAATTATATGTTTCCTTTTGGATCAGCTTTTTTATGTCTATCTTTTTTCATCATACTGTAGCCTTTCTCGAATGTTTCTCACTTGTCAGGCTATTCTTAAAAATGAGACAGGAGGAAGGCTGACTAGGAACTCTAAGCACATGAGTGGAACTTGCTGAATAGTCAGAGATCTGGTCATGGTGCTAGAGCCAGAATGCCAGACTGTAGATGGCTTTGTGCTGGGGTACAATGACAACTCCGACTGCCCAAGTTTTCTCAGAAAGATTCTTCAGTGTCTTTAAAAAAGTCCCCTCTGGTCATTTGCTAGTCGGTTAGTTGGTTTTGTTTTTGTCTATGGTTGAACACCCAGTTGCTGGAGGTTCTTGGTACCAGAGCTGAGAAGTGGTGATGGAGGATAATCATTTCATATACAGATCTTCACTGTCTTCTGTCTTCTCTTCACTCTAGCAACTTCTCTGAATCCCCAACCTCTGCACAGTTCTATCACATATGGAGGCTTTTTTGTCTTCTTAAGTCCCTCCAACTATATCCTTGGGCTGTAGCTTCTTCCACTCAGTGTTTTTCCATGCACTTTGTCTTACAGAAATTCACTGAAATCACTTCCCCTTTTGTTTCCTAAACTGTTTTTGGTATTGTACCTGTTCTGGTTCTTTACTATAATTTTGAGTCCTGGGGGGAGAAGAAATAGGTAATTGTGCTCTAGATCCCATCCTAAACCAGTAGCAAGGTAGAGATTGTTATCCCATTTTACATCTGGAAAACAGACTCGTGTAATTAAGTAACTTGCCTAAAATTACATGTCTAGAAAGGGAGGGGCTAGGATAAAACTTATATGTTTTTGACTGTGCCAAGCTACTTCTTTTTGTCCAAACCATGACTCAGCTTAGGTATGACATGGAGAAATGAGGCCTTACATAATACTATGAGTTTTAAATATGTTGTCATTGTGCGTAAAAATGACTCAGAAACTGCCCAGACTAAAAACTGTGTCATATCTTTTCACAAGTTACACATCTGGAATAAAATGAGAAATCATCAAAGTCATAAAAGAGAAGTCTTATGTTTTGTGAGCTAGACTGGAGTGGAATAGAGCTCGAAAGAAAGAAAATTAATAGGAAGGGCTGGTTTACAGTTGGGCAGTGGGACAAGGGCTTGGCACACTTAGTGTTCTCTCTTGGTTGTATCAAATCCACTTTAGAAGTCACAATTGGGGAGCAATTTCTCCAAAGAGATGCTGCAGACTCCAGGGCAGTGGGGTGAATGGAGGAGACTTGCTAGGAAGGTAGGTCACCCCACCTATTTAGAAGCCACTTTCTCATATACATTCAGTACTTATTAAGTGACTAGTGTGTACAAACACTTCGATAGATAGGCTCCAGAGATACTTCCCACTTCAGGCAGGGTAATATCCCTGAAAAGATGAGTATCTCTTCATTTTGGGAGACTTCTAGAAATTAAAATAACACGATATCTCATAGGAACATATCATAATAGTTTAAGATTTAAAATGTTACAATGGTTCTAGTCCAACTACAAATATAGTCTGAGAGCTTTTGAATAGCTATTTATTTAGCAAACCTTTACTAAGCTCCTACCTAATGACAGCCACTGGGGCTAGGACCTAGGAACACAATGGTACAGAATAAATTATTTCTAATGAAGTCTAGCACTTATCTACCAAAGACAATGCTGAACATCTATTTTTTCTCAGAGGCAGAGGCCAAATTAGCTTGACTATGAAATTAGATTGAATTTTGATAAAAGCCACAGAAAACTGGACTAGATAGATGGTGAACATGTTATATGCTGGTAGTAGGGCACTGTGATATTCATTTAGATGCACAAATACTGGGGAACAACAATTTAACAGAAATCATTCCTGTTCATAGCAACATTTCTTGAATTTTCACCTTCCCTGTGGCTGTTTTGGTCTCAATTTGACACTGCAGGGAAATTCACTGTGAAGTCTGAAATGAGCGAGCATGTCCTCAAAGGATGGCACACAAGCCTGTGAACTTGGAAAGAGAACAAAGCTTTCTACTATGATAAACAAAGAAAACAGAGATTTAAAGTCTGGTTTCCTCTTCTTTGCATCAGCACATACCAGTTACTAGACAACACTGAATAATATACTCCTCCTGTTCCTGAAAGGTAGTTATTATTGAAGCATTTCCAAAAGGAAGTTTGTTTTGATTTTCAGTAATAACGGTACAGATGAAGTGCTAATGCAAGAACTGTAAGAGAAACTTTTAAAAGTACAGTATTTGCGTTTATGATGTTTTTCTCCCTTCTAATTCCACTCTTTCCAATGGTCCCTGAAATCTCACCAGCAGGCTGACATCCTGATAAACGCTAAAAGAAGAAAAACACAATCTAAAAGGCAGGGCAGGTGTGGCAGCTAGAGAGGTCATGGGGAACAAGAAGGAAAGTGCAGCCACTCAAGCATAAGGCTTTAGGTCCAAGGGCTGAGAGGAAGTACAGCAGATTGCAGAGCGCCCTGATGGCAGACTTCCAATGAAGGAGCCCAACCTTCAGTTTCTTTTCTGTAGCCCTCACTTCCAAACAAAGCAAGGTGCAAGATAAGTCCTAACATCAAGCAGCAGGGAGCTTCCTTCCCTCAGGAAAAGCTAGTAAAGGCATCTCTCTGTACCCTCATAATGCAAAATGGTCAACTTCTCCTGAAGTTGCTGCTGTTGGGGAAGACTGGCAAAGGCTGAGATGGCAATATGCAAAGAGCATGGTAATTAGAGTAAAAATATGAGTCCATGTCCATTCAACCCTGCAGGACTAATTCCCCTCCCTGAGCCTCAAATTCTTCATTTGTAAAATGTGGTAAACAGATTGAGTCAGAAAATAAGTGATTCTAAATTTCTAAAAGACTTTTTTCTCTCTCTTTCTTCCAATTAAAAGAAAAAAGAAAAAAAAAACCCTTAAGCTATAAGATTATAACCCAGTCTTCCTGCTTTCCAGAAACCCAAGATTAATTCAGGTACTTTCTGAGTAACACAATAAAGTCATCTTCAGAAACATGCACATCCCAGTTTCAGAATGACACCCACTGAGGCCTTGGCTGCCATTCTGGTCCAGTCGGCGTCTTGAGGCCAGGCAGTGACCTGGCCAGCATCCACTGCCTATGTTCCAGTTGATGCTCTCACACGAAACAATACCTTCCTTTCCAAAATGTTTACGTTTTGCTCAGAACAATGATGTCTAGATAGGTCTTCATTTGACTAACTACTTGACAATCAGCTTCTTGTGTTATTTCTCCAAAGTAGATTTAACTCACATAATTTTGTGTCATCACCAAAAGTCCTTGTTGCATTAAAAAAAAAATTTAAGATATCACCCAACTCTGGCCTGAAAGTTCTTTTGGAATATATCATGGTAGCACCATGTCTAGGTAGCCTAGTATGTAATAGTCCTAATTGACTTAATTAGCCAAACATGAAACCTACTCAGTACTGCCCCCATAGGCATCAAAGTCTGAAGTATTTATAACTTCATAAGTTACAATTCAGTTAACAAGTTCACTTTGGTGCAGCCCTTATTAAAGACTCCCAAATTTGTTTCAAGATGGAAACTGCTAATGAAGAGTTCCAAGTATTTCATCCTCACAAGTCACATCTTGTCATCTTTCACATCCATTTGAGACCAAGCCCTACTGCACTCTTGTTTAAATTTTATTATCATAGTTATTAGTAATAAACCAATAGAAACAGGATAACTAAAAGTTCAGGAGAAAGAACATTTTCCTTATGAATTAAAATGCATGCACATGCACGTGAGTTACTTCCTCCCCACATTCTGTCCTACTGTACAGTCACACAAAACAGTCTCCAGAATACTGTGAGCAGCTGACACCCCGAGCTGAGCAAAGGACCCCAACTGCAGAAGTCCCAGACTGATCTGGGTCTAGATGACAAGCTTTTCCACACTAAGGGTACTTGTGGTTTCATCCTCTTCGTTTGACCCAAAATATCCCGGGAGGTCCAGCATCCTCTGCTCGGCCTCGGTGAGGCGGAAGGATGTATTGTCATAGAAGGCAAACTCTGGCTGGGCAGGGAAGCTCTGACACCTGTCCTTTCTACCCTGAGAAGGGCTCAGAGGGCTGACCCTGTGGTAGCTATCTTTGGGGGCAGTGGGCGAAGGCTGCTTCCTCGAGATGCTCCTGTGACTGGGGGATGGGCCCCTCCGAGCTCTGGGAGGCTCTGTTCTCTCACCGCCCGCCAAGAATCCTGCTTGGCGATCCCCCAGGTCTGGTTTCCTCGTGGGCTGCCCCAAGGTGTAGGATTTGGGGAGAGGGCTTAGCGGGCCGCTGGTTCCACCTGCCCCTTGGAAATGGTCTAGTTTCTCAGGAAACGCGCCGGCGCCGCGACTCGGAGGCCGACAGCGGTCGTCGGCCTGGTCCCAGGGCCGCGCCCTGGCGCTGTAGGCCGGGGCCTGGCGCGGGGTCAGCGTGGACATGCTCCTCTCCCTGAACGGCCGGGCCTGCCTGGCTTCGTGGAAGCTGGCCGTCCTCCTGAAGTGCGAGCCCTGGGTGGCTCCTGTCGGGCGGGCCCCCTCGGCCGCCCGCGTGCCGCACCTGCGACCTGCGGATCAGGGTCTGGCTGGGGCTGACGGCGCAGCTGGCCGGCGGGGCGGCCGCGTCCGGCCGCTTCTCCCCCGCGCCGGCGCCCAGCGCGGGCTGGTCCGGGAAAGGCGATCGGATGCGGAACTTGCTCGCGGCAGCCTCTTCGGGGCCCTGCGGGTCCAAGGGCGCGGCGGCCGCGGCGTCCACGGCCGTGTCCGTCAGCGGACTCTGGGACACGTGGTACACCTTGGTGGTCTCCGTCAGGCCCCGCTTCTTCATCTCCTTCAGCTGCTGCTGGGCGAGGCGGTAGCTGAACAGGGGCGATGATCTTCTGCGCGTTGGACTGGAAGCTCTCACTGCCAGAGGCCTCGTCGTCCGGGGCCGCCAGCATGCCCGGCGCACCGCGCCTGCAGGTCAGCGGGATGCCCGCGTCCCCGGGCCCCCCGCCGGCCCGTCCCCGGCGTCCGAGAAGCTCCCGCGCTGCTCGCTCAGCTCGCAGATGTTCTCCTCATCCGAGTTCTTCCGGAAGCTGGGGGAGTGGATGGAGTTGTGTCGCGCGGGGGTGCTGCACTTGGTGGGGCGGCCGAACTTCCGCCACAGCGTGATGAGGACCGTGGCAACGATGATGAACAAGCACAGGGATATCCCAGTGACCGTCACAATGTTGTTGGACTTCACTGGACCCTGAGGCGGAAGAGGAGATGGACTGGAGGGCTGGAAAGCTACAAAAAAAGGGAAGAACAAACGTATTGTTTTCTTTGCATGGGTTTAAAGGTCTCTGGGTGGCTTGTTCTAGTTATCTGACGACTAAAAAGAGTAAAATAAACAGGAACTAGGATATGTAGTCATACATATGTATGTATATACACATATATATATATGACTACAAATCCTAGTTCTTGTGTAATATAAATACATCTATTTGCTGACACTTGCCTCAAATTTTCTACATAGAAGCATTATGAAGAAAGTTGGAAGGTAAAATCAACGTTTTCATTTAAGGTACACATGGGATATCTGTAGTTAAATGTACCTTTGTGAGATGCACATTGAAAAATTCTTACAAGTATAACATTTGAAATACAAAATAATTTAGGTAGGTCGTACCTAACTTAGATCACATCAAGAGAAATTAATACACGCGAAAATAAGCTTTTGATAACGTAACTCACTTTCCCCTTCTAACATCCAGGCTCTGTCTTCCCAAACGTCGAAGCCTCGGCTTTCTCACTCTTCTCCTTTCATCTATACATTCCCTTTCCTGCCCTCCACGTGGCATTGATTTTTCTTCTTCCCTGCTCTCTCAAACAGTCATTACAAAGTTTCACCAAGACACAGAAGCCACCTGGGGCCGTAGCCTGTGCTGCCACTGAAAACCTGGGAAACCTAAGATCAACTTACGCCACCAGGCCTCACCTCTCTTTTTCCTTTGGTCACTCTCCACCATTCGGTCTTTCCAGTCACCTGTCTGATCTCTTTTTTCCCATAGTCTTATTGTCAGTGACCTGAACCTGTCCCTCGGTGCTCCCCTTTCTCTTTCCTACTGTACCCTATGCGACACCTGACAACCAAACTCGACATCCAGAACCTTTCCACAGAACGCTCCCTTTACCTCCTCGCCTTACCTGAGGGCTGGATGTCCTGCAGGGCACAGCTTCTCCCCACCCTCTTGGGGGAAGCTCGACACATACTTTATAAGCAAACAGGGCCAGCAGTAGGTGTGTCCTCAGCCTTCTCATTTCTAATTGTCACTTTCAGCCAACTCTCTTACTTCCATATCAAACTTCTACTCTCTTGATGCCCAAGCCATCACTTCTCGGCCTTTTGGTCAAGATCAAGCGTGATGCTCAAGCAATCACATGACACCCCTACTCCTCCCTCAACACCGTCATCTCCTAACCTCATGGCAGCCATCAGTCGCTAGTGCCTGGGGCCCCTGTCTTCCTCATCGTCCCATAGTTAGGACCATCTGGATGACTTTGGTGTCCATAACAACATACCATACCTTCCCATTGTCTGTGGCTGCTCCTGAGATTCCTTCTGAAATCTTAGACTTCAGAGCCCACTTTCTGGCTGGCTTTTCCTCTTGCTCACTCATTATTACTGCGCTGGTTATCCAACCTTGCTGCAACTTCTGATTCACCAACCCCTCTACTTTCTTCCAATCTGTCAGCTACCTCCTGGCTTCGCTTCTCTCCTTTCACCAATGATCCATCACTGAAACCATTCTCCTGCCAATAACCTCAACTCTCTGACCTCTAATACTGAGCTGTACCCCTTTCCCTGTTCTGCAGCAGTAGTCCATCCCTAGATAAACCCAGACATGAATTCTCAGCTGCTGCAGCCAGGTCCTGGTAAAGAAAATAGCTCATCCATGCAGGCGAGTACCTCTGCATGATGACAGCACCCATCCTCAGCTGCCACGAATCCTTCCATGGGTTCCTAAGCAACTCTCTCTTCCATTCCCTATAATACTGTTTCAAAGTTCCACCACCTTCTTCAACCTCGTATCTAAATCCTCCTCCTCAGCAATCTTCTTGGTCATAAAAAATAGAAGCTATCAGGAAAGTGCACCCAAGCTTCTTCTGCCACCCTCTCCTCCCCCATACGCTTAGCAGTAGCTGCACTTCTATTTATTTCTTTCTCTATGGACTTAGTGGAGAAGTGTTCTTCCTATAAAGAGGAGTCCACCAAGTGCTCTCTAGGCCACCCTTCTCCAGGAGGATAGTCCCTCTATGCCAGTTACCTCCAGCTTCTTCTCGATCCACCTCCACAGAAACATACTCAAGCTCTTCACACTTTAAAAAGACATCTCTAGAACCCCCTCACTACTGCCACAGCCCTATCTTGCTCCATGTCTTCCAGCCAAGCTTATGGAAAGAGGAGTCCACCTTTGCTGACTTACTGCTTCTACATCATCACCTCTGGCTCCTACAATCTGCTGTCAGGATTCCAATGAAATAGCTTCAAAGTCATTGATGACCTCGTTGCCAAATTCAAAGAATTCTGTCCTGATATTCCTTAACTCTGTTGAACATGTCCTGTGACTTTTTCTCTTCTTGGTTTCAGTCATAACACTCATTTATCTAATTTGGGGAGAAGAACATAAACTTTGGAGCCAGGGAGGTCTAGATCCCATCCTGACTCCACTAGCTTTGCTCTCTCCATTGATGTGCGACTCACACCGTCACCTCCACATGCCCCAAACTCCATCTTCCTCTCAGAACCTGAGCCTCCTCCGATACGTCTGATCTCAAAGGAATGGCACAACTGCCTATCCAGTGGCCAGTGCCAGAATCCTGGATTTCATCCTGATGCTTCCCTCGCCATCACTTGCCACATCCAGAGTCTGTGAATCCTTCTCTGCTCTGCATCCCTACTGCTGGTACTTCACTTTTCACCCGGGTTACTGAAAAAGTTTTAATAGGCCTTGATACTGCCACTCTTACCTATCCTGATGTGGACGCCACACTACAGCTGAGAGGTCCCTCTAAAAACCAGGTCCAAACCTTCGCAGCCCCTCAGGCTCTGGCCCTGCTAACCTGTCCGGCCTCATTTTTACCACTCTCTCCTGGCACGGTATCCTCTAGCCACATTAATTATTTTCAGTTCTCTGGGCCTCAGTGTGCCATGTTCTTCCATGCTTTCACCCCTTTGCTAAAATTGTCTTTCTCACAGAGTTCACCTGGGTGACTCCTACTCGGCTCTCAAACTTCAGCTCAAAGATCACCTCCTCCAAGAACAGAGGTATTCCCAGCATGGATTATCAGCCCTGAAAGCCTCCATAGCAAGTTTTACCTTTATTGGTGCAGGCTTTGCTGTACTGTATATTATCTATGTTTATGTGTCTGCTGAGCAACTATATCATAAACCTTCCCAGACAGGGATATGTCTAATCTATATATTCCCAACCCCAGTAACTTGCACATGGTTAGTACTCAATAAATGGTAGATTAATAAATGTACTCATTCATTATTAAAAAGGAAATAGCAAAATGATCAATATCCCTCCAGATAGTATGTCAGTGTGATGGCAATTGAATCCTCCTCCTTTCATTGAACAAGGTGGACCAAATTACTACACCTGGACCTTGGCACTGAAACATCCTTTTAAAGCAAACAAACAAACAAAAATGAAACAACAAAAACCCTCTAAACTCCTAACCAATGGAAAATAGTTGAATGATGAAAGATTTGTTTCCTGACTTATCAATTCTTTCATCTGCAGTGGCTGCGGGCGTCAGGGGGTAGCACCACTGCCGTTGCACACTGCGGGCCTCTTCACTGACCTGTTACCTGTGACTCTGGCTGGCTCCCTTCAAAACCGCAGCTGGAGAAAGGGCCCAAAGCTGCTGGCCTCATCCATCTCTGCCTTGTCTAGTCTTTTCTCTTTCACCAGAAATTAAGAGTTCCTGAAGCTAAGTAGCCTTCAAACAGAACTGTACATTTCCAAGGAGCAGAAAACAGGTAGAACAGGAAAAAGAGAACACTTGTAAGAAATGATCATATTTACCCACATAAGCATTTATCTGACCACTTACAGCAGAAGTAGGGGTACCTTGTAGCATTTACCCTGTTTGCTAATATGTAATGTACACATTTCTAGTTCCCACCAGTATTAAAGAGTTAAGATGCCAGAACATGAAATAGCACCACATATCTCAAAAATGATTACTAATTTCAAGTTACTGATGCTCCTAGAAAGCTAGAACAGCCTGTATATAAAAGCAAAGTATTTGAGATAGGTTGCTTAGTATGAGGTCGGATCTAGTCCCCTGCTTTCTAGCTTCATAATCTTGGGCAGGTCACTGACCCTCCCTGTGCCACAGAGTTGTCATCTCCATGTGGAGATAATGATGTGCCTACATCATATGCAAGGCACTTAGAAAAAATGCCTGGTAGGCAGCAAGTTCTCAAGATCTAAACCCAGCATAACAATCTTTAATTGTAGAGTTATTGTGAGCGTTAAGTGAGATGATTTATTTAAAGTGCTGGCAAATAAAGATGGTCAATAAATGGTTGATATTTTTTTTTCACTTCAAAGGTGCAGTAAAAGCCAGCGGAAATTGATTTTAAATTCAGTTGAGTATTATGGAATGCTAGACAAAATATCTTGATACAACCTGCCATCTCAGAATTCAGAAGAACAGGTGGGGTTGAAGGAAGTTATACACAAGGAAAGAACTGTGAAAAGTGAAGGGACTTATAAAGTAAAGAGTAGACAGAGAAGAGAGCCTTAAAAAACAGTAGGAGATATAACTGGAGAAAGAAGAGATTCAGGGTATGACCCAGAGCTTATTAAAAAAGAGGCAGGCCTAAGGCTAGCAGAAGAACCTAGATCTTAAGCTGTAACAGGTAAAAAGGAAAGAATGTCCCAGGATACTGGAATAAAGCGAAAAGGCCTGTAGCATTGGCTAGAAAGGCAAGATAGAAAGAATGATTTTTTAAGGTCACAAGACACAGACGCTGACCAAGGTGTTTCCAGGTGCCTGCGGTTTGGGCTAAAAGGTGCTTTGAGATCCAAACACAGGAAAACAGCTAACTCCTTTACATCAGAATGAGACAAGGAAGTAGGGATGGTTTTTTAAAACCTGGAATTGCAAAGTGGAAAAAGTCAGAACTTGACAGAAGGACTTAGATTTAAGAGTCAGGATCAGAGCAAAAAGCCAGCCAACTAACTGGAGGACCCAGTTGTGTATCAGAAGGTAGGATGGTGTGTAAGAACAGGATTGGTAACTGTAACCTGTGGCAAATGAATGGGATCTGGCTCCATATGCTCCATAAGCTAAAGCAAATCCAAGCTCAGCCATGTGTGCATCACATCAATGGACAATTCACATCAAATTCTCATTGAGCACATACTAGTGTGCGCCTTCAAGATGCTTAGATTAGCAGTCCCCAACCTTTTTGGCACCAGGGACCAGTGCTCCTATGAGAATCTAATGCCTGATGATCTGAGGTAGAGCTAAGGCGGTGATACTGCACTGGAAAGCTAGTGCTCACCTCCTGCTGTGTGATCAGGTTCCTAACGGGCAACAAACAGGTACCAGTCTGAGGCCCAGGGTTTGGTGATCCCTGGCTCAGAGGATGAAGGTAAGACTAGTCTTTAGAACCTAGAGTCTAGGTGATAGAAGAACTCTCCCTACATTCCCTGGGTAGGCCAGTAACGAATAAATACAGGGCCATCCAGAGGATAGGACAGGGTACCTTGCTTCATTTTGACAAATAATGATCTATGTGGTCTCCTGGAGCTTCGCTGGGATGATAGGGAGAAAAAAAAATTAATGTTTTTCCCATAATTTTGGTGAGAAGTAAAGGCGTGAGAAATAAAAAGTAAAAACAAAACCAAAAAATACTGGGAATAACCATCTCTCCCATCTTTGTAATTTTAAAAATGGTTTCAATATGTCTGAATCCGTAATTTAGATAGATTTCCTTGTCATTTCCCTACCTTCTGCAGTGTTAAACCCTCTGTCATCTCACAGGATAGCTGTCCCCGTCAATAACACATGCATGAGTACAGGGTTAGCACTGCCAGGAGCAATAACAAGGTTTCAATGAATCCACTCCTGAACTCATCAGACTGTTGGTTTTCAGTCAGACCTGGGTTCAGTAGCCTCTCTGAGGGACCCCAAAGGAAGAAGGATACCTACCAGCACACTCCTCCAGGGAACAGAGGGAGGTCTCCGAGGACATTCCAGGGCAGCCAGGTCTGGAGGGGAAGGAGGTCAGGCACACGCGGCGACGTTCTCTGACACCGTCCCCACACGTGGCACTACACCGGCTCCACGGCTGCCACAGCCCCCAAGTTTCTGGAAGGACATGAGCCATGCTTTTACAGCTAGTTCACCCGAGAACCAAAAACTGCCCCCGAATGAAGCAGCAAAACGCAAACCTCGGGCCTCGAAAAGTCAGTAAATAAAACCATTTCCAAAGATGTAGAAAACTGGAAAGAGTGTTGCCCTATCCTTAAAACAAAGCTGTATAAGCTACAAACTGTAACCTTTCTAGAACCCATCAGAAAACTAAGGTCGCATGGCAGCCAAAGAGCCTGAAGTATAAGAAAAGCCAGGTTCCCCTAAGTAAAGACAGACGCAAACGTTGCTTCCTGAGACAGGTGCCAGGCTTCATACAGCTGGTGAGAAGTCATCTAAACATGTAATGCCCTGCCAGAAGCCTAGTGTGGGCCAGCATGAGAACACAGAAGCCCTGGGAGCCACATGCCCAAGGGCTCTTCTCCACAGATCTCAGCAGACGCTAGCAGGACTGCAGGGGAGGTGCAAGGCCAGAGAAAGTCTCTCTCTGGTGGAGGCCTATGGAGGGAGGGAGCCTTACTGTGAGACTCAAACCTCACCCGGAACCCCCTCCCCATCTGGTCAACCAACAACAGCTTCAAGCACTGGGGACAAGGCAGAAAGCCCTGTCACTCAAAGAGTACCTGGTGAAACTCGATGCTGCTTGGGAATGAAAAAAAAAAAAGAAAGCACTTCACCCTTGGAAAGAAGCAGAGAATATCCTGGGCCCAGATTATTAGAGAGCTCCTACCTTTGGAGGGGCAGGATTGTCAGTAGGCCCCATTCCTGGGACTCGGAGCACAGCACTTGCCTAAGACCAAGGCTGAGCTGGCACAAAAATAATGCTCTCCCACTCCCAGCCCAACCCCAACCCTGCACCATGTTAGCAACTACCGAGTATAAATAACAACAGCCTACTGCAGGGGCGTGGGAAGTGACAGGTGAAAACCTCTGATGTGCACGCTCAAGCCTAAAGCTAAGGATGTAACAGAAGCATGGAGAAAAACCCTCTGGCAACCCAAATCCTACCCTAAACACAAAGCAACATTAGAAAATTCTGAACTCTGTTATGCACTGAAGGGAGCCATAGCAACAACCCAAGCACAGCTCAGTTCCTTACTACACTGACCCAATCCCCACACTGAAGGCCTGCAAAGACAGGGTATGCCCATTTCCAGGCTAATACTATTTACCGATGTTTATGGTTCTAAATAAGATGTCCAATTTTCAATCAAAAATTATGAAACACAGGAGAAACAAGAACAATGAACTATTAAGAGAAACTAATCAAGAGAACCAGACTCAGATGTGACACATATATTTGAACTGTCAGAGAGAGAAGTTAAAATAACTATGATTAATATGTTAAAGACTTTAGTGGAAAAGGTGAACAAGATACATGAACAGATGAAATTTCATCAGAAAGTTGTAAACTAAAAAGTCAGATAGAATGCTAAAATTAAAAGCATGGTAGCAGAGATGAAGAATGCCTTCTAGAGGCTCATCAGTAGACTCAATACAGCTGAGGAAAGAAAGAGTGAATCTGAATATAGGTCAATAGAAATCACTCAAACTGAAAAACAAACAGAAAAAAAATGTGAATAAAACAATAGAATAACCAAGGGCTGTGGGACAATATCAAATAGTCTCTTACACATTTAATTAGAATCCCAGAAGAGAAAAAGAAAATGTCCAAAAATTCTTCAAATTAATTAAAGACAGCAAACTAAGTCCAAGATGCTCAGAAAATACCAAGCAAGATAAATTTTAAAAAGCAAAGAAAGGGGAGGAAAAAAACAGCAGACAATAGAGGCTCTGTTCATCCCTTTGGCGACCAAATCAAAGTTGTGACAGAAACAGGGAGCAGCAGCAAGGGAAAATCACCTAGGTTCTAGATGAACAAGCCATTCAGCCGAGGAGAAATCCAGGAAATGACACTGCAGCGGCAGAAGGTAGGACGGGAGGATGTGGGGCTGCCGAGGGCTAGTGAGACGGAGGCTGCGCAGCGGCAGACCCTAAATGGGGCCGCATCTGCGAGTGGATCTTCGTGCTGACAGACCTGCTCTGAGCACCAGTGCCATTTGGCTGTGCTCAGGGGACACCAGGGACTTACAGGGAGACACTGTTGCAGTGAGGGCTGAGGTAAGACTCACTCTGCACAGAAGTGCCAGTAGTATCCATTGTTCCCTGTTGAGCCCTCCCCACTGCAAGTGCACCAGACACAGAGCCGCCATACTAATGATGTCATCAAACTGGATCACAGAGGTCGCTCCACTCAGAGGATTCCCTGAAACCCTGCCTCCCCAACTGATGCCCCACCCAAGCCACATCCAGGTACATCCTCAGCGAGTCAGGTGCTCCTTGCTGAGCAGAGCCTAGACGCACACTGGAGGCAGCTGGCCTCGGTTTCTGCTGGGGCCTTTTGAGGCAACTATAAGCACAGCATCTGTGGATTGCGTGAATCTTAACAGGTGGCCCCGGAGGGCAGACTTGAACTAAATTGGCCTGCAGCTGAACCCTCTCAGGACTGTGCCACTGGACACCTACTTCACAAATCCACACTAATAAGACTGGAGACTTAGGAGCTTTGCTTAGTACATATAGAAACAGACAGAAAGGCAGCCAAAATGGGAAGACAAAGAAGCAGAAACATATGAGAGAACAGAGATCCAGATATAATGGAGTCAAGTAATCTAACAGATGCAGAGTTCAAAACACTGGTTATAAAGATGCTCAATGAACTTTTAGATAAATTCAGTGAGAACTTCAAAAAGAGATAAAAAAACATAAATGGAAATGGAAATTATAAAAGGAACCAGTCTGAAATGAAGAACACATTATCTGAGATGAGAAGTATATTAAATGGAATAAACAAAGGAATAAACAAAGTGAATAAAGAAAAGGATCAAATGCCCTATCTAGAGGACAGGAAAGCCAAGGAACCAATCAGAATGGCAAGAGATAAGATGCCAAGACTATAAAAATAATTTAAGGAGCATATGGGACACTATTAAGGCCAAATATCTGTCTATTGATGTAACTGAAGAAAATCAAGATGTTGAACAGCTGTTTGAAGAAATAATGATGGAAAACTTCCCTAACCTGGTGAAGGAAATGGACATAAAACCCCAGGAAGCTCAGAGAATTCCAAAAATCAGGGATCCAAAGAGGCCCACACCAAGACACATCATAATTAAAATGCCAAAGTTAAATACAAAGAAAGAATATTAAAAACAGCAAGAGAAAAATTACTACTAGGGAAACCCATAAGACTGGCAGCTGATTTCTCAAAAGAAACTATGCAGGACAGAAGGGTTGGCAAAAATATTCGACAGGATGAAGACCCAGGATCTACAACCAAGAATAATTTATCCAGCAAAGCTATCATTTAGAGTTGAAGGACAGATAAAGAGCTTCCCAGACAAAAAAAGCTAAAGGAATTTATCACCACAAGCCAGTATTACAGGAAATGTTGGAGGGACTTCTTTAAGAAGAAAAACATGTATCAAAAACAGGAATAAAGAATGGTAACAACTACATTCCTATCAATAAGTACCTTAAATGGAAAAGAATTAAGTGCTCCAACCAAAAGATAGAGTGGCTGAAAGGATAAGAAAACAAGACCCCTACATATGAAAAGGAAGGATGGAAAAAGATATTGCTTTGATGGACCTAGAAGGTATTTAAGTCAGAGAAAGATAAACACTATATGATTTCACTTATATGCAGAATCTAAGGAATAAAAAACAAACTAATCAAAAACAGACTCACAAATATAGTGGACAATTTGGTGACAGACAGAGGGAGGGTGGTTTGGGGCTGGGAGAATGGGTAAGGGTAAAGAAGTACAAATTAGTAGCTGATGGATGGTTACAGGGATGGGGAGCATGGTATAGGGTATGCAGTTAGTATTAATACATTGGCTAGCTGGAGGGTCAGGAGAGGGAGGGAGCAATTGGGGGGATCATTTTATGAACTATACAGATGTCTAACCAATGTACTGTACAATTGAAACTAATTTAAAATAAATTAATTTAAAATTTTAAAAAGCAAATAAAAACTTTGTGGCAGGATGGAGTGGGAAGGTGGAAATACATCACACACAGAAGAATAAAGATGAGAGTTATTATGCAAGCCAGAGATAATGGAATGATATCTCTAAAGTACTGAAAGAAAAATTGACCAACCTAGAATTCCATGACCAGTGAAGATATCTTTCAAAAATAAAGGAGAAATAAAGACTTTTTCAAATAAAACTAATAAAATTAATTACCAGCAGACCTTCACTACAAAAAAAAGTTAAAAGAAATTCCTTCAGGCAATGGAATATCATAACACAAAAAACTCAATCTATATAAAGAAATGAAGTGTGCTGAAAATGACATTTATAAAGGTAAAGATAAAATTTATTTTTGTCTTATTTTATTATTTTTACTTTTTATTATTATTTATGCCCACAGCACCTGGTCTTCCTAGGCAGTCTCCATCCAAGTACTAACCAGGCCCGACCCTACTCAGCTTCAGACATCAGGCTTATTCAGGGTGGCTCGGCCATAGATCATGGATTGTGGCTCCACTGGGGCTCAAACCAGGACCTTCTGCATGTAAAGCAGACATGCTAACCACTACACTATGGAACCACATCCACTTTTTTTCTTATTTTAAATGATCTAAACATGGTCTAAAGCAAAAGAGTAATAATGTAATACGTATTTATAACATATATAAAGTGTATGACAATAATCACACAAAAATTGGGAGTATTTTTGTCATAAGGTCCTTACACTACAATGAAACAAAATATCAAAATATTATTTGAAGGTAGATTAAAGTAATTTGATATATATTGTCAACTCTAGGACAACCATTAAAAACATTTTAAGGCATAATAAAACAATAGAGTAGTTTAAGTAAGTCATAAAGAAGAATAAAAAGAATAATAAAAGAAAAAACAATGAAACAGATATAAAACCAGCAAGAGTGTAGATCTTAATCCAACCATGCAATTATCATACTAAATATAAATAATCAAAATGCACCAGTTAAAAGAGTTTGAGAATGGATAAAAAAGCATGACCCAATTACTTGCTGTTTAAATGAAACTCACTTAAATATAAATACATAAAGAGGTTAAAAGTAAAAGAATGGAAGAAGTTATACCTTGGGAACATTAATCAAAAGAAAACTGGAATGGCTATACTAATATCAAACAAAGTAAACTACAGAACAAGGAATATTACCAGTGATAAAGATGGACATTAAACAATGATAAAAGAGTCAACTCAGCAAGGAGCCTTAACAACCCTAAATGGGGATATACCTAACATTGGAGCTTGAAAATACAAACACTCCTAGAAGTTATTATTGACTGATAAATACAAAAATTCTCTTTCAAGCATATATGCAATCGCTTCCAGACAGAATAACTGAATAGTCCCCTATAAAGAATTATCCTAAGTCCCTTCTCTATTGGCACCCACCCAAACCTACACTCAACACTAGGCCTAGCCATCTAGTCATGCCAACACCAGGCCTCTGCATAAAGGTCTCTCTTCATCTTCTATGAAGCAAAAAACTCACAACGCAGTCAAAGGTACGTAAAGCACTACAAAAACAAGGAGACTGTGTAAGGCAGATACATTCTCAGGTGAGCCAAGTGGTGCAATCTTTGGAGTGAGTCATGGAACATGAGTCTTTACAGCAATTAAAAGTCTCTGGAATTTACACAAGAGTGAAAGCATTACAAACCAGTATTCTGGACCAACATCAACTGAGGTGCGGTAATTATGTTCCATCCAGAGGTTCAGCTGAACACAATATTGGTTCTGTGCCTCCCAGATAACACTGCAGCTCCTCAAATGGCAGAACAATGAGCCAGCTTTGTCCTCAAGCTTCAGAGATGTTTAGACACTAAGCTCTCAGCACTTGCAAAGCTTTGGGAATCTGATATTAAAGTTTCTCTGAGTTAAAGTATTGTGATTTATTTTTGAAAAATCTACAGGGAATTCCACCATTGTGAAATCTAAATTGAAAATAAGTCAATGTACAGTTTATCCTTCTCTTGTGCTCATACAAGAGCTAAGAATCCTTTTGCTATTTTTTAACTCTTCTTTACTTTCCATAAATACAATTTATTTAAATACATAGTTATTTGTTAAAATAAAACAAAAATTCTATTAGTTGGGGCCAGAAAAAAATCAGTTTTGATAAAAGCATGAATCTTAAACAAAAAATCTCACTTTGAAATCTTTTATCTTTTTCTCTAGAAAGTAAAATCATGGCTTATAGGTTAATCAACAATAAAAAATAAATATTTAAGCGAAGTTTTATGTCTTTTTATTTCTAAACCAAATTAATCAAACAGGAAACAGAAATCACTCAGAGCAATGAAAAATCTAATCAGGCAAATTTTGTAAAATGCCTTAAGTAAATTTACCTGTTCCTGAAGATTTCTGCTAATAACTTTAGGGAAACTACTTGGCAAAATGGGAGCTCATTATATAACTGGAGTTCATGTATTAGAAATGAAAAGCAAGATGACCAATATTCCAAATAGTCTTATGAATGAAAGACTGTTTTGTTTGTGTTCTGTTTAGATGTCTATACATGCCCTCACACTACATGACAAACCTGTTAGGCCAGGAAAATATCTTTCCAGATACTTCAGAGGATATTCATTCTAAATGAGCAAAATTTGTCTGGAATTGGAAAGGGAGATTTGTTTTCACCCCCTAAGACTATTTGAAGGAGTACAGCCTATGAAAGGTTCACCTCAGCAAGACATTTTGCTCAAGAGACTTAAGTAACTAAACAAAACGTGGTTATAATAAAATTCTATAGATATGAATAAGGGGCTAGAAGCAGCAGTGGAGCAAAGGCACCTGGATAAGCACTTCAGAATTTGTCCAGAGAACAAAAGCTCATTTGAATTGGACTAGCTGCTCATGCCTGGGCCAGTGGACTCCAAAGGGAGTTACATGTCTATCAAGAGAGGTGGGCAGCACCAGATGAACCAGTGCGATGAAGAGGAAACTATAAGAACTTTTTTTCAGTCTAAAGAGCTTTAGATCATTATATATGTGGATTGACAGGTGGTTGTATGGGAGGCGTATAGTATAGTGTTAACAGTAAAGTCTCAAGACAGCCTAACCACCAGTGGTGGTGAAGCCACTTAGCCACCAATGACCTTAGGCAAGTTACTTAACCTTCTGTGCCTCTACTTCTTCACCTATAAAAATTGACAATATAATAAACCTAACATGGGGTTGTTATATGAATTATATGGGTTACTATTCATAAAGCACTCAGAGCAGTGCCTGAGCAAAGTAACGCCATGTAATGTGTGCTTTATTCCGTCAAATGGTCACATACAGCATGTCAGATGCCCTAAAGGAATCCCGAAGAATTCCACTAGGTGGAAAGGTTTACTGGTTTGTTCACTTGCAGAGAACTGTGGAATAGGAAAGCATCCAAGCATCTGCTTATGAAGTTTTTAAATTACATTTTCTAGTTTTAGGTAAATTAAATTCATAAGGTGGACAAGTGGCTTAAAAAGATTCCAGAAAACAAAGACAATGCTATTATTGCAAGCACCAGCAAATAAAAACAAAATGACATAGGTGACAGTATACTATTATTGGTAAAAAGCTCTTGTTCAGTCACTATGAAGGAAAACAAGACCAACTCTTCAGAAAAACAAGATGGTCCAAAAATTTTAAATTATCAAGTAAACTATATGTTAACTATATATGATTTTTATTTGCCCCCCAAAATCTATGTGAATATGAATTTATAACCTCTATTATTAATTCTCAACTTTACCCTAAATACTTTTTTTTTTCTTTTTGCTTTGAGATAAGGCAGCTCCATACTCGCTGGCTGAAACCCTTGGGGCAGGTGTGTTCAGAATACAGATTTCTCAATTTAGATTTTTGCAAGTTATTACAGAGCCTGTGTCATATATTACTAACACTCCTTTAGCAGGATCTCCGGCAGCATCCGATAATCAATCACATTAACATTTCTGTAGGGAAAATTATAAACATTCACACTAAGTAGGGTATAATGAAGATCATAAATAATCATTTTTGGTAACATGTATTATATATTTACATACTAGCTTAAGGTCCTAAGACACATTTGGGAAAGAGACAAGTATCCAGCACATTATTCCATTTTCAAAAAAGAATAAAGAAATTCAGTGGAGTCAAGTCGGTGGCTCACACAAATCATGGTAGAGTCCATGAGGTCCTTGAAGGATGATGCCTTTTGGCAAAAAAAAAAAAAAAAGAAAAAAAAAAGAAAAAGACAGTCTTTACTGGTGAGAGCTGTCAATTTAAATGGAAAATTAAAAGAAGAGAACTTGATTCAGTCATAAATTTTATGCTTAAAACACAGGAAGTCACCGAGGTTCCTATTGCTAGCATAATTTCATCAATCAGCCCGAGTCAGAGCGACTGTTGGACAGCCACACAGAGAATCTGGGGTCCCCAGGAGCACTGAGCCCCTCCAGGTAGTGCTTGCAGTCCTGCTGCTGGGTTGTGTCTGGTAGTTGCAACTCCACAGGGAGCCCCTGAGCACCCTCAGCCTGGACTACAGAGAACCACTCCCTGTGCTGCCCCTTTCCAGCGTCTCCCCTACTGCTGTGGGAAAAAACTCAGTCTTTACAACTGGGTAGAAGAACCTGGGAAAGCCTAGGAGCTGGGAGAACCAACAGGTAGGCTTCCTGCTTCCAACGTCTGCTCATCAAACGACCTAAATGCCTTTACTCCCCTTGGTTTGTTTCCACTAAATTCAATTAAAATTCTTTTTAACAAGTAACTTCTTTTGAAAAGGCAAGTACATCTTGAATGATTAGTTCAATATTATTGTTTTTCTACTAATACTTAGCTGAGATTAGCCACATCTGAGTTCAATTTTCACTTTAATAAACATGTATTGAGTACTGTTAATATGCCAGGCATTCTGAGTGGGCCAAATAAGGATCATAAACAGCTTCAGGGCTGCACAGGTTGGGTTTTTGCTTCCCCAATCTGGGAGAGGGGAGGTGATGGTAGGGGTGACAATGTTAGAAGACAGACGTTGAACGAGCAATGACAGAAGCGATAAATGCCATGAAGGGGAACTGAGGATAACAACTAAGCTGTGCCAGCTTACGGGCAAGGCAATTTAACTAGTCTGGGTCAAGGAAGAGTAACCCAAGTGCAGACTTAGGAAATGGGTTAATGTTAACAGGTGAAGGTGGGAGGAGGTGTCCCACAGTGACTACGGGGTGAGTTCTATGGAGGGCCATGTGAACTCTGATCCTCCTGTCAAGCGAGGTGACAGACAGGGGAACGGCCTCAGCTGACCTGAATTTTAACAATCCCTCTGGCTACACTGGGAGAAAGAAGTGGAGGGGGAAACCAATTAAGAATCTATTCCAGATAAGAGACGATGGAGGTTTAAACCAGTGGTGTCACTGGAACTGGGGAGATGTGGAGAGATTCAGACATTCAGAGATTTTTTTTGAGGGGACAAAATGCACAGGACTTAGTGAATTACTTATAGGTGATGAAGAGGACGATTCCTTGGGTTTTGTCTTGAACAATGATGGATGGTGGAGTCAGTCCTACACTGAAGAGCAGGTTGGTGGATAGGATGATGAGTACAATTCCAGGTATGTTGCTTTTGAGGTGCCTGCACGACATCTGAGGGGTGACAGCTAGTTAGCAGCACTTGGATATGTAGGGGAGAGATGCCAATCTGTCACCAGCATCAGCAGTAATCACCCAGATGTGTATCAAGAGTAGGAAATGTAGACACTCTAGTACAAGAAGCAGAAGTCCAATGCGTTAGGGGATGTGGTGAGGTGGGGAACCAGCAGGCAAAGGTGACCATGAGGGAACAGCAGTAAAGTAGGGATTTGGGGACCTAAAAGTCATCCACTGTCTGCTTTCATGAGAGCATTGTTAGGGGAGGGTATGAGTTTGGAGTGGGTTGAAAAGTGAATGTGAGGCAAGAAAATGCACCCCAAGGATAGGTGACTTTTCAAGAACCTAGGCTATATAAACGAAGAAGAGCTTAAAAGGATTTCTCAGGAAGAACCAGGTGATGAGGGCTGATTATGTTGCTTTTAGATGAGAGTTAAGTACATTTCAAGCTGATGAGAATGAGCCAGTAAAGAAAGGACAGAGACAGAGGAGAGAGGAATAATAATTAACAGAAGGTTCCTGAAATGGCTGAGAGGTTGGGCACCACAGTGGGGAGGGTTGACTTTTTTCTGGAGGAATGACACTTCTTCCTCAGTGACAGCAAAGAGGTGAAGAGGATGGGACGGATGCCTGTAGGCTTACAGAGATTTGGTGGAGGGTGAGGGAGCTTGCTCCTGATGGCTCCCAGCTGCTTGATGTGTTAGGGGGCAAAGTCAGCTCAGAGTTAACCAAAGGGCAGAGGCGAGATGTGCGGGAAGAGAGCAGAGGAGGTGGGAAGAGTGGTTGTGGAGGACAGAAGCAGAGGCGGCCAAAGCACCTTGCTGGGTAGCACGGTGGTCCAAGCTGAGGGTGGAGGCATGACCCACCCACATCAGCCTCAGCCTGCCTGAGTGTTACCTTCTTGTGCAGCTTGGGCACAGTGGGTGGCCAGCAGATGGCTGGACCCATGCAGAGCTGGGGTGTGACCTGGCAGGTGCACTGGAAGGACAACAGGGCAGCATTTAGGGTATTGGTAGGAGAGTGATTGATGGGATGGGGCAAGAACCCAGGCTGCATAGAGAGGTAAGTGCAAGCAGGGAAGTGGCCACTGGGCAGGGAGACAAAGGAAAGGGATTTCTTCAAAGGAGAAAAAGTGGGTGAATATGGAGCAAGAAACACTTGGAGTTACAGAGGTGGTTGGAGGGTTGTCACGGGCATAGGCTTGGTGGGGATGAAGACAGAAGAAGCATGTAAGTGTAGCACGCAGTCTCTGCAAGGTTAACCTCTTGCCAAGACCAGGCTTGCACTCAGGAAAAAGGGAAAGAAATGCAAATAAGCATGGCATGAATGGAATTATAATAACCCACTTCTTTGTGATTAGGCAGCATTATGCATTTCAATAGAAATCTTGCTCTGAAATTCACTAAAGAGGCTTTTCTTATAATGAAGGATGTGAGAGTGAAGAGACATGCTCAGTTAGAGCAAGCTAGAAGTTACTAAATACAGCTGGGGATTTAGCTTTGAATTCTGATCTTACCTGCCATGGTCTTGCCGTATGATGCAATAGCAGCTAATGCTTATTGGTGCTTCCCATATGCCGGCATTATGCTAAGAACTGTACACATCTATTTCATTCAATTCTAATAAACCTCTGAAGTAGATACTCTTATAACTCCACTTTACTGATGGGGAAACTGAGACATAGGTTAAGGCGGCGGTGAGCATGTATGCTTACCAGCACTCTTCATTTCTCAGATAAGGATGATAATGCCATTTGGGACTTCGGAGAAGTGAACCATGAAAATGAAGGCATAGTTCATAGAAAATTAAGTTCATCTAAACTCAAAATAATAATTTTGACTGCATAAAGGCATCAATTTGATTTTTTAAAAATTTAAACCTCAATACCAACCTATATTTCTCTGAATTAGCATGCACTCCTGTTCCTTTGCGGGAAACTGGCTTCTGCTTGTAATGCCGAAGTCAAAGCAATATTTATTCCTCCCCACGTCAAACAAAGTGCAGTTGAATACTGTTCTCCTCTTCCCAAAGTCAAGCTGTTTTCAGCCAGCCGAACGGTCCTTTCCCAGGCGTCTGGGGGCCTCCTTTGAAGACGGCAATCACCCCTTGGACGAAGGTGCATGGTGGGGGCAGCACCATCACTTCCACCCCAGACTCACATGTGAGTTCCGGCACCATCACCAGTTTGTATCCAAATCTCTGGGCCAGGTTGACGGGTCCTGTGGAGGTGATGACTGAGTCTCGGCCGAGCAGCTTCAGCACCACAGTGACATAAGCTTCTGGCCCCACAGGCGCACAGCCAAACTCAACCCACTGACCTTGAGAGAGTGCTGTCCTCTTGCTGCTTCTTATTCCAGAGGCTGTCCTTGACTTGTTCCTGCCTCAGGAAGACTGTTGGTGAAGATGACATCCACCAGAATGTTGTCCACAGGGACGGACACAGTGGCTGACTGGTGAAAAGGCCCACCTGGAAGGTGCCTTCTGCTGTCTTGGATGTCCTATTGAGGTCAACGCGAAAGACGGGCCATTCCACCTTCAGAAGGGCACCTTTCTCCCACCAGGGGACTGGAATGCTGCTGTCTGTCCCTTCCGGAGTCATCTGAACCAGTAGTCACCAGCCTCCTTGAAGTAGAAGCACTCAAACTCGAGTGTCCCCTGGGATTTGTTGGTCTGGAGGTATTTAGTGGTCACGGTATGGTTGGTACTGGCCTCCAACAGCAGCACAGATACATTCCTCAGCGTCCCATTAGCACCATTGAAAAACTGGAAATCCCAGACACTGTGGTGTTGCTTAGCGCTACATGTCCTGGCTCTCCCAAAAGGAGATACTCAGCTTCTCCAAGAACTGCAATGAAATGTTCAGAATGCATTTTAAAGGTATATTTGAGCAGCACTACTGGAGACATCGAAGAAAAAAACCACTATAGATACAAGAGAAGTTGAAACTGAGCTAAGGCTGATGTAAAATGATGCTGAGCACTGATCCTGGGGGTTGGGCACTGTACGGTTTCCATTCTAAAGTGCCTCTGGTTTTATCTTCATCTTTTATGGCTATGTTTAAAATAACAAATTAGTGATACTCTGATTCAAAACATTCAATAATGTAACATATCTGCAATGAAAATCTATACAGCAAGAGTAAAAACTGACAATTCGTTAGATAAAAATCTAATACCTCTCTTTTCTCATTTTAATCATATTTTGGTGTTTAGGTATTTGGGGGAAATGGATTTAAAGTGAAGCGAGAGAAAGCTTTAAATGATATAATATAAACTGCTCTGATTGCGTTAAATTATTTGAAATAATTTGAAACCCTATTAATTAGTATTTTTCTGATACTCAAAACAAATACTTGGGCATTTCACCTTAAAGAAACCAGGGCCTGGTCATATGAGGCAGAAATTTTTAGGCAAATAAGATATGGTGACTCTCTATTCTGCATGGGTCATTCAAGGGTTAAAGTGGATGTTTACGAAATACCCAGGCTTGTCCCTGGCAATTTTAACGTCATTATAGCAACTACTATTGGCCCAGATAGGGTAGATGACTACTGGCCACAAATATCACTCTGTTAGGATCAATCACATCTTTTTAAAAAGAGACCCATCAGAGCACCTGAAGTAAAGAATGGAAAAAACAGACACAGAATCCTTGTTTCTATTTTGAACCCTATCCAAATACATATCAAAGGAGACAGAATTTGGCAATGCAACAATCAACTGGCCCATGGCTAGTGTAAGAAGCAATTCTAGATTCAAGAGACTGCTGTACCCTTTTGGTATGAAAAACACATGTGTAAATATGAATTTATTATTCTTATTATGTATACCTCATACATATATAATACATACATATCACATTATATATCCAAAGGGCCTCAATGTGTTGTTTGGGCTGACAGTCTTTAATATACACTTACATGTATTCAGTGATTATTAGAATCGGCACATGAATATATTGGCACATAAGAGGTTTTTGGGTTTTCATCGGCTCAGCACTTCATTTATTTCTTATTTAAGATGAGGTGAAATAAAAGACATAAAACTTGGATAGACCTGAATGCTTGATTATCACTAACATGAAAACCCTACCCTAACAGGATAAAATTTTTTTAATGTATTGGGCTGATTCTGGTTAATAAAATTATATAGGTTTCAAATGTACAATTCAATAATACATCATCTGTATAATGAATGCATTGTGTTCACCACCCAAAGTCAAGTCTCCTTTCGTCACCATATATTTCACCCTCTTTACCCTTATCTACCTCCCCGCTTTCCCTCTGGTAACCACTAAGCTGTTGTCTGTGTCTATGAGTTTTTGTTTCTTTATATAGTCAAAACAGAAGTTGAGGGATACCTCCTTTAGCATGGAGATTATTCAAAGTTGAAGAAAGCGGCTGATTCTGGTGCAGCTTGTGTGCTCGTCCAGAGCTGACCCAGCACCTTTTTGTGAACAGCATGAAGAGACTCCAGTGCTTACTGGATTAAGAGTCATACACCACTTAATAATTAATGGAAGCCTATTGTCAATGACAAGGATTATCAATGAGACAGATCAGATTCTGCTTTGATGGACAGTGAATGAATGAAAGAGACATACACGCCCAAGTTGGGAATAGAGAAAAGCTACAGTGGGTTCCAGCAGCAGCAGACAGAAGGCTTTCACTAAAGACAGAGTTTGCTACTCTACAACTCTTGTTTTTACTGACAAGAATACCGTCTCATTTAGAAAATTTAGTTGTATGCCATCCTGACTACTACAGTATAGTTTTCTGTATTCTTTCTTTTCCTCTCCCCCGATTCCTATATTGCATTTAAAGGAATTGGTGTCTCAACATAAGCGTGTTGCTTTAAAACAACAACAACAACAACAACTAATTGGTAATGGCATATTTTGATCAACATCAAATGAAGAAGCAGGGAAAACCCACGTCTATGAAACTACCTCCTCTTCCATTAGTAGCCTGTACACTCAATTTTCATGCTTTGTGCTCCATTTATGCATAGATTGTTGATTGTTGCATTGCCAAATACTTGTTGCTGCTGGTATGCATCAGGAGATAGATGATTTCATGCATAATAGGTGTATATAATAGGAAATTTTTATTTTCCTATTCCAGTAAGACGTTTTATACTCAATAAACATCCTTGCAGACTTTGTTTAAATGGAACATTTTGACGTCTTTATCACTATGATACATGGACACATCTATAAGTTTTTGTATGAGGTTGTTACATGTAATCTGTTTTTAAGTAGGAAGAAATGACTTTAAAAGAAATGAATCCCAGACTGGTTTTCCATAAACCAAGTGTCTTCTTTATAAATAAACTTATTAGAAAAGAAATGATTGAGGAAGGAGATTCTCCGGAAAAAATTAACAGTACACTCCCTGGTCCATTGAACTGGCCAGTGACATTACATGAGCCAGGATTCTCTTCCTTTGGATCATAGTTTTTTCATCAAAATGAAAACAATTTCCACCGTACACCATCGACTGCTTAGATGTTTGTGAAATATTTGGAAATCATCAAAGCTAGTATAAAGTTTATTGGTTCAGTAGTTACATATGTCTAAGAAATTAACTACATATTTAGTTGAAACAAACAGGATGAAGAAAACTAATATTAAACACCTAGTGTATGCTCAGATATTCAAGGTGTTTCACATTCTTGATTCTATTCTATCATCACAACAACCCTGTGAAGTCAATATTATTGATAAGGTTAAAAGGGATTAAGAAATTCATCTAAGGCATATGACTGGCAATGACTGAAATTTGGATTGGTTCCAACGATATTCTAGCAGAAAAACTCTCCTATCAAGTGAAATCTTATGTCAAATCCCAATCTATAAAACACTATTTCATGTGCGTGTGTGTGTGTGTGCGTGTGTAACATGTTTATCTACAATTTGTTAAATTCAAAGTGAGTAGTTTTTATTAACTTTTTAAAGATTTAAAAATACATCTAAAGTGAAATTTGAATCAATAGTGTAGAACCTTAAGAGAACCCAGAGTTGCAAGGATGACAATTTAAAAGGTACTGCACCCTTATTTGCCTCCTTCATGCAGGTTCATCAAAATTTACGCATTTATAAACCTCACAATTGTGTTTCCTCATTGATCCCTACAGCATTAGTATACTCACAAAACTCACCACAGTCACAGAGCACCACGAACAATAGATTTGAAAAGTCTTTCAACATTCGTTTCATTCTGATCAGCAAAATCCCAGGTCTTTGGTCTCCTCATGTCCTTTCTCCCATCCAAATTGTAATTTTTTTTTTTCCAAAAACACCTGAAAGTAGAACCTCAAAAAAATGATGGCTCTGTTCAATATGACCCTTAAAACAGTAATAATGAAATGATAAAAAATATTCTAAAAGTCAAACTTCCTAGATGATACTGAAAACAGAAATGACACTAGTTTTCACTGGGGAAATGACCTGTAATTATGCATGTCCCTTTTGTTCCATTATGGGTTACCTGTTAAGAACATTTGGGATACCCAACACCAAGATTATTTTTGCAGAAGACCAAGTCTCATTTTGTAGTACATCCTAAAGTAGAGTTTGTTATTTGCTTAATGTCATCAAAGCTAATAGCCAATCTGGATAATACGTCTTCACATATTTATCTGCTTGACATTTCACAGTGATTTACTAAACTTTAGCAAATTTACTAAATTTTTTGCCAGACTTTTACTTTGCAGTGTGCTGTGTAGCCCTGCCTTGCTTTCACAAATAGGCTTACTGTTTTTCTTGAACAACTGGAATGTTATCTGGATTGCTTCGTTTCCTTATATCTAGGAGCTATACCAAAACTAGAAAACCTTTTTAAAAAGATATCAAAGAGTACTGTGAACTCCATGTGGCCATGACTTCCCTTGTTTAGGGAACTCTAAAGAGAAAACAGAGAAGTAACAATTATCATCATCTGTCAGTCTTCTAGTACTTGTTGCTGCTGGCATGCATCAAGAGATAGATGATTTCATGCAGCAATCTTCCCAGACCACCTAGGAGGGCAGGAAAGACCTTGTCAGCCTGTGCTTCAGAATGGTTTGTGGGAGGAGGCACTCGCTTTGATATAAACAACTGTTAGACTACAGAATAAGATGCAGGGCGTTTAAGCACTCTTTTTCCCACACTAGAGTCTAGTAAACTGTAGGCTACTAAACATAACCAAATACATACTTTCTTCATGTTAATATTCCCATTATCCAGTTAATAACTTTAATAAGTGTAGTATACTCCAAAAATACGTATGTTATACCCATTAGGTAAGACAGAAATTAATTGAATTAAAAGGACTGAAATAATCAAAAATTCACCGGAAAAAAGAACTGATGTGTCTCTATTAGCTTTCTTTCTAGAGGAGTTGGTTGAACAGAGGAAATACTGTACTTCTTCAAAGGGAAGCAGAAGTTTGAAGCATAAGTATGCAGATGATTAGGGCTCCATTCCCTCCCCAACAACAACAAAAAAGAAAATTCAGTATTGCTGGAATTAGGCACAGATTTGACCTAAATCCTTTCTTTGAACATGGACTGGTAAACTTGGCTAAAGGCAGAAGGTGAGCATCATGTATCACCCTGGCAAGCTGGGGTGCTTAGGGCAATTAAAACACTGATATTCGGTAACTCTAGTAAGGAAAAACAAGCCATCCCTAGCTTCCAAAAGTTGAACTGGCTTCTCCCAACATGCTTGCTTCCCTGTGATAAACATTTTTTAAAGAAGCTCCTAATTACAACTAATTTTGACACATTTTCCTTAAGAAAATGAGTAGTAAAACCTAGAACAGTGTAATAATTTATATTTTGGACTGAATGGGAATGGAATTATAAAATAAACCAGCCTATCTGAAATCATTTTATGAATTTTTTTACTGTTCCCAACCTTTGAAAATACTTATTTTAACTAGCTCAACCATTAATTTGAAGACTTTAACAGAGTACCCCAGAATGAAATGAGCTGCTAGGTAAAAATTATATAGCATATTTTTTGTAATCTTGCTTAATTTAACCCACTGTGTTGTTCCTAATACAGTTCAGCTACTTATAATGTTTGACTTGAGAATTGTTTTGAGAAAATAAGAACTTAGATATATTTTCTGCACATTTAAAAATATTTCCATATAGCATTTACAGACATAACCATTTAAAATTCGAAATGCGTCAGCTAGAGGGTTGGAGGAAGTTGTGAATATTCTCAATGGCTAATGGCATCATGCCAAGCTCAGATCCCATGTTTTTGGTGAAACCAGTAAAGATAAACGCCTACAGTGTGTTCACAGATGTAGAAAAAAGACAATAAATCACGCCTAAAACTCATGGTTTATTAAAGAATAAAAGGGAAAAGAAAAAGAGGCCAAGTGATTTTGTCCCTTCTGACAAACCTGCACATGCTTGTGTGTGTAAACATCTAATAATAATATTTATTAGGAAGAAATCCCTAATGCCAAAGTGGCCTGTGTAAACTGGCTTTATTTATATATGCAGTCCAGCGAGCTCTGCCCTGTCCCACGGGTTCGATGCAGCTTCCCTGAGAAGCTGTGTGCACTCCCCACATCTACTCAGTTTTCCAAAGTCCCCCGGAGTCAAGTTCAAGCTTGGAAATGTAGCCCTGTGAGTGTCGTCAAAGCTCTCTTAAAATGAGGTCCGTTTTGAAATGCTTGTATCTCATGCTCTTTATATCCCAGAAAGGATTTCTTTTCCATAAGAAGCCAACTTGTTCCGAAACCCTTAGTAATTTGTTCTGAAACTCTTAGTATCCCAAACGCTCTTCTTCAAGGGTCTCAACTATTCGGACTTAAAACCGTCTACAGTGGGCCTCAGTCCCTTGGCAACACCTGCGCCCCGGGAGAGCCTAAGTCAGGCTAAAGTCGGGACTCGTAGATACCGAGACGCGCACATTTAGAGCTTGTCCCCTGGGAGAGGAGCTGAGTTCCAAGAGGCAAGAAACGGGGACTGGGTGCGTCGAGAGACTGGCACCGTCCACCTGTGCTTTCGGGCTGAGGGGAGAGGTGGGGGCGGCAGGTCCGGGAGGCACTGCCAGATCCCGGCGGAGCCGCAGCGGCCCCGCGGCACAGGAGCGCCCGCCGGGTCGCAGAGGGCTCGTCTTACCTCTCGGGACTGGCGGGAGCAGCGGCCCGGGCCGGGACGAGAGTGGTGGCGAGGAGGGCGCTGGCAAGAGGCCTCAGGGCCCACAAGATCACGCGCCGAGCATCCCGCGTCCCGGGACTGCGCGCCCGGCCCGCCGCGCTGGCCTCCCGCAGCCCCACCCGGGCCCGCCCCCGACGGCGCGGGTGGGCGGCACCCGGAGGGCGGGGGACCGCGAGCCGGCGAGGCCCCACCCCGCCCGCCCCGGGCAGCGCATCCTTTCCTGCCCGTGCCCCCTGGCCCGCTGGGGACGGGAAACGCGCAGGAAACGTGCGCAGCTCGCAGGGGCCTGCAGGAGCGGGCGCGGACCCCCCCACCCACACCCACACCCACACACACACTCCCATAGCCCGCAGGCGGGACCCAGGTTTTAAGGGCGAGCCAGTGGTCTCCGGACGTTTCAAATTCAATCACTTCTCCCTTATGTCATTTTCTTTTGGGGGAACACAAAGTAAGTTATTGAAGTGACATAACTGGTGGGCTGTAAACAAGGTTCCCCCAAAATTGGTTTCTCAAATGTCATTAAAGACTTTAAAAACAGTTCAGGTAAAATGCATATCCATGTTTCTTTCTCAGGCACCAGAATTGGTTAATTTTAAAATCACATTCTTGAAACTCTAACCTGCAGGTGTTAAAAGTTCTTTTTAAAAAAATACGAACATAGAGTTCCACGTTGTTGAACAGGTGTGGTTGTTTTTGAGTACACTATAATGCACCGTTCACCATTTGTTTTTCTTTTACACAAAATATACCACTTAATAGACAAAGCTAATATGTGGTTATAGAAATCACAGTACAGTGGTGGCCACTGGGAAGCAGGTGCTTGGAAAGAGGCACCAGGGAACTTTTGGGATGATAAAATCTATTGGTTAGGGTGTGAGTTACACGGATTGTGCATTTGTCCAAATTGAACCAATTTAAGATCTGTGCATTTTGCTGTTTGTAAATTTTACCTCAATTTTTAAAACTCAAAAAAATACAGCTTCCTGAACAAGCCCAATCCCTCTGATCTCAGAAGCTAAGCAGGGTCGGGCCTGGTTAGTACTTGGATGGGAGACCACCGAGGAAGAACAGGTGCTGTAGGTGTAAAATGTAAAAAATAAGGGATTGTAAACTGACAAGGTCCTTGCAATCTGTGAGGTCAACCAAGGGTTGCCTTGCCTAAAAAAAAAATAAAAAATATAGCTTTTGCAAGTCCTTGACTATCACCTTAACCTTTTAAAAGATAGCAAATTATTCAATTATCAGAGTTATCAGAAATTGTCAGAGGTACCAAATTTTGTCAAACACATAATTCTATCCCAAGCTTCAAGAAAGGCTTTAAGGCCATCATCCAATTCAACTGCCAGTAGAATTACCCAGTCCATTATCCACTCATCAACACAAGCTGGGACTCCTTTTCAAATACAGCCCATGGTCCACTGGCATTTTCAGTTCTGAAAGCAAAAGCTCAATGGAAAAAGTGGTCTTTGGAGTTTATACATAAAGCTGACATTAATTCCAGCCTTGTCTCTGTAATGGTGGGCAAATGACTTAATCCCTCCTTACTTCCACTGTAAAAGGCATATAGTATTAGTTACATTGAAGTTTCTTAGTGACTGAGTGAAACATATAGAAAGCAACTTGCTCTGCATAAATCTTTCAGACATATACACTCCTTTAGAGACCCATTCTTGGGGGTAGAAGAACCTAAGTCAAGGTACAAATGGATGGATCAATGTGCTTGGCCATTTTTGCCTTAATTAGAATTCTTCCCAAATTGTATTATTGTATTTATTGGACAGTTAAAATAGTTTAAGCTTTTCTAAAAGAAGGCAACACAGACGTGAAGAAAAAAAAGCTATCAAAATAACAGTGGAATAGTCTTGGCATATTTAACTAAAACAAGCTGGCTGTCAAGATATCTTCAATTCTCTTTCTGGGTCAGCAGCTGCTTTAATGATCTTGTGCAAACTGTGTAAAATTTATTCACTTTATACAAATGGAGAGATCTTTTATTTCCTAGTTAATACTCTGAGAGAAAAGCTTTAACTGACTCATGGAGGACACAAGGAAGAATACAAATGACCCAATTTTCACACTGTAATAACGATCTTACATGCGTTAACCTGACTTTTCTGGAGTGCTTCCCACATCATGGATATGGCCATGTCATGGAATTGAATAATAGACTATATCTCAGACAAGCTAAGCTCTGACATGTCTGGTTGAGAAGCCTGTTGGGAAGATAGTAAAAGACCCTGATTTAGGTTTTGCATGTCAACTCATGATATATTATAATCCCCAAATCACTCAATTCAGTTACTTTAATTAGGAATATACCAGTACAATCACTTACATAGGCCAGTGGGAATTCCAAAGAAGTGTTATATGACAGCCCTTGAACTTAAAGAAACCCAATTTTTCTATTTTCTTATAGTACCAAGATAATAATTAGAGAATACAAAATATAGTCAAGCATTTTGAACAGACAATAACTTTTATGGACTTTAGAAATAGAGTTGTGTACTGGAAACAAATTCTTCTACAGCAGGTGGGATTGATTAATGGGAAGTAAGTGGGAACAAGTAACAAAAGGAAGTCTGGACGGACAAGGGAAACATGTCCCAGGAAAAGGGCACACCCTGTGCTGTTCCCTTGACCCGATGCCTTCCATCTACTGCCAATCCTTGGTCCTTGTGAGCCTAGTTTACCAAGCTCTTCCTCTCCCACAGGCCTTCCCAGATCCCTCCATCTGAACTAAGGGCTCCTTCCTCTGTCTTCGGGGCATGCACTCATTCCATCCTCAATTATGGTTGCTCACATGTCCATTTCCCCAACTAGGCTACCTCTTAAGGGTAGCCTTATTTGATAAATGCTGTATCTTATTTACTTTTGTAGCCCCACCCACCAGAGGCTCTAAAGTTCCTCACACTAAGTTGGTGTGTAGTCAAAAAAAGTTTTAGTTTTTTTTTTTAGTTTAATTGAATTGGAGATAAAGTAGGATAAAGTGGAGCCAATCTATAAATAGGTCTATACATCAGAGTTCATTCATTCAATAAATATTTATTGAGTGCTTACTGTGTGCCAGGCCCTGTTCAAACTCTGAGGCTATATCCATGAACAAACCAGATAAAAATCTCTGCCCCTGTAGAGCTTACACTCTAAATCTATCATAGGAAATGAGATAAGCAAACAATTTACATAAATTCAACCATACCTGTAGGCAAAAAAAAATACACATTTAAATAGTTTAATTATAAGAGTCTACTGTTAATATGTAGTTTTTATTATACATTGTACTCACTATATTCATAAAGTATTCATACCCATGTATCACTCTACAGGGATTCTAATTATAAGACTATATGTTGTAGTTTATTGGCAATTTCACTGCGTGACAAGCATCATTTGAGCATGCTTGATTTTGTCCTCAGGCAGTCTTTAAAACCTAACCACTTTGTAAGTTGTGACTCCACTGTATCAAAATGAAAACTTTGAGATTGTTAGGCAAAGGACCATTTTAAGTATTGAACATGAAAATAATGTGATGAATCCTCATCTGGTCACATTAGTCTGGTAACAGGGAACAAGAGATAGTACATTCACATGAATATATGTCATCAATTGACAGTGAACTTCATATTGAAAATTAAAAAAAAATAAAAAACCAGTTCACTAGCCATTTCCATTTTTTTTAAAACAAATAAAATACTAAGAGCTTGAGACCATAAATATTTATAATCAAGTCTTGATTATAAAATCTAAAAAAACAAATTGTAACATACTGGCTTATTCTGAATAAAAGCTTATCATCTTTATATTTCAAAGAGTATTTAAAAAGACACCAAGTTAAGAAAAATCATTTTTTAAAATTTTGCAATAACTTTACTCTATATACATTATTACCAATCATTTAACCCTAAAAACAATCTTCACTTGTGTAATGTAAAAAATTTTTATCGGTATGTGACTAAAAATATTTACCATAAAGCTACAGGTTTATGCTCTTAAGAGCAAAGATAGGAAAGCAAAAATAATAATTACCAATGATAAGCACCAAGACAGAACTTTTTTGCCCTTAGGGCCTGATTGGTTGTATTTAAACATAACAGAGGACCAAAATACCTTATTTAACAAAAAAAAATTATACGCACACACACACACAGATGTGGAAACAGTGAAGAATGCCCACTTAAAAAAAACAATAAAAGCAATCATATTCATGTCACTTTACTGCCTCTTTAGTTCACTTTATAGAATTCAGACTGCTCTATTTTTGTTCATGTGTTGTCACACTAATATAAGTAAATATGCTGAATTATGGAAGTTTGCTGTAATGAATCCAAACCATTAAAGCTAGATCCCAAAAGCTCAAACTATCTTAGCTCCAGCTCATTCCAAATGGTGAAACAGATTATTCTTTATCTTTGTAATTTTTAAAAACTTTAGCCAGATGAGATATTGTGTGTGTAAGTACATGTGTGTGCACACATGCAAGTACAAGTCTTCCAGAGCAGTGTGAGAGAATTAGCGCAGCCAGGAGAGGGGAGTGACATACAAACAAGCTTACACAATGCCCTGAAAGGCTTGGGCAGACAGACACTGCGTTTCCCCCCAAACAGACCTGAGGCTGAGCAATGAGGGAATTAGGTGATCTGCCGTTACATCATAAAATCAGTGACAGGTTTGGAAAATGAAGACTAAGGCAGGATGCCTCAGCTGTATTTCCAAGACACTGGAGGATGCAAAGCAGCAAAACCACCTTTTAGACAGCAATCAGGACTGCCTCGCTCTATCTGGAGGGATTCCTGAATTTGCAGATGAAGATCCCTGCGACTCTGCCAAAAAGCACCTGTAGCAAGCAGCCTGTGGCAGTGGCCCTCCACCTCAGTGAGAACGCCTTAGGGAACCCCAGAGTGTGAACCTGGGCATCGCCTCCTGCCAGTCTCAACAGTCTCTCGATCGGATACTATCCCTTCCAGAGGCCTGGCCAAAAACTATCACTACCTTCCACTTCTCAGTCTCAGAAACAGGGTCTCTCCTATGCCTGTGGGGTCCCTGAGTTTGAGGTAATGCCAACACACTGTTGCATAGGACGAACATATGAAGTCAGGGAGTTCACTTTAACACCCAAGCAATCTGAATGTGGTATTAGCCAGTTTTTGTTGCCTCAGTGATACTTTTCAGCGGGAAAGTTTCTCCACACAACTTAGAATGTGTGAGGTGAAGAAAAAAATATTGCTAGAATATGATAGAAAGATTTTTAAAAGTTCGGAGTTGAAATTCCTTGAGGGAAAGAAAAGGAGACATATAACTTAACACCTCTGTGTTCCAGCCCTTGGGTTCGAGGTCAAAGAGCACCAAGGCCCCCAAGCTCAAGGCTCTCCCAGCCCCCCACCCACACACATCCCCAGGGAACCCCTGAGCCATCTTTCCAAATCTGTAATCATATCTCCGGGCATGTCTCTACAGCTCTTTATTTAGTTTCAAAATCCACAGTATTTTTTAAACAAAATGACGTAGTTGCATTCTTTAAATGCCACCCATGAAATCATCACTTTTAAAAAAACAACTAGTCAGATAATATATATGTTGGTCAAATAAAACTTTCTCTTTTTTAAGGTGCTGTATGTGGTCTTTTGCAGACACGTTTAGGACTACTTCTAAAGAAAAGCCCCTAAGAAGAGCCTCCCATGGCATTCCGCAGTTTGACATTTTGTTGTCAGGTTCTTAAACTACGCTGTACCTGACTCACTTCATGAAAAACCCCCAAATGGGCACATTAGGCACAGAAAAAAACTTCACTTATTCAAAATTCAGTGAATTTTAGTCACATCAAAATAACGACCTAACCTGTCTAAACACGCAACTTCCTTTTCTTCACCCATGAACCAAATTCCTTTCTTTAATAAATGGTTAGATTTGAGGATCTAGTTAAAATCCACCATATTTTCAAGTTAAACCCTGATGGTTCTATTCAACTATAGCATGATTTCAAATTGATAGTGGCATTCATTTTTCTATATTTTCCTATATTTATCCTAAATAAACTTCCTGGACCACCATATTTAGGGAGAAATTTAAGGTGTTTTATATTATACTCTGAAGTTCCAGTAAATTCTCAGTTTATTAGGGTTTACTCTTAGCTCAATGTCAAACTGCCACATGATGCAAATATACGAATAAAAAGTATTTCAAATATAAAACCCTTAGCTCTGTGTCATAAATAAATTTGGGTAAAAGCGCAAGCCTTCCACTGAGTCGTCTCGGCAAAGATGGCCCATCTTCTCTGCAAGAAGCAACCTAGGAATCAAGGGGAGAAAACCATAATCATCTGTCCATTCTGAAGAAACACAACCACAGTTGCAACCAGGAGCCAGGACCTTACTTACCTTTCTTTAGCCAGAAGGACAGACATTCCTACAAGCTTGGCGAACTCTTCTGATGTAAGGGATCCCTTTTCTGAAACCTAAAAGAAACACACAGCAGCAAAATGTCAAAATTTACACTACCTAGGTACTAACCTAGATAGAATGTCTACCAGTATATTCAAGAAATAACTTGCTGAATTTTCTGCTAAAATCCAAAGAATATTCACTAAGGGGTAAATCCTCTTCACTAATGTTTAATACTACAAAAAGGGCCCAGACCAAATAGAGACTAAAATATCATGAAACTCTCTATAATGTAACAATGGTTTTGTATTAAAGTCTGAAAAAAAAAAAACTTCAATATTCTTAAAAGGCACAAATAAATTCTAATCGAGTGTGTATATATATACACATACGTGTATATGTGTGTATATATAACATACACTTACATATATATTTAGGTTTAGTTTAAAATATATGGCTGAAATATCTATTTTCCTGGGTTTTTCATCTACTTTAAAACAAAAAATATAAATGTGAGTTATTTAAATAATACAGGCTCACGATAGAGGCTATGAAGGTGGTAATATTTCAAGTATCCTAATGAGTAATAGCAGTTCGGCCATAAAATCGGTCTAAACTTCACTGCTTTTCATATATTTTGAAGCAACAATTTCATGAAACAACTTGTGATGGTTTGTAATGCTGCTTATGTAGGTGTTCCTGAAAGGGAAAGTTCAATCATGGCTAATATCTGATTAACAAAATTAAAGCCTGTTCTCAAGATGGAGCTTCAGACAAAAGAGAGCACCTCACAATTTCTAATTCTCCTTTCATCTAAGATTTTTTAATGTTATTAAGTTTTTGAATTTTTTGAAGTATAATTTTGATGAATATTTATTCATTGTAATGATAACCACTTTTAACTGGGTCTGCAAACATCACTTTTAGTAAAGTTAAATTCAAAAGGAAATCCTGTTTCCCAAGTTGCCAGGCACTCGGGTCCTCTCACAAGTCCTAATGACTGAAGGAAACTGGTTCACATACTGTCTCCAAGGCTGAGGCCACCATTTCCTCTTCCTTGTGGGACTGAAGCTCAATTACCATGACGCCACTGTCAAAAACTCGTAGCCTAAAAACCACAGACGGGAGAACAAAGCCATGAATATCTAGGATCTTCGACCACTAAGAAGGCGCAAATATTTTTCACTTTCTTTCATGCCCAGGTATGAGGGTAATATAGACACAAAACAACATTTAAAACTTAATGACCACAAGCAACTGTGGCATAACTAAAAAAAGCATGAATAAACAGTTAATAAAATCATGAACTATAATCCACATGCTGAATAAAGTTCATCTGGCTAATTTTTTTTAGCCTGAGGATAAGGAAAATAGAATTCACAGCTGAACATTTGTACTTCTAAGTCCCCAGAGACAATCACAAAATGTCTAAGGGAAGAGGGGCTAGTTACCCTGACCTCATATGGGAGGAGCCCACATTCTTATCTCACCACTGCAAATCTCAAATCTGACAAGAATCAGACTACTAGGCCCCTTAGGCATGGAAGCCAGGATGACAGAGGTACTTGTGGTGCTTAGTGATTCTGTTCACACGTAATATGATTTCAAGAGGGGCAGAATGTTGGCTTGCCACACAGGATGGCAGACCAGGCAGGGCTTTCCTGTCTACTCTGTGCAGAATAGTGGCTATAGTTGGCAAAGTTCTTGCAGAGGTTCTTTTACCTGAGAGGTAACTTCAGAGCTTCCAGCATCTTGCATGCATTCACTAAATCTTCCGGTGAAAGCAACTAATGGGGAAAAAAAATCCAGTTTACACTGCAAATTAATAGAGTAATGCTATATAATTATAATGATCACTAATACAGAAGAGGAAATTTAAAAATTAGAATTTCTCATGGATTTTAGGTAGTTTAATTGATTAAGAAAGAAGCAAAGACCTATTCATTAAATATTAAAGCAATGCTGGCCAATAAAAACAAAATGTAATCATATACGTAATTTAAAATCTTCTAGCAGCCATATTTTAAAAAATTAAAAGAAACAGGTTAAATTAATTTTAATACATATATACTTAATACATCAAAAAATTCAACATATAATTGATAAAAAATTAATGAGAAATTTAACACTTCTTTATTCTGTACTAAATCTTCTAATCTGGTGTGTAATTTACACTTCCAACACATACCAATTTGGATTAATACAGTCCAAGCTCACAATTGTCACATGTAGCCAGCTACTGGCTACTCTTCCAGACCATGTAGCCTTTTAAAGCATCAGCCCAGTGTAGTGGTAACAGGTAGAGGTTCGAGTCACACAGAATGGCTATGGAGCCAGCCCAGCCTCAGGCCATATCCCTGTCAAACCACTGTTTCACGTAGGTGTACCCTACGTGAAATTATTTAATCTAAGCCTTAATTTCTGTATCCCCAAATTAGTCCCAGATGGGGATTATAAAAGTAGCTGCTTCACTGAGATACTGGGGAAGATAAATAAGGTAACACATGCAGAAATCTGATAGACAGTAAGTAGTCACTGATAGTTATGATGACTATTCGAATAAAAACACACAGCACAGGCTTAAGTCATGGGACTGGGGTGAGCACTGGAAAGATGTGTAACTCAACTGCATGGAGATAATCACTGACACCACAGAACTGTGTTTGCCTGACAAAGAGTGCACTGACAGAACGTTGAGGTCAAGGATGTCTGGGTGTCAAGGGGAAATGAGAGGTGAAGCCACAGCTGATTCACAGCCAAAGGAGCAGGGCAGCTTGCCCTCTGTATTATCCACAGGCACTCTGTTCCCAACCCAGTTAAGTCGAAACGATGATCACAGGGAAAGGACATCAGATACCTTATTAATCACAATACAAACACAGACTATTAGAGCTGATAGGTATCAGTTCAAATCCTTATTTTAAAGGTGGAAAACTGAGTCTAAGAGGTTAAGTAAACTACTCAAAGTCACTCGGCAAAACCAGAAACAGAATCTACCTCCTAGATTTTAGTGCAGTATTCTTTTCATTGTAAAACAAACTTCTCAAAATAGTTTAGATATAGTACAACCCTTCCTCAAATTGTATTCACTGTGGGAGAATTTATGTTATATAAAGAAAGTCTATATTTAGTTTGAAAAAGAGTATCTAAATAGTCTATGCTTACTTCCATTCCTCGGGCTCGGTTTACTAAACAGTACACCTCTGTAAGTGACATTATTCCCCCTCGTTCCTGTTAAAATATGAAAAATTTAAAAAGTATTATGTTATAATTAGCACCAGTTAGCATTTCTTAGAAAGCATAATCAGAGTGAAATCAGAAATTTCTTAGGAAGCTTTTAAAAACACTATTTACACACAGGAGAACTTAACTCAAATACCATACAGCATTTCAAATTCCATATTTAGAGTTTAATACCATTATTGCTCTTTTAACAATACTTAAATGAAAAGAGGGCTCTTTACCATGTTTCAAAAGTATATTTAAATGTTTTAAGTCATTCCAGCTAATAAAGATGAAATTATAGTACTAAATAAGAATATTACCACTTTGCAACCCCTGATGAATTAATAATCTAGATAACAACTATCAATGGCTAACATCACAAAGAAAAGACAATCAGACATTACATACCTCCTTATGAAAATGCACAATATCTCTATATAAAACCTTCTTGTCAGAAAAAAAAAAACAACTTATAGTTATAACTACTCGTTTACAGGGACTACACAGGATAGGGAAGCATGTTAATATAGAAGTCAGCAAAATCCAGACTCTGAGACACTCTATCATATAACCTACTAGCTCCTTCAATAATAAATTGTGTTTGGGGGGGGGGGGGGGGGGGGAACGGGGAATACAGGAGAAAGGAAAACCTAATAAATTTTTTTAAAAATCAAGAGACAAAGCAACTAATTGCAACGTATCCTGATTTGAACAAACCAACTGTAAGAGAAAATGTGAACACTAACTAGATATTTGATAATATTAAAAAATTATTTTTAACTTTTTAGGAATGAAATGAGATTATAGTTTCATTCAAGGCATCTTTATTATTATAATTACATACTAAAATATTTACAGATAAAGTGATGTGATGTCTGGGATTTGCTTTACAGTAAGTGGAGGCTGGCTTACAGAAGAAGCTGGATGATGGGCACACAGGGATTCATTACACTATTCTATTTTGTCATATACCTGAAATATTTTTTGATACAAGTGCTTTAATAAAATTTTGATTACCTGAATAACGTTGGACAAGAAGATGAATCTTATTATGAAATTATTAATAGTACATACATATTAAGACTACTTATATTGAAATATATCTAAATATATAGAGATCATATATTTCCTTTTTAAATAAAAGAAAAACTTCATATCAAATAGATTTAGAAAATTATAAATATGTAAAATGAAAACTGAAAACAGTTGATTACTGACAAAGAATCCATAATTTAATATTCCTGTAGGAAAAATAACATGTTGGTTGAATAGTAACCACATCATAAAAAGAGTTAATGCTCTTGTTAATATTCTGATGACATAAAAATAACAACACAATTTAAAGAGCCCACTTAGGTTTTTTTTACCTCTAAAGGTGCCTGCAATATTCCAGCCAGTTGTTGGCCAGCTGCATGTGGTACTGTGTACCTGAGCCATAGGTTTCCCTGGTAACTGGGTTAGCTATTCCCATGCTCAGCAAATATGATTTAAACCTAATGGTCTATAATGAAAGGAAAAAATGCACAAAAAGAGAATTTAGAATTAGTCTTCCTCCCAACATTTGAAATCCTTCCACCATAAATTAAATTCAATTCTATTTCTAGTAGTTCTCTGCATAAATCTAATTAATCTTCCTTCCCCATCTTGATATCTCATATTCCATTTACCTTACAAGTTCGTTGTGAGCGATTTAGATGACAACTATGATATATTTAATGCCACTAAATGATACAACCAATGGCTGTGACCAGGCTGTAGACAAATTTAATGAACAGATATCAAACCTGTAAATATTTATAAATCAACCACTCCTTACATATTTCAATATCTTTGTTTTCTACAATACAAGAAAAGCTATTGAAATATCCTTTAACCCTACTAGAATCAACAAAATTTTATGGTTAATTTTTTCTTTAGCTCTTTCACATATCCTCAAGTCCTAGAAGAAATAAAACACTACATTGACCAAACTGGTAAACCACCAAAATATCACTGCATTATTTACAGTTTCTAATGCCTTAAAAAGCACCCTATTTACCTCATCTTCTGTGATGTCACCTTGCTTCTCTTTAATCTTATTAGCAATTGATTTTGATAACTCCACCATTTCCTTAGCCTGTCAAGAAAAGAACAGTAAAAGAATGAAAAGAAATATGTCCCCAAAATGTCTGAAAACAAAATATATTTTCAAAATTTTATCATAATTGGTATGAATTTAATAAATGTAAATGGCATATACCTTGATCATTAGCTTGCTGAGGTCTTCAAAGGCCTGAAATGAGAAACGAGTTTTTGTTGGAATCTGTCTAAAGAATTAAAATGTTTTAAAGCAATAAAACACTCTACTTTCTTCTCCATACCATTCTTACAAATGTCAATTTATATATATAACTAATAAAAATACCTTATTCTAAGAATTCAATTTAGCTAAGAAAGCATTAATTTTCCAAAATAAACCGTAAAAACAATTTTTCAAGTTTTCAGAAATAAAATAGTAACTATTGATAAAACACAAAAGGTGACATAAGTGATAGTTCAGAAAATATTATTTACTGTTCTTTGACACAAGTAAGAAAATGTGTCACTGGCTTTTCCCAAACCATTTCCTGACAGGAGGTCAAGAATCAAAGACGTCGTAAAGCTTTCCTGGCCGAAAACGGCAATGTGCAGCTAGCTGTAGGAATACTTCTTTAGAGACAATTTTAACTTTAATAGCAGGTATTAAAAAATAAAATAAAAATAAAAATAAAGTAATATTTGATTTTAAAAAAAGCAGCTGAGACATAACTGAAACCTGTGGCTGATTAATGAACTATACCTGTGACTTTGGATATAGTGGATTTAACAAAAGAAAACATCCAAATAGCATCAAAACAAATCTAAATAAAACCCATCAATTGTTTAACTTACTATAATGAATATCCACTTCAAAGGCCTCTTCAAATTTAATGATATATTTATATAAATTTGTTTCAAATTACCAAAAATACTTCCAGTGCAGAATACTAATTGATGTGCACAGGTGTTATTTTTTAAAACTGATTGAGCAACTTATCATTAACTGAAAATCTTTTGATCCACATATACTAGTGATCAATAGGTTCTGATTAGCTTATACCCATCTTAATTACATGCAGGACGGTATCTGCAAAAGGATTTTGCTAAAAGAATGAATAGAGTGTTGTGTAGGATTCTTATGGCCGATTCACTGAGGCTAATACTGAAAACAAAAGGGAATGTGCACACACCTAACAGGAATTTCCTCAGATAAACAAAAGGCTTAACACTGGATTCTTATCAGCAACAGCCAGCAGATGCAGGAAACCTTTTGTGGGAAAGAATGGGCACCAGCCCTGAAACTAAGTCAATTCTAATGCTTAAATGAAGGGCAAATCACACACCTAGTTTTCAAAAATAAAACACACAAACCCTTTACACACTTAGATTTTTATTTTGAATATACAAAGAGTTTAAGGAAAACTACCAACACTTTAAACTTCATATGGTAAGTCACTTTATTGTATGTTTTCATAAAAATATGAACAGTAATAAAAGTTATAGAATACGTAGATTAGCCCTTATTCCTGTTGGAATAAGGTTTATAAAAAACAAATATTAATATTTTAGTGCCTTAACAAGATTTTACTATAAAAGATTTTGAGTAATTATAAAACACAAACGAAAGTTTCCTCATTTCTCTATTATTATTTTAATATTTGGAATTAGCCAACTATCCAAAAACTGGGTGGAGAAACTACCTACAATAAAATTAAAGGTGCAAACTAGAAGCACATGCCCAGCCTATTATTTCACCTGCCAGTTTATAAAACCTTCTAATCCCTCTACCACGTTAAATTTCCACTCCAATTTTGAAAAAAGCGGCATCTGACTTAAAACCAGGGGGTACCCTCTAAGGCCAATTTGTCCCATTCTTTCTTATTTTCAGTCATACTTTGGTTATAAGCTTCAGTAAATATTAATATAATCTTGAATTTTCTGTTTCAATATTCTTGATTCTGTACCTTTGCATATCCATTCCCTCCACCGGCCCAACTTTCAGGACTTGACTTCCATTACCGCTACTAACAAGCCTTCCCTGACCCAAATGGAGTAAGAGGCCATGTTACATGTTCCTGTTGCGGCCTCTATTTCCTCCTAAAACAACATTCTCACACTGCAGAGAGAGCCTGTTTGCCTGCCTGCCCAGTGCCTCATCAGAATATCCCAAACATCTGATGCAGGACTCACACAAAAGAAAACAAGGACTACCTACTGAATAAATCAGTGACCTGCAAGAGAGCACAATGCTTGTGTAGAATTCTTTGAGTTATGTTAATTTTGTGAAAATTACAGTAAAACAGTAACATTTTACAAATTAAGAAAAACAGTATTTTGACCATTATTAATATGGTGGCATTTGGAAAAAGGACCACTATTGATGCACAGTTACCTCGTTGTTCAATACCATCTCCATAAGTGTTACTCAAAAGGATGACAACAAAAGTCACTGGAAGAGGACACTGACAGCACCTTCTGAGTGGCAAAAAGAGTGGCCATGACGTAGTAGGCTACAGTTGCCTACAAATCAGGAGACCTGAGTTCTCATAATCCTGGATCCAAATCCAGTCACTAGCTCGGAGACGATTACTTCCCTGGATAGTAAGAACATTTCTAATGCTAAAACACTGCAATTTATGGGAATAAAGGATTCTGGAAAGATGGTCGTTATGGTAGCATAGATTTTTAATATCTTCAATTCCCAACTTAAAAACAGAGCAACTAAATCTTGAAACCAAAACTCACAGGCAGCATACACTACAAAACTAAATGACAAGATAGCCACAAAAACCCAAGATACAAGCAAGTGGAGACAAAGCACCAAGAGCCACAAGACCTGCATAACATCAGCATCAAAGCAGGAGAAAGGAAAGGGAGGGACCAGGGCAACTGATAGATCTAGAATAAAAGAACCTCAAAAGATGCAACAGGTGGTCACTGGGAAGTAAGATGGGCCAAACTTAAGGACAGTAACTCAAACGGGAAGGGTTTGTCCACTTCAATGTTGGGTGGGTACAAGAGGTTCTCAGGAAGGGCTAAAGCAGCCTATGAACTCATCAGACTGACCCTTCAGGCTTCTCTTCCACGACACCGGGGAAAAGCTCCCGCAAGGGGATTAAAAACTGAGCTTAGTAGAGATAACAGAGAGGAAGAAAAAAAAAGGTTCCAATAAAAATAGGATGAAAACAGGGTCAAGAAATCCAGAAAACAAGCCACCACCTTTTTAACACTGTATGAACACAGCAGAAGACTGAGTCTGTGTAGTAAGAAAAGATTTTCTGAACTAGATACTCCTCTAAAAGTTCAGAAAAACTTCACATGAAAATTAGCAACAGCAAGGTATCAAGGTCAAATTCCACACAAAATTATTATAAGAAAAAAATAAGGAGCAGAACAACATTACAAACAATGAAGGCATGCCAAAAAGACATGTTCATTGGTCAGATCAAAATGTAATCTTTATTTCAAAATGAGCTAAAGAATGTTTTAAAAAATAATGCAAGCTGGGAAAGGCCAAAATAAATCAGAAATGAAATGACAAGATACAGAAAAGGATTTTTAAAAATCATTTCTGAAATAAAGACTAGACAGAACACAAGAATGAATAAACACAACATAATATCTTAAGAGAAAAAAGTTAAAAAAAGGAAAATTTTCAAAATAAAAAAGAAATAAAGAAAAGGGGTTGAAATTCACAAATAGTGAAGATAGGCAGTAAAGCTATAACATACAGCTAATATGAGTCTCAGAATAAAAAGAAATCAAAGCAATTATTGAAAATTATTATATAGAAAAACTGAAATTAAGAGAAAAAACTTCTGAAACCAAATACAGAAAACATATTCAATAACCAGAATGAGGAGGAAAAAAAAATGGTGTAGATGACAGAGGCTCTGTTCATCTCCCTGGCGACCAAATCAAAGTTGTGACAGAATCAAGGAGCAAACAGCAAGGAAAAATCACCTGGGATCTAGATGAACAAGCCGTACAACTAGGGAGAAGTCTATGAAATCACCCTGCAATGGCAGAAGGTAGGATGGGGAGGATGCGAGGCTGCCCGGTCCCTAGTGGCTGAGTGGGATGGAGGCTGCAGCAGCAGCAGCAATAGACGCCTCTTAAAGGGCCACATCTGCAAGAGGACTTCCGTGGTGACGAACCTGCTAGCTCTGAACACCAGCACAGCTTCAGCTGCTACGCACCGGGACTTACAGGGAGACCTACAGAAGTGCCAACAGTATCCAATGTTCCTCTGCTGAGCTCCACCCCCCCACTCTCAGTGCGTGGACACAGCGCCGCCATAGATGAGAACTCATCAAACTGGATAACGGAGGGTGCTCAGCCCAAAGGATTCCCTGAAACCCAGCCTCCCCCATCTTGAGGCCCCACCCAAGCCCATTCCAGGTACATCCTCAGTAAGTTAGGTGCTCCTTGCTGAGCAGCGCCTAGACTCACACTGGTGGCACTTGGCCTTGGTTTCTGGTGCAGCCTTTTGAGGCAACTATAAGCACAGCACCTGTGGATTGCTTGCCGAATCTTAACAGGTGGCCCCAGAGGGGCACAGGCGTGGGCTAAATTTGGCCTGCAGCTGAACCCTTTCAGGACTGTGCCACTGGACACCTACTTCACAAATCCATACTGATAAGACTGAGAGACTTAGCAGTTTTGCTTAGGACATAGAAACAGAGACAGAAGGACAACCAAAATGGGAAGACAAAGAAGCAGAAACCATATGAGAGAACAAAACAGAGGTCCAGAAATAATGGAATCAAGAAATCTAACAGATGCAGAATTTAAAACACCAGTTATAAAGATGCTCAATGAACTTATGGGAAGTGCAGATGAATTCAGTGAGAACTTCAAAAAAGAGATAAAAAACATAAAAATGGAAATAGAGATTATAAAAGGGTACCAGTCTGAAATGAAGAACACGTTATCTGAGATGAGAAGTATATTGAATGGAATAAAAGTGAATAAAGAAGACGATCAAATCTAGATGACAGGAAAGCCAAGGACACTCAATCAGAATGTCAAGAAAAAGAAGCCAAGACTATAATAATAATTTAAGGAGCCTACAGGACACTTAAAGGTAAAAATCCATTTCATTGGTGTAGTAGAAGAAAAACAAGATGTTGAACAGTTACTTGAAGAAATAATGATGAAAAACTTCCCTAACCTGGTGAAGGAAATGGACATAAAACCCCAGGAAGCTCAGAAAATCCCCCAAACCAGGAATCCAAAAAGGCCCACACCAAGACACATCATAATTAAAATACCAAAGGTTAAATACAAAGAGAGAATCTTAAAAGCATCAAGAGAAAAGCAGTTAGTTACCTGCAGGGGAGCACCCATAAGACTGACAGCTGATTTCTCAAAAGAAACTATGCAGGACAGAAGGGCTTGACATAAAATATCTGACATGAAGACCCAAGGATCTACAACCAAGAATACTTTATCCAGCAAAGCTATCATTTAGAGTTGAAAGACAGATAAAGAGCTTCGCAGACAAAAATAAGCTAAAGGAATTCATTATCACCAAGCCAGTATTACAGGAAATATTGGAGGACTTTAAGAAGAAAAAGTTTGTATCAAAAAAGGAATAAAGAATGGTAACAGCTACAACCCTATCAATAAGTACCTCAAATGGAAAAGAATTAAGTGCTCCAACTAAGATAGAGTGGATGAATGGATAAGAAAACAAGACCCCTACATGCTGCCTACAAGAAACTCACTTCAGATTAAAAGACACACACAGACTAAAAGGAAGGGGATGGAAAAAGATATTGCCTTGATGGACCTAGAAGGTATTTAAGTCAGACAGAGAAAGAGAAATATCATATGATTTCACTTTTATGCAGAACCTAAAGAACAAAAAGAACAAACTAATCAAAAACAGACTCACAAATATAGTGGACAATTTGTTGATGGGCAGAAGGGAAGGGGGGTTAGGGAGCTAGGAGAATGGGATGAAGGGTTAAAGAAGTACAAATCAGTAGATGACGGATGGTCACAGGGATGGGGAGCACAGCATGGGAATAAAGTTAGCATTAATGTGTTGGCTAGGTGGAGGGCTAGGGGAGGGAAGGAGCAAATGAGGGGATCGTTTTACTGACATATATATATATAATATATATATATATACACACACACACACACACACACATGTATATATGTCTAACCAATGTAGTGTATACTTGAAACTAATTTAAAATAGAAAAAGAAAGAAAGAAAGAAAGAAAGAAAGAAAGAAAGAAAGAAAGAAAGAAAGAAAGAAAAAGAAAAGAAAAGAAAGAAAAGAAAAGAAAAGAAAAGAAACAAAACGAACGAGGAGGGAGGGAAGAAATAAGGAAGGAAGGAAGGCAGGAAGGAAGGCAGGCAGGCAGGCAGGCAGGCAGACAAGCAGGCAGGCAGACTTGGGGGAAAAAAATATCAGAATGACTAACACATTCTAGTAAACACACAGACACATTCCAGTAAAGTTACTGGGATAAAAAAGAAAGAAATTCTTTGAGTATCTTGAAAAAACAGCAAGTCACTTTCAAGAGGAGAAAAAAAAAAAAAAGATTTTCATCACTCTGGCAGCAACACTTCAGCCAGACAAAAAAAATTGAAAGAAACAGGGCAGGGAAGTGTGAGACAAGGATTTTAAATCCACCAAAACTGATTTTCACATATAAGGAATAGAAACATGGCAGACAGAACTCAGGGAACATTGTTCCAATGAACAATTTCTGAAAAACCTACTATAGGATGAGCTTCAGACAATCAAAACGAACAGAGTGGGATCAAAATCAAGACAGAACGTATTACACATGTAGTTGCTTGTAAAACTGAAACTAAATGAGCTAGAGAGGGAACAGTATATGTAGCGGCTGCATGCTCAGACAGTATAGATACAACATATCTATTTTTAAAATGTGGGAAGAATGGGGAGAACCCCCACACACACACACAAAAAAAATCTTTTAAAATGTTTTAATAATTATTTGGTAGTGTAATCCTGAATTTGAATAGAAAGTATTAATATGACCTCATAAGGCAACTTTTTTCAAAAAAATCTTAGCTCTTCCCACTAAAAAGGCCTAGAAATAAAGATCAATCCAAAGATCAATCCAATAGAGATGTGTATTCCTAACAGGCTGACTGTGGTTTTGAAACACCATTTCTCTCTAAAAGAAAGCAGAACTTTTCACGCATGGTTGATTCCAGCTCTGGGGCAGGAAATGTATAAGACAGTCCTGGAACTTCTGCCACACCAGATTGTAAGGAAGCTAACAGACTACCAGGTCACAACAAAGCACTCAGGAGCTGATCTGAATATGCTCTCACTGACCAAAGACAGGACAATTGATGCTATACAGAATAAGCCAACTGACTGAAACTTACCAACTATGTTAAAAATTTCTGAATTTATAATAATATGTAAAAAAAACCTAATTAGTCAGCTTCGGAGTTTAAGGAACCAATTTATTATCCTGAAGATAAAGGAAAAGGCACTTGCACCGCCTTCCCTACATGAATGGTATCACTGAGCAGCAGAACAGGAGGTGAAGGGAAGCAACTCTTTAAAAAGTATTCTAACTAATAAATGAAAAATCATAGAACATCACCATTTGCAACAACCAATGAACCAACAGATCTATTACTGAACATTAACAGCTACTAAAATCATAAAAAGAGATACGATGTGCCTCCTGATGAAAGAACACAGACCTCTAGTCTTACTAAAGGATCAAACATGAGTTTCATCAAGCCCCTGGGTCTAGGTGCCAATTTGCAAGAAATACATAGGTCTGAGGAACATGTACAACTTTACCATAAATATGTGATCAGCAAAACCTGGACCACAGGCCCTTAAGACAAATGCCCTTAGTTCCTCAACAACAATTTATATTTTCAATTAGTGGGCCCAGAATAGATATTATATGGTTAATGTTACATGTCAACTTGACTAGATCATGGGGTGCTCAGGTATTTAATCAACTATTATTCTGAGTGTGTCTGTGAGGGTGCTGCCACATGCGGTTAGAGTTTCAATTATTAGGCTGAGTAAAGCAGATCGCCCTCCCCAATGGGTAGGCCTCAGCCAGTCCACTGAGGGCGAGAAGGAACAAAACATTGGAGGTAGGGAGAATTTGCTCTTTCTCTGCCCAGCTGCTGAGCTGAGACATCGGTCTTCTCCTGCCCCTGGACTGGGACTTATTACCATCAACTCTCCTGGTTCTCAGGCCTTTGGACTCAGATTAGGATTTATATCATCAGCTTTCCTGGGTAACCAGCTTGCAGGTGGTAATCTATGGGACTTCTCAGTCCTCATAATCACATTAGCCAATTTCTTATAATAAACTTCATTGTGTACAGAGATGTATAGATATTTATATGTACAGAGATGTATAGATATCAATATATCTGTATCTTGATATCTATACGTCTCCTATTGCTTCTATTTCTCTGGAGAACCTTGACTAATATAGGTATTCAATAACTATTTGCAATTTAGACCTTGAAGTTCTCTGAACAGTGTTAATCAATGGAATTTTACTTACAAACTTTACTTACAAACTATTATAAAAACTAAAGAATTACTTCACAGACTCATTTTATAAAAATCCCAAACCACTTTTATATAAACATAAAGCCAATGATATGTTTAGATGTTTTAACTAATTTAGAATCTAACACAGAACTGATTTTCTTAACTAGCATTATCTTCCTTTGACTTGAATCTCCTCACATGTGGTGAAGTTTCATGTAATGTACATGCTCGGGTTGGTGTCCTAGTTGATAGGCTGGCTGTTTTGAGCCATTCTTACTGTCTCTGTGTCTGGTCCCTGAGTAGTCATCAGCATAAAATTGTGGTGTATGACCAGGGTTCAGGACCACAGAATAGCATTTTTCCCTCAATTAAGTTAACCAAAGGTCTAAATTATATAGAGGACTTTGAATTGATTAGGCATATCCTCCAATAAATTCCATCTAGATTTTAAAATTTACATATAACGATCATGGTATTTTCTAACATCACAGAAAACAAATTGGCATTTCTTTTGCATTCTTTTTTGGAAGAAGTTTTGAAACACATTTTGACTGAATTATGCCAACCTGAGATAGACCTGTTAAATGGAATAAGATATTGTATAGCATCAGGCAAACTAAATATATTTCAATATACAGAATGGAATTAGTCACAGCTGTATTCAAAAAAATAAACACAAATGGCTGAAAAAGACAGCTGACCGGAACTTGTGTACGTGTTACCTCAGAAATGTTTTTGTCGGTTTCTTTTCTTTTTTCTTCCAGTTTCCTTTCAATACCTACAATTCCTACAGCCCTTATTCTTCCTGGCTGAAAAACAAAAGTAGAAAATAAAACATACAAAATAGGAAGGACACAATCTTTTGTAACCCACCACATGGTGTTTTCAGTGGTGGGAAAGGACCCACAAAGAACCAAAGAAAAACAGCACGCAATTACATCTAGTTTCCTTTCAAAATATTTGTCAGTTCCTTGCCATATATAATAACGATCTTCAAATCATAATAAAGAAGCACTGAACATATAGTAAATAGCACATTTTACTCTTCGTTTCAGATAATAAATTGAGTTTCCTAACCAATTTTGTTCTTAGGCAACCTTTTACATATGTATCAGATATTTATTAAGGACTCCAATGTGCAAAAAATTGTAGTAAAAATTTTGGTACTTGACAGTTATTATACAAACTACTTTTATACATTTGAGTATCTGTCCACAGGTGGTGGTTAATTTAGACTGGCTTGGGAAATGTCAGCCAGGGGTATTGTGTATTCTCTCAGATGCCACACTAATTATGAAGAACAAACTGAAGCGAGTAGAATCTAATTTGTACCACCCTAAGAATTATTCTAGTAAGTAGTCATCTATTTTTACTAAGTGTCTATTGTCTACAGAGCACTAAATTAGGTTCTGTGAAAATAAATTTTGAATCAAATATCACTATTTTATTTCTGGAAAGTTCTGTAATCACAGAAATCTTTTTCCTTAATGAAGATGCAAGCACAGAGCTGAAAACACTGGATTAAGAAACAGTTTAAAAACTACCTGGGGTCCTCTGTTTGTTTGTAATGACCGGGATACTGGAATATTCTCCCATCTTCTCTGTGTCATTTCCTCTGATAAACGCCTATAAAACTGTTATACATACAGATACACTTTAAATGAGTCAGTCAGGTTGTGGCATCCTCATATAAATCATTACTTGACATTTCTCTAGTTGAAAAATCTGTTCAGTCATTTGCAACAAGTCTAGAACTCTCACAGACATCAAAGAAAATCAAAGGAAGTTCTTTCTTGGATCAACTTCAGAAAGAACAAAGGAAAAAAAAAGAAGGAATTGACCTTCTACATAAAGTGAGCTATTCTCAACAAAGAGATGAGTGACATGAAATAAATAGACTTACTTTAAACAATCCTGCCTATGTGGATTGTTTTCAATCTATAGTGAAACTGACACCATGCCCAGAAAAATATACAACCATTATCCATGAAGAAGCAGAGAATAATTTGTCTAGTTAAAATATGTAATCAGAAATTGGGCCCAAATCATACCTCTACTCACATAAATAAACTATATTTTTCAGCTACAGTGAGATGGACTTTAGCTAGTGACTTATATTTGTTTAGTACCTACTGTGTGAAGAGCACTGGAGGAGGTACTATAGAAAAAAGAACATAACTAATTTATGACATCAAGGGGGTAATAAACACAAACTTATAAATGTCTAAAGACTATACAGCAACATATTAATCAGAATATATAAACTATAACACTATGGAAGAAGTACTTCAGTGATTAGATTTGTATGGAGTTAATAAAGATAAACTATCTGATTTAAGGCTGGTGAGCATTCAGATACTGATGTAATTTAACATGTCACTACATTATACTCTGTCCCTTTACCCACACTACAGTAATAGACCATTGAAAACTTTACTCATGGCCTAATGGCATGACTTAGCATATTTCCAGTCTCTGTTCTTTCCTTGTGACCACACCCTCCAGCTTCCTGTCCCCACTGAAACCTAAACTTCATATTCTCCACTGATAAGGCTTAAGACACCAAAAATTTTATTGTAAAAATATTGTGCAACCTGGTATGTTGCTTTCATCGTATTAACAATTGCAAAACAATATTGCATTCTAGTATATTAACAAACAACAACAAAAATTTCTGGTCCAATTTTATTTTATAGAAACTTACCTCAATCTGGCCATGTTCTTTGAAGGAGAGTTTGATGTAAGAGTTCTTACTACCCTGAAATGGACCGAGCTCTTTGTTAGCAGGAGCTGGGTGGAGATGAACCACAATTTTGGCACTAAAGAAAAAGCGAATGTAATGTATTAAATTGCCTTTAACGACTAATTCTATTACCATAACTTTTGCTAAATTTAGGTCATTTTTTAAATTCATGTAGAGTCTGCCACCCTGAAACTGCCCAATCTCATCTGATCTTGGAAGCTAAGCAGGGTCAGGCCTGGTTAGTACTTGGATGGGAGACCACCTTGGAATACTAGGTGCTGTAGGCGCCAAAAAAAATAATAATTAATTAATTAATCGATCAATTAATTAACTAATTTAATTCATGTAGAAACAAAGAATATCCTGAAAGGAATCCTTTTAAAGTCTGTATTAATTCAGCCTTAATAAACCTTTCAAAAATATCTCTACTTAAAACTTACAAACTATAAACAAAAAAAGTTCAAGTTACTAGGTCTATAGATTAAACAAAATTGTGTTTTTAGGAAATAAGTTCAAAATAAATCTGCAAAATCTGGGGTGGTTTATGATTTTGGTTTATGATTAGGGTTTTCCATTTAGAGTCATCCCCCAAGGTCACCAGGGCCCTATAATTTCTGCCAAAGCATACTACCTTACTCATTTGAAAACAAAATGTGAAAACTTATCTATGTAAAACTGGCCAGCTGACATTTTATTAAAACTCCATCCAAAACTAACATTCTACAGTGTCATTTGTGGAAAAGGCCACTCAGTCAACAGCATGACCTAGAAAGATATTCAATAGCAAAAACAATTTTTAAAATGCTGCTGCTCAAATAACATAAATTACCATAATCTTTCTGACTACCATCATCTTCTATGCTATTAAAAATACCACTGTATTTGTTCAGTTTTATAAAGTCTTTTTTTCCCTCTTTTTTCCCCCAACCTGCTCAATAAACAATCTTCTATAAAGATTTGCAAAACCAAAAAACTTAGCCAAAATATCTTAGATACCTAGCCTAAAGCTTTTTTCTTTACGATCTCATTATAGATTCACCTATTATTTGATTTTACTTCGTTTAGGCCTATATGGTTGCCTAAATATCACTGTAAAATTGAAACACCATGTGTGGGGTCTCCAATTTAACAAATGTTTAGTGAACTGGGGACAGATGTGTAAGGATTATTCCATCTATTCTTTTATGGTGAACATCTTTTAAGTGAGGTGAGCAAACAAACTGTGCAAGCAAAATTACAGGACTATTTGAAACAAACTGCCAGATACAGCAACAAAAACTATGAAAATTAGGATAGGGTGACTAAGAAAAGCAGTATACAATCTTTAAAACTTAAAAACCTGAGCCCTGCTATCAGATTTTGTCAAAGGAAACCAAATGAAAAGCTAAAAGATTATGATACTAGATGAAGTTTAAAAATCCTAGTCAGCATAAAAGATCCATGCCAATTTTTTAACATATTCATTACTTAGGTCATTAAATACCATATATTATCAAGTTTAACATCCACCAAATGAAAGAAGCATCTTGGGTTCAGAGATATTAAAAGGAGAAAACATATATACATCTTTGAATTACTGAGATATAGTAATTGTTTAGAGCCAAGGGAGGAGTTGAGAAACTAAACAGACTATTTCAGAAAAGTTAACCCGGCACGTTGTTGATTTCTTTCTCACTAGAGATGTTGAAAAATAATACATTAATGTGAAGGTAATTATTTTAAATATTTTTGTTACGAGTTTAGATTTCCTTGAAACACAGTGGAGTGGAAAATTTCAAATGACAGAGAGTACCACTGTAGAGCTTAACAAGTTTAATTGTATAATAGAAGCTTAACAAGTACATATAAATAAATGTACACCAGAAATTAATATGATGTTGTTTGTCAATTATACCCCAATTTAAAAAAAAATTTTTTAAAAAAAGAATGTAATAGGGTAGAGAAAAGTGACAAGGGGCATAATATAAATTAGAGATAGAGCCTACTCTGAAAGTACACACCTTACTAATCCTTTCAAAGTATTGGTTAGTTTCTTTTATGTCAAATAAGTCCTTTTATGCTAGCTACATTATAATTAAGGCATGCATTGCACTTCCAGTGACATTCAACAGTTATTTAACATCTGTTGAAGTATTAGCTACACTAAAGCTAAAGAGCAGCCCACGTGGAAAAAAGTCCTTATCAGCAATGTTTGATCATAGGTTGCCCTCAATTACAAGTACTTAAAACATAAAGCCAGAATTTTTGATATACTTGAATAAACAGAAACATTTTAACCTATGGCTTTAAACCAGGTTGATCACATCTCCTGGTTTGCCTGGGACAGTCTCATTTTATGCCTGCCCTGGTCTAATTATGAACAGTGCTCCCATTACTTATAAATGTCTCAATCTGGACAACAATTATTATTACACTCTAACACCAACATCTGAAAAGTTAAAAATGAGAAACTTAATGATCAACTAGAAACAGGAGCAATGTCGGTTCCTTATCTCAGATGGGTCATTTCTGATTTTAAGTACTGAATGAAAAGATACACAGACATTTAAAAGCAAATGTCTGTGGAAATATATATAATGACAACTGGCCCACACTAATTTATTATAACCCAAGGATATTATAGCAAACCTTAGTACTTGATTCATGCTCTAAGAATGACTTCCATATATCAAGTTTAAGGTATGACAATACCTTCTTATGGGAACTCCCGACTAAAGGCTGTTATTTATAAAGCCCCAAAATACAATCATTAGATTCCTTTCTACATATAAGGTATGGCATAGCAATAACTCAACTAAATTGATAATAATACCTTCAATGGAAATGTTTTTTGTGAATAAAGGCTATAATACACAAATCTTACCTTTTCCCAATTCCAGCTGCCTGTTCTTCAATGAACACAATCTGGGAAAGAGGAATGGCCATGCAGCATTCCTAGGAGGAAACAGAGAAAGCATGGTTCATACAACTAGTTAAGAGATCCTGGTTTTATAGCATTTAAAAGACTGCCAAGTACCTTTAAGGTACTTAATAAAAAATATAAAAAATAATGTTATTTTATTTCTTAAATAAATCTAAATTAAAATTGAAAGAAAAACAATATTGTGGTGGCATTTTACTTCGTAGAAGAAAGAGGTTTAAAAGCAGCTGTAACTACCTTTGTTTTTACAATACTCCATCTTTTAAAAGGCAGTATTTATATAAAACTCTTTACATACAATATATTTACACGAAAAACAAAAAACGACAAGTAAATCGAAATAATTTTAAGGAATATGTTAATTTTTCTTCTTTATAATTTTCTATACTTCACCCATTCACAATAAATTTTTCACAGAAAATACTAATGTAGCTTCCCTTTATTAGTACATTTAATTTTTAAATTATTATAAATGAATGGCATTTAATAGCTGGTCTAAGGATTTCTAAATCAGTCTCTTTATATGATAATCAAAAAATTATACTGATTAATTTATAAACATATGGTTTAAAGACACATACTCCTCCAAAAAAGATTTCTTTTCAAAAGCATTAGACATTAACAGTTCTAAGGCACGCATTAACAAGGGCAATATCACCATTAAGGGGGCACAAATTGGTTCTTGAGGAGCAAAAAAGTCTTAGATTCTGCAATGGTAGTGGCCTTTCAAAGAGCCTTGGTACTGTACATAGTTTATCTGTGGAATTAAAATTACATGGCAGGGGCAGCAATTACAAAAATAATATATGAGATTGTTTATTTTACTGAAATTTATACACACACATTTTCAAGTTAAAGCTCTCTGGAATAAAGAAATCATTTCTGTACACATAATTTATTCTCTCTTCCTATAAATGAAAAAAATAGGGATGTTTCTCTTCCTTAGAGTCTGTTCTTCTCAATAGTCTAGGTAAAAGTATGCACCTGCCAGCAGTCCTATCATCCTTGTTCTCAACAACAACCAGCAGAATGGGTTGTTTTGAGGGCGAATGAGTTTTTTTCTAAGGATTCCTAACAACTGATGGGAGAATTATTCCTGTTAAACAGGGACATTCAGGCGTGGGGTCTGGCTGGTGTTTAAAACACAGGAGTCAACATGATTCTCTATTCAGTAACTCCAGATTTTTCTGGAGCTGAATGAGGGACAACACTCTAACTCTTCTATCTCTATTCCATTCAGAAAAATTATATGCGACACGCTCTGCTGACACTGTAAAAATGAAAATTTGTTTCATCTATTTGTTGAATTTTTTATAGTTCTGCCAGAAAAGAAAAAGAAAAACTTCAGTGATTTAAAACCTAAAACAAGTAAAAAAACTCTCTTACGTGATTTTTCTGATCTCTCCAAATTAAGCGATGTGTACTAAGAAGGAGGGTCCCAGCATCAAATTTTATCTAGAAAGACAAGATAATCACAAAATATTAATAATATATCACTCGGTGTGGTCCAGTTTTTCCTCCTCACAAATGACATAATAATAAGTAAATCAGAAATTGACACTTTAGAATTAGGCTTATCAGAAATTAAAGAGAAGCAATTTTGTGCACTTCATAAGCTATATGAGTGGGTATATATGTATGCATATACATACATATTACATATATAGAGAGAGAAAGAGAGAGAGTGCGCGCCTTGCTTAAGTTAGGAAAAAATGGCAAACAACCTAGATGTGTAATAATACAGGGGTGGTTAAATCAAGTATGATATATTCATACTATGGATTCTATACAGAGGTTAAAAAGAATAATGAGGTAGAGCTGCTTAGACTATCATGTAACTCTAAGACATAAAGTTAGTGGGGGAAAAAATCAACTTACAGTATATTATACACGATGACAGGCAGGTAGATAGACAGACAGATAGATCAACAGAATTTCCATATTCCCCAAACTACATGTGAGATATATATGTGTGTGTAAGTAGTAGAAAAAGGTCTAAATAGACTCGAAGGTCTGTTAACAATGATTATCTGAGAAAAAGTGTGAGGAAACAGGAAGAAGAGAAGCAAAGGGCCCTTTTTCAAATCTTCACTACTGCTTGAATTTTTTTAACAATGAGAACAAAATCGTATGTAACACTCACAAATATAATTTTTAAAAATAATTTTTAAATAGTAAGAAAATCCAGAAATGTACATAAACATACAAAAATAAGTGTGAATGGAGATTTAACCAATGGCACTGGGACAACTGGGTTGCCCAGTAGGAAAAACAAACATTAAGTTGGATTTACACCTAATATACTGCACCAAAATAAAGTCTAGATGGATCAAATATCTGAATTAAAATAAAAACTATAAAAGCATTAGAAAAGATCATGAGATAAGTTTTTAAATAATTTGAGAGAAGATCTTTCTAAGAGAAACAGTAAACCCATTAGCATTAGAGGAAAGGATCGACAAATTCAACTCCACACACACACATGCGCACAAATTCTTCATGGCAAGGGCAAAGACAGACTGCCAAAAATAACTAACATCAGAGACAAAGGGCTAATTTCCACAATATATAAAGTACGCTTAAAAACCAATAATAAAATAGCCTATAATCATTCGAGAAATAGGTAAAGACTATTAACAGAAAGTTCGCAGAAAGGATCTACAAATGGCTCTTAAACACATTAACAAATACCCAACTTTATCTTAATGATATCCTATTAATGATGAGAAAAAGGCAAATTAAGGGACCATTAAGATATCCCTTTCATCCATGAGACTAGTAGAACCCCAAAAGTTTGATAAAACAGAGCTGGGGATAGAAGCATTTGCACACACTGCTAAAGGGCCAACCTCTATGGAGGGCAGTGCATTAATACCTATCAAAAATACAAATATGCAAATCCTTTGATCCAGTAATTGCACTTCTAGAAATTTATTCCATGGATAAATTCACACCTGAGCACAGTGATACACTACTATGTAATCCACTGCTGTTTGCTAAAAGCAAAAGCAGCTATTTAAAAGTCCATCAAAAGGGAAGAGTACATCCACACCAAGGACTACTCTGTCCTTAAAAAGAAGGTACTTACTGTATTTGATAAAATCTAAAGAGCCACTGACTGTCAGATGTACCCTGATTCCAGAGTTGTTAACATGTGGGAGAAAATATGCATTTCAAATTGATGAAATATGGTAAATTCTCCACATTAAAAGAAAAAAGCAAGAGTCAAACTCTATGCATAGTATATTATAAATTTATACTTTAAAAAGAAAAAAATTTTATACAAATACCTATATTTGGCACATACAAATTCTATGCATACACAGCTCTAGAATGATGCGCTCATAGCCTCTGATGGGGATCTGGGTGACAAAGAGGGCAGGAAGGAGATTTTTAACTTTATGCTTTTTGTGGGTTTTTAATTTTTATCATGGGATTGTGTCACCTACTGAAAATATAAATGTAAAAATGGTTTTTAAAACGATAATACAATCACAAAAAATGCCAGCTAGGTCTTTAGAACTAATACTTTAATCTTCATAACTTGTTATTATGCACTGAAATTATGCAAATAGCAAATTTTAGAGTTGGAACCCAAGAGTTAATAAATCAAACCACTTAATTTCTGTTAAAAGCAAGAAATATATTGGAAGTTTCTACTAACTCTAATTACTAGAAAGTAGAAATTGCCTTAAGGTAAGACATGCTTATATCCTTTTGAGGAATAATTCATTATTTCAAAAGTTATATGGTTGGTCCCATTTATAAGGTCCCAACATAAACTCGAAGAAAGCGTTTTAGTGAGAGTCTAATTTGCTATAAATAATAATCCTTTTGAGTTTAAAATAACGTGGTTAAAATATCTGTCAAGTAAATAACCAACCGATTAGAACATTAGCATGGTTCTAATTGTTCTTAAGTAAAAATAACTATAAATGTATGTAGTAGATACTTAATGTTATAAGATACTCTCATTAATATAGAAAAAGTAGGTTTCAAAATTGTATACATAGGATGATTATACACGCACACATAATATGCCAAAAGTAATTATTTATTGGTAATAGGATCACTGATTATTTCAACTTTCTTTTAGCTCATATTTAACAACTTTATTATTTGCCTAACAAAAAAAGTAAAGAAATTTGTTATATATATATAACTCCACTTAACTCTAAAATGTATGTTAATTATTTTTGTTAAACATGAAGAAACACTCTTTTGTTAAAAAAAGTCTTTGTGTAATAAAAAACAAACACTTTTGACAAGAGTAAGGTATGACTATATTATAAATATTTTAATATTAGTATTAATATGATTCATAAGCTTTAATGGTAAGAGACCTACTGAACCATCTAATTTAAGTGCCCTGTGACAGATTATTCGATACCTCAAAGAAAAGACTTCACAAATTCCACGTTTTCCTCTGAATCAGAAGTAAAACATACATATACCTGGCACTTAATTCAGTTTGGCTTCAAATGTTTTAGCTAATCTTGTGTATGTAAAACCTAATAATGGAGTTTAAGATATTTTTTAAAATCTTTCTTTTGCTAATGAGTAAAATTTCCCTTTTCCAACACCAAATATCTTACTAATTTGAGAGTAAATGATGCTACAGTAGAGTATAAGAATTCTGATTAAAAACTACACTTTATCTTACTGAAATCAACACATAAGGATGTGAATTTAAGTTGAAACCAGAGTACATCCTCTTGCGATGTCAACTGACAATGAGCAAACACAAAATGTTGCTGCTGTAAAATAAGAAATTGTGTAACAGTTCCCTTCCGGGATTCCAAGGGATTATGAGCTAAACCTGATAGACAAGTTTAGGCTAGTTTGCTTCTCCACTCAGAACTAGAATAATTTTAACTACTTAAAAGTTGACCTAATTTGGCATTCAATGAATAAACTCTAACCCTGTTTTGTTTGTTAACATTTTTTTCTGTTATAAAATACACCTTTGAAAACCTGGAAAATATTTTAGTCTAAAAAAAATAAAATATGCATGTGTATATATGTGGATACGTGTGTGCATGTGTATAATCTTTAAATAAAATGAGATCATGATTTTTATAGTTTTCGAACTTGCTTTTTTCACTTAGCTGCCTATTATTTGCAATTCCTCATGCTGATGAGGGCATGTCATATTAAATTAACCAATCCCTATAGAGGACATTCAGAATGCTTCTAATTTTTCCCTATACATAATAAAACATAACATATGCAATAATGCCAAGATTCATTTATGTTTATGCATCTCTATTTCCTAAGGGTAAATTCCTAAAAGTGAAATAGCTCCATGAAAGAAATATTTTCTAAATCTTCTAGTATATGCTGTCAACTTGCCACTTTATATGTTACTTATCTTCTTACGTGAATTTGAACAAATGACCTGTCTACACCACTCATGAAAATAACACATGATCCAGTCATAATGGACCAATGAAAACTGTGCCTGTATAAACAAGTAGGCACAGATTTATTCACGAGATAGTAGGCCTGTGGGAAGAGCAGTTCATTCTAGCTCCACCAATTTCTCAACTTTCAGCTGAAGGTCTCAGTGTCATCTCTGGGAAGATTAACTGTATTAAATATTATATAGTCTGGCACTGGAGACTGCTCTATTTTTGAAGTGTGGCATCATAGTGAACAAAAGCAGAGGCTTTGGGAGTTCGATCAATAGAGGTTTAACTACTGTCTCTGCTGATAACTGTGGACCTTAGACAAGTCACTTTCTGAAAGTTATTTTTCTCATTCAAGAAAACACCTCATACACCCACAAGGAGGGTTAAAAGAGGTTGTATATAAAGTTCCTGGCACATAGTAGGTGCTCTAAATTATTTTTAAAATGTATTTCATACCGACAATGAGTGAGAAGATACAAGGATGATAAGGCAGACTTCCCACCTTCCAAGAGTGTCCAACTGGTCTGTTAGACAGCCATGTGCACACCTGCCCTGAGAATGTGTTGAGATGCAAAGCGGGAAGGCCAAACAGTCTAGACTGCAGTGCCTAGACCGAGGGGGCATGTGAGAGACTCCAAAAGGGAATTTGATCAGATCTGGAGGCTGATATGCAGCTTCCTAGAGTCTTCAGACTAGGAAGGTCTGGGAGCCTTCCAGCAGACGGAGGAAGCCAGGACACAGGACTTTCCCCCAGGAATCAGTCTGGCCGGTGGTCACACCAAGAACGGCTCCGCAAATAACAAAGTAGATTTCGCCCAGGGACCAGTGGTGAGCAGACTTGTCTTAAAGCTCTGCTTCAATTTCAAGACATCTACACCCCTCCTTCACCAACCCTGCATCTAGAACTGTTAAGAATTCTTGACTAGATTAAAGGGTCTCAACTGTTTTTCTTAATCCTCTGACATATCTACTTATTTGTTAAAACAAGGAGCAAAAAATTCAAAGAAAAAAAAAACCCAGAATTTGCTGGTTTGACAATGGTTTTTCGTATACAAGTATTAATAGTTTTAATTTTATTGTTTTAAATATATTACACTTATGTGTCAGCCAAGGCGTTCCTAATTTGCATATGGGAATTACATAGAATAGAGTGTGGTGCTCTGCAAAAAAACCATGACTTTCAGGAGGGAGTGGCTTTGAAGGAGTCTCTGAAGACCAATCTACCACTGTCAGCGTTCAGTTCAGAGAGCTGGGGCATCATCATACCCGCTGTGGGAGGGCAGGTTGATCATGCTTCCCATTTAAGACAGTCCTAAAGGGGTGACCTTGGTTTATAAAACAAAAACATTTAGCTGTCACTCCAACCAAAAGAGAGAAACTCAATTTGAGAACAAGTTAATAAAACTGTGTGAGGCAGTAAAGGGTGTAAGTCCAAGCAAATAATTTAAGAAGACCTTGGTTCAATAACGGCATCAGTACACGGAAAATGCCCTACGGGAGAGCACCTGGGTCAGCGGTGCCTCCTGATCGCTGTGTAACCCCTGCCCTCTATTCCCCAGGCTGAAGGAAGCCTCAAGCTTCTGTAAGCACCGAGAAGGAAAAGCCAAGAGTCAAGGAACCTATGCAAAGGTACAGAAAAAGTTTCATTAACACAACACGGAAGGAGAAATAGCAAGTGAAACTTCTGGAAACTAAAAATGGATTTCTTTTTTTTTTTTCTATTTCCAGCTTAAACATTTCATGCAGGGCAGGATTGCAGTTTGATAGAAGTCTCCGCAGATTATAGTTAATATTTCTCCTCTCATTTTGCAAATGTATCTAAGTTTTATGCTTGGATTACAATGCACGGCCTACTACATGAGTTTAAAACAAACGTTCAAAAGTCCTTTCTAAAGTAATTAAAAAAAAAAAAAAAAAACCCTTCAGCATAGGCGTCCCGAAGAGACACCCCCTCAGAAGTCCTCTCAAGGCAACCCGTCCGCGGCTCGGGCCAGGTCAGACTAGAGTCGTTGCGGCTGCCGCCAGGACCCAGAGCCCCAGGTCGGCCGCTGGCGGGTCCGCAACACGCCGAGGTCGGCGTCCGGGGGGCCCCGAGACCGCCGAAGGGGAGGGCCGTCGTCATCGCCGCCCCGAGCGCGTACAGCAACGGCCCCGGCGCGCGCAGGCTGTGACATTCTGGGGAGGATTCCGGGGGCAGAGGGGAGCCGCCGCCGTCCGCGCCCGCCGGGGTCCGGCCCAGCGTCGGAGCCGGTGCGCAGAGCTGGGCGGGCCCGACGGCGGCGGGCAGGCCCGGGAGGCCGGCGCTACTGCGCGCCGAGGGCCCGCACGGCGAGGCCGGGCCGGCCGGGCCGCGCGCCGCCGCCCTACCTTCTCTTCGCCGTCGTAGATGCGCACCCCGCGCTGCTGGATCACCAGGGTCTCGTTGATCTCCAGGAGGCCGCTGGTCCACACGAAGCGGTCCATGGTCGCCCCCAGGCCCGCCCCAACCGCTCGCCTGCGTTGGCCTCCCCCGGCGAGCGAGCGCCGGGCGGTCACCGGCGCCCCCTGGCGACTGGCGGGGTGGGAGCGGCGAGCGAGAGCGGCCGGGCGGGTCGCCCTAGAGAGCGCGTAGGGCCCCAAGGGACCCCTAGGGACGTGGAAACGTGTTTGGAGCGCCCCCTGGCGTTCGGTCCGCCAATAGCCTGCCAGGGACGTCCACCCCATCCTTTGTCTAGCTAGCTGGGGTGCAAACCCAGTGCTTACAAAGAGCTTTGATGGAGACCAGACAGCAGCTGGACTTCCTTATTGTGCATAATTCCTACATATTTGTGCCGCTTTTCGCCAGTGCTCAACATGTTGCCACGTTCATTAAAGGCCATAAGTAATTTTTTTCCAAATGAATATTTATGGCCTGCATTTTTATATAGCTGCAATTGAAAACGAGAGTCCTGATTTAATGTGTGATTTTGATTTATATGTAGTCTCAGCACACTATTTAGTTTCTTCACAGCAGGCACTGTAAGCCTTAGCCCTTGCCCTTACTAGTCATTAATCCCCTGACACAGCCGGAAAAACAACAGCCAGGCTTCAACTGAGTCATAAGGTATGGGCTTCAGTTAGGCTAATGCTAACATCGAGGCCTAAGTTGTTTCAGCTCTTGAGCCCTAAAATGGGAAGACCCCCTTGTCACATCCTTGTGAAACCAAACCGAAGGACACTGAAGCTGACCTCAAGACTTGAAATAATGATTTACTGCCCTAGGTCACTCTTGACCAATCAGAAAGACCCATAACCCAAACCCCTTACTCGTGATGACTCGTCATTTTTCTCTGTAACACTCTTTGTAAACTATCTAGGAGTTGAGCCTTTTGAGAATGAGCTTCCCATTCTCCTGGGAGGCGCCTTCATAATAAAATGGCCAATTTTTCTCCACAGCATTCTCAGTATTTAGCGTTTGGCTCTGCTTGCACTGGATGGATGAACTCTTCCTGTTTGGTAACAGTGTGTAAGTAATATTTTCCGCCTGTCTTGTTTTCCCCATTAAGATCATTTTCATTTAAACATTTCCAATATTAACACAGACCTCATGAATTTTATCTAGACAATATTCTAACATATAGATCTCCTATAATTTGCCTATGGGTTGGCCCCCACAAACCAGTCCTGGCAGCTGCCCCACCTGCTGGCCCTCTACTGCTGCCCCTTTCATTTTATTTATCTATTTAGCATTATAAATGGAACTCCTATAGTTGTACTTCTACAACTGATACATTTATTCCTTGTAGGACCATTTTAGAGTGTCTTCCTCAAATAGAATTATTGGTTTAAAGAGTTCGAACACATTTTAGGGAGCCTGCCAAGTATTCAGGACTAATTCAACCCAGATGCAGTGCACATGGGTCTTTTCCTAGGCCAAGTAGCTTCAGCTACATTAGACATCATTTTGTTATTTTTTGCTACTTTACAGTTACTTTATTCTTGTTTCTTTTTTCTTTTTTAATTTGCTCATGAGGCTATTTTTCAGTACCTTTTAATGAACAGAAAATCAAAGTCCTAAAGAATGGCTAACTCTGTGAAGTGGGACAGCTGCCACTTAAAAGCTTAGGAATATTTAGACTGAATTAACACAGGTCAGAAGAAGAGACACAGAAAAGCAGATGGAAAGGAGCTCGTTAAAAAACAAAATTCAACCAAGTAAATTTAAAGATCTATTTGGCTTTATTAAGCTATTCATCTAGCAACTAGAAGGGTGCTCTGAGAACAGATTTTATAGGAAGAGAACGGGGCAAAGCTCTTAGGAAAGAAAAGAAAGGATTATTTTGGGGCTGAGACATCTTTTCTTTGGGGGAAGAAAGGGAGAAGGGGTTCTATTATGTAGATTGCCTCTTCTTTCTATGGAGAATGGAGACAGCCTGTGTGACAGATTAATTTATTGGTGCTTGACCAGAAAATTCCATTCTGGTTGATTAAGATTATGCTTTGGGAGAGGTTGAAATTGCAATTAGATCAAGTATTAAATCTAGGTTTGGTAACATGGGTTTTAAGCACAAATGATGTATTATGCACCTGTGGTTTTTTTCTTTAACAAGCTGCTAGTGAGGTAGAAAGACAACCAGCAGAGTGTAATATCCTGGAAGCCAAGTGAAGAGAGTACATCAGGGAGAAGGAAGGTTGGACTCTGTACAGTTCTGCTGATGGCCAAGTGCTGTGGGGACTAAGGAGTGATCAATCACTGCTTTTACCACAAGGAGTTATTAGTGGCCTTGACAAGAGTGGGTCCAATGGTATAGAGGAAGAAAAAGTCTTAATGGAGTGGTTTTAAAGAGAAAAAGAGGAGAAGAATTATAGGTAGGAAATATAGACAATGCTAAGGAGTTTTGCTGCAAAGGAGAGCAAAGAAATATGTTGGTAATTGAAAGACTGGAATGATTCCATTTTTCTGAGTGATCCCAAGATGAATTGTATGAAAAGTTCCCCAAAGGCCAGTGGTCAAGAACAATGCCTTACCACCTGGCCAAACCAGCCAAACCAGCTAATCGGTGGGCCCATAAGGCACCCCCACCCTTATTTCCTCCTGCACATATTCTGATTGCTGCACCGGCACCTTCTGCACTCGGCCCTACCTTCTGCACTCAGCCCTTTCTGCGCACGGCCCCCTCTATACGCAGCCCAACTGCACACGACCCCCTTTTGCACGCGGACCCAACAACCTACCACCCAATCCCTTTAAAGGTCAACCTAACCCTCCAATCAGGTAACGCCAAGGCATCTCCCCAAGGCTTGCGGTTTTACCCTTTAAATTAGGTCCCAGCCCCTCGGTCGGGGCTCCTCTCAACCACTGCTGCGTCAGTGAATGAGTGGAGTCCAAACTCGAGTTTGTCATAAACTCCCTTTTGCGCTTGTGTCAGTGTCAGTTTCCTTCTTGGCTCGTGGAGTTCCAAACCAGGGCATTACAGTAATGGGAAAGGGAAGTGAGATTAAGAGGGAGTTTAGTTTGTTTTTGTTTGTTTTTAAGGTGGAAGAAAGCATACTTTTAAATGCTGATAGCAGTGATTGAGGCTATATATATATATATATATATATATATATATATATATATATATACACACAAACAAGATATGAGATGAGGGAGAGATGCCCAAGTGATACACTTTAGTAAGTGAGCGAGAACGCACAAGGGAGGATCAGAGCTATTTCTAATGCCAGAGGAGAACAGAGTTTGTGGGTGCAGATGCTGAGAGGTGGGTAGATTTTGTGCCGCAAATCTGCAAAAATTCTCTCAATTGTTTCAATTTTGTCAGAAGAGGAAGCCTGGCTGGGAGAGGGGAGAGGGTGAGAGGAAGTATGAAGGCACTAGGGAAGGATGGTATTATAAATCAAAATTAATTTTAGACTGGAATAAAGAATAAAAAGCATTGGCAGCCCGGGAAACACAGATTTAGGTAACAACTTAAATTGCATTCCACCAAGACAAAGGTAAGGCCGTCTTTTATAGCAAAAGTTCCAGCCCTGATTCCCATTTAGGTCCCATTTATGTAAATGAGATATCCAAATTGTGCAGTTCTGACTGGATAGGACAGGTCTAAGCCCATTGGTAGAAAAATGTGTCTAAGAAAGAACATCTAAACCTGTAGAAAAATTTTATAAAGTTTATCTGAGCCTAACAGAGGACACACCTGGAAGCAAGAAAGACCTCAACAGACAGAAAACTGCTTCCTACAATGACAGTTTGCAGTTTCATATATACATTTGGAATTAAGGTGGGAACATAAGGAAGATTACATGAACGTAGAAGAAAGCAAGGCAAGGAAATCTCTATAATTGGATTACAGGATAGTTAATCAGATTATGTGCTCTCTTGAGGGCGGTCACATTTTATAAAAGAGGGGTCTGAAAAAGAGGCATTTCAAAGGTATGTTAACCTAGATGCACAAAACAAAGAAAAAGAAACATAACTGGTGTCTAGTTAACATCAAGTTTCAATTTGTATATATTTTGGGGCTGACTTTGTGTTTTTAACAGTGACCATTCACTTTTCCAATTCTTCTATTGAATTTTTAAATTGGGATTTATTTTTTAAGTTCTAGAGTATTTTTAAGTTCTGAAAACACTTGAGCGTTCTAATTACATCTACTTAGAGTTCTCATTATATACTTTTAATAGTTTTCTTCTATTACATCTCTGAGTTCTGCACTCTGCAGTAGCCTTCTATTCTAATCCCTTTGTTCCTTCTCCTTTAAGCAACTGTAGGAGTTGTTAAAGATAGTATAAATGAAGCCACTTTAAAATGAAGCCCGTGCTGCCATCCCAGAGGAATTGCCTTGCATGTTTTATGCCTCAAATCTTTGGAACATTTAAACAGGGCAAAATTACCTTTAGACTGGGCCTAAAGCCACATTGTGTCCTGAAAAACTGTTTGCAAGAATTACAAGAAAGCAGATATTATGATTACTGGACTGATGACTATCAGACTGAAAATTAAAAACATTCTTTAGAATTAACATCACTATGTATGTTACCTGCACCAGTAGAAATGCCTGCCTTCTGTTGGTATAATTGTTCCTCTTCTGCTCCTCATAACCCCTTATCTTTGTCTCCTAATCAGAACACTATTTGGGCTTCTGCCTGAATCAGTGTATCCCAAACAGCTATTCTATTGATCTCAAAGAAATGCTGCTGCCTTTCACTTTGAAAGGTCTTTTATCTTTGGGTTAGTAGGGTTTGGAATGAGTCACTTCAAGATGTGCCTCTGTGGTATGTGGATTATTTGGGGCTAAAAGCAGCCAAGACCCTGTGGGCTCAAGAGGAACTTCTGTCACCCCCTCCTCTTAACTATCTAGAGGAATTTGAATTTAGAGGCCTTGCCCATAATAAGTGATTGTCAGAGATAACCTTTTTGGACCTACCTATATGGCAGGGCAAACTACTCATTACTGAATATGTGTTCTCCCTGCAATGACCTTCTGAAGCCCCAAGGTGCCGTACCTCATCCCTGGTTCAAAATGCCATATCTACTTCATTTTCCCTTTCTGCCTCCAAACCTCTCATGTATGCAGAGTTTCTGACTCTCTCATGTACGTGAGTCCCATGCACACAAAATTAAATTTGATTTTCTCTTATCATTCTGTCTCATGTTGATTCGATTAACCAGCCAAAAGAACCATAGAAAAGAAGGGGGAATTTTTCCCTTTCCACACATTGCCATTCCCTTAAGTGGCTCATAATTACTTTTGCCTTTATCAAGGTATGTGGGACCCCCCAACGCCTATGCAGGACAGCCTGTCAGGATCTCATGTGGAATGGATTGACAGGTGTTTTCCCCCCAGGTGACTAGAGGCGATGAGGCCAGTAAGTTGAGAACTTCTCTTCAGAATCACTTCAAGACAGGCCTCTCAGTCCTCAACCTACTCGTTCATTCAACAAATATTTTTAAGACATTTATTGAGTGCCTACTATGTGTCAGGCACTGTTCTGGTGTTTCAATTCCTTTCCAATGCTGCTGGCAAGAGAAGCAGCTGGTGTCTCTCAAGATGGGCAAGGTGGGGACTAGAGTGAGGGGCGTGAGGCACGCCCCTCAGATGCAAAATTTAAAGGGTACCCAAAAAACTCCGTGGTGACAAAAGATACTTTAAAGCAAAAGTTTTTAAAAATCAAAATTTATTTTAAAAATCCATAATGAATAAAATATTTGTTTTAAATAAAGGCAGGATCCCATAGGCCAGGGTTAGTGCAAGGAGCTGAGGCCAAGCTATGCACGGGAAACCACTTGCCTCACCCTGGTGCCAGTCTTTTGAGTCCCACAGTTGCCTGCCCACATGGGCAGAGGGGTGGAGGTCAGGCTCCCTCTCTGCTCCTGGGGCTCCATGTCTCCCCAAATCACGGACTCAGTGATCTGTAGCACAGGCATTATGAGAAAGCCAAGACTCTAACAAACAGAAATCATCTTTTCTCCACTGAATTAAATTGCCACCTTTTTCATGTTCTGAAATCTTGTGCATATTCTGGTTTATTTCTGACTTTTTTCATTTGTATTCATATTTTTCAGTATATGTCACTAAAAGTTATTTGGCAACCTTTCAATCACTGTAATATGCCATCATTGCATATCACCATTTATGGTCATTTCCTGATTTTTGAGCATTATATTGTTTATAATTTTTTAGTCTTTTTTTAATTAAAAGTAACATCATGTGACCTAAGTGTACTAGTCTGATGTGGAACTGTACAGTTTTTCCTGGGCTTTGCAATGATGAAAATGCTGGGCATTGAGGACGTGGAGACAAGGAATATTTTCTGCCCTTTAGGGGCACATAGAAATTAGAAGTCTCTCATGTGACAGCTGCTGGGATGGACACTTACACAAGAGTTTCCTGTTTCCAGGCTGGAACAAGGAGAAATGTCATCTGTGTCAGATATGTCAGGAAATGAGAGGAGGCCTAGACCTGCCTAGTGACCCATTCAAGAATGAGAATAGGGAGTCTGTATTAGTCAGGGTTCTCTGGAGAAATAAAATCAATAGGAGAAACAAAGATTTATTATACAGAATTGGTTTATGCAATTCTGGAGGCTGGCAAATCTAAAAATCTGCAGGGTTGGGGGCAGGCTGGAGACCCGGGAGAGCTCAGGCCGCAGTGCAGGTCCAGAGGACATCTATCTGTCTGGAGCACTAAGAAGAGCAGATGTTCCAGTTTTAGTCTGAAAGCCATCTGCTCCAAAATTGCTCTGGCTGGGGTTGGGAGGCGGGGAGAGGGTCAGCAGTTGGTTCTATTCAGACCTTAAATGATTGGATGAGGGCCACCCACACTATGGAAGGCAATCTGCTTTACTCAGAGTCTACCAATTCAAACATTAATTTCACCCAAAACACCCTCACAGAAATACACAGAATAATGTTTGGCCAAATATCTGGGTAGCCTGTGGCCCAGTCAAGCTGACATAGAAAATAAACTATCTGGGGGTGGTTCCATAGTGTAGTGGTTAGCAAGTCTGCTTTACACGCAGAAGGTCCTGGGTTCATGCCCCAGGTGGAGCCACAGACCACACCCCAGGTGCACCAGGTCTCAGGGTGCTCACCGTGAGCTCATTGGGAGCGGAGATGCCCTGCTTTCAGAGATCCAGTTCTTAAAAGGGAGATGGCAACATCCATAGGTAAGGGGTGGAAAGAGGGGAGGGAATATTAAAGAGGGGAAAAAAATAAAATAAAATTAACCTTTCGAGCATTTAAATAATGGCAGCCAGATATCCAATAGACAGAGTCATCAGGACTCCCATGGTTCAATCCCCCCTGACTTGGGAGAAGTATCTGCAGATGACAGCGAGGGCGAGGGGAAGCTGAGAAGCCAGCAGGGGCGAGAAAAAGACCCTCTCATCCTCAAGATGCTGTGATTAAGATTAAGACTGTCTCCCTCAGTCAAATCCCTAAAGAGAGATAATAAAAGTATAAGTTGGTGGACTCTGAGAGTCCTACAACATGTGGGGAAACTGGTATAGGATTCCCTGTTTGTGGTTCTCATAAAATACATTTTGTAAAGTAAATCCCTATGCAAATGAATATGAAAACTTGATTGAAATGGATGTTTGGAGAATATATTCAAATTAACTCCAGAAAAGATATTTTAAAACCTAAAATTGAATAAGTTATCAAAGAGTTACAAAAAACCAAAATCAAAAAACACTTTAGGATCAAACAATTTCACAAGTAAATTCTTTTAAACCTTTAAACCTTGACACAATAAAGAATTATTTTACCACATAAACTTTTCCAGAACACAAAGTCTCTAAATTCTTTTTAGGAAGCTAGAAAAACTGATTCCAAAACCCAACAAAAATACTATAAGATAGTATATAGAAAAGGGTCATACATAAATATGAATGCAAAATCTATATATATTTGCAAAAACAAATAAATATTAAAAGAATGGTATAGCATAAGTAGATTTTATCGAAGGAGCACAATACAATTCAACACTAGAAAATCTGTTATTAAAATTTAACAAATAGAGCAAAAAAATCAAATGATCATCAAGGTATAGTAAAAAGACATTTGACACAATTCAACATCTCTAATTTAAAAAAGCATCTTAGGGACAGATGAATACTTTGACATATTAAGAACCTTGCCCAAAAACTCAGTTGGATACTAAGGAGCAATTTTCTTCCCCTTCCTTCTCCTTCCTTCTCCTTCTTTCCCTGCTTCCCTCCTTCCCTCCCTCCCTCCCTTCCTTCTTCCTTCCTTCCTTCCTTCCTTCCTTCCTTCCTTCCTTCTTTCCTTTCTTCCTTTCTTTCTTTCTTCAAGTTGATTTAAGTGTAACTTACATACAATTACCAATTTTTAAATATGCAACTTGAGTTTTGACTACAATCACATAACCACAGCCATTATATAATATTTTCATCATCTCAAAAAGTTTCCTTGGGACATTTTGCATTTAATTTACTCTCTCAACTTCCTGGCCTCTAAGGACCACTGGTCTACTTTTTATCACTATAGTTTTGCCTTTTCTAGTATTTCATGTAAATGGAATCAGAAGGTATCATAGTCCTTTGTACCTGGCTTCTTAAATGTAACGCCATATTTTTATGACTCATCTTGTTGCATTTATCAGTATTTTGTACCTTTTTATTGCTGAGTAGTGGTCAATTATATGGCTCTAACACAATTTGTTCATCCATTCATCAGTTGGAGCTTGGGTTGTTTTCTGCTTAGGGCTATTATGAATAAAGCTGCTATAAACATTTGCGTACATATTTTCATTTCTTTTGGGTAAATACCTAGGAAAGTAATTGCTAAATCACATGGTAAGTGCATGTTTAACTTTGTAGGAAACTGCCAAACTGTTTTCTTAAGTAGCTATATAATTTTGCATTACTACCAGCAATGTATGAGTTCCAGTTCCTCACCAAATCTGGGTATTTTGTTTTTTAAATATTATCGATTTTAGTGGCTGCATAGTGAGTGGTATTTCATTGTGATTCTAATTGCAGTTTCCTGATGTCTGTGATATTGGCCATCTTTCCATGTGCTTACTTTCAGTTCCTGTATCTTCTCTGGAGAAGTGCAAACATTTTTGCACATTTTAAAAACTGAGTTATATGAATTTGTATATATTCTGGATGAAAGTCATTATCAAATATGTTCTGCAAAAGTTTTCTCTTACTTTGTAGCTTGCCTTGTAGTTTTCTCAAGTGTCTTTCAAAGAGCAAACATTTTTAACTTTGGTGAAATCCAATGTATTTTTTCTTTTATAGTTCATGTTGTCTCCTATATAAAAAATTTGCCTAACACAAAGTCACTAAGATTTTCTCCTATGTTTTCTTCCAGAAGTTGTATAGTTTGGGTTTTTATGTTGTGGTCTACATTCATTTTGACTTTTATATTTTGTTTTATTTTTGTTTTGTTTTTACAAGGGTTGAAGAGTCACAGTTAATATTTTGTATGTGCATAGCTAGTTGTCCCACACCATTTTTTTGAAAGATTACCTTTCTCTTCCATTGAGCTATCTTAGAAACTTTGTCGAAATTTGAGTATATTTTCTATTGTATTCCATTGATTTGTCTTAACATCAATGCCACACTCTCTTAATTATTACGGCTTTATAATACACCTTGAAATCAGGTAATGTTAGTCCCCCAACATTGTTGTTTTAAAATTGTTTTGTCTCTCTAGAGTCTTTGCATTTCCATTTAAATTTTAGAATCCAACTGTTAATTTCAGTAGAAAAGCCTTTTAAGATTTTGACTAGAATCTGATTGACTAGATCAACTTGAAGAGAACGGACATTTTCATAGGGTCTTCCAATCTATGAGCATATTCACTCTCTCCATTTAATTAGTGTTTCTTTTATTTATCTCAGCAATATTTTGCACTTTTCCACAGAATGTTTTTACCAGAACCTACTAGTTCCATTCGTCCCAATCCTACCTGACCTCTTCCGAGCCCAAACACTGGACCATTCCCTCTTTCTTGAGGTTCCTTCCTCCCTGGAATTTGTGTTTTCATCTGGTCCTTGTCTTCTTTCTATCTCTTGGATTGCCTGGCCTTGTTCCCTCACAGGTGCTTTCCCTGTTTCACACGATCACAGGGGAACAACTGAAGCTGGTCATTGATACTCCCGGTGGCTGTAGTTTCATGGTCAGCTGTGTTGAAGACCAGTTCTGGAAGAAAGTCTTCTCTTTGGACCTTTTAGAAAACGGCCTGCCTTCCTTTCAACAATTGTGGGATGATGATATAAAACAAGTGCGTTAAAAAAGATACCATTCTTGGAGTGGGTGAGCCTGGAGATCAGAGAATCGCTGTGTTAGAAAACCTAGCAGTTCTGTAGGTTTTCCTACTCACTACCTCCGCCTATCGAGGTCTCCGCAGTTTTGAGTGACTTCCTTTTTTGGCGATGCCCGCTTAAAAACACTAAAGTTCACATAAAGGTAACCATTTTCAAATGGACAGCTCAGTGACATTAACACATTCACAATATTGTACAACCACCACCTCTACATAGTTCCAAACCATTTCCATCACTGTTAAGTAAAAACCCTCACGTGTTAAATGGTCTCTCCCCATTCCACTCATCAGCCCCTGGCAAACACCAATCTGTGGTAAGTCTCTATGGATATGTCTATTCTGGATATTTGAAATTAATGGAATCATACCATGTGTGAATTTTTGTGGCTGGCTTCCTTCACTTAGTAAAATGCTTTGGAAGTTCTCGAGTCACTTTGTAACCATTCTATTTTGTTAAACTGTTCTCTATCACTTAATGGGAATCCCTAGTTACCCAATCTGTGTGATGAAACTTTAGTAAATAATCAACAATAGTAACAGTGTTGTAGCCGCCAGCCCCCCGAAAGATACCCGGACACCAGAACTCAGTGAGTTATAGGAAACACTCTTTATTCAGCCAGCTGGGTCTGTCAGGGGTACGCAGACCCCAAATTAAGAGGACCCGAAATGTAGGGGTACAGGGTTTTTAAGCCCTGAATCCCATTCTTCATGCTGTCTAAACACAAAGGTCTATCCTTCTTCTATTCATTACCTGTCAACTCACAGGTCAGGTGCGTAAGCGGGGTTACAGAAGCAGAAAGCTTGTTTAGAATGTTATGTTCCTATGGGTAACAGCCTGTGTTTCTATGGTCATAGCCATGTTCTCATGGGCATAGCCAAGCAGTAATTTTCCTGCAAGTAATCAATTTCTAGCAGTCATTTTTCAGCCATTACATTCCCCAATGGCCTTAGCAGACAATCAAATCTTTCATTCTTCATGTGGAATTTGTTCATAGCCTCTATTGTGTAATACTAAAAGTCTAATAGAATTAATTCTCTTCTTTATATATGTAAACAAGAAATTAAGGAAACACGGGCCAAAAGTTAACAAGAGGAGGAGGATGATCACAGGTTTACCTACAGTAGATAAAAGAGTTGTTAGGCATGTGACCAATTGAACATCTATATGAAACTAGTTATTTGATTCCAGTCTCTGTCTTTCTCTGGCATCTAAATTTTTCTGTACCAGTAGTAAACTTTAAAAAATTATTCCAGAGTTATTGGCATAGAAGCAACAGGTTTCACTTAGAGCCATATATAATCCATCTTGTTCTAAGAATAATAAATTTAAACCTCTTCTATTTTGAAGAACAACTTCTACTAGTGAATTGACTTGAAGTTCTAGCCTGCTGAGCTCAGTTAAATTTAGGGGAGTTTTTACACTGACATAGTAAAGGGGTTTTGGGTTTAGGCACAACCAGCAATCTTGTCCTATGTCTGGGGTGGTCTTATTTAAGACCTTGTGTACTATCGTTAGCAAAGTTATTAATGCTCTTTGTGGTTCTGGTTGTGGCTGGTCGAATGCCTGGGCTAAAGAAGAAATGGAGGGTTAGACTTATGTATGCTTGAGTCTTAGTCTTAAGAGCCCATCTTCCTGAGCTGTCCACTCTCGTGCTGCCTTCACGTGGGAGTGATGAATCCTGATGGGATGCGTCTACTTTAACTGCAATGGGCATTGTCAGGTAGACAGTGAAGGGTCCTTTTCAATTTGGGTTCTAGTCCTTTGGAAGTGAACTTCCAGATCCACAGAGTCCCAGGCTGAAACTGATGGGGAAGCCCATCCCCTGGATCTGAGTGGACAGCACAAACCTGGACCAAATTTTCTTCTGTACACTTTGAAGGGCCTGTAAAGACTTAAGTAAGACAAGGTTACGCAGTTCTGCCTTTTTCTCATCTTCTATTCTAGGTACTAAAGGTGGGAGTTTTCCAAAGAAAATTTCAAATGGGGTGAATCATTAATATACAGAGTACACCTGGCTCGGAGAAGAGCAAAGGTAGAAGTTCTACCCAGGTCCCACCAGTTTCTAATCCTAACTTGACTAATGTCTCTTTAGGGTCCGATTCATTCACTCTACTGGCCCGAACTTTGGGGCCAGTAGGCGCAGTGGAGTTTCCATGCAAATTTAGGTAGCTAGCCAATTGCTGTGATACCTTTGCTACGAAGGCTGGCCGTCATCTGACCCTAAAGTTCTGGGGAGACCAAATCAAGGGAGGATTTCTTGTAGTAGTTTCTTAGTAACTACTAAGGCAGTCTCTTTCCTGGTAGGGAAGGCCTCTACCCATCCTGAAAAGGTGTCTGTAAAAACAAGTAAATATTTGTAGCCCCCCACAGTGGGGTTACCTCAGTGAAATCGACTTCCCAGTGGTCCCCAGATAAGTTCCTCTTTTCTATGCCTAGGTTCTTCTATCTTCCCCTTCTTTGGATTAACTTGGGCACAAGCCGGGCATCGTGAGGCAATCTCCTCTGCGTTCTTCTCCCTTCTGGAGCATCTTAGTCTGCCCTAGGTGTGTGGTCTGGTGTAGTTGGTGGAGGAGAGTCCTTCCAAGGCCCGTGAGAGCCCGATTTTTCCATCTGGGGTCGTCCACCAACCCTGTTGGTTCCTAGTGGCTCCCTTATCTTGAAACAGAGGCAGTTCTGGGTAAGGGACAACAGTCAGTAGATGTGGTGGGGGCCCCACTGGCCTTGTGGCCACTGTTCTTGCCTCTGCATCTGCTCATGGTTTCCCTCAGCCTCAGGACTATTCCTTTTTGATGCCCTTTACAAAGAACAATAGCCAGAGCCTTAGGCATCCATATGGCTTCAAGTAAGGCTAAGATCTCTTCCTTGTTCTTAATGTCCTTTTAGCTGAAGTCAGAAGCCCTCTTTCCTTGTAGATGGCTCCGTGTACATGTGCAGTGGCAAAGGCGTATGGCTGTCAGTGTATATTGTGACTGCCTTATCCTTTCCCCATCTTAGTGCCTCAGTGAAGGCGATGAGTTCTGCCTTTTGAGCAGAAGTCCTATGGGGAAGAGCTTGTGACCAGATAGTGCCAGTTAGAGTTACGCCCTGCCCCAGCATACCTCCTTCCTTCCTGCATGAAGCTGCTCCCGTCCGTGAACAGAACTTCATCGGCCTCAGGCAGAGGGGAGTCTTTGAGGTCTGGCGTGAGGAACACACAGCATCTGTGAAATCTGTGCAGTCATGAACGGGGTCTCGGGGTCTGAGTCTGGCAACAGATTGGCTGGGTTGATGACAGTAGCTTTGGATTTTAGCCATACATTTGGTTCTGGTGCCTCCCTGTTGTTGAACACCTTCTGGGCTATCTCAACAAGTTGGGACAGGTTCATCCCTGCAAAACCTTCTAATTTTTGCAATTTACAGGGGCTGCCTGAGTAGCAAAGGCTATATTAATTGCCTGCTGGTTCTCAGGGGCCTCAGGATCAATGGGGGTGTATACCCGGTATGCCTCATTCAAGAAACACTCCAGGGGATTCTGAGGTCCCTCCCTGTATAACTTCAGTTACCTTAGAAAGGTTAGTTGGCTGGCGAGCAGCCATCCTAATTCCCCAATTAGAATCTGGTGGTACCGATCTAATGCCATTCTCCCTGCCTGAGAATTGTGTCTGGGCAGGTGGAGGGAAATTCCTCCTCAATCTGTTCCCTGCTTCCTCAACTCTCCTCTCCCCCCACCCCATAGCTATCTTTTTTGTTTCAGTCCTAATGCATCCACATTCTTCTGAGGGGTCAAGGGGTAATTAAAAGCTGTTGGCAATCGTCCCAGGTGGGGCAGTGAGTCTGAAAACACTTTCTAAGAGTCCCATTAATGCCTGGCATTTCTCAGAGAAAGGTGTATTCTGTGCCTTCCAGTTGTACAGGGCACTAGTCAAGAAAGGCACATAAACCATAAAGGGCCTGTCTGTGTGATGCCCCTGGAGTGGTGCTTCTCGCAAGGGGTGATGGCTGGGGCTGTAGTATCAGCTGGTGCCCCGCCCGGAGGAGGAGCAGGAGGACTATAGGGGTTACCTGCTGGCCATCCGAGGAGGTGAGGTGGTGCTATTTGGCCTCTGTTGTCCTGGATTATAGGGTGGGGGAAGGTCACTGTCCTCGGGTGGAGACAGGAGGACTGAGGGACTGGGCTGTCTAGGAGATTCAGTTGCTGCATGTTTCGGGGTGCCCACAAATGAAACCTGCTCCCCCAGAGAAAGGGCACACCGGTGGAGCCAAGGAGGGGTTCTGAACAAGGTTTAACTATTGATCGATGTAGGGAAACAGGTCTCCCGTGACAACCTTTCAAACATTCTTCACCAAACCCTTGTCAAAAGAGCCCTCCGGAGGCCAGTTTACATCAAAAGACAGCCACTCAACTTTACACAATGTTCTTAGTCTGCCTGGAGAAAACTTTATACCATAGTCAGCTCCCTCTACAAACCCTTCTTTGAAATGTCGCAGGAGACACCTCTAGGATGTCTTCTGTGAACTTGGGCTTCCCCCCATTGCTTGCGCAGAAAACACAAAACAGAAAACACAAAACACACACTCAGACAAGAACAATCACTGAGGTGTAGGTGGCCCCAGAGAAGTCCACCACCTACAACCTAGACAGGACCAGAGACAAAAAACAGAACCCGACAACAGGGCACAGGAGACGGCGTGGCCTGGCCATGCTCCGGGAGATATGACTGCGTCCAGTCTCTCCATGGACCCCCAATGACCCAATCAACAGAACCAGGAAGGTACCTTTTATCCAGATGCCGAGGCCTCAGAGATTCCAGATTCCCCTCAGGACCAGGAACAAAGAGTGTGTCTTGAAAGTTGCGGGACCAGGAGCAAAGAGTGTGTCTTGAAAGTTGCGTCCTTGACAATTGCATAAACCCCATCATGGCATTCAAGGGCCCTGGAATCTCAGGTTGGCCACCCCTTTGAATCCGTAACAGAGACAGCAACGGCTTTGGAGGCCGGTCTGGTCTTAGATCTCAGCCGCTCCCTGAGATCTCGCTGGGGCCTGCAAATGTTGTAGCTGCCAGACCCCGAAAGATACCCGGACACCAGAACTCAGTGAGCACTCTCTCTTTATTCAGCCAGCTAGGTCTGCCAGGGGTACGCAGACCCCAAATTAAGCAGCCCTGAAATGTAGAGGTACAGGGTTTTTAAGCCCCAAATCCCATTCTTCATGCTGTCTAAACACAAAGTCTATCCTTCTTTATTCATTACCTGTCAACTCACAGGTCAGGTGCGTAAGCGAAGTACAGAGGCAGAATACTGTTGTTAGAATGTTATGTTCCTATGGGTAACAGCCTATGTATCTATGGATATCTCATGGGCATAGCCAAGCAGTAATTTTCCTGCAAGTAATCAATTTCTAGCAGTCATTTTTCAGCCATTACAACAGTACTGTGTAAACGGCAATGATGTCTTAGGGTTGCTAATGAGTGCTTTTTGGCTGTTGGTTCTCCCAGAGTTGGCCTCAAGTGAAGGCAAAGTTACACTAAAAATGGGACATTTTATCAAGCAAAAGAAGAAAAAAAAAAACGACGAAATATTCCAAACTAAATTCCTAAAGAAAAAAAAAAGCAGAAAAAGGAAAAATCGACTACGGTGACAGCCAGCTGTGGAAGCCCTCAGACCCGCGCAGTGGAGGTAGAAATTGCATGCTCTCTCCCGGCTTAAATCCTGACTGAACCAGTCCTGCCCAGCCATAACGCACCTATCCCCCACGGTGGAGAAATACTATGAACCCAGTGCTTAAAACCAGAAGGGCACAGCCCAGAACTCCCTAGCTCTCCCCCATTCCCACCCCCAAAATCTTCCTAGCTCTGAATTATTTTTTTTTTTTTGTCTTGTGGGCTGGGTGTTTGCTAGGCTTTTATGAATGTGATATTTTTAGATGAGAATTGAAAGATTATGGCAGCACATTTAAACGCGCAAATAACACAACATGTCTACCACAGGTGCTATTTTAATCTTCACAGGCATTATAAGATAAGAGTCTATCTTCATTTTATCCCATTCTCCACCTTTTTTGTATCTGGTTATTGCGTAGTATAAACGAAATGACACCCTAATTTCAGTTCCCCTTTGCAAGCTGTGCAAAGGTGTTCAAATAACTTCTGATCCAGCCCCCTCATCTGTGAAACATATAATAACAGATGCGGCAATGAAGTCATATTTGTGAAAAGTAAATATACGTGCTCTCGGTCCCGCGGTCCAGGCTTATACTCTCTTCCTCCTCAGTGAACACGCCCAAGTTTAATAAGAGCAGCTAGACAACAACTTTTCCCATCTGCCTTCCTCAATGGACTGTGAACATCTAAAGACAAGTCCTATCTGCTACATAGCAGGGATTTTGCAAGGCGATTCCTACCATGTTACAGGTCCAGGACGAAGAGCGTTTTTTGATTTGAAAACCAGACAGCCGGGAGCAGCCCCAACCGAAACCCGAAGACGCAGGACCCGCCCCCCAACCGTAGCCCAGGGTCCGCCCCCTGCGCTCATTGGCCCATTCAATTCACGCCGGGACCAATGGGCGGAGGCGGCGGCCGCGCTGCGTGAAAACCAAGCCCCTGGCGGCGTGCGCAGTGAGCAGAGGCTTCAAGCAGAGGGATCGCGAGGCAGTTAAGTCGGAGAGGAATCGTCCTATCCCGCACTGCGATGAGCACCCTACCGTGCCCTCGGACTTGCAGCTTCACCTGAGTCAGAGGACCCATCCCGCGTTCAGAGGTGAGGGCTGCGGTGGCGGGATCGGCGCGAGTGGGCGGGAGAGTGGTTTCCTTGAGGAGCCGTGGTGGCCGGGGGCGGGGAACTCGGGATCAGCCGCCAGGGCCTTGGGTCTGCAGACCTGCGTCAACCCCGACAGTCGTATGAGACCCTTAACGGTCACTTGGCTTCTGGTAGCTGTGTTCTTGACAGTGGTGCCGGCTCCGTGGTGGTATTGTACGGCTTGATAGCCAAGCGTATGGTCGTTACCGGCAGGACTTGGCCCTCTGGCGGCGGAGACTGGCTGATGGTCAAGGACTCCGTTTAGGGCGGGGGCGCCTGTCAGGCTCAGGTCGCAGCCGGCGCGGGGCCCACCAGCGTCCGCGCGGAGAACCGATTGCGCCTGCGCGCGGCGGTGCGCCCAGCCCACCCTGAGTTGGGAGCGATTTTCTGGAAGGGTGGGGTTGTCTAAGCTGATGCTCCCAGTTTAACGCCCGCGACATTGTATAAATTTAGGGTTGGCTAGGTTTTCAGAAGTAATATTGTTATTTCTTTGGCCTACACATGGGAAAACAGAAGAAAGAAATTCTCCCTCAACCCAGTTCTGGTAAATTCGAATTTGGAGTCTAGTTAGTATCTCATCTCTACTATTTGGTTTCCTAAAGCTTGGCTTTTAGTAACCGTTTGTTGAAAATGATCTTCAGGTGTTCCACTTTAAGACAGTAGATAATATGATTCTTGTGCAGAGCGGTTGTGGGGACCTTTTATGGTAACAGTCCCTTATAAATGGGATTAATTCTCAAAGGCAATATTGAATTGTGAAATTTTCTGTTATATACAAGATATGATTATAAGTAGAACATTTTTCAAAGCAAGATCTTCATTAAGTCAATATTTATTTGAAATTATTGTAACTAATGTTAACTTGTAGCTCTTTTGTTACTTAGAACAAAGAAAACAAAAACTCAAGGAACAGCTGCTCAAAAGAAAAACTTTTTCTGTATGCAAACAAGAAAATCAAATATCCAGGTGAGGTCAGAATTTTTTATTTCAGACCATAAAATTATATTAGAGCTGTCCAATAAAAATGTAATATGAACCACATGTGTAATTTAAAATTTTATAGTAGCCATATTTAAAAAGGGTTTTCAATGGAATGAATTTTAATAATATTTTATTTAATCCAACATATCTTGTGTTACCATTTCAACATGTAATACTTAAAAAATTATTTACATTCTTTTTTGGTACTAAGTTTTCAAAATCTGTGTATTTTATACTTTCAGCATATCTCAATTTGGACTAGCCATATTTTAAGTCTCAATAGCCCCATATGGCTTAGTGGCTACCTTCGCAGATTATGATAGAGTATTGGATCATTTTCTGTGTAAATTAATTCACACTTTAAGAGGAAACAATTTTAAAGCAAAGTTGTATATTTACCAAAATACTGACTTGTGGTTTATATAGTGCTACAAAAGCCAGTCTTTCTGTCATTTAGCAAGGTTTTAGTGAATCTGTGTGTCTGCTCCTGGGGAGTAGGGGAGGGCGGAGTATTGTTCTTTAGGAGGTGGCCCTCCTTTTAAATGTTTGGAAATCATTTGTTTTAGCTCAGTCTTCCATAGGAATATAGTTGTATTGTTTTGTTAAAATTTTAAAAATAGTACAATAAAACAACCTGTGAAAAGTATATAAAGCAGAAAATCAAAAGTCCCCTCACTCTCTTGAGATAACTGCTAGTAACATCCTTCCAGGCTCTTTCTGTACAGTCTACGAGTGATAAGTTGCTGGGCTGGAATATGTAAGTCTGCCACTACAACTGTGTAACCTCGGGGGAGTTACATGGCCTCTTTGGGTCTATTTACTTATATTAAAATGGGATAATAATAGGTGTTTTTCTTGGGGATTAAATGAGATAGGGAATGCATTATGCTGTGCCTGGAATATGAGAGCCTAATAAGTATAGCTACCATTTCATGATCTCTTGGTGGTTTTACAACAGTGGACTGGTTCTTAAAATACTTTATTCTCCTGGTGTTCCTAATTTTCTCCCAACATCATTGTCATCCTCATGGTTTTTTTTTTTTTTAAGTCTTGTTTTAATTTGCATTTTCTCTGTCTTAGGAACTTATTGATATATTTTCTCATTATGAATGCTTCACACCCTTTCTTATTGTAGAAATTGCTTATATTTAGGAGATAGAACTGATAGGACTTGGTAATCAATTAAGTATGGGATATAAAAGAAAGAATGGAGTTAAAGATGAACCTGAATGTTCCAAATTAAAGGAGACTAAAGAGATGTGACAACTAAATTCAATACCTGACCCTGTAGTGGAAAGGGAAATGCAGTAAAAAACATTATTGAGTCAGTTTTCAACTAGAATATGAATAGTAGATTAAAGTGGTATGTCAATGTAAACTTGTAAATTCGATACTGTGGTTATGTAAGAGAAAATCCCTATTTTTAGGAAATAAACACAAGTATTTAGGAATAAAAGGCCATTGTGTATATAACTTAACACGAAAGGTTCAGGTGAAAAATTGTATATACTCCACACATACACATGTTTAGAAAGTGCAAATGATAATACAAGTAGAATAAAATGTTAACAATAGGCAAATCTGGGTACAGACTATATGGACATTCTTTGAACTATATAGAATTCTGCAACTTAAAGTCTGGCATTCGCAAATGATTTTTTTTAAAAAAATTTAATTTAACTTTAATAAGCTGATTTACTTTGGAATAAACATTTTCACAAATCCCACATTCTTTGTTTAAAACAAACAAAAAAAAATGATCTGAGACTTGATTTGAATAAGTGAGTAATAGTGATACAGCATAATGAGGCGGGAAGACTGAGGGAGGAGTGGAGGAATTAGTAGTTCTTTTTTGACCAGGTTAAAGTTTGAGGCACCAATAAGGCATCAAGTGAAATGTCAAGTAGTTATGTGTCTGAAGTTCAGAGGTGAGATTGAGACTGGAGATATAAGCTTGGAAATTGTCAATGTGTAGATGATATTTATTGAAAATCTAGGGGTGGAATGAGATTACTAGAGATTTAGCAAAGAATATTTATTCAAATAAGACAATGATTCTCTACTTAAATAAGGAAATCAACAGGGTCATGGGTATATGATACTCTTACACACAATAGAAAGAAAAAATTCTAAAACTCTACTTTTACCAAGAAACGCCATATGTACTATACTCTTTTCAGAAAACAGGTGTCGGTTTAAATACTATTGCTTGAGCAACAAATTAAGTAGACAACCAATCAGCGTAGCAGCTTTTCACAATTAAACAGTTCTATTTTACAATCTTTAGTGTGGATATTTTAAGACTCCTTTATCAGATCACCATTCTGAGGGCAATTTTATCAACAAGATAGGATAGGGCTATATATCCCATTAAAGTCTCAACACTGGACACGTGAGTAAGGTGGGGATACTCCATATTATCCTGAGATTTTTTTTTTAAAGGTTTAATCATCTTATTTTTCTTTTTAAAAAATTGAGTTATGGTTAACATATTAGTTTCAGGTATACAACATAATAATTTGATATTTTTATACATTATGAAATGATCACCATACTAAGTCTAGTTACCACCTATCACCACACAAAGTTATTACAATATTATTGATTATATTCCCCGTTCTGTACATTATATCTCTGCGACTTCTTTTAAGACTAGAAATTTGTACCTCTTAATCCCCTTCACAAATTTCTACTGTCTCCCCACCCTCCTTCTCTCTGGCAATCGCCAATTTGTTCTCTGTATTTTAGAGTCTTTCTGTTTATCTTGAGAATTTTTAGCTAGCAATTAGAAAGGCCAGCAATTTCAAGACTAAACACTAGAATTCTGTTAGCACTAACCAAAAACAATTCCTGAGAAGTATAAAACTAAAATAAAAAGGCAGAAGAAAAGTTTAAAATTTGAATGTGGCCTTGAGCCCCAGCAAGGTTAGGGGAAAGAGAGACTTAAAAGAGGTGGACTACTGAGGTAAGAGGGAAAATAGCGATCTGGTAGCAAAGCCAAGAAAGTGTTTTAAAGAAAGAATAGCTATCTGTTATTAAGTGCTGTTGGAAGGTGAAGACAGAATTGACCGTGAGTTGTATGTAAAACATGGAAGTGGATGACAGGAGTTTCGTAGCATGGTGGGGACAGATTCCTGATAGGCACAGCTGAGAAGAGAATAGAATATGATAACAGGGAGACAGTACCTACAGATCTCCTTTTGAGTTTTGCTACAAAGAAAAGCACAATGAAACAGTAGCTGAAATGGAATGTGAGGTTTAAAGCATAAAATGAGGTATAATAAAGTTTATAGGCCGATGGGAATGACCTAGTAAAGGGACAAGTTGATGATGCTGAAGAATGAGCAAATAATCAGAGAACAAAGTCCCTGAGTAGGAAAGAAGGAGAACACAGATGGAGAGTTTGACTCTATATCAGCATGGTGTCAGTTCTTATATTAGGAGGGAAGGCGGAGTATATGGGTACAGAGGCAGATAGGCTGGTAGTCTTTAGTGGAGGAAAGATAGACTAATTCTTGTTAAGAGTGCTTCTAATTTTCTCAGTGAGATAACATCACAGAACAGTATAAGCCCAGATGTAACTGAGACTGAGATCAATAAGGGGCCTAATTAGTGAAGGTACCACATTGGGAGCAACCTGGTAGGTTGACCCTGAGCATCATCTCCCACTTCACACTAGACAGACCAGAGGAGTATTTGTTTGCCCTCAGGTAGTGACTGCAAGAGCTGAAACTGGAGAGACATGTCTATGCCTGGACCTCTGGCAATGCCTAGAAGGGACAGGAGACACCTATACTCAAAAGATGGCTACCGAGATACCCTGTTCAGTGGCACGTTTTGATGTTTCTCTGCCGTTATTCAAAATGTGTGACACAGGCTACATCTCCTATAAGCAGACTGAGCAAATAGATGTAAAAGGTGTTAGAACCAAAATTATCAACTGTGAGCCAGCAAATTTTGTTGACTCCAAAATGTATGGTTTTTTCACATTTAAACATCTCTGAACTTAGGATCTATCTTAGATTCAATGGCAACTAATTGACCTTGTTTTTATCTTCATGGAATGATCCTGCTTTTCCCTTCACTTGCCAAGAGGTTCTCATGGCCTGTACTAAGCAGTCTGTCTTTTTTAAAAAAAGGGGGTTTAGTTTAAGTCAAATTTTTGAGGAGGGATTTTCTTTGGGTATGCATTCTACGTGCAATGCCATCTGGAAACTAAAGTCCATATTCTTTTTCTTTTTTTTAAATTAAGTTTATTGGGGTAACATTGATTAATACAATTATATAATTTTCAGGTATACATTATAATTTGATATCTGTATATTCTATTGTGTGTTTACTACCCAAAGTCTAGTTTCCTTCAGCTACCATATATTTGATCCCTTTTACCCACTTCACCCTCCCCTATTACTCTATATTTGACCCCCTTTACCCTGTCTACCTCTCCCCTCCTCCCACACCCCTACCTTCTGGTAGCCACTAGTCCATTGTCCATGTCCCTGAGTCTCTGTTCGTCCTGCTCATTTGTTGCTTTTAGGTTTATATGCCACATATAAGTGATATGTGATTTTCAAATTGTTCTGTCTGGCTTATTTCACTTAGCATGATTATCTCAAGGTCCGTCCACATTGTCACAAATGGCAGTATTTCATCTCTTCTTATGGCTGAGTAATATTCCATTGTATACATGTACCACAGCTTCTTTAGCCAATGATCTATTGTAGGACACTTTGGTTGTTCCATGTCCTGGCCACTGTGAATAATACTGCTATGAACATCCGGTGGGCAAATATATTTTGGTTATGGGTTTTCAAGTCTTTGGGGTAAATACCCAGTAGAGGATTGCTGGATCATATGGTAGATCAATTCTTAGTTTTTTGAGGAAGTTCATACCGTTTTCCATAGTGGCTGCACCAATTTGCAGTCCGAGCAGCAGTGTATGAGGTTCCTTTTTCTCCGTATCCTCTGCAACATTTGTTATTACTTGTTCTGTTGATTATAGCTATTCTAACAGGTGTGAGATGGTATCTCATTGTGGTTTTGATTTGCATTTCCCTAATAGCTAGCGATGTGCTGAGTATCTTTTCACAATATTTGTTGGCCATTTGTATGTCCTCTAGGAGAAGTGTCTGTTCAGGTCCTCTGCCCATTTTTGATTGGATTATTTTTTTGTGTTTGTTGAGTCGAATGAGTTCTTTGTATATTTTGGATATTAGGCCCTTATCTGAGGCATTGCTTGCAAATATATTTTCCCATTCAGATGGTTGTCTCTTTACCTTGTTGATGGTTTTCTTTCGTGAGCAAGAATTTTAGTTTGATGTAGTCCCATTCATTTATTTTTGCTTTTACTTCCCTTGCTTTTGAGGCCGAATTCATAAAATCCTATTTAAGTCCAAGGTCCTTGAGTTTAGTTCCTATGTTTTCTTCCTATGCATTTTATTGTTTCAGGTCTTATACTCAGGCCCTTAATCCATTTTGAGTTAATTTTGGTGTGTGGTGATAGACAACAATCTAGTTTCATTCTTTTGCAGTGGCCTTCCAGTTTTCCCAGCACCATTTACTGAAGAGGCTTTCCTTTCTCCACTATGTTTTTGGCTTTTTGTTGAAAATTATTTGCCCGTATAAATATGGTTTACTTCTGGTTCTCAGTTCTGTTCCACTGGTCCGTGTGTCTGTTTTCCTGCCAATACTATGCATTTTGATCCCTGTCGCTTTGTAGTATAATTTGAAGTTGGGCAGAGTGATGCCCTAGCCTCATTCTTTTTTCTCAGGATGGCTTTGGCAATTGGGTCTTTTGTGCTTCCATACAAATCTGATGATTTTTTTGTTCCATTTCTTTAAAAAAGACTGATGGGATTTGAAGGGGATACATTAAATCTGTATAATGCTTTAGGTAATAAGGTCATTTTAACTATGTTGATTCTTCCAATCCAAGAACACAGAATATCTTTCCATTTCTTTGTATTTTCTTCAATTTCTTTTAATAGGATCTTGTAGTTTTCATTATATAGGTCCTTCACATGTTTTGTTAAATTTATTCCTAGGTATTTTATTCTTTTTGTTGCAATTGCAAAAGAATTATTTTTTCCTTCTTTTCTGACACTTTGTTATTAGAGTATAGGAATACTATAGATTTTTGAAATTGATTTTGAATCCAGAAACTTTACTGTATTTGCTTATTGTTTCTAGTAGTGTTCTTGTGGAAGTCTTTAGGGTTTTCTATATAGAGAATCATGTCATCTGCAAATAGTGACAGTTTGACTTCTTCATTTCCTATTTGGATGCCTTTTATATCTTTCTCTTGCCTGTTGCACTTGCTACGACCTCCAATGTTATATTGAATAACAGTGGGAGATAGTGTTCCTGATCTTAGAGGGAAGGTTTTTAGTTTTTTACCATTAAGTATAATGTTGGCTGAAGATTTGTCATATATGGCCTTTATTATGTTAAGGTACCTTTGTTCTATACCTATTTTAAGTGTTTTGATCATAAATGGGTGCTGTATATTGTTGAATGCTTTTTTTGCATCTATTGATATGGGCATATGATTTTATTTTTTAATTTATGTGCTGTATCACATTAATCAATTTGTGCATGTTGAAACCATCCCTATACCTCTGGGATGAAGCCCACTTGATTGTGGTTTTATAATCTTTTTTAATATGTTGCTGTATTTGGTTCCCTAGTATCTTCTTTAGGATTTTTGCATCTGTGTGTTCATGAGAGATATTGTCTGAAGTTTTCTTTTTTGTGTATTATGTTTACCAGGTTTTGGTATCAGAGTAATAATTGCCTCATAAAATAGGTAGGGAAATATTGCTCCTCTTCAATTTTTTGGAAGAGTTTAAGGAGAATAGCTATTAAATCTTTTTGGAATGATTGGTCAAATTCATTGGTAAAGCCATTTGTTCTTGTAAAGTCCATATTCTTGATAAATTAAACTAGAAGTGTATGTATAAAAAATTTTGTATTTCTTTTAAGAAGACTAAATATTTTTCTTAGTGTAAATCTCTTACACAAGTAGTTAAAACTAAAATTAACCAAAGAAATTATTGCTTCATAAAGCTTTTGAAGACTTATCTGAATGACTTACAATGGAATGGTTTAGAGTGAGATTATCTAGTGCTTACATATTCTATGGGGGTAGGTTATTAAGACTTTTAAGAAAATAGCTTTAAATTTTTCAGCAATCTTGTTTATACCTTTTAATAACCCTATAATATAGAAATGTATTGCCTAGGACAACTAAATCTCTTAAGTTCTTGCCTCAGTTTAAAATGAAGTTTGGTAACTTAAGTTTTCTATCTCTTCCCCCCAAAAAAAGGAAATCTTTTGGTATGGGGTTAATTTTTTCCTTTTTTTTTTTTTTTTTTTTTTTTTTTTTTTTTTTTTTTGAGTAGCAGAGACCAAAGAGTGATGACATTGAGGGTCAGGTCCAAGAAGAAACAAAAGTTCTGAAACTTAAGACAAAAAATGGTAAGACATGGACATAGTCCTCATAAACTGTCCCTTTTCCCCCTTTCCCTTTCCTAAACTCTTTCTGAAAGAAATGAATTCTGAAATATTGATTGTCTTAAATAACTCTTTTAGGCTGATAAAGAAAATGTCAGTAGACCTACAAGAAGAGCAAAAATAATATAACAGTGGAAAAACTTTGTATTCCTTTAAAGCCTTCTAATGAATATTAACCAATTCAAATATAACAATTGAAACACATAATCTGGAGGAGAATAATCAAACTGTGCAGTCGTTACCAATTAAAGACGAGCCCCAAAGTCAACGTATGACATTAAGCCAAGCATTTCACATTAAAAACAACAATAAAAAGAGACCAATTACTACAGAAAACCGAAGCAAGATGCTAACACGCTCAAGAAAACCCGTGCTTGGATCGTATCGTGGCCAGATCGTTCAGTCTAAGGTTAATTCATTTAGAAAACCTGTACAAGTCAAAGATGAGAGCTCTGCACCAACGAAGAAACTTTCTACCACTATCTCTAAAGCCACAAAGCCTCAGCCTGTAAACACCCACAGTGTGATGGTGAAAAGTGACAAAGCCTCAGATATGATGACCACCACTAAAGGTGTGAACACTGTACCTCAGAACAGACAACTTTTGCGTCCTCCCATTAGAAGTCACCACACAAATACCCAGGACTCTGTGAAACAAGACATCAGTAGAACCTCTGTCAATGTTACAATTCGTAAAGGGCCTCATGAGAAAAAACTACTGCAATTAAATCCAGTTTTATCTGGTATTAAAACCAGTTCTCAGGAAGTAAAAAGAAATAAGACACTATCAAGAAGCCTCATCTGAAATTATAGCCAGGCCTGCTTCATCAGCTAATACTAAACTGATAGAAAAGGCAAAAATTGTTGACCAGCGCAGACATACTATAGCAAAGGCAACTATCAATTGTAGGTCGGCTCAGCCCAAAGAAACTGCAGAAGAGAGAAAGTAAGTAGGTGTGATTTAATTATCTTAATTTTCAATATTGTGCCATTTGTGAATTTGGTTTATAACTAACTTGAATGTCTTAGGACTATTTTGGTGTGGATTGTCTCTGTCATATGCAGACAAATTTAAGCAAGTTTATATTGTGAAACAGTACAACATAAGTTATACTGTTTGTTTTATTAGGCTGTTTCATATAACATCAGTTAAAATGCTTAATAAAATTGGGGAAAATGTTTTCTAACCTCTAATTTAAAAATTCATTCTTGGGTCATTGAGAATATAATTAACATTGATATGTTTAATATTTTTTTCTTCAAATTTGTGAACTATGTATGCCACTAGCATGTAACTACTTAAAGACCTGAAATATTTTTAACTTCTATTTAGCAATGCTATCAGCAATATCACAGTAATTTTTATCCACTGCTTCTAATTGTAGAGCTCGTCTGAATGAGTGGAGAGCTGGCAAAGGAAGAGTGCTGAAAAGGCCTCCTAGCTCAGTAGTTACCCAGTCTGAACCTGAAGACAAAATGAAAAACCAGTTGGTCCTTTTGGACTACCATGGCAGAAGAAGACGAACAAAGATTATTTACTGAAAGAGTAAACAAAACGTTTTCTGAATGCCTTCACCTGATTAATGAGGTAGAATATCTTATGTTCGTGTAGTAGTTGTAGCTGCAAATTACTTTCATAAATATTATCTCATTAAATTACATCATCAGTCTTTTTTGACAAGACTCTGCGTCAGTGATGATTTTACGTAGACAATGTTAATTGTGAGATTGTTTCTCTTTAGCTTTAATGGAGTGCATTTTCATTGAGTTCATATAAATATATCAAAGGGATAGATTTTTACTTGAGTAATAAATACTATATTCCTCTAAGATGTTATTAATTTGCCAAAGACTTAAAATAACAAATTAGTAAGTCATTATTATCATAGATTAAATTCAAGTTAAAATATTTGCAAACAAAATCCCTTAATCTCATTCAATATCATCATGGTCTTGAACTCAGTGTAGAATTCTACAATTTGGACCAAAATCTGAGAGACTATAAAAAGTAACTCCAGAATGTTTTCTTTATTTCCTGACTATCTTTAATCTTGCTTTGGTCACACACTACTGTCTAAGATCCAGAGCAAGACTGAGTACACACAGTGTAATTTCCGACCTTACTCTGGTCTTCCTGAGCATCTTAAACTTTCTGTAGTTCTGAGGACCAGTGAAAATTACAGTCCGGGGAACTGATTCTTCTGCTCAGTTGGGATTTTTTTATTGATACTTTGGAATTTTTCTGTCCTACTACTTACTATATATAGCTCTTTTACTACATAAACCATTACAGGTTCATTTTAACCTTACTATCAAAACCTGACAGTTTGAAAAAAAAAAACTTGCATGCTATTTTTATTCATAAACATTTTGGTAGATAAAAAAATTCTAAATACTAAAAAATAAAATAAAAATGGAATCCCACATATATAAAGGAAAAACATCAAGACCAAATAAAATGTTAGTCATTTTTTTACTAATATTTTTCTCAACTAGTATTTCTTTTGTGTATGTGTGCCTTGTACTTAGGATGATAATGCTTTTTGCTAGCTATTTCAGAATAAATTTGGAGTAAGTGTGATAATGAATATGAATATGTTTATGGATAATTTTCTATCAACTTTTTTCTCTATCATGATCTTGATTATAGAAAGCTTAATTAATTGGTTCATACTTTCTAGGCTAAAAGATATCATTCACTTTATTTCTTGATATTTAGGGATGCCCAAAGGAAGAAATATTAGACACACTAAATGACCTGATTAAAAATATTCCAGATGCCAAAAAACTTGTTAAATATTGGATATGCCTGGCACGTATTGAATCACTCACAAGTCTATTGAAAATATTATTGCAATCTATGAGAAGGCCATTCTGGGGGAGCTCAGGTGAGATAAAAACTTACGTTCTTTATTAATAACGGTGTAAATGATTCAGGATTATTTGGAACACATCAGAACAATAAAATTTGTGGAAATACATGTCGCGGTATGAATGTTTAAAGGACCACAAAGATTGCATGTTATAAAAGCTGTTTCTCAACCTTCTACAGCTTGCTTATTTAGTCAGGATAATCAGACCTTAGAAAATGGATATACTGTAAGCCGAAATGTACATTTAATGAATCTTGCCAGGAGAAACGTTTTAGCACAAGATGTCATTTTGCACATTCCTCATTGATAAATCTGGGAAATTGAATATAATGTTAAAATTTATTGAATATAACACAAATGGAAATTAAATTAACTTTAAAATGTTAGCAAGCTCTGATGGCTTTGTAAGAGAACTCTCACTTTAGGAGTGTATCTTAATGAACTCACATTTATATGCCATATGTTTGGTCCTGCTCACATATGGAAAATGACAATACACTAGTTTCTCTGACATTTTTACCACCATAATCTCTCACTCTTCCAACTCTGTTGCTACAAAAACCCTGGTAGAATAAATTGTATCTTGAGGATTTGGGGTTAGTTTGGTTTTGTTTTGTTTTGTTTTGTTTTTATGGGGAAATGTTTCTAAAATATATTTCCTTTAGACCAGGTTCTTGTATTAAAATGAACCTGTAATGGTTTATGTAGTAAGAGCTATATATAGGTAAGTAGTAGGACAGAAAAATTCCAAAGTATCAATAAAATGTATTCTTGGAGATTGTTTACAAGAGTTTTAAAAAATTCTTTTTAGCCCTTCATTAAGCTTAAAGGTCCATTCACCATGGTCTCAACAAAGCCAACAAATGCTATTTGACCTTTCTGAAACAGAAATCAAATATGCAGTAGCTATTCTCTCAATAGCTATTATGTATAAATCACTTTGCTGAAGGATAATTGCATTTGAAAGAATCCCACCTGGAAGGGATTGATAGGTCCCTACTACACTGAACGAGAAGGGATAGTACTTAAGGAGGCTTATGGCAGTTAACTAGGATGCATAACTGCAGCAAAGGTTCTCATAGAAAGCAGTGGTGTAAAGAGAAAGATGTGACACTAGAGCAGAAATTGGAAAAACAAGGATCAAAATTAGCCAAGAAAAACTGCAAGCAGGCTGGGTGAGTAGTTCAGGACTAAGTTCTAGAACTAAGAATGTGACCCAGAATATTCCTTGTATATGATGTCTTTTAATTTTATTGTGTTAGCAGGCGTGGTAGCTCAGAGGAACGCAAGAAGTACTCATAATATCTGGCATATGATGGATACTTAGTGAACTGTTGAATTTTTGAAATGAGCTGTTCAAAGATGCGTTTAATTACCATGCAAAAAAAAATATAATTATGTACTTGAATGTAGGAGGAAAGGTGTAAACAATAAAAATTTAAATTTAAATATAATCAGCTCTTTTAATAGATGTTAATAATGTTAATTTGATACCTGTTCACTAATTTGTTCGTATCGGGCAAACAGTAAGTTGGCTTAAGTAAGGCTTTAGAAAAATTATGAAGAAAAAGTTTAAACTGATAAAATTCTTTCCCTTAAGTTCATTTTTATTTTATAAATTAGACAAAGATGTCCATTTTTTTTTTCAATTTGAAAAGCAAATAAGTGGTTTATAATTACTGGTTTTAATATTTTCAACTTGGACAACATAGTTAATGTCTGGTCTGAGAATATAAAACTTATATGGGTTTGCTTTCTTCATTAAAAAAAATCAAGCCTATTGAAGAGATGCGACATGCAATTGTAGATATTCTAACAATGAAGAGTCAAGAAAAAGTTAAATTTGGTAAGTTTGTTTTTTTTTTTGTTTTCTTCAGGTGAATTCTGATTTTACTAAATTTCTTTGCTAAACTTTTTCTTTTATTATTTTTAATTTTTTAAATATGTAGGTTAACCTTTCCTCATAGTTCTGTTGGCATATCTCTGAGATTCAGTGGCTCTGTATAGTATAAAGAATTTTTAATTAGGAGGTCACATTCAAAACCCAAATCTGTCATTGAGTGTCTATGAAAGTTACCTTACCTATCTAGGCCTTAATTTCCTGTCTTAAAATGAGGCAGTTGACTAGATGATATCTAAAGACTTTTTACATATTAAATTCTGTCTTCTGTTCTATGCTGTAGAGAAGCTCATTTAGGAATTCTCTTTGTAGGAATAGTAGCTTGAGAGGTGATAAGGGATTCATTAGCTGTCAAGTATATAAAATGTAAACATTTTCTAGATTCAGATATAGGGTGCCAACTGCTGTAAGCTTTAACAGGAAATTTAACCCCTTTATTATCTGTAAAATAGGATAATGTTACTGTCTTCCTCAAGATTGGTGGGACCATTGAACGAAATAATGTATAAGTATCAAATTCTGTGGCACATAGTAAATTCATTAAACTTTAGCCATTATTAATATTAATTAGCTTAGATGAGAGAGGAGAAATCACTACATAAGTTGGAGCTAATTTGTTTCCTTATTTAGAGTTATTACCAGTTTTTTTACTGTAACTATATTACCCAATCACAAATATTTGAGCACCTGTCATATACCATATTGCTTATATTTGGTTATTTTCTTTGATTAATTTTAAAAAAGTCAAAACTGAATTTTTTACGGCTCATGTGACATGCTGTTAAATTGCTTTCCCAGATTAGTTACAAGTACCTTATTTTCAATAGACAAAAAAAATTTTAAATATAGAGACCTAGATCAAGGGTTAAACTTTAAATAAAATCAAAGATCATATTAAAATTCCAAGTTTGTTATACACATTTTGTTACATGTTACCAAAAAAAACCTTCAATGAGTTAATATGCTAATGTTTTACCCATGTGTGGGAGGTGGTTATCTTTTATTGGCAGTATGTTCAGTTCAACAATGAATATTTCAATTTATGGTCTCTGTTAATATGCCCCAGGGACATACAAAGATGTATATGATCTGATCTTACTAGTTATATTTAATGATGGAGCTGGAGTAGGAATCGTCAGGGAGATAGAAGGAAAAATCAGGAAAGACTAGTATACCACAAACAAGGAGGATTTCAAAGTTTAGAATAACCCAACTTGGAGAATGGGTGAAGGGGGTCCAGAGGTATAGAAGCTTCCAGTTATAAAATAAATAAGCCATGGGGATGTATTGTACAGCATGACTACAGTTAATAAGACTGCATTGCATATTTGAAATTTACAAAAAGAATAGATCTTAAAAGTCTTTATCATTAAAAAAAATAATCTTGTAACTGTGTATGGATCAGATGTTAATTGAACTTATTGTGTTAATCATTCCTGTGTCTTAGGTCTAAAGACAGCAAAGTGGAAATACGAATTTCATTTAAAAAGCTTCTTTCTCATAATTCTTACTGGACACTAGAGAGATGGAAAGAGAGAGAACAGTATTTAAATCTGATTCAGTTTTCTATCTTATTTTTCCTTAATAGAATAATACTAGTTTGTGGAACCATTCTAGCAGGTAGAATATTTGTTTAGGTGGAAAAAAAATGCTATTGCTAAACTCTTGGCTTTCTGAAATAGGTAATTAAAAGTTGTAGATATAAAATCAATTTTACAAATTAAGATTATTTCTAAATAGCATTGGGAAATAGAAGACAAATAAGAGAGACAGGTACTACTTGTGTGTATCTCAGATACCTCAATATCCTGCATATCCAAACTTGAACACGTCATTTCCCCCTAAACCTTATCCTTCTTTTGGTTCCCTGTCTCAATAACTCATACTGTTCTCCAAGCCAGAAACCTTGGGATTATTATATATTTCGCTGCTTTCCCACAACCACACCCTTGTTCCTCAGCCAGTCAAATTCAGTTTAGCTTCATAAGCATCTCTTAAAATCCATCTACTCCTCTTCACCCTTATTTTCATTACAGCTCTTGCCTGGACTACCATAATAGTCCCATAACTTACCTGCTTCTCTACTCTTGCTTCAATCCATTCTCAACACCGCAACCAAAATGCCCTATCATTAACTGCTTAAAATTCCTGAATCCAGCCTCTTGTCATTCTTTCATTCCTCTCATACCTGAATTTCCTTCTTTACTTTTTTTTTTAAATTTCCTAGAAAGGACTATACTATCTATCTATTTTGCCTTGGGTCTTGTCAGTCTTCTACTTTTAACCTGATTCCTCCTTATATTTTAGACCTCAATTCAGATATTACTCTTTGGAGTAGTCTCCAATAGCCCTTTCTTCCTGACCAACTAGATTAGATGTATCTGTTTTGTGCTCCCTGTTTTTTTCTCTGTGCAGTATTATTGTACTTGATTGCTTGTTTGCCTCTGTCTTTTGCACTGTAAACTTGGTAGACAAGACAGTGTCTGATCTTCCTCATTATTGCATCCTCAGTGTTAATGCAATGCTTCGCTCGTAAATATTTGTTGAATTAAAGAATTCATATTCCCTCTCCCACTTCCAACTTCTTCCCACTAAAAGAACTACATTCACTTTATCATGTAACTGAAACATCTTAGTAAAAACCTCTAATATTTTCCTAATAATCAAATCTAGAGGTCTTTTCAGCTTAATGGATTTATCAGATGTCTCCCAAGTATTTTACATCTAACATGTTTTATTTTGGATTCTTCGTTCTTCCTTTATTGCTTCCCCATACCACCATCTCTTCCTCCCAAAAAGAAAGGAAAGAGAAAAAAATTCTCTTCTGTCATTAAAGACTCCTAAGCAAGAAATTGTTGAAGGGTTGCTCCTAATATGTACACTAATTCAGACATACACATGCATTCATTTGTTTATTAACTCCTAGCTCAGAAAAAACTCTTAAACTGGGCTCTTCCTTTCACTGCCTATCTCTGATGCCTTGCTTAGGCTGTTATAACAGCTTTGTCTTCTTGCCATCACATATTATTAGTTTTCATTCCCTACCATTCTAAAGCATCCTTTATAGTGACCAAATCTAATCATATCTTTGTCTCTCCAGTGCATTTTTTTTTTTTTACCAAACTCCTTACACATAAAGTTCATTACAATCTAGCCCCTTCCTACCTATCAAAACTCATCACCTCCTACCCACATTCTGACCTTGCTCCTTATCCTGTATTCAGAGCACACTGCCCTTTAATGTTGTCTTAATAGATTGTTTTCTTTAAGTTTCATACAAGGTTATCTTCCTTGGTCTTGTCAAGTACTCATTTTTCAAGATCCAGCATGAATGCCACTCATGAAGCCTTCCCTAGCCATCTCCCTGTCCCATAAGCAAAGTTAGTTAATTCTTTTAATGGATTCTTACTTCCATTACAACCTTTTTCTGTTTTATAATTATTTTATATATGTCTTCTCCATGGAATGTGAACTTCTTAAAGAACAGGAATGACGTCATTCTTATATTGTATCTATAATCCCTGACACATGGGAGTTAATATTTGTTAATTAGTCGTCAGCAGTTTTTGCTTATGAAAAGTAATGGTTAAGAGAGATTGGTTATTTTATTTTGAAAATCTGGCCTATGCATACTTCAATGTTTTCTGATTCTGTTCTTTAAATTTGACAGAAAGCTTAATCTATAATGTATTTCTATAGGACAAAATTTTGAGGAGGCTTGTGCAACCAAGGAACCAATCCAAGAAGTCAACTTTGAAGATATTGGTGGAAGTAATCTAGAGTCAGGAAACCCGGAAATAGAAAATGTGGTATTTCAAGATTGTGAAATAGAGCAAGATGACAAAACAAAACATCCAACCACTGATATTAAAACCCCTAGTACAGAAACTAGGGAGAGTTGCTTAATTAAATATAATGTGTCTACTACACCATACTTGCAAAGGTAAGCTCTTAAACTGTCATGTGCTATGATTTGTTTTTACACTTAAGGGAATAAGTATGGTATTTTAAAATCTTTAAGATTGCTTCTGATTAGAATTACTATTTGTTAATAGAAAGGTTCAAACAAATTGAATGTCATTGGGACATTTCACCTTTTAAATACTGTATTTGCTTTCTCTAAATATTGCCATTTTGAAAAAAAATTTTACATCATTTTATTTAGTTGCTGACTGTACTATTGATAACAGGTCTTATAATTCATCAGTTAGCCAATTCTACAAATATTCAAGTTATCTACTGTGTATGAGTTATAACAAAAATAGAGAAAAGAATAAGTTCTTTATTTCAAGGAGCTTGCAGTACCTCTTTTCTATAAGAGAATCACATGGTTGTAACATATAAGTTATAGTATGATAAATAGCACCAAACTACAAAGTAAAAAATATTAACATACTTTTAATTATGCAAATAATTTTGTGGGTTTTTTTTAGTGTAAAAAGAAGATTCAGTTTGATGAAATGAATTCTATGTTTAAAGAGCTGAAGTTTCTAACACCAGTTAGACGTTCTCGACGTCTTCAAGACAAGAATTCTAAATTGCCAGATATGTTAAAAGACCATTATCCTTGCGTGTCTTCATTGGAACAGTTAACAGAGTGGGAGATGAAACTGATGCTTTTATATGCCGCCCTAATGCAGCACTGTGCCGGATGTATACAGAGACGGAAACAACAGAAGAAAAATAAGGCTATGCTAAGGAATGAGGATTTTATTCCTGGGGTGTTTTGTTTGTGGTTTGTATGTCTTTCAGGAGTTGGCCAGGTACCCAAGTATTCATGGCAGGAAGCTCTTTCACTAACATTGACATTATAGTAGGTGTTGCCTTCTATGCGTCAGAAAGCTAAATCCTACATTATCTCTGCAAAGATTTTTCTCTTAAGTTAGGTAAATTTTGTCAACTAGCTTACTATGTTCCTTGAATATGATTAATAAATGTCATTCATGTTTCACTGGTGTTTCTAAAATAACTAACACTTAATCTTGTTTTGTAATATAAAAATTCACTATTAAATCATGTCCCTTGAAAACATGATAGTTCAATATTGTAAACAGTTCTCTTCTCCCCACACACATAAGTATTACCAAAAAATTGTTTTATGTCTTTGAACTGATATTTAAATGGCATAGATCCTCTACTAACTCAATTGTTCAAATAAGTAATTGGTCATTGTAAGAGATTGGATAACTTTAAAACTGTAATATGATGTGGTTGAAAATCTCATACATAGTCTTATTACGTTCATATATTCATTTGTATAATAGCATCTATTTCTATTTATTTTCTCTCTAGAGAATAGAATTGTGTTTTTTAAACTCTATACCCAATATGAATACAATAAAATATCTACATAATAAGGTTTCAGTGACATTTAAGGATGTTGATATATGGTACATGAGCTTTGAAGTCCAACAGACCTATAATCAAAATCTTGACTCCTGCCTTCCCTTAAAAGTTAAGTTACCCTGGAGAAATTACTTAGTTGAAACTAATCTTTGTGAAGGATAAAGTAGAGATAATCCCTTCTGGTCAGTTTGTACCATATCATCTGCTTATCCCCCCTGGTCGAATGGCCAAAATGGATACCTGACCCAAGCTGGACTGTCAGAATCCTTTTCATAGGTTTTTGGAATCAGGACTTCCAAACCAATCTTTTCCATGTAGTTAGACCTGAAATATGTAAATATGAGGTACTGGATGATCATATGAAGGTTGGGTAGTAAAAGGTTACCAGTCAATGGAACAACAAGTAACTACCCAGGGAAAAGATTCCTGCCTAGAGTTTTACTATTGACAGTCGGTTGTGTATCCAAATATACTCATGTTAAATCTGAATGCAGATAAACCAGAGTCCCTCTACTCCAATCTCACTACCGTCCTAAATGTAAAATTAGTATGGTAACTTTCCAAACTTTTTCTGTGTTTAACATCTACATAGACAAGTACATAAATGTGTGTATGTAGATTTTGTGGATGGTTTTGCTTTGTTGGATATGACTGGCACATACTTCATATATGGTTTGCAGCTTGCTTTTTTTCTAATTTACTAAGTCAAGGAACTTTTCATTGGCATAGATCAACGTAACCCTAAGACTACATGGGAGTTTAGTAAATGATAAATTTTACATTTCAATAAAGTAAAGATGACTGTGAACCACCCAACCATTTTGAGAGCAAGAAATTTCAATCTCTACACCACCTGGCATAAATAAATTCCAGGTAGAAAAATAAGTATATTAGGATGAAATGTAAAAGACCTTTATTTCCTTAGGATAGAGCTTTCTTAAGGCATTTCTAAAGGAATCTTTAAAAGGTATGGTAGAGCACACAACACAGACTTCAGCAGCACTTAGCAGCAGGACTAGTTCTTCCTCTGGGTAGACTGCACAACATTCAGGATCCAGACCAATTACCACACCTCGATCTTCAAAATTCTGTGAGGAGGTGGATTGTGAAACTAGAACCCTATGCCCAAGATACTATTCAATGTTGAGGGCAAAATAACTCAAAACATGCAAGGATTCAGTCTACTGTTCATAAACTTCCCTGAAGTATTCCAGTTTTATTCCAGTGAGGCAAATAAATCTATTTAAAAGAATTGTTAGGCCACATCAATTAAAAAAGTGAAGTCTACATAATTGCAGAATTAAAAACATGAAATGAAAATACTCCAATGATTTCAACAGGAGAGATGTCAAAGTGGAGAATTAAAGCTAATTTTGCTAATCAGCATGTTATATTTGGGAGCAGGATATGCAGAAATTTATGTGTACTCATTGTTAAGCACTAGGGGTTTAAATATTAAAATATAAAATGTGAGGGTAGGACCCAGCAATTCCATTCCTAAGTATCAGGAAAATGAAAACATGCCCCAACAAGATATGCACGAAGATGTCTTATTCATATTAGCCAAAACAAAACAACCCAAAAGTCCATCAACTGATGGATGAAAAAACATTGTATGCTGTGTCCACACAATGGAAATGAAAGCAAAAGGAATGGAATTAAGACATAAAAGAAGCCAGACAACATGACATACTATATGATCCCATGATCTGAAATTCTAGAAGAAAACACTGACAAAGCAGATCAGAAGTTAACCTGGGCCAGGGATTGGGGGTGAGAAATGTCTGGGAGTGATGAAAATGTTCTGTATTTTAATTGTTACATGGTTGCACATTTGCCAAAACTTATTGAAGTGTCCTCAAATGGGTGAATTTCATTATATGTAAATCATATCTCAAAACAGTATGCTTTACCTTCAAAAACAAGGATATCTACTAAAAACATAAAAATAGAATATTATCTCCAACCACTTAGGGGAAGTAGGGGCTCCGACGGGTATTCAACCCACGGAGTTAACCACACAGACAGACGCATGGGGAGCTCCAGCTGTTCCAGCCCAAATGGCAGACTAGAGAGAGCTCACCTCTCTGATGACTACAGCTCCCAACCTTCAGGCTGCCCCCACCTGATGCTAAGTGGAGCAGGTTCTCAGGTCTGAATTATTTTCATCAATGTTTCAGAAGCAGAGCAGTGTTCGTGCCTGCTTGAAACTGCCCTTAGAGCATCCCTCATTTCTATATTCATGGCTTTTAGTGAAACTATGTTAAGACCTAGCTCACTTGATACATAAGAGGAAGCTTATTAAAATTTAAGACAATTCTTTTTTTCTCTATCAACAAGGCTTAGAATTTAAAAAACTATTAGGAATTCAGGAAAATTAACTTTGAAATTCAAAGGTCATTGGGCATCATAGTAATTTAATTTTGAAAATGTTTGTTGTATCTGTACTTTTTACGAGGACAGAATCTTGCTCTCTAATTAGTTCCTGCCTGTTCATTGTACCCCCATATACTACAAAGCTGAGAGTGACGTCTACAATTGGCCTATTGTGTTATCACTGAAGACCATTACTTTTCCACCTTTTGGGGGTCAGAGCATCCAACGATATTAGTGGTTTCAATTGGTGATTTTTGCATTGTCTCCATCTCTCCCCATCCCCGCCCCCATCCAGGGACACTTCAATATTGAAAGACAGTTTTAGTTGTCATGAGTGAGGGAAGGGGTGGGGAGAAGGCCAGAGACACTACCAAACAACCTACAAAGCACGGGACCATCCCACTCCACCCAGCCCCCGTAACAAAATTTATCCAGCCCAAGCTGTTAACAGCACTGAGGTTGAGAAGCCCTGAACTAGATGACGCCTCCTCTGTCCTTGTTGAATGCCATCTAATGATGCTCAGTCACTCCATCACCTCTCGTTCCAATGAACGTTGCCTCCTACTTCAACTGATTCCTAGGTCACATACTGACTTGGGTATTGCCAAGAATTGCTCCACTTCTGAAATCTTGATGTTATGGTCCTGTTCTCTTCACAGCTACTCTCCTGCCGGCTTTCTTTCTCCCTGCTCCCTCTGTATGTATTTTTTACTTCATTTAGACCTCTGTTCATCAAATGCTTTCTTTCCCCACATTGTGACTTTTTAGACCAGTACTAGAAATAGAAATATATTGCAAGATATATACGTAATTTAAAATATTCTAGTAGCTATGGTTTAAAAAAGTAAAAAAAACAGGTACAATTAATTAATTTTCATAATGTTTTACTTAACCCAATATATTCAAAATATCAGCTCAGCATTAATCAATACACAAACTATCAATGGAACATTTTACTTTTTTGTACAAATTCTTTAGAACCCTGTGTGTATGTTACACTTAGAGCACATTTCTATTCACACTAGCCACTTTTCCAGTGCTCAACTGCCACACATCTCGTGGCTACATATTGGATGATGCCAGTCTGGACTTTACTTCCTTCACAGGGATAGATGCCAAGTGTGTTATTCCAACCATTCTTACAACAGCACCCCCAATTCTTTCACCCAGTGTTCTTCTGTTTTGCTTATCTGTATAATCTCAATTTTAGATTAATCCAACCACCTCAGTGCTAGAGACAATTACACAGCTATGCACTGGCATCACTCTGAGCTGCTCAGAAGCCTTGGTCCACACTACTTCCCTCTCATATTCTGACAATAATCAAAACTTCACTACTCAGAGTTTTACTGTATTTACTTATAAACAAATATTAAAATCTTGATTAAAAAAATTCCTCTTGAAGGTTTCTGTCCAAACTATATAGATTACTTATAATTTTCTATTTCATAAGAAAAATTGAGTCCCTCAATATTCCTTCTTTTCTAATATTGTCTACATCAATATACACATCCCTATGTCCTCCTCTGGTCTCAGAAGCAAACCTGTCCGTCATCTATCCAGTCTAAGGCTAATCTTCTTATTGGATTCTTACATAGAAAGGTTTAATTACTTCTTGTATTAGTTTCGTATTGCTTCAGTCTCAACTAGATCTTTCTGGTCTCTGCCTCTAGTATTTTCAGCTTCTCTTTCCTTCCATTGATTTATTATCTTAACATATAACTGTACCTACAATTTCCCCATTAATAAAATAATTCTCAGAATCTTGTATTTCTCTCTACCCATAGTTATCACCCCCTCTCTCCTTCCCTTATGGCTAAGATTCTTGAAAGTATCCTATACTCTTTGGTTCTTCTGACCATCCCACCTCAACTACTGTAATCTGGTTTCTCCCTCTCTTCAAGATTACCTATGACCTCCTGTTGCTAAATCTAATGGGTCCTCGTCAGACTTTGTAACTCGGTCACCTTTTTGACACTGTTTACTAATGCAACAATATTGTAGTGTAGCAGTTAAGTGAGACTCTGGACCATTAGAACATTCTAGTTTACCATCATTACTAGCTGTGGGACGTGAGGCAAGTAACTTAACCTCTCTGTGCCTCAGCAATAATACTGCACTATCTTTAGGGTTATTTTGAAGATTAAATGATTAATAGCTAACACTATTTAGTCCTGTTCTAAGCACTTTATAGGTATTAACTCACTTAAAACAGTGCCTAGCCTTCTAGCAACTTGTATATATCATCAATAATAATAATATTTTATTATTTCCAATCCCTACCCAGTTCAGAGGCTTCCCTGGCTGGGATCTAAGCTTGGCATAGCTGTAGAGAAGAGGGGCCAGATCTGTACTCAGTGTCCCCACTTCCCCATCCTTACCAGTCTATGCTTGCTGATTGTTATGTGTTGAATGTCACCCTAAAGGCTGTTAGAGCCACAACCCCTCACTACCTCAGACTGTGCCTTATTTGGAATAGTCATTGCAGATGTGATTAAGATGGGATCATATTGGTTTTGGGTGGCCCCTGATCCAATATGCCTGGGAAGATAAATGTAAAGAGACACAAGGAAAAAGATGGCATTCTCCAAGCCAAAGAGGACCTGGGCCCAGCTCTGCCTGGAACAGGTCCCTCCCTCAGGCCTCAGAACTGATCCTGCCAAGCTTTATGTTGGGCTTCGAGCCTCCTAAACTGTGAGACAATAAATTTCTGTTATTTAAGCCCCTCAGTCTGTGGTACTTTGTTATGGCAGCCCTAGCGAACTAAATACACTGATGGAACAAGGGAAGGAGTCTCTTTCATGACTGTCCACACGAAGTGGGAAAGGAAAGAGTGAGGCGCTTTTATTACCTTTTCCCCGATGTTGTGATGACTGTATCATGCGTGGCTGCATTCTGTGCCGGTTGCTCAGTCTGCAGGCGCAGCACTTCACGGCAACTTAAGCTGTAGCACGTATAGGCACATGCAGTGGTTCTGTTTTTGTTCTTTATTGAAACAAGTCTCTTTCACTGTGTACAAAGAAGCAAGCAGTGCAGGATGTTGCCCGGTGCTGACCATTTGGAACATCATACGGCTACTCTTATCACTACATTGCAGAATAATGGTACATTAAGTCTGACATATTATAGTGTGTACATTTAGCACTTACAAGTTATAACCAGACATTGTTCTATGTACATATTCTAATATATAATTCTAACATATACTCTAACATACATATCCTAACATATTTATTTTTAATTTTCACAATAGTCCTATGCAATAGGTATTATACTTTTACATTGAGAGATTTTAATTACTTGCTGTAATAATTTCTGATTACTGCTATAACAAATTAACACAAACTTCGTGGCTTAAAACAACACAAATTTATAATCTTCTAGAAGTCTGAAGTCTGGAATAGATCTCACTGGACTAAAAATCAACCTATCATCAGGACGGAGTTTCTTCTGGAAGCTCAAGGGGGCAACTCCTTTCTTGGCCTTTTCCAGCTTCTTGAGGACACCTGGTGGCCCTTTCCTTTCCTCCATAGTCAGATCTCACTCGGATTAGACCGCTTCTTCTGCCTCTCTCTTTACCTAAAGGGCACTTGAGATACATTGGGCCCATTGCGATTATCCAAAATAATCTCTGCATTTTAAAGTTAGCTAGTTAGAACGTTAATTCCATCTGTAAGCTTAATTCCCTTTTTCCATGTAATTTAACAAATGCACAAAGTCCAGAAAGTGCGATGTGAATATGGGGGGGGGGCGGGGCGGAAAGGGTATTATCGCGGGGGTTGGGTATTGTCCCTCTCTCCATACTTGCCCAAGGCCACAGCCAATAAATGACTGCTGTGCCCGTGAAACTCTTGAGCTTGTCCCTCCGTGGGCTGTTCATTTACACTGGAGACAAAACTGATGTTACTGGCGGCCCCTTTCCCTCAAGTACTGCTGGAATTGTTCTAGAGCCACGCGCGAACAGTTTATAACACGCGCCCTTTGTGGACCCGCCTGCTCCGGAACCGCGCCTCCCGCCGGCCGCGGGAAGCCTCCTCGGCGGCGGCCGGAGAGACGCCCGGGCGGCCCGCCCCGCGAAGCGCGCCCGGTCGCGGGGCGGAGGAACGGCCTCCGGTCGCCGGGAGTTGGGTGAGCTGGCGGGGGCGGCGGGGGCGGCCTCTGGAACGCGGGTGGTGGCCGGGCGTGGGGCCTGCGGCCCGGGCAGCGCCCGCGCGGGGTGGGTGCGAGTGGGAGAGTCGCCCCGGGCGCTGGAGGACCCGCGCCCCGCGCCGCCCGGGCCTGGCCGCGCGCCCGCGGCCCCCAGCCCCCGGGGTGCGGCGCGGGTGCGGGCCTGCCAGGCGAGCGGGGTCCCCGCGAGCAAGGATTTGGTGCGGTGAACTGGATGGTTAGTCTCTCCCATGGTGCAGTCACCCCGCACGCACCTTCTCAGCCTCACTGTATCTCACCCGTGATCCCGCTTCTGGGCATCACTTTCTTGGTGTTCTCATAGGCGTGCGAAGAGACAGTTTTGTCACATTCAGAGTATATACAAGTCTCTCACTAATCTTACGGGTGTAATGTTGAGTAACAGGGCAAATGTGGCAGAGAAGTTCAAATGTGGTTTTCAGCCAAGAGTGTCTGTGGTTGCTATGTTTATTGGTTACCGTCTATTACATAGAATAAAGACATTGAAGAAAAAAAGAATAGGAGTATGAGAAAACTTGGCCTCCTTGTTAAAGCATGTAATACCAGGGGTCACTTAGAATACTGGCAGAGAACTTTTTTCTTTTAGGTCCCTAAATATACTGAAAGACCTAACCGTTCTTGAAAGTTGTCTTGAAGACAGTGCATCTGATTTGGTTGTATGGAGAAATTATTTCTAGAGTTTCCTGGTAATTCTATGATAAACAAGAATACAGTTTTACAGGTCGCTCAATACTATAGGTTTGGTTTGTGATTTTTTTTTTCTTGACCCTACTCTCTATGCCTCGTAATTCCCTGTGGTGTGATTTAAAAAACCAAAACCAAAACCGAAACACTACAAGTACTTGCTTCCTGAAAACCAAGTAGACTCATTCCAGTGTTTTTTTCTGTAATGAAAGAAAAACACCTTTCTAAGATTTTAATAACAACAACAACAACAACAACAACAACACAACAACAACAACAACTGCCATTTATTTGGGGTCTCCTATGTACCAAAGTACTAGGAACTTTATATTTATTCTTTATGTATTAAGCAATCCAACTAGCTGCTTCATCCTGGAAGTATAGGAGACACTGAAGTTCAAAGACTCTGTGTTTATATCTCTTCTTAGTCCCAGTCACTGCCAACTCAACCTGCCTTTCCCCACCTGTCACATTACCACTGCCAGAAGAATCCAACAAAACCACACATACAACTGCTGTGCTCATGCCATCATTATGAACCCACTTTACACCAGAAACTTGGGAGTCTACCTTGGCCCCTTCTCCTTACTTGTCCCCCATAAATCTATCACCAAACATCTTGCCCATTTTTATACCTATTTCCTGCCCATTATCTTTATCCCCATTGCCACCACCCTGTTCCATTCCCTGCCTTACCTATTGTTGGAGTCTCCCCGTTGGCCCTCCTGCCCCTTCCCTGTCCCATCCATTCACTCTGTAGCCAGAGTGAGTGTTCTAGTATACAGATGATCGTATTGCTCCCTTGATTAAAACTCTTCAGAGACAGCCCATTAGTTACCTGGAGGATAAAATCCAGCTGCCTGAACCTGGCTTACAGTGGCCTTCAGACAGGCCCTGTCTGCTTTAACCAGCCTGTTTCAGTCCTCTTTCAGTTCCTTAAACTGAACACAATCTATTTTGCTCTTAAATATATGATTCCCTCTGCCTCCATCACTCTTTTCTCCCTCTGCCTAGCCAGCTTCCATTCATCCCTCAGTCTTCAGCTTCAATATTATTTTCCTGATTCCCTTAGATATTTCTGCTGTGTGCCAGCATAGCTGTTTATGTAAGACCCACCACCCCGCATTGTTGAGATCTGTGGTCCTGTCTGCATTGGGGCTCTCTGAGGGCAGCGATGATGAGAGATTCGGTCAGGATTGTAAAACCTGGCGCAGGGTCCTCAGTGTCTGCCTGTTGAATGATAAAGGAGTAAGTTTCTGTTGTCTTGTGATGATTAGAGCAACTTTGAATTAAGTCTGCCTTTTGAAAATAAGTGTAATTCTCAAATGTTTCTGTTTTTGAATATAGTTTGGGAGAGCCTGTGTGACTGCAGGAGTGGAGCCAGCTGCGTGGGTGCCCAGCATGGACGGCTACACAGTCCTGAGAGTGATCGGGGAAGGCTCTTTCGGCAGAGCCCTTTTGGTTCAGCAGGACAGCAGTAATTGGATGTTTGCTGTGAAGGAAATCAGGCTTCCCAAGGTCACTGCTGAAGAAATTAGCTCATGTTGAAAGTGTACATGCAATTCGTATAGGAAGATAAGTTCATGAGATTTAACGTGGAATTGCTTCTCAATGCAAAGATGTAATGGGTTTATTCATTAGCTTTATAGGTCTTGATATATTTTATGTGGTTCTTAGGATATTGTAATTAAAAAAAGGGAGAAAAACAGTCGTAGGAGATGATTGCTGTTTATCTCAATAAGAATAATTTGAAATAATTTCCAATTTCATATACATAAGGGTGTAGGAAGTCTTTGCCAAAAAACAACTCAGGTGCAATATTAATGAAAAAGGAACATAAAAATGTAGCAAAGAGCAAAGATCTAAAATGCTAATTTTTGGTATCAGGGAACCTATTCTGTGAACACTTTAGGTTTTGTTTTCCTGTAAACTGAGAAAGGTACTGATTTATCACTATCAGTATGTACCATAGCTGTTATGTCAAAGAATCTGCCACGGAGGGTGCTTAATACCGTTTTGATCAATTTAAAAAAAAATACATTTTAATAAAATTCCCAGAATGCTATTTTTTTTCACAACGGCCTTCTTGTCCTCATTTAGTGATTTTCAAACTTAAGTAGGCCTCAGAATCACCTGGAGGGCCTGTTAAAACAGACTGCTGAGCCTCACCTCCCAGTGTCTGCTTGAGGCTGTGTGGGTGGGCCTGTGAATTTGCATTTTTAACAGGTTCCCATTTGGTGCTGGGGCTGGTCTGAGAACCCTTGTGTGGTTTCTTTCTTTTTTTAAAAAACATTTAAATTAATTAATTAATTTACGTCTACAGCACCTGGTCTTCCTAGGTGGTCTACTATCCAACTACTAACCAGGCCAGACCCTGCTTAGCTTCGGAGATCTGATGGATGGGGCATGTTCAGGATGGCATGGCTGTAGGCCTTTGTGTTTCTTAATTGCAATTCAATTGAAATTATTCAGGATTTCATCCTTATAAAGTAAGTTAGGGGATAAACAGTTTTGGAAACTTGCTTTGCATATGGCCTTCGTCCATCTTTGCTGCAATAATACACCAGTATATTCTTTTTTATCTGAGCCAGCAGACTGGTAAAATGATACAGACTGTAAAAGCATGAAATCTCTCTCTCTTTTTTTTTTTAATAAGGATATACCATTGTTAACGGCATAACTCTCCAAATCAGGTTATGCTCAGGCTAATGTTATCTACACTTGTGAGGATATAAGGGGTCAGCTTAAACATGCAAAATATAGCCATAGCTGAAAAATCATCACATGTTTTCTCTTAGAGTTTGATAAACTTAAGTTGTCTCAAGGTGCAGTGCTGTAACACTGCATCTGGCATTGAAGTATCAAATAAATATATTATTGAGAATCTCTCTACTTTAATATGAAGTATTACATTTACACTTATTTAAAATCTTCTTCCAGTCTTTCTCTGATACCCAGAATTCTAGGAAGGAGGCTGTTCTGTTAGCCAAAATGAAACATCCCAATATTGTTGCTTTCAAAGAATCATTTGAAGGTAAATATGAATTCCCCCAGATATGTGCATTTCTGAATTTGATTTATGGCCATTATGCTTTCCTAAAGAGTCCTATATTTGTTGTAGCTGAAGGACATCTGTATATTGTGATGGAATATTGTGATGGAGGAGACCTCATGCAAAAGATTAAACATCAGCAAGGAAAGCTGTTTCCTGAAGATATGGTAAGAGACTGAATGACATGGTTTCCTTCAAGATTTAGAAGCAACTTTCTTATAAAATCTGCATAAATTTAAATAAAAGCATGATATCCATGATTACCTGACACACTAGTTAGGCCTCATTTCTGTATCTGTGCCGCTGCGTAGTATTGTCAGGATGTGGCTGTCTGGGATGTTTTTAGGAAGTAAAATAGATATGTAAGTTTTTTAAATTATCAAGGAATAAAACTTCCATATTTAGAAGAATTTCAAAGTTGTATTACTCATATTTTGTACTAGATATTTTAAATTTGTTGTATTTGAAGTTTAGAGAGCAGATAGATTTATTTTGTATTTCTAGATTACCAGAAGAATGAAGCCCACATCTCTTTCTTGGAGTACCTTTCTCAATCTTCCTTCTAAAGTTTAGCATTTTTCCTTAAGTCACTAGACTGCCTTTTTAATGGATAATTGCATACTGATTTTTGAATGAATTAAACAGCTTTAATGGGATTTATTACAAAACTGGGTATAAATTTTTTTTTTTTAGCAGTTGTTTTGTTAAAAGTATAGATTCTATAGAAAGTCAAACTTGGCTTTAAATGGATGAATCTCCATGGCAAAAAAGAAAAAAAAAAAATCAGCTTGGCATTTAATTGTAGGCACCTGGAAATCCTGGGCACTGCTAACTAGGGATTTATAAACAGAATACTGACCTCAAAGGATTGTTGACAATATGAGATCTTTTATTGTTGATAAAGAATACTTTGAAAAGGGAAATGAAAATCTGATGTACCAGTTACACTATAAACTTATAGCATATTCATTTCTAAATGGTAAACTATCTTTATATGTGGATTTAAGAAATTACTTTGGTTGAATACGAGAAAAATATAGTGGGGGTTTTACTAAAATAAATTGTTATTGGGACCATACATAAAACATGGAATTCATAGCTTTTCTGACTTTCTCCAGGTAACACCGAATCTTAGTTGAACTTTTTTAGGAATTCCATGTTTATCTATGTAAAACCCAGTCAATTAAGACTTAGCAAGGATTCTTTGGTATTTTGGATTAACACAAACCAGTTTTTGCATTCTTGCAGATTTTCATGCTTTTATCTTACAGATACTGAACTGGTTTACACAGATGTGCCTTGGAGTAAATCATATTCACAAGAAACATGTGTTACACAGAGATATCAAATCCAAGGTAAGTGGAATACATTTTTGGGCCAAAAAACCCCCACAAAAATCCAAACTATTTTATTTAGTCTTTTTTTCTATGTTATTCTGTTTCATTTTGGGATATTTTTATTTAGTTTAGAAATATTTGTCAACCTAATATTCATATTAGCCAAATAAGATACTACCCCAAAAAGGTCATTAAGTATTATATGTTAATATATTCCAAGCTCTCTTAGCAACTGCTTACTCAGACCATATATTCTCAGATGGAAAACAGCTGTGACCTGGGCCTGCCACATGGAGTTATCCTGGCATAGATTCCCAGCTGGTTGATCAGGGTCTGCTGATATGATCTGAAGCTTGCTTGTTAAATTTCTAAGCAGTCATCCTAAATTCCCAAGCAGGGGGATGTGTAGCTGTCAGGAGGCTATCTTGTCTTTTTGTGTTTCACTCGGGGACTCAGCTATCAGCATCTACCCTTAATCTCCATCGTCAGCAGGCTTTGAAAGAGCTTCTCTGGAGACCTCTGCCTTATATTTGAATGATGGAACTCTTCTTTTTTAATGCAGAATGTCTTCCTCACCCAAAATGGAAAAGTAAAACTGGGAGATTTTGGATCTGCCCGTCTTCTCTCCAAGTATGTATGTCTATTCTATAGTAGTAACAGTAATCAAAATATCCATTATTCGGGAATGCTCTGTACTCATTTTTTGCCTTTCTGTGGTTTTAGTCCCATGGCATTTGCTTGTACGTATGTGGGAACACCTTATTACGTGCCTCCAGAAATATGGGAAAATATGCCTTATAACAATAAAAGGTAAGTGATGTACTTATTTGGTGCAAGTATAACTGTCTGGTGACAGGCATTGTAGCCTACAAATGAAATTCGTTTTAAATAAAATATCTGAAAGCAGTATTGAATTTAAATTCCCAGGTTTCTAGATGGAAGTCATAGTTTTCCAGCGGTTTTAATGAGAGTTGAGAGGAGCTAGATGTGGATGCTGAAAGAGGCATTTCTGATCATTTCTAGTGTGAATTATATCACTGGTTCTACAGCTTCGCTGTTCCTACTTTTAAAAATCCCAATGTGCAGGTCACAAGCATAACAGTTAAATAAGAATTTCTGGGTGGGAAGCAGGCATCAGTAATTTTCCAGGATCACCATGTGATTCCAACATATAGCAAAATTCAGGAATCACTGGACTGGGTCATGGAGTTAACATTTCTAGGACTAGATAACAGGTGCTTGACTGATAGGTTGATTGATTGATTCCAAGGAGATAGTAGGAAGACTTTATGATTTAAAACTTAATTTTTTTTTGAATATAAGTAATATGTGTCCATTGAACAAGTGGGTGGATAGGGGGGATTAGAAATATAGAGATGTACAAGAAAAGAAATGGCAGTCACCCACTTTTTCACAACTATTAATTACATTTTAGTGTTTTTTTTCATCTATTCATCCCCCCATTGAAACCTAGTTTTGTACCCTCTATATAATTTGGTATCTTGCTTTTTTTTCACTTTATGTTATATCATATTCATTTTCTCCCATATGTAAACTCTTCAAATATTGTTAGTGGTTGCATAATATTTTACTACATGGCTCTTTCAAAATTTGCTTAACATTCCTGTGTGGTATCCAGCTTTCAATGTCATAAATGGTGCTGTGATTAATACACCTTTGTGCAGAAATATGTAATTATTTTGTATTATATTCTTGGCATAGATTCATAGAAGTAGCAACACCAAAAGGCTCTTATTACCCTCTGTCAAGTTGCTTTCTGAAAAGAGTATGACAATTCATACTAAATAGTTTCCTTAAGAGTAAAATGGACTGAGTTGGGGACAAAATATCTATAAAGGGATTAACTAGGACAGTTGGGAAATTTTCAGTTTGACAAAAATATTAACTACTATTATTGAATTTAGGTTCAATTTCTTGAATGCGATCATGAGATTGTGTTTATGAGGGAGAGGGTCCTTGCTCTTAGAAGGCACATGCTGACAGGTTTCGGAGTGGAGTGTTTGACATCTGCAGTTTTTTCCCAGGAGGTTCACATATAAATGGAGGAGGGAAACAGCACATAAATGTGGCCGACATCAACAGTGGGAAACTAGAAAGGAGCATGTGGGTGTTTATAACTTTTCTGTAGGTTTCAACTTTAAAAAAGTTAAAATTTGGGGGAAACAGTTGATTAAAACCATTAAAATTTGAGTATCATCTAGAAAAAGTCTGGAGGATGACAGCTGGGAGGTGCAGATGATGGAGATGCTTAACATGAACAAGGGTGAGCAGACTGGGCACACTGTAGACATGATGTTTGAAGAGCTTTTTTGTGGAAGTTGGGTAGTCTTCTCTTTGTTTTGGAATGTAGAGCTAATGGGATGGAGAGAGTCCCCAGAAGACACATTTTGGCTTATGATAAAGAACGCTGTGTCTTAGAGCCTTCCAACAGGGCTTCAGACTGTGCCTGAGGTAGCTTGCTGGCCATCAGGAGGTGTGATCAAAGGCCTGGTGTTGTGCACGGATGATATGGGTGGAAGCTGCACTGGAGGACTTCTAAAGTCTTTTTTCCAACTATGATAATCAAAGATCCACAAAGATTCCCTCTTGCTACTAAAGTGAACCAGTCTGATTTGGACGAGTGGGGGTTGGGAAGCAGAGAGTTTATTGTGAACATTACTGTTAGCAATTAAGTATTAGACCAAAATGACCATACGTTTTATTTTAATAGCTAGGAATTACTTGAAATATCTGTTGTTATTAAAGTTCATTTTTCATATTAGAAAGTATATATATTTTCATATAATTCATAACCCACATTGCTTCTTTATGCTTCCAGTGACATCTGGTCCTTGGGTTGTATTCTGTATGAACTCTGTACCCTGAAGCATCCAGTAAGTATGGTGCGCAAAATAGAAAAGGCAGCCTCTTGTCATGTCTGCAATAGGAAGTTTGCTTCCCTAGGATGAATTCATGTTTCCATTGTTATTATCTTTGTTTGAGCCACTTTTGTAGCAGATACCAATAGGGAATTTACATTCTTTAGTTTTTTATAGCTTCCCTCCCTTTCCCTTCCCCCCTTTTTTGCTCTTCTTAATTTTTTTGGCTATATATATATATATATATATATATATATATATATATATATATATATAACCTAAAATTTGCCATTTTAACCATTTTTAAATATACAATTTAGTGGCATTAATTACTTCACAATATTGTGCAACCATCACGACTGCCTATTTACAAAACTTTCCCTTCACCCCAAACACAATCTCTGTACCTGTAGCCCCCTCCCCTCAGCCTCGGTAACCTCTAATCCACTTTCTGTCTATATGAATTTCCATAGTCGAGATATTTTATGTAAATGGAATTGTACAACATTTTTTCTTTCGATTTGGCTTACTTCACATAGCATAAGATTTTCAAGGTTCATCCATAGCATATGTCAGAATTTTGTTCCTTTTCATGACTGAATAATATTCTATTGTGTGTTTATGCCATGTGTTTATTCATTCATCTGTTGATGAACGTTTAGGGGGTTTCCACGTTTGGCCACTGTGAATCGTGCTGCTGTGAACATGAGTGTACCAATATTTTTGGAAGCCCTGTTTTCAGTTGTTTGGGTATATACCTAGGAGTGGAACTGTCGGTCATGAGGAACCACCAAACTGTTTTCCAGGGTGGCAACACTGTTTTTATCTTTTTGCAGTTAGATTTCACTTATGTGAGTTTCTTCTCTAACTGAATTATTATTAGAAAATAGACTCAACCCTATTATATATTTTCTCAAGATATTTTAAGAAATAGTTTAACCAAAAAGAGGTGAAATAACTTGTCCTGCTTGCTCAGCGTTGTTTATTACACACAATTAGCAGTCATATCGCTGATTCCTATTAGGTCTTAGCTTTGCATAGAAATAAATTCTGTTCTTTGGGCACGGATTAACACATGGTTCTAGCAAGCATTTTTACAGATGTGCTTGAGAGCACGTAGAACTCTTGAGTGACTATATAAGAAAAATCTTCATCACCACTAGATGAAAGTAACTCAGACTGAGGGCACTGTTAATGAGAGGTCGTTTTCCCTCAATATAAGTGGCTTATAAGTCCACTGCATAATAGAACAACTTGGGAAACTGTAAAAAATACTGATGCCTAGGCCACACTAGACTAACTGAATTAAAATTTCTGAGGGTGTTGAGCATTAGTGGGTTTTGTTTGTTTGTTTTAATGTTTTTATAAAGAGAATTAATCATATTTAATCTTGGATTATTTCATAAATTTTTTTCTTGGACTACATTGCTTAAAGTGATTACTCATGTCATATTGGAAGAACAAGTTGTTTTTCCCCTAATCATTTTGCAGAAGCATATGAATTGTTTCAGTAATGGCTAGACTATTAATTTTCTTTTGTCATGTTTTATCAATGCATTTCAGCTTCTGAATTTGGCATAAATAACTCATTGCTTGAAGTTTATTTTCTCTGTTTATCACTAGAATAGCTTGTTGACTACAACTAAAATTTAAAAAATTTTTCTCGGCCCCTAATTTGAATCATAGTTTTGAGTTATTTGATTTTCCTCAGGTTTAAAGTATATTTTAATTGCCATTTCATTTTTAACCTCTGTAATGGTTATTCTGTTCTGTACTTATATTTTTAAAAAAATTTTAATTAGTTTCAAGTATACAGTACATTGGTTAAACATCTATATAGTTAGTAAAATGATCTCCCAGTTGCTCCCTCCTCCCCTGACCCTCCACCTAGCCAACGCATTAATGCTAACTGCATTCCCTATGCGTGCTCCCCATCCCCATGACCATCTGTCAGCTACTAATTTGTACTCTTTAAGCCTTCACCCCATTTTCCCAGCTCCCCAAATCTCCCCTTCTCCCCTCCCTTCTGTCATCAAATTGTCCACTATATTGTGTGAGTCTGTTTTTGATTAATTTGTTCTTTTTATTCTTTAGATTCCTCATATAAGTGAAATCATATGATATTTTTTTTTCTCTGTCTGACTTAAATACCTTCTAGGTTCATCACAGCAATAGCTTTTTCCATTGCCTTTCTTTTCATATGTAGGGGTCTTGTTTTTTATCCGTTCAGCCATTCTATCTTTAGGTTGGAGCACTTAATTCTTTTCCATTTAAGGTACTTATTGATAGGAATGTAGTTGTTACTATTCTTTATTATTGTTTTTGATACATGTTTTTTCTTCTTAAGTCCCTCCAACATATCCTGTAATACTGGCTTGGTGACAGTAAATTCCTTTAGTTTATTTTTGTCTAGGAAGCTCTTTATTTGTCCTTCAACTCAAATGACAGCTTTGCTGGATAAATTATTCTTGGTTGTACATCCTGGGTCTTCATCCTGTCAAATATCTTTGCCACACCCTTCTGTCCTGCATAGTCTCTCTTGAGAAATAAGCTATCAGTCATGGATGTTCCCTTATATGTAATTTTTTTTTCTCTAGCTGCTTTTTAAAATTCTTTCTTCGTATTTAAACTTTTGGCTGGCATTTTAATTATGATGTGTCTTGGTGTGGGCCTTTTTGGATCCCTGAGTTTTGGAATTCTCAGCATCCTGGGTTTTATGTCCATTTCCTTCACCAGGTTAGTGAAGTTTTCCATCATTTTTCAAACAGCTGTTCAACATCTTGATTTTCTTCACTTACACTGAGCAGACGAATATTTGGAGCCTTAGTAGTGTTCTAATATCCTCCTTAAATCATCTTTATAGTCTTGGCATCTTATCTCTTTGCCATTCTGATTGTGTACTGATTGGCTTTCCCATCCTCTAGATAGGGCATGTGATCCTCTTCTTTATTCACTTTGTTTATTCCTTTGTTTATTCCATTTAATATACTTCCATCTCAGATAATGTGTTCTTTACTTCAGACTGGTTCCCTTTTATAATTTCTATTTCAATTTTAAGTTTTTTCCTCTTTTGAAGTTCTCACTGAATTTATCTACACTTCCCAAAAGTTCATTGAGCATCTTTATAACCATGTTTTGAACTCTGCATCCGTTAGATTACTTGACTCCATTATATCTGGATCTCTGTTCTGTTCTCTCATATGATTTGTTTCTTTGTCTCCCCATTTTGGCTGCCTTTTAGTGTCTGTTTCTATGTACTAAGCAAAGCTCCTAAGTCTCCTGGTCTTATTAGTGTGGATTTGTGAAGTAGGTGCCAGTGGCACAGTCCTGAGAGGGATTCAGCTGCAGGCCAAATTTAGCCCAAGCCTCTGCCTCCGGGGCCACCTGTTAAGATTCAGCAAGCAACCCACAGATGCTGTGCTTATAGTTGCCTCAAGAAACCACACCAGAAACTGAGGCCAGCTGCCACCAGTGTGAGTCTAGACAGTGCTCAGCAAGGAGCACCTGATTCGCTAAGGATATACCTGGATGTGGCTTGGGTGGAGCCTGAGTTGGGGGAGATGGGGTTTCAGGGAATCCTCTGGGCGGAGCGACCTCTGTTATCCAGTTTGATGACGTATTAACTCTGTGCAGCGGTAGTGGGGAAGAGTTCAACAGAACAATGGATACCGCTAGCACTTCTGTACAGATTGAGTCTTTCTTCAGCCCTCACTCTGAAATGCCTCCCTGTAAATCCCTTATGCCTGCTGTGCGCTGCAGAACGGGCACTGGTGCTCAGAGTGAGCAGGTCTGTCACTGCGAAAATCCGCATGTGGATGTGGCCCTTTAAGTGGCGTCTGCTGCTGCCTCCGTCTCATTCAGCGGCTGGGGATCTGGCAGCCCATGTCCTCACCCCTCCTACCTTCTGCTGTTGCAGGATGATTTCTTGAATTTCTCCCTAGTTGTGTAGCTTATTCATCTAGATCCCAGGTGATTTTTCTCTGCTGCTGCTCCTTGCTTCCATCACAACTTTGATTTGGTTGCCAGGGGATAAACAGAGCCTCTATCACCTACGCCATTTTTCCTCCTCCCATTAGTGTTTTTAAAACAGATGATTCTTCTAATGTGAAGCCCAAGTGGAAAACCACTTTTGTATACAAATAAAATTATTTGAAAATTCCGATCTTATTAATTCTTTATTTCCCTGATTTTGTCTTTTTCTTAAACTTTAATATGCATGTTTCTATTTTTCGTAGCAATAATAAGTTTATGAGTATATGCGCTGAATATATGACACACAGTGTGTTCTGTTGTCTGCTTTAAGGCAAAAGTAGTTCTCAAGCCTTTAGGAAATGCAGAAAAACTCAGTAAAATGGTTAAAAAGCCTGAGGGCAAAGCAGATTCAATCTTATTTTTCATTATCTGAATTTTTCCTTTGTTATATGTTGAGTTTTCTTTTTTATATCTTCACTCAAATATTTTATTAATAGGATAATGCACTTCTAGGGCAGAATGTTATATATTTCTTACATAAGTATTATCAAGGCTAACATCTAATGTTAATTCTCATTTAGTGTACAGTAAAAGCTTTTTTAAATGTTATTCTGGTCTGTCATTTTTATATCTCGTTCTGTTGTCAGATTTTAATAGCTACTTTGATAACATAAAAGGCAAAAAGGATTTTGCAGTACATGTTTAAAACTGGAAAATTGAGTGCGTCTTACCAGGAAGCAGGCCTGGGGATTTCTGGGGAGGAGTGAAGCAAACCAGTACTATACTTATTATAAGCCCTTAGTGTCATTTGACTTTTTAAAAAGTCATATGTATGTATTACTTTGATTTTTAAAATATATTTAAAATGTGTATCTGTAAAAACATTGATTATAAGTAATAAAGTACCCAAAGCTGGCATTAATGGTGAGACTTTCTCTGGATGGGGAAGTATTTTTTATTCCTTATGTTTTCCTTTCTCTTGAACCATAATAAGATTTTGATAGTGTCATAAGGACACCTCTAGAAGAAAAATGACCAGGCAGCATTTTTACATGTATATATTTATAGAATTAAAATAATTCATATGAATTCAGTTCCACTGGCATTTTCTTATTTTCATTCTCCTCCCTTGTATCTGCTTTACTTTTTAGTTCCAGGCAAATAGTTGGAAAAGTCTTATCCTCAAAATATGTCAAGGGTTTGTGAGCCCACTGCCATCTCATTATTCCTATGAGCTTCAGCATCTAATCAAGCAGATGTTTAAAAGGAATCCCTCCCATCGTCCCTCAGCGACCACGCTTCTCTCTAGAGGCACTTTAGCTCGGCTCATCCAGAAGTGCTTAACACCTGAGGTATGCTCTGTGGAATTGGTTGAACAGTTTTCAAGTGTATGGTAAACAGTTTGTTATCTTTTAAACAGTTACATGTTCTACATGCTTATAAAAACTCAAGTAGTGCAGAAGTGTATAAAAAACATAAAAAGTTAAAACTTCTTTTCTCTCTTTTCCTTTCCACAATGCTATTCCCCAAATATGATCACAAGTACAGTTTTGCATATTCTTTCAGATATATAAGTATCTGTGTGTCTATATTATATGTATTTTTAAATGGCATTTTTACTTTTCAACTTTCAATATTGTTGGGAAGAATTTTGATAAATGACATGGCAGTGTCTAAAATATGTTTCACTCCTTTAGATTCTCTGCTTTAAATTTTCAGATCATCACAGAATATGGCGAGCAGGTGTTAGAAGAAACTAAAAAAATCTAAACATAGTACACTAAGAAAAAAGGGTAAGAATTTTAGAAAGCTTATTTTTTTTTACTGGACATTACTTTAAAATATAGTATACCAAAAAAGAAAAACATAATTTCTAGCTATTAGAGAGGTTTTCAGAGATACTCCTCAAATCTACAATTTTTTTTTTTTTTTTACCTAAGACATATTTCCATACCAAATCTTACACATGTAGTTTGTCAGAATCAAAAAGCCCAGTTTGGAGATTTTAGTGATATACAAAGATTATTCTCTGTTTCCTTATTACTACCATGTTTACTCTGGCTTCTGTGGACTAACCTAGAATCCAGCCATGAAAATATAATGTTCATCTTATAGGAAATTTTATCCCCAAGTTTCTAAAGAACTGTCTTGTACCAAATTCTTAAAGACAGAGCCTTGACGAAAGTTGGAACTGTTAACATAATAGCTGCAACAAAATTTTCATACATCTGTTGTCAATCCTGAGCAAATTGCAAATTTAATTTACTATCTCTGGAAATTGCCATCTCTTAATTTTTGCAAAGCTATATTTGTTCCTTTTCATTTATCATCAGTGACTCAGATCTTCCATCTGAAGAGATCCAATAAAAAAGTATATATGACCAGAATAAAAGAGAAGAGTTAGGACACAGAGAAGGTCATCCACTGCAGGGACATGTTGCAAAACCTCCAGTTTGGTGGCTCATTATCTCAGGGTTATATACTACAAAAGAAACACTTTGACAACTACTGTTTTTAGAGTTAAATTTTAAATGTTATTTTTGTAATGTAAACCCTTCTTGTCATGTAAACTCTTCAGTTTTACAATTCAGCCTTTTCTCCATGACTTAAGAGGTTGCCAGTAATCTTTGTGTCACCAGTTTGGTTTAGTGTACATTTCACTTAAGGTATTGTTATTATGTAGCTTTTATTCATATCCCAGTGGTGGGAAAATTAGTCTTAAAATGCTGGGCAACAACAACAAAAGCGTCCAAGAAAAGTGTCAAGGTAATTTGGAAAAGTGTAGTTTTACAATTTCTAAAAAGGAGTAAACCAGCGGAAAGGTGCCACCATGTTGGGGCTGTGTGTCTGGTGGCATCACCATCTAGTCTATAGACAGCGAAACCAAAACATAATAATAGCTATGTGAGGGCAGGGACCGTGTCTCATTTGCTCACTGTCGTATCTTCAGTACTTGTCATTGTAGATGCTCAAATTGCAAGTTTTTAAAATGTGGAATGAATGAGGAACACGAGTGCAGGCCTCTGCTAGAGGAAAATCAGGCAGGAGCCATCCTTACCAAAGGGATCTGTTGTTGCTCTCTGACTGCCACTGGTCTCTTGTGATGGACATCTGTTCCACCTGCTATCACAGCTATCAGCAGAAGCTCAGACATCATAGCTAGTTTGCGCTGAAAATGATAATGACTTCAGTATGCAGAGTATCTTACCTCCTAGAGTCTAAGTGAGTTAGTGTAAGTAAACAGATGTCAGCTTTCAGATTATGTTAGGAATAAAACAGCTGAGGTATATTACTAGATGGTTAAAGCTTGGTCTCACTAGTCAGGCTAATGCTTTGGTTCTTTGACTTTAAAAACTTCATGTGTCTTCATTTGTCTCTTAAGCTTTATGCAAATCACATTAGCAGCTTAAAAATGTGAGCCTTTCTGTGCTTTCTCTTTTTACCTTCTCTTTTCTCTTTAAGCAGACCCCAGCAGAATCAGGATTGCTTTGGAAAAAGAAGCAAGGACAGTGGTAAATGCTTTAAAATTCAATTTATGAAACAACTATTTCCTGGGTACTGGTGCTGTTAGGTGTTATGGGATATTTGGAAGACTGTAATGTAGCCTGGTCTCCCCAGTTTAATAGTTTTTCATCTTTAGGCATGTTAAGTGATTGGTAGCTGTTGTCCTGTGCTGCCAGTGAGCCACTTTAGATCACCATTTGTTTTTTTTGTTTGTTTTTAATTATTGGTGACAAGTGGTTTTAATATAAATGTGAGAGAACTTTGTTCAGCTTTCAGTTATGAAAATCTCATTTTAGCCTAACTTTTGATTTGTTTTTTATTGTGGTGAATATATATATATATATATAACAGAATTTACCATGTTAGCCATTTCTGTGGTATTATAGATACAATTCAATGGTATTAATTACCCTAACCCTTCACAAAATTGTGTAACCATCACTACTATCTGTTTCCAGTACCTTTTCATCATTCCAAACAGAAACTCTGTACACATTAAACTGTAACTCCGCATTCTTTTCTTACCTCCACACCCACTCCAGTCCCTGGTAACCTCTTTTCTACGCTCTGTCTCTAGGACATAATTTACCTATTCTAAATATTTCATATAAGTGGAATCATACAATGTTTTTCCTTTTGTGTCTGGCTTGTTTTGCTTTGGTTCATATTTTCAAGGTTCATTCACATTATGGCATGTATCAGAATTTCCTTCCTTTTTATTTAGACCACTGTTTTGATATTGACATCTTTCTGTTTAAAAAATTTTAGTGCCTCACATTATCCCATGAATCAACTACATTTTTCAGCCGGGCCTTCAAAGTCCTACTCGTTGTTCAGCCCTAGGCAACTGTGAATACTTTTACACTAAAGCAGCAGTAACGTTAGGCTTGGTAACAGCCTGTCTACTTCCTAGTGTTGTCCCAGCTCTTTCCTTAACTTGTGTCCTATTGATGTTTTTTTTTTTCTTTCTTCAGCATTTTAATCCATCTTTAAACATAAAAAGGAAAGAGTGTACTAACAAATTATTCTATTTATGGAAAGTAGTAGTAATTTATAAATTTTTGAATGAATCTTAGGTTGTAAATAAATAGCAATATCCCACCATAATTATGTTGCTGCAAATGGAATATATCCTGCCTCTGTATGTTTTTTTCTTTGCATGGCAATATTTTTTCCAGCTTCATCAAGGCATACTTCACATGCATAAAATTTACTCATTTTTAGCATACAGTTTGATGAATTTTGGTAATTTTATAGTCATATAACCACCACCACAATTAAGATATAGAAATTCCATGCCCCTAAAAAGTTTTCTGCTGGCCCTTTGTAGCCAATCTCGACTCCCGTCCCAGGCCACCACGACTGTGATTTTAATGCCACCTAGAGTAGGTGTCAGTCAGTGTGCTTTCACACGATGAAAAAGATATGTAAACAAAATGGGGAAAGAGGCAACAAAGTAAGTTAGGTAAGAAGAGTTGAGGGAGGAAAGGAGTCCTGGGCAGGCCTGCAGGTGCGATGGGCATCTAGGCCGAGCTGGGTGACGCTGGCCCGGAGTGGTGTTGGAAGCTAGTCTCTGTGTAGGGCAGTGACTCTGAGCTGGATGGAAGCTGGGAAACCCCCAGGAGCTTTTCAGAATTGCTCATCACAGCCACCCCTCCAAGATTGCGGTGTCTTTGTCTCCTGGGGGGAGGGGCTTTGAAATCATGCCCCCTGGATGTGTGGGGAAAGATGGCTGAGAACCACTGTATAGAAACAAGTAAAATGTGCCAGCTACAGCCAGCTGTTTAACTTATTGATTCATTTAACAAATCATTGAAACCTATGTGTTGGAGACTATCAAGGCACTGGATATATTTTCCTTCTCAAAATACACACAGGTTTACAGACTAGATAGTGTGCTCCTATACTTAATGAGATCAAGAGCTTAGATATTTGGAAAAATACTGAATTAAGTGGGAACATTTTGGCCATATGTAACAACTTTATAAAATATCGCATTTTGATATTTCCAGACCAGTATAGCAAACCATATTGAAATTTTTTATTATTTCCTCTATAAAAATCTCTCAAATATCTTTGTTGTTTTTATATATTCTCTTCATAATTGCCAGGATTAATATTAACAGCTAGTAATGTATACAACTTAATATACATATATGAATGTATATGATTTTTAATATATATGCAATATGGTTGTTAATATACACTTATATGTAGGGTTCTATGGATATTAATTTTTAGTTCATTAATCTTTATTTAAAATTAAAATATCTGACTTCACATAGTTTACTTTTTTTGTAGCAATTCATGCATTGTTTAAACTGTATTTTTAATCTCTTTTAAAGCAAGGGGAAGAACAAGACAGAAAGTGTAGCCACACTGATTTAGAAAGTATTAATAAAAATTCAGTTGAAAGCGTTAAGGAGAGTAAACAGAGAAGAGAAAGGTAAGTTCCTCAGATTCTAATCGTTGTATAAGTCAGGGGTTGGGGAAGATAGAGGGAATACGGTGTTACACTGCTAGGTTGTAGGTGTCCCAAACAGTGGACAGGTGGATTTTTGTTTGCTTATCCTGTAATTTATTTATTTTAAGAATGTTTTATCTACCCATAAAAAAAAGTTGATTATTAATAAGAGCCTTTAGAAAAACTAGTATTTGTTACGCTCCCCACCATAAAAGCATGGCATTCAGTGTGTATCTAGGTATGTTAAGTACATACTTACTGATATTATTTTTAAAAATTCACCTTCATGATTTGTGTTCCCTTTTCATCTGAATTGATTTTTCATTTCTTTTCATTTCCTTTGGTACTTAGACGTGAAATAGATTGTCAGAGCTGAGTTTGAAAGAAAAGAATTACTTCTGTGTTAGATAAATACTATGTGGATATAGATGGAATAAATAAAAGAATATGCTCAGCAATCCTTTTTTATATTTTAAAACCAGATACTAAATCAGTCCATCTGAAGAAAGTCAGCTCACCAAGGCCTCTCCGGCGACAGTGGGAAAAAAACATATCCAATCCAGCACTTACAGCTTTGGAAAATGCATCTATACTCACCTCCAGTTTAACAGCAGAGGATGATACAGGTTAGCCGTCAGGTTGCATACTGCTATTACAGAATATTTTCTAATAGTGATTTAATGGGCTAGAGAGTTTTTCATTTTTTTTTTAAACGTCATTCCGTGAAGGATACTTGATACCACACATTAGAGCACTGCCAGCCAGTTGAGTGAAATAGATTTTAGTAGAGAGCAAAATTAATTTGTTTGAAATATGATCTGGAAGGTATATGCTACAAATCTTTCTTATTTTGCCCTAATTTTTCTCTTTTCACAACCAGGTGGTTCCGTAATAAAGTACAGTGGAAATAATACCCGTAGGCAGTGGCTCAAAGAGACTCCTGAAACCTTGTTGAACATCCTGCAGAATGCTGATCTCAGCTCGGCGTTTCAGACATACACAATATATAGACCAGGTGATTCATGTCTATTATGTAGCCGTGGAAACCCTTTGACTTTTAAAAAATGGTAGTGAAATATATACATAACATAACATACACATAAATATACATAACAAATTTACCATTTTGACCAGTTTTAAGTGTACAGTTCAGGGGCATTAAGTACATTCATATTGTTGTGCAGTCATCACCACCATCCATCTCCAGAACTCTCCCCATCTTCCCAAACTGAAACCCTGTACTCATTAAACAATAACTCCCCACTGCCCCCTCCCAGAATACCTTTGATTTTAAAGTTATAAATAACTCAGAGCATTGTACTTTTAGGTTTTCTTGAATCTTTTCTAGCTAGTCTTAAGCTATAATTAAAATTTTCCACAGAGCTATAGTACTTCTTTGCCCATTTGTTTGCTTATTTTAATAATCATGTGACTATTTTCTTTGAAGAGTAGCCTGTTTTTCCTATGCAGATACACTAGGGACTTTACAGTTCAGACTTCAGCACAGTAAAAAACCGCAATCTGACTATCTAAAGATAACTTTTAATGCTTTAATAAATGAGGTTTTTCATTGTATTCTGAATTTTTGCTTTTGAAGAAAGGCATATTTTTAAATTTAATACACATACGTATGCTTACTAGACCTGTTTTATTCCAGAAATCATGCTGGGTAATGTGGGGAGGCATGCAAACAAAACAGAACATGGCATTGTCCTCAGCTAGCAAGAATTTGGGGGGTTTTGTCCAACGTGTGAAATAAGTAAATACTGTTCAAATTAGCATGATTTCTGTTAATATTCCTCTGAAGGTTCAGAAGGGTTCTTGAAAGGCCCCCTGTCTGAAGAAACAGAAGCATCAGACAATGTTGATGGAGGTTACGATTCTGTCATTTTGGATCCAGAGAGACTTGAACCTGGAGTGAATGAGGACACGTACGTCTTGATGTACCTAGAAAGCTTTATTGTGTCCATGTGTAATTTAAATTATACCTTAATAATTTCAGGCTTAATAGGAGCTGGTTATATTATTTTATATCATAAATGAATATTTATATCTTGATCTTGTCTGAGATAGGTAATGTGTAATGGTAATTACAGAATTCCTAACTGAACCATGTGTTTATAATCATTCAGCTTGGGCTTATTTTTTAATATATTAGATTTTACATTAAAAAAATTATAGACATTGAAATAAGTGATCTTTTGGAAGAGCTGGCGGTTTTTTCTCTGTTCAGTTGTCTTATGGAGCTCACTTTTCAAAAATGTGAATATTGTTGTGGTGGTGTTCTGCTTTGCACAAATATTTACCATGTCCCTAACATGGAGGCTTAACATTCACATTGTTTTTTCACAGGGACTTTGAGGAGGAAGATGACAGCCTTGACTGGGTGTCAGAACTGAAGCACCGAGCTGGCTGGCAAGGAGCGTCTGATGGCTAATGTCCAAGGAAATGTTTCTTAGTCACATTGTATAGATGTTTAAAGTGAGGAATTAATATTAGCTCACAGGATGTATATTTTCCTGGAAACAGGGGGAAACTGTGCTATTTAAACTTGTTCCTGATTAGTATTATGAGGTTAAAAAAAATCTACAACTTGCGAATTTTTGAATTCAAAGGAGAAAGTGTAGCGTAATGGGCGTGAGCTTTGTGGGCTTTGCATCAGAACAGAAATTGGGTGCTACTTCTTACTGTTTGTGGGATTGTGGGAAATTAACATCTTTGGGTCTGGATTTGCTCGCTATAACATGAGGATAACAATGCCTACCTCTTAGGGATGCTGACAGTAGAGCATGACAGCAGTCCATAATGTTATTTTTTGTGTTGTTAGGACTTGTGTTTATTACTGTGTAACTCTTTTTACATTCCCTAAAAATTTGAGGATCTCAATATTTTAATTATAATGTGTGCAATTTTTCAATGATGTGTGCAGTTTTTCATTGGTCACTGGGTAGTAATCAGTGGTCTTCAATGATCTTCACACTACTAGCTGTCCTTAAATATAGCCCTCTAGGATACACAAAAGAGCCCAGGTCAGAGGACCCACTGTGGGAAGAGTGAGGTAGACTCTATATCTTGTTGGAAGGTGTCGTCCTGTACATGAGAAAGGAATAGGGCCAAAGGTGAGGAATCAGTATGGAAAAGTATCAGAAACTAGAATGTTGTGGACCTAATGGAGGGGACAGGATCCAGCATGTGTGGTCACCATGACACGCTGTGCTGGGTCCTGTCATTTAATTCTGTGATATTTTACTAAAGGAGAAAGAGGCTCTTCCCAGTAGATCCCACAGGGGCAGGTGTGAGAACAGCATAAGCCTGACCTGATATGATATAAAGGGAACAATGATCAAGTGAAGAATAGGAGGAAAATAGTTGTGAAACTACAGTATAATCATTATAAGGATCTGCTGAAATGTGGAATACATACATCTTTGAAGATTTAAACATTTAAAAAAAATTTAACATACAAAAACTGTGGTATAGACCTTCACTTCCACACAATTTATTTATACTTTGACATTTAGTCATCCTTAGTTCTCCTCTGGTCTTTGACGGTTTCTCAGTCTTTATTTTTCAGGACCTTAACATTTTTGAGGAGTTTGTTACATATTTTGTAGAATGTTCCTCAGTTTGAGTTTGTCTGATGTTTTTCTCATGATGAGATGTGCTCTTCCCTTCACATCATATCAGGGAGAAAGTGATCTCAACATGACATTACTTTAGTAACCTTGATCATTTGGTTAAGGCAGTGCCTGTAAGGTTCTCCACTGTAAAGTTATTAAGGTGCCATTTCCGTGCTCTGTTAGGGTGTAATGTTCCATTTCTCTGCTCTAAGCAATCACTAAGTCCAGCCCATACTCAGGTGGAGAGGAATTAAGCTCCACCTCCTGAATGGGGGTATAATCCAATACTAAGTCATTTTGTTTTGCTGCTGTAATTCTAGTTTTGGCCATTGAGAGTTGTTTCAGATTGGCTCCTTTGTCCCTTTGCTATGCCTTCACCCTATGTGTTTTAAGCACCTTCTTACTTTCTGAACTTACAAGAACATGGCCCAGGCTCATCTTGTACCTTCTCTACCCCAGCCCCAGAAGCAGCCATTTCTCCAAGGAGCCCTGGTTTCTTTCATTGGTTAAGAAACCAAGAGCTGGGTGTTGGGTGTGTTCATTGCTACAGGAGTGTCACTGCTTCTAGGCCCTCTCAGCAGAAAGAGAGTGTGTGTATACACACATACACACACTATCCTGAGTATACATTCACATCTATAGTCTGTATCTCTCCATCTGTACATAATTAAGCTAAACATGGATTCATAGTGATGTCTTGGACTCCAGTACCACAGGGTTCATTCTAGCCTCCCCTGCTTGCTTTTCTGTAGCTTTTCTCTGACAGCAAGAAACCTACCTTGTACCATCCACCATCCACTAACTTAGTTGTTTGACATCAGTATACATGTAAAACAGTTTACAAATTATTAACTCATACCCCTGTGAGAAACAAATTTACCAACTAGAAGAGTTTATGTATTATTCTTATTGTCTTGAACCTTACAATTCTAGTCAAAACCCCATTTCCCAAAGTTACCTAGGTTAGCTCTTTAAAAAAAAAAAACAAAACTATTCTTGAAGACTTAAGAGTTAAGGATGGCAGAGATAGTTTTAAGGCTATTTCCAGATACTCAGCTTCCATAGATACTGTATTCTATACCTCTTAGTCATCTCAAATCTTAGTATTACCTCAGTGCATAAACATTTCCAAACCACCAAAGGGAACTTGAAACTGTATAAGAAACTGTATCATGATTGAATAAAAAATCCTTTCAAAAATCAGTTTGCAAGATTTTTCTTTTAATAAAATTTCAAGAGACATGGATGATTAGAAGCTGTTTTTAGTGATAGATTAACATGGTTCTTGACATACGAGACAAGAATTGAGGAACACTTTTACCAAAACTACCAATTTCTATTATATGAATGAGGTTTCTGAGCACATACAGTTTAGGAAAAATTCGAGAATCACTGTTGAACGTTGTATATTCCAGCAAAGAGCATTCCTCTATGAAACTAACAACTAATTGGGAGAGAGGAAGAGGAAAACCCATTCAGGTCTTCAAGAGATGAATTTCTGAGGCAATTTTACTTTTTATAAAAGTATTTACCAATGTGATTGATTTTATTTTGATAATTGTGTACTACTAGTAGTAATTTTAATTATCCAGTACAAAAGCCTATGGTCAGCAAATAGAAATTTCCATTTATGTGATAGCGTGACCAATAAGATTGAAGTATGAAAAACATTAGTTATGTAGATATGAGTTCAAAGAAAGGAATGTTGTAAACTTTGATTCTTAAGAGCTTTTTTTAAAAAAAATAGATGATGGTTTTCAAATTTCCACGGTCTTTAGATTCCATTGGCTATGTTTTTCTTGTGTGAGTATTTATAATTGCTGGAAATTACACCCTTTTCAACGACTAAACATGTAATGAAACATTTTAGCAGCTTCATGTGGAACGGAATGGTGGGGGATAGGGCGTGTGTGTTTGCAGGTAACTGGGCAGCAAACCAGTTTTATAAGAGGATCCCATGGGAGGCCACCAGCTGTGACCAGAAGAGTAGGACTCCGTTCCAAGTCTCCATCTCTTGACAGCATTTGAGACCTCGCATAAACTTCCTGTCTCAGTTTAGCTTATTAGTAAACGCTCCAGGTCTACCTTGCTGGGTTGTTTGTTGTAAAGAATATGTTCGGAAAGCATCTGGTACACCGCACACAAGAAGGGAGGCGGTGTGCTTGTTGAGTATTAGCAAAGGAGTTCTGACGTAAGGCAAAGAGAGGTGACACCGCAGAGTCTCCACACTTCCTGGCCTCCCACCCCTCTTCAGGGTGCACTGTGTGGCTCGGTCCTCCCACTACTCCGGCCGGGGGCCCCGGGCCCCGGGCCCCGCCCACGTTCCCTTGCGGGGCTCCGCCCTGGCCGCCGAGACGCACTGCGGCCGCAGGAACCCAGATCCACCTGGGGCGCTTCTCTTCCCGCCCGCAGAGTCTGCGAGGCAGGTATGCAGCGGATGGGCCGCCCTTGTCCTTGGCCCAGGGAAAGGGATGGGTCGCACTGTGGGGGACCCGCAAGGGAGAGGAACTGTTTTCAGTCTAGGGCCGCGTCGGTCTCCATGGCAGCGCGCAGCGCACCCGGCGCACGCGCGCCAGCTAAAGCTCCACTGCCTGTCCGCTGGCCGCCTTCCAGAGTAGTTCTAAAGGAGAAAGATTTTCCCCCAAATCTGGGGTTTTACCCTCTGGTGCCTCTGGGCGGGAAGGTCACTGTTCCTTGCTTCCCGCGCTGGTTCACTCGAGGCCCGATTCTCCTTCTCCCGCCCTCAAAACTGTCTTCGGGTGTCCGCAGCCTCCCCTGGCTGAGGAGCTGGTGTCCAGCCCCATCCCAACTTGCCTGCTCACTCAGTTTATAAAAATCAGCATGTGCCCAAACAGTCGTATAAAGGGACATGCAAGGAACAATTTATAATAAAGTTTGCATTTCCATCTGTAAATGCTTGATGCTAGTAGATTCGAAGAAGTGCTGATGTAGCCTGGTGCCCACCGGTCTCAGCGACCAGGAGCAGCGTGGCCAGTAGGGGCGTGATTTTCCCAAAACGGTGCACAGTTCTGGTAAAGTTCCAAACAAAACAAAGCGTAGTCAAGCCTTAATTTACGTGTACTTTCTTTGAAAATTCACTATCAATTAAAACTGCAAAAAAAAAAAAAAGGATGCTTTGTATTTAGATGTAAAGTAGATTTGAGTACTAGCCGCAGATAATTACAAACGGATTTTTCCACGGACATGAATGTGGGAGACTTTCTAAGTTGTAGGGCCGCGGGACAATCCTTTATTGTGCAGTACCGTTTTTTGCATCTTGGAATCCGTAGTGTCTGTCCCATTGCCTACCACTTCTAAATGCCTCAGTGCTTCTCCATCTCTAAGAACACACCACACACACACAAAAAAACTCCATAAATTTCCAAAATGTCCCCTAGAGGGCAGGACTTCACCACTGAGAAAGGCTGCACTGTGAAACTACACAAGCATAAGGACATTTCTGCTTTATAGAGGTGGCAATGCTAGAGGTATTATATCTTTTCATTTTAAGAACTCGTTTTTAAAAAAGTATTATTTCCGCTTCAGAAATTAGGGAAGTGAGTTTTGCTCAGTTAAGTGACTTGCACAGGATCTCAACACTAAGCGTACCAAACCTGAGTTACAACTCAAGTCAGATCTCAGAGCCCACGGAGAAGCTCTTATCTCATTTTGCTTGTTACTTGGCCACAAGTTGAAGAGTTACTTGACTGTCTTGATGAGACTAAAAGGAAATTTTTAGCAAAATGAGTTATTTTACATCCTAGTGGTCAATTTTCTAATTTTGTTAACATTAATGAAAAAGTATGCAATAAATGTCATTGCTCTAATTTCAGGAACCTCCATGCATTGGAGACCATGGATAAATACGATGTGATTAAGACCATTGGGAAGGTGCCTTTGGGAAAGCATACTTGGCCAAAGGGAAATCAGACAGCAAGCACTGTGTTATAAAAGAGATCAATTTTGCAAAGGTAAAGCTAAGAAGTTCCAATTCCTGTTCATATTCAGTAGCATATTCAGCGGCTATTTTAATCCAGTATGAAAAGGAAACGCATTTTGTTTTGTTTTCTTTTTACAAGTGCAAACAAATTGACTCTAGTTCACTCAGCCTCCTAAATTTGTTGTCCAAACAACCACCAATGATCTTATTTTTAAAAAAGAAAAAAGGATAAAAAGAACTCATACCACCCTGGTTCCTATGGCACTCCTTAGTGGCCTGCAAGGCCTATGAGATGCCCACCTCCCCTAGTGCTCGACTTTTCCTCTTTTTGCCCAAGGGTGGTGAACTTCCTCTGTGTTATCTTATTAAGGTCACCTCCACAAGGAGGTCTTAGCTCAGGTAGTTCCCCAACCTCAATCATTCCTTATCACACCACCTGATTTATTCTCTCTCTCTCTCCCCTGCCCCCTTCCTCCCTCTTTCTCTCTTGTTGTCATTGTCAAGATGTAGCCACTAGTCACATATAGCCATGGAGCACTTGAAATATGGCTGATATGACTGGGGAAATAAATATTTATTGGTTCATCTTATTAATAGCATTTATAATGACCTGGGGTTATTTTTGCTCACTTATTTCTTCATTTGTTTATTGTCTGTCGCCCTTAGCATACAGAACAGTGCCTGGCACATAATAGGTACTCAAAAATATTTATTGAATGCATTTAATGAATGTAGGAAACCATATATAATTGTTAGTCTACTGATTTTGTAGAATAATTAAGTATATTTATTAAAAGGGAGTCATTTTTGCTAAAGTCCCCTTGGTCAGTGTTTATGTCACCCTCTCTAGTGATATGTGTTCATTTCAAAATATATTGGGACAATGATGTCCATTGCATGCTAGAATTAATTTTAAGGCAAGTATTGTTGGTTGCCTTCTAGAATTTATGAATAGAGTAGCAGACAAAAATTTATACAAAATATGTGCAAAATGGACTGCTCAAGTTGCACAATGTGAATATACTTAAAACTACTGAATTGTATACTTAAAAATGGTTAAATGTTATGAATTTTATATTTATTTTGTCACATTTTTTTAAAATAAAAGGACTACCCAAACTTACATTAAAGCTCAAAGTATAGTGAATAGTTTCTAGGAGAATGATATATTTACCAAAATAGGATCCTTTTCATGGATCCATGACATATTTCTACTAATGTTCTTTTATTTTAGTGGCCCGTCAGAGCTTTCTTTCCATGCCATTATTCTGCTCACTCTCTTTTGTTTATCTGACTCTTTTTTCTCAGGCCTCTCTTTCTCTTCACCCTCTGTGTGTCCTTTGCCAACTGTCATCTCTTTCTGTACATTGTGGTATTGCCTCATTTCAATTTTTACCACTAAGCAGATCACTTTAAAACTCTCTCCAGCCCTGATACCTTCCAGCACCCAAGTTCTGCATTTCATCTGCCAGCTAGATATTTTCAAGTAATATTTCTGTTAGTAATCTACTATTTGTGTAACATATTGCCTCAAACTTAGTGGTTTCAACAAGAAACATTAATTATCTCCCAGTTTCTGCACATGAGGAATTCAGGGTGAAGATCACCAAGGACCATCTCGAAAGGACCATGATTGTACCCCAGATAAAGCAGAAATTCCTCATCTTGCTAAGCAGACCCACTTCATCTGCCATGGGCTGCACTGTGTTGATGACATCAATGTCCTCTGGTATCCAGGCTCAAAACCTTGGAGTTATCTGTGAATTTTTCCTCTCTCCACAGCCAATTTCTTGCTAAATCCTGTTGCCTCTTTCTTTTCCGTGAATGTGCTTCGTTCCTTTTGTTGGCACCCTGGGTCACTTGGATCACTTCAGCCGCTTTCCTGCAGCACAGCTTTGATACTGCTCCAGCCATGTTCCCAAACCTTCACTGGGACAGAAGTCATAAAGAAGACGATGGCTAAGTTTGACAACATAAAGCTATAAAACTTCGTGTAACAATAAACACCAGTAATAAATTGAAAGAAAATTGACAAAATGTCAAAAATATTTGTAAGTATAGACTAAAGGGTGCTAGCTTTTTATAAATCAATAAAAAAATGAAACCCATACAAAAGAAGTCATACAAAAATTTCAAACTCATTAGTAAACTAATGTAAATAAATCAATAAATTATCATTTTTTGCTTATATAATTGAGGAGGATCACAAATAATATAAAAGTGAGGGGAAGCAAGTACTGTCTTTACTGATGCCCTGTCTGACAAAGAGTAAGGTCCAAATACATTGAAGATGAAAAATAATCAGGCCACAAAAAGGTATATGTGTGTGTGTACGTGTTATATGAGTTATATATATATATACACACACATATATATATGAGTATATATATATAAAAGAGTTATATATATATAAAATATATATGAGTTATATATCTATGAGTTATATATATATATAAGATTATATATATATATGTTTAGTGTTTACATGGGTGCTGTTAATGTTACATATACACACACAACATTAATCTAAGTGGCTGGAAAGATTTTTCTCAACCTCTGTTGAGATCCTACTTCCAGATATATTACTGTTTTGCCTCAAATAAATTTTTATAAAAATTCACTTAAAATCTGAGTAGCTTTTAGAAATGATGTTGTAGGTGAAGTATTGCATGGAAAATACCACAACTTTGCTAATTGAGAAAATAGTATGTGTAGAATGACACAACCTTTGTAAAAAATCTATACAATATGTATTAAGGTATGTGTATACCCACAGGTACATTCACATACATACAGAGAAAAAAAGACATATTTGTTATTTTATAGGTGGAATGTGGGATTATTAATAATTTCAGCCTTGTACTTTTTATATTGTTTTCACTCATTAGATGAGTTTTGACACCCCCTCTGATTTGTTCCCTAATCCCATTTCCAACCTCCCCTTCAAGTACCCTTCTGTTTTTCCACATACAAATCCTTCGCACTCCAGCTTCTATGCTTTCCTGCGGGGTTCTCACTTACAAGAAGGTCTTTGCCTGCCCATCTTCAACCATCAAGATCCCACTTGTTCAAGGCCGGCTCCAGGATGCCTTCCAGGGCCTTCCCACTCTAAACTTCTAAACTGATCTCTCTTTCTCCATAAACTCCATAGCTTTTTATTGGTGCTGCAGTTACGGTACTGAATTCTTTCCACGTTGATGTGCTTCAGCTGTTTATTTTGTGCCTTCCCCTTTTCTGAAATTATGTGTTTTATGCAGCAGAATCCTTATTCATTCATCCTGACATTCCACATAGCACCTAATAATGCTTTTGCATCAGCAGGTATTCAATAAATAGTTACTGGAGAAATGATTCAGTGAATAGGTATTTTCAGGACCTCTGGCTCTATTAAGCTGGTGCATACTTGGGAAGTATAAAACCATTTTAATTCTAAGTAAAGAAAAAATATTTGGGAGGTGAATTTGTTAAGGAACTCAAGGGGTTTGCCACTTGGGTGTTCTGTTTCAAGAATGAGACGCTGTTGTTGTTAAATGGTTTTATTATTAACTTTTGTTGTTAAGTGTTATTACCTTGCAGCAAGTAAAGGAGAAGGGATTCACACCCAAAGCTTTGTCTGCCGGAAGGGAGGCTTGGCCATTGCTTATATACACTATTCAGTTAATTACATGTTGATTTCTTCTTTGCAGTTGGCTAAATTTATCAATTTATGGACAAGCTCATCAGGTTATAGCTGCCTCTGCAAAATACTGTGCTATATTTTAACATTTAGCAAGAACAGCATTTAGTAAGAACTGCCCAGACCTTGAGATGCTTGTCCTAACAAACCATCTGTAAAAATATATATTAATGCATTTCATAGTATTCTCTCCCATTATTTAGTATAGGTGATCAAAAATGGCATACAGCACAAACTTTTTTTCCGCCCTTTTATTCATGAGCCAACTTTGTCTCCATACTATAAATAAACAGAATGTTATATTAGGCCTCGTTTTTCTCACTTTCCCACATTTCTTTATGTTAACAAGTTTGCCTAGCAACATCTGTGTCACACAGTATTAATGTTTATTCTTTCTTCCTTTCTATGTTAATGTAGTTTTTCATTATTTCTTATCTTGAGAAATTTACATTTTTTCTCATTTCTCCAATACTTCTCAGAAAACTCTAGACCGTAGAACTTAAATTGCTTATTTTGTTACAGGAACCCAAAAGCAAATATTTTCTGTCATTCCTACCATTATCAAGCATACTCTTTTATTTCTTGCCTCAAAAGAGTGTTATATGTTTTCTTGAAATTATAAGAATAAAAATTTTTATTGTAGAAATTTTGAAAAGAAACAAAGGGTAAAATAAGACCATTTAGAGGAAAATAAAATTGCTTAAAACCTCTCTCTTAATCACTATAACATTATGGTGATTCTGTCTCCAGGTTATCTTTAATGCATTACTGTATTTTATTTATAATTATTAGAATGCTTGGTGTCATGGTGGATATACTATTTTATAGCAGCTTTTTATACTTAGCAATATATTGTGAATATATTTTGTCAAGTTTTCATATAATAAAATATTCTTGCATGATAATATTAAATGTTCCAGTAACAATACTGTTACCACATACCAGGTGTCTATTACATGTCATGCCATCCTAGGTGTTTTACATACATGAGCTTCTTTAGTCTTCCCAACAATCCTGAAAGGTAGATCTCATTACTCTCATTGTATAGGTGAAAGAGCTAAGGCTCAAAGAGCTTAAGCGATTTGCTCAAGGATGCACAGTAACCTAGCACATCCTTGCTCTTTCTCTGCTCTTTCCACTGGAATACATTGCTTCCCTTGATTTTTTAATGACAGCATATCACAACATCAGGTTTAAAATACCACAATTTATCTAACTCTTTTTTCTACTTTCAGACAATTATATTGTCTGATTTTTTTTGCTTTGATTAAATACCTATATATGTAGAGTATGATTCATATTTATTAAACAATATACATAGTATATATTATATAAGTAGATATATTTACCTATACATGTATTAAATAAAAAGGGTCTAAAAATTAACAGTAATTACCCTGAAAAAATAGGAACTCATGGAATGGGTGGGGAGGAAAAAGGAAAGTTCCATTTGATCTTATCCACTTCTCTCTGGCTTAAAATATTTTTTAAAATCACAAGCATGTATTTTTAGAGTAATTAAAAATTAAAAATAAAACATTTTAATGATGGATTTTGTATGAGAATCTTCAAGCACATTTCTGATTATTTCCTCTGGTTAAATTTTCAGAAGACATTATTAATAAGTCAAAAATAAAAGCATTTTAAAGGTCCTTATTACATACTGTAAAATTACTTTCTCAGAAAAACTACCCATTTATAGACTTACCCATTTATATACTTACACTGGAAGTATATGAGTGTTCATTTTGCTGCTTTCTGGTTGACAGTGGGTATTAACATTCTTTTGGTCTTTGCCAATTTTACAGAACAAACATTCTATCAAAATTTGTTTTAGTTTTTATTCTTTCATTCCTAAGTGAAGTTCAGTATTTTTCTCTGTCAGCTATTTTTATTTCTTTTATTTTTTGAGTTGCCTATTCAGATATTTTGCCATATTTGTATTTAGGTTTGCCAGAATTAATTTTTAATTAATTCTTATTAATTGCCAGAATTCTTTATATATTACAATTACAAAAGTTTTGTCAAATATATTTTAGGTTTTTTTTTTTACCTAATTTATGTTTGCTTTTAATTTTGTTTATAATATTCTTATGAAAAATAGTTAAATTTTTTTAAGGAGCTAAATCTATCAATCTGGTAGGAATAATTCGGTAATTTTTGTTTCAAAACTCATGTACTATCTATACAATTTAAATTGGGGTGGAAGATATTGAAGCTTAGAAAGGCTAAATAACTTACTGAAGGATACGATACATACATAGCTAGAAAGCTGTAAAGTTGGGATCAAGAATGTTAATTTTAAAAAATTCTTATTTCTGAGTGACGATGAGGAATTTGGGAACTCATCCATTATGTGTGCACCAATGGTAAAAGAACATTATGGAGAGGAACAGAAGGTGGAGCAGCTGGGCTGGAAGTCAGGGTGGAAATGACAAGTAGGCAAAGTGTCAGGAATGAGGGAGGAAAGGTAGAAATGAGGTGTGGCTACTGCCATTGACACCAAAACATTTGAAAAGTACTATCCACAGATGACAAATAAAATAACAAGAAAATACAGTGACTATAAATGAAGTCACAAGACACACTTTTTGTTTGAAAATGAAAAATGGAGTAATCTTAATACTGAACTTTACTAGTCTCATTTATGTGATATGTGACACATTTTCATATCTTAGGTTTTATTTGTTTCTTCTCAGCAGTGATTGCTTCTGGACATTGCATTTTTATAAAGAATTCCTTTGCTACTGAAAGATAAATATTAAAATAACTTTAGGAGCCTAAATAATTAATACAGTATCACCAGCCCTACTGAATTTTTTTTAAAATGTATATTTTTTATTACAGTTGACATTTAGTATTTTACTAGTTTCAGATGTACAGTATAATGGTTAGTATTTATATAACTTATAAAGTGATCTTCCTAAGTCTTGTACCCACCTGACACCATATATAGTAATTACGATTTTATTGACTGTATTCCCTAAGCTGTACTTTACATCCTGTGACTATTTTGTAACTACCAGTTTGTATTTCTTAATTTTTTCAGCTTTTGCACCCATCCTTCCAACCCTCCTATCTGACAACCATCAGTATGTTTTCTGTATCTATGAGTTTGTTTCTATTTTGTTTGTTTGTTTATTTTGTTTTTTAGATTCCACATATAAGTGAAATCATAAGGTATTTATCTTTGTCTGACTTATTTCACTTAGCATAATACCCTCTAGGGCCATCTATGTTGTTGCAAATGGTAAGATTTGATTCTTTTTTATGGCCAAGTAATATTCTATTGTATATATGTACCACTTCTTTATCCATTCATCTTTTGATTGGAACATTTACTACATTAACACTTAAAGTAATTATTGATAGGTATATAGTTATTGCCATTTTATTAATTGTTTTCTGTTTTTGTATTTCTTTTCTGTTTCTTATTCTCTTGCTCGCTTATATGTTGATGACTTTCTGGAGTGTTGTGTTTGGATTCTTGTCTCTTTATTTCTTGTATGTAGATTTTTGGCTTGTGGTTACCATGTGCTTCATGTACACCAAACTATGTTTATAGCAGTCTATTTTAAGTTGATAGTCGCCTAAGTTTGAACACATTCTAGAATCACTACCATTTTTACTCACCCTCTTTGTGTTTATGTTGTTATTGCTTTTTACTTCTTTTGTGCGTGCGTGTGTGCGTGTGTGCATGTGTGTGTGTATCCTTTAATTAACCATTGTAATTACACCTGATCTTCCTACTTTTTTCTTTTAACTTTTGTACTAGCTTTGTTGTTTGATCTACTAGTTTTATTATGTTTGCCTTTGTTGTTGAGAATTTTTTTCTTTGTGATATTTTCTTACATTTAAAATTTCCTTCTTAAAGAAGTCCCTTTAACATGTCTTGTAATACTGGTTTGGTTGTGATAGACCCCTTCAGCTTTTTCTCGTCTGGGATCAACTGAATTTTTAATATAGCAAAACTTTACCAGAAATAGTTATTTCTTTTTGTTGATAATTATCACTGACAAACTGTTGATTAGATATAGGGCACTTTGCTAATTCTAGAAATGTTGTTTCCTGATGCTGAGAGACTGGTTTTAGAGGTGCTGTTAAAAGCCAGGGAAATCTTGAAAAATTTTAGATGGGAATGAGCAAAAAGCATGTTCCTGAAAACAAGTTATCTTTACAGACTATTCTGTCTCTTAATATAATTTAGATGCCCATCCAAGAAAAAGAAGCTTCAAAGAAAGAAGTCATCCTTCTGGCAAAGATGAAGCATCCTAACATTGTAACGTTCTTCAGTTCATTTCAAGGTTTGACTTTCTAGCATTTTAAAAGTATTTTAATAAAGTATAGGCATGTAGACTTCTGTAAAGGATACATTCCTGAGAACTGTGTATAGTTTTGTGAATGGACTCGTTTTCCCTTTTACTTAAATTGTATTTTGAGACATCATTTTATTTCTTCTCTAGTGAGTTTTGGTAGATAGCTTTCCTAAGTTTTCTTAAGTTTCCCTACCTCTCATTAACTCTTACTCCCTCAAATAATTAATGATTGATATATTAGCTTTGCTGTAGTAAAGCTCTTCTCCTGAGAGAGAAAACAGCAAGACGCAGAGCCCGCCACACCATCACTCTCAGAGGCCTGCTAGGATGCGACACGTTTCTCATTTTCCTTATGTGCTCACATTCCTGACGCAGAGCTGCTGCGCAGCTAACCCTGATAATGGAGTGGTTGGAGGAGGGTATACTCTGCCCACATGACACCCTGAAGGTCCTGTGGCAAGAATGGGGCTGTCCGGCCCTCTTACAGAGATGCAGCTAACAGCCATTCGGTACGGCCAAGCAAATGGCAAAAATAGCGGGGAAAACTTTAAGGAGGCAATTCCTTCATGTACATACCTGAATATAACATCTGTCTGTATCCATCACTCTACACCAAAGGTAAGAGCAAAACAAGCAAACAAATAAACATGAAAAGAGCATTGGTCAGAAACCATCCATTCACTTACCAAATATTTACTGAGTGGTTACCACATGCCAGGCATTGTTCTAGGTACCAAGATAAAGCAGTGAACAAAACAAATGAAAATTCCTGTCCTCATGGAGCTTGCATTCGTGGGAAGAGACAGGCAATAAATGTATACAGTCCATCAGGTGTTTATAGGCTGGGACAGGGCTGTAAATGCCTTAGTTCACTGTGGGGTGTCCCGAATCTCAGCACTCAGCACCGAGGGTGCTTAGATTCATAGGTGGTAATTAGTTAATGAAGCAGGAGTTACCTGGATATCTATAAGCAACATCTGAGAGCTAAAAATAAGTAAATAAATAAACACTATTTTCTGAGCTTTATGCTGTGCAAAATACTGTGTTTCTTACAAATGAAAACCACTGCATTCAAAAGAGTTCTCTGTGTGAAGCCCTCTTTGACTCCGGGTATTTAAAAGAGCTTTCAGGTTTCTTCTGAGGTCTTCCTGGGAGCCGAGCAGTACCTGTGAGCAGAAGTTGTATTAAAACACTTTTAGGGGGCAGTGCTAAATAAAGTGTCCAGATTCCTGGTCATCGATTCCTAACAACAATGCCATAGACAATCCTTCTTCTCAGTCTTTGGGTTATTATTGTAACTCCCTCTGTCTGGCTACCTCCTGCTCATCCTCAGGCCTCCTCTGAGATCACAGTTCAGAAATTAGCCCCCTTTACTGATCTTGCCAAGCACCTTGTACTTGTGCACATATGTCTATTTATATAAGCAATTATGAATTGGTTTAACATTTGTCTCCCTCTTAGGTAGAACACTAAATGGATTATTTTACTTACCACTTGATCCTCAGAATTTGGCACATAGTAGGTGCTCAGTACATATTTGCCAAATGAGTGCATGGCCTTTAATAGATGGAGTATATCTTTATACCATGCAAAATGGATAGCTGAGGACAGCTTACCCTGGATACTGTTATAAAATCAGTCATTTTTTACAGTATAAATAACCTTTGCTGAGTCTGTTAATGTTGTAAGCTTAATTTTCTTATGAAGTTTTTTTTTTTTTTTTTTTTTTTTTTAAGTAGAGCACCCCTGTGTTTACAAAAACTAGAGCTATTGTGATGCCTTTGAGTTTGCCTGGAGATTTTTGGGACCTGAAACACCAAGCTTATCTGAAATCTTTTAGAGAGTGTATGTAAAGACTCTGCTTGCCCTCAGGCAACTTATTTCTGAACAGAAGAACCCCAGCTGTAGTTCATTAAATGTTTGTCTACAGAGAGTATGAAGTTTTGTAGGTTTGACGCAACATACGAAAATAAGGAGAATGTGGTGAGATTTTCCTAAGGCTACATTAATTCCACTTAAATTTTTTTCAGTAAATGTTTAGCGAGTACCTGTTACACACCAGGCATGTTCTAGGTTTTGGTGATATACCACGAGGAACCAAACAGGAAAAAATCTCTTCACTGTTTTCTGTTCCTGCATAACAGTGACCACATTGTTAATGGCTTAAACCACACCCACTTATCATCTCCTGGTTTCTCTAGGTCAGAGGTCTGGGCTTGGCTTAGCTGGATTCTCTGCTCAGGGCCTCACATAGTTGAAATCAAGATGTCAACTGGGCTATCTCATCTGAGGCACATAGTTCTCTTCCATGCTTATTCATCTTATTGGCAGAATTCATGTACTTGTAATTGTAGGCCTGAGGTGTCTGCTTTCTTGCTGGCTGGTATGGTGGTGGGTGGTTCTCTGCTCTAGATGCCAACTTCCCTTCCCTGCCACGTGGCCCTTTCATAGGCCCTTTCCTGCGTGGAATCCCTCACTTCCTCTATCTCTGACCTCTAGACCCGGATTCAAATGGCTCCTGTGATTAAATCAGGCTCACCCCAACAATACCTTGTTCTATTAAAATCAGCCAATTAGTAACTTTCATTATATCAGCAAAATCCCCTTTGTTAACAATTCTGAGAGTGACATCCCATCATATTTACAGGTGCTGCCCTCACTCTAGGGAAGAAAGTATACAAGGTGTGTGCACTAGGGCCACCTAAGAACCTGCCTTCTATAACTGTGGAGCTTATATTTTAGGGGGAAAGGGTGGAGAAAGACAGATAATAAATGTCAACGTAATAAATACAATCGAGATAGTATGTGAGAAGGTGATAAGAGCTGTGGGAAAATAAAATAGGGTGAGGCAGGAGTGGAGGGAATGGTTTTAAATAGGGTGGTCAGGATGGGCTTTACTGTGAAGGTGACATCTGAGCAAAGGCTTGAAGAGCTATGCCGATGTCTGTGCAAGAGATTTCCAGGCAAGAGGAACAGTCACGGCAACGGGATGGGGCAAGAGCACATTGTGAGTGCACTGACTGGAGTGCTGCATATTCTTTTTCCTAGGCTGCTCCCCTCATTTCTGATTTCTAATTTCCGATTTCTTTAGAGTCGAGTAAGAATTTACGGATACTCTGTGCCCGATCCTTTAAAGCTTTCCCAGTTATTTTCCACTTGTCCCATTCAATGATTAAGTCAATGACTTAATTGTTTTTTAACTATTTACTTTTAGAATCCTTCAAAGAATTCGGTGTAGTTTTTGTAGAAATAATCACATCTTCCTTTTCCCATTTATAGTTCATTAGTTATGTAATAAATACAATAACAAGTATAATTAGCATAAAGAGCTTTGCGAGAACAAGCACGACCTCAGTCAGAATCAGTGGCAGAAGAGGTTCCTGGACATAGCAGAGAGTCTGATAGCCACCAGTGGAAACCTTAGTGGGCAGCCATAGCGGAGCGTGCCCATTAATCCAGTGAGTCCTCAATAACATGGTTAAATAAGTGCCATATAAATAAAAGTTTGTGCCCAAATTCAAGAAGGTCTATTTGTTCTTGGAGTGTTGGGAAAGACTCACAGCTGCTATTTTATAGCAGATTTCTAATCTTCATGGAATGTATTAATAGTAATAGCTAACATTTTTTTTGAACTGTCATTATGTGTAGGCATTGTTCTAAACATCTGACATGGGTTAACTCATTTAATCATTGCAACAATCCTAAGAAGAGTTTCTATATTATTATCTCCATTTTACAGATGAGGTAATGAGGCACAAGGAAATTAAAATAACTTGCTTAGAGCCACCGAGCTAAGAAATTTAAGTGGTGAAGTGAGATTAGAACCCAGCCCATCTTGATTCTATAGCCAGAGTTTTTAACTATATGTATATTACATTTTTCTGTTATAGTCTCCATCTTCTGGAACTTGAAAGGTAAATGATTTGTAAATATCTGAAGCTCCTCCAGAACTGAATGATGCCTTTTCTTACAGAGGACAACAGACTGTTTATTGTGATGGAGTATTGTGATGGTGGAGATCTCATGAAAAGAATCAGTAGACAACAGGGAGTGTTGTTTAGTGAAGATCAGGTAAAAAACACCTCTAAACACTTTTAATTTTCTTTTTAATTTATATGGGAGGGTATTAACATCTATAATGCCATAAGTAATATACTGCATTTAGGTGAAGCATGTTTTCTGGCAGAGAAATTCAAACCATGACATAGTAGATCAATACTCTCGATAGATTTGGTCCAGAACATGTTTGCAATTGAACTTAAATTGAATCTCTTTTTGAGAGTGAAGTTCGCCTGTGAAAAGTAGTGTTTTACTTTTGAACATCTCATGTAGCTGTCCCTGAGATAAATATTCATGGCTAAACAAAAAAAAAATCTGAATGTGGATGTTCCTTAGCCATTTTAAATGTGATATATTTACAGCTTCATTCTTCTTCCTTTTACTGTTTGGTACCCTGTGTTAAAATAGCTATCCCACTTTGCTAAGAAGGATAGAAGCTCTTCTTAGCAATGGCTATTTTGTTTCATTGTTTATGGAGAAGAAGCAAAAAGGTAAAGAACGACGACCTTAATTTTCGTTTTCGCTGTCAAACACATTCTTCTCCTATACTCTGAGCTTCCTTTGGAAACCTCTTGGGAGTTGTTCTCATGAAGGAGACAAGTGTGTGTGTGTGTGTGTGTGTGTGTGTGTGTGTGTGTGTGTGTGTGTGTGGAGAAGATCTGAATCAGGGCCTGCGTGATTGATGGGAAAGGTCACTGTCTCAAGCAGGGCCCAGGAACGGCTCACCATCTCTCTTTAGGCCATGTTTCCTTGGTCTTTTAGCATTTCAGAGCATCATGCCCATACAACTTCTTCCTAGAGTTAAAATGGAATATTTTGACTGTATCAATGATTAAAGAATCAATACCTCTAACCTCTTGAATTTAAGCATTTTCTCTATGCTTATTTACATTATATATTACATTCCATCTTTGCAGAAAATCTCCTTTCTTCCTATCTAGGTATTATTTTGCCACATTTAATAAAAATTCTTCTCCATAAAATTTTAAATTTTAATTTCCTGTTCTTGGGAGAGAACTAAAGTTACAACTGAATTGTAGTATCTGGAATATGGCTTCCCCCCAGCCCCCCTATTATTTTCCTCTTTCTGTATCATTTGGAGGACAGAAAACAAAATTTTAGAGTAGTTTAAATGAATCTCTATAGGCATAGAACACATTTTTACTAAAGAGACTCATGACCAGCTAAGGTAAATAAAGTCATGACTAAGAAAATTAAACTTTAAAAAGTTTAAAAGTATCATTTTGTTTTTATATCACATACATACGCATTGGTATTTCACTAAAAATTTTTAATACCCTTACATATTATCCATTTCTTCTTTCTCCCTCTGCCTTTGGCATCCTCCTTCCACTGAAAAGGAAAAAACAATGGCACCAAAATTATCAAGAGACAGGGCTGCTTGTCTATTTTCCTGATGCAGTTAGAGGCCCAGTGTTAAGGAAAAAAGAAAATCGCGACCAGCCTTCTGCTCTCCCTTGCTTCTGTCTGTCTTGTATGTGGTGTTCCCTTCAATGCCAACACGATTAGATTGCTTTTACACTTCTATTGTTTTGGCTGTAAAAAGAAAATAATATGATAAGATGGTATATCAATTAGCTTTATTCATTTAAACACACTTACATAAGTATATTATTTCTCTTTTTGCATATTATCTTGAAGACATTTCAACGACCACCAGACTACTCACTAGTTTTGTTTTATGTTCCCTCTATAGATTCTGAGTTGGTTTGTGCAGATTTCTCTGGGACTAAAACATATTCACGACAGGAAGATCTTACACAGGGACATAAAAGCACAGGTAACAGCTCAGAGGAAAGACCAAGACCTTTTGTTTTCTCAAAATCTCTCAAACAACATAGCATTTTCTCCATTTATAGAACATTTTTCTTAGCAAGAATGGAATGGTTGCAAAGCTTGGGGACTTTGGTATAGCAAGAATCTTGAACAAGTAAGTACTTTTTAAAATTTTTTTTCCTATTCATAACAACCAAAAAATATATTTTTTAGGCATCATAAATTAAGAAGATATTAAAGGCTTGGTTTCCATATAATTTTAGATAACTGTTTATATACATCCACTAAATTATTCAGATGATTTACCTTGAGATAAAAGTTCCCAAAATAAATCTTGGCATAATAGAATGATGGTGGCAATGTGTAGTGTGATTTAAACTTATCAAATGAGATGTAACTTTAATTTGCAGAAAGCAGGTGAGTATTTAGCAAAACAAGCAAGTTCACAGATGCTGGGGAAAATATATTGGTGTAACTGTTTTGAGAGACAATTTGGTGGTAATATCAAGAGATTTTAAATGTTCTATTTCTGGGAATTTGTTCTAAGGGAATACTTTGAAATGTGGAAATCATTTAAATGCCTAATAATTGGGAAATGATTGAATGTAATAGAATTTGGTATAGCCAGTACCTGAGTATTATATAGTCACTAACATTCATGATTTTGAAGACTTCTTGATGGTATAAAGAAATATTTCTTATATTAGGTGACAAATGTAATTCTGAATTTTAAATATACTATGATCACAGAATTGTGAAAAATATGCATTGCAAAAAGACAGGAGAGAAATATATCAGATTTTAACAGTAATTGTTTTGGGGTGGTAAGGTTATGACTAATTGTATTCTTCTTTATTAACTTTCATATTTTCCAAAATTTAAATCAAAAGATTGCATTGCTTTGATAATTGGAAAGTGGGGACTCTTTCTACATCTGGAAGACTTTTGCAATATGACGACTGTACCTCCTTGTGGAGTTTTTAGGCCATAAAGTTTTTTAATGTGTAGATTTTAGGAAGGTGAATTGCAGGTTTAAAAATCAACTATTTCTGTTACTCTATTATCAATGTACAGTATGTTTTTCTTTATTTTAATATGTGCATGCATCAAACTTTGTTATCTATTTTATACTTTTTTCTTGCACGTCCATATCTTAAGCCTTTTTTTACTCCAATAATGAACTGTGTTATTTTACTATTTAATTATTAGTTCCATGGAACTTGCTCAAACTTGTGTTGGAACACCTTACTACCTGTCTCCAGAGATTTGTCAGAATAAACCCTACAACAATAAATCGTGAGTTGCTGACTATAGGTTTGAAAGTCTCAGTAAATCTGATGGATTCTCTCTTTCTTATGGTACTTTTGTAATTTCATTTTCTTCATGTGTGAAATGGGGATCCCAGTGACTGTCTCTGGCCGCTTCAGTGTTCCCAGAAGTTTTTGAACTAATTTAGCAAATTTAGTGTATTTGATTTTCATATTGTCTAAGCACTATTTAATTTATTGCAGAAAAGTGTTGTAGGTGGGCTAGATAGAGGGCAGCATGGTCTGGTGATGGAGTATTGGATTAGGAGCTTGGAATCCTAGTCTTGTGTAGGGGTTCAGAATGAATTACCCCAAGATGCCTCAGTGGTATGTGGATTATTTTGAGCTAAAGGCAACCAAGACCCTGTGGGTTCAAGAGAAACTTCTGCTCTCTCTTAATTACCTAGAAAAATTTAAATTAGGGGCCTTGCCCATAATAAGAGATTGTCAGAAATAACCTTTTTGACCTTTCTATAGGGCTATAGGGCAGGGCAAACTTCTAATTACTGAATGTCTGCTCTTTTTATGTCTTCAATGACCTTCCTCCCCTCTGAAGCCCCGTGGTACTCTGCCTCATCCTTAGCTCACAAAATCATACATACCTCATTTTCCCTTTCTGCCTCTGAACCTCTCATATATGTGGTGTCTCCGACTCTCTCATGAATGTAGGATTCCCATATGTACATGTAGAATTAAATTTGGTTATTTTCTCATATTAGTTTGTCTCATATAGATTTAATTTTTAGACCAGCTGGAAGAACCTTGCAGATAGAGGAAAGTTTCTTCCTTCTCTCACTTGGCTCTGTCATGAGCTTGACCTAGTCAGTGGACCTCTCTGGACCTTGGTTCCCCTACCAGTAGCTATGAGTGTTGGCTAGGTAATCAGCAAGGTAGCTTTAAAACCCAACACGTCTTTAAGCATGTGATATGAGAGCCTCATTCTCAGGAGTACTGTTGATTTACACAGTGATAAAAGATAAAGATGAGGTAGTTTTTACTTCCATGTAAGGAGAAGGAAAAAAATTCACTTTTCGAAGCTGGCTGCCAGTTGAACCAGTTGGCCTAGCAGAAGACTGAATTCCTTTTGTGAGTTAATTGTCCATATGTTTAGGAAAATACCTGAGGGATATTTGGCTGTCTGACTTTGAAAGATAAATGGAATGCAAGGACCACTTGGTAGAGATTTACAAAAAAAAAAATTGTAAACATTTCTTTGCAAAATAAAAGAACAGGCATTTTGGAGAGCTATCCCCTGGCACCAAGAAAGGGTTTGGCTTTAAGTTTGGCCTCTGTGAGTGCAGGGCTGGGTGGAAGGGCAGGCTGTCCAGAGCAGAGTTTAGTGCTGCTGCGGGCTGAGAGCCACAGGTCAAGCAGCACTACTTTGTTGACTTGGACTGTTTTTTAAGAATTTGGGTCAACATTCATATATACTGACTTAGTGCTTCTGATAATTAAGATTTTAGCAATGATCAGCTGTCACCTTTAGACCAGGAAATCCTTCTCAGGGTCACCACAGTCCTCACCACACAAAGGGAGGCACAAGCATGCAAATGTTCCCTCCCTGCCGGGTGGCTTTATTCCCCGCAGGACATCTGTAGGGCATGAATTCACTGCTCTGGCTACAGAGGGCGCCCTGGGACAGAGGAGGAGTTTGGGCCTAGGGAAAAACCAGGTAAAGAAAATTATCTGTAGTGGTGGGAAATGGTCAGTGAGTTTCTAAAAACGCTATAAAACTCTGGAAATCCATTCGAAGTTGTTTCCTACCTGTTCTGTGATCACCATTCATTGTACTCACACCTTTAGTATGTCTCTCTGCTCTATTTGCCTCTCATTATATTTTCTTTGGTCTCTTGCATTTAATTATGTCTTTTCTATAAGGTAACTCCTTATTAAACCAATTACATGCAAATACTATGTGGTAAGTACTAAAGAGCAAATCTCTAGTTATATGTAAGCACATTTTCCGAGTTTATTGAGTACCAGATACGGTGTTCATCACTTTGGTTCTGTCAATAGCCTTGATAGAATATGTCTTTCTAAATCAACCAAAATTTATTTTTTGAATCACAACAAATCTTTGAGTCCTGCCTCCCTCCAAATTGTTCAAAATTCTGTACTCATTTTCTTTGAGCGCATGATGTTGAAGTGAATATTGAGCCATCATATTGTAGCCAGTTTTGTATATGTTTTCAGTGCTAGGATTCTGACAAACTACAAATTGTTTTTATTTTACCTCTTATGTTAGTAAAAATAAGAATTGATACTGTATCTGAAAACATTTCTAAAAACAAATCAATCTATATAAAACTGTAAAGATATACAAATGTAAGGCACTGTAAAGGATAAGGCTTTTATTAAGAACGATGGGTGTTTTTTGGCACATAAACTCTTATCTTCTCCAGGGATATTTGGTCTCTTGGCTGTGTCTTATATGAGCTCTGCACACTCAAGCATCCTGTAAGTATATTATTTGTCAGATAATCTTGAATTATCAAAAGTATATAAATTAAGTTAACTTCTGAGTTAAAAAGGTTGTTTTGTTTTAGCAGACTGTTAAAAATTATGTGGACAAGCTATTAAGAAGAAAGATCTGTATATGTTGACGTGGAAAGATGTCCAAGCTATATTATAAAGTAAAAGACCTAAGTTGGAGAATAGCATACATAGCATCTTTCCATGAAAAATAAACTGTGGGCAAACGTATATAATTAGCAAAGGGAAAAGGCATGGACATCGTCTGTAGGAAACCAGGCACGTGCTTCCAAGAGCCTCTCCCCAGGAGTCACGAAGTCTTGCCTTATTCCTCCAGTGACAAGTTGTGACAACACATGTGAAATGTTACCTGCCAGAGAAGCTCATTGAAGACCCAGTGTTTATGCCAACATAAACAGTGTTGGCAAAGAGAGCCACTCTGAACATTCAGGGAATGGTGGGAACTCTCCTTAAGGCTAAGTTTCCGGACATCAGCCGAGGGCCAATATTGTAAGCAGGCCTTTCTATGCAGAGTAGTCTTGGGCCTGCTACGTTAACTCTTCTATACAGCTGCCATCATCATCATCGTGATTATTATTATTATTATTATTATTATTATCCAAAGTCACACAGCTAGTAAGTGTCTTACCGAAAACTGTATCTTTACTACCACACCATGCTGCCGAACATTATTATTGCAGTCATGCATTGCTTAACATTGGCGACACATCCTGAGAAATGCATTGTTAGGTGGTTTCGTCACTGTACGAACATCTTAGAGAGCACTTACACAGACCTGGGAGGTAGGCCTACTACACACCTGCGCTATATGGTATAGCCTATTGCTCCTACTGCAATGAATACCGTAGGCAATTGTAATACAATGATATTTGTGTGCTAAACATAGAAAAAAGATACAGTAAAAATAATGGATAAAAGATAAGTGTGTATGTGTGCATGTGCGTGTGCAGGGATGGACGGGGGTAGGTTCCTGGGCTCCTTTCCTCCCCAGCCCACCCCTGCTGCCAGCAACTCCAGGCCCCCGTCACGGGCAGACACAGGGCAGGTGGACAGCATGCTCAGCCTCCTTGTCTTTCTAAACCACCGAGAGCTGGCAGTAATTAAACATCTCAGTTGGGTCCAGCCTTTTTTTCAATATCATAAATAAACTTTTGCTTATAATCCATTACAGTTTTATTGGCCCGCCATTGTAACTGTGGTCTGTCATTGACGGAAACGTTGTTACATAATACATGACTGTATGTGTAAATAACAGATGGTTTCATACAATGGAAAATTTTTCTAGTATATGAAGAATTTTTGAGGAAGCCTTTTATTAATTTAAAAAGCAAGCTGTAGGTCAGGAGGCAAAATGGCATAGATGGCATAAGCTTCGTTCATCCCCTCTTGCGACCGTATCCAAGCTGAGATGGAAATGAGGAGCAAACAGCAAGCAAAGTCACCTGAGGGTCTAGATGAACAAGCCCTACAACTAGGGAGAGAAATAAGAAATCACCCTGCAACAGTTGGAAGTAAGAGGAGGTGAAGACTCTAGGCTGCCCGGTCCCCAGCGGCTGAATGAGACGGGCTGCGGCAGCTGCAGACACCTCTTAACGGGGCTGCGTCCACAGTGAACTTTCACAGTGATGGACCAGCTCGCTCTGAGCACCAGTGCTGGGTCACCTGCTGGGGGGACACCAGAGATTTATAGGGCAACACTTAGCTGTCGGAGCAAGGATCAAAACGAGGCTTTCTCCCCGACAGAAGTGCCGGTGTATCCATTGTTTCTCTGTTGAGCCCTTCCCACTCACAGTGAGTGGACACAGCATCTCCATTGCTGAAATATCATCAAACTGGCTAACAGAGGTCTCTCTGCCCAGAGGATTCCCTGAAACTTCACCTTCCCCAACTCACTACCCCACCTAAGCCACATCTAGCTGTGCTCCGTGAGACCAGAGCTCTTTGCTGAGCAGTGTGACGACTCACACTGGTGGCAGCTGACCTCAGTTTCTGGCAGGGCTTCTTGAAGCAACTGTGGATTGCTTGCTGAGTCTTAACAGGTGGCCCCAGAGGGAAACAGGGTGGGGCTAAACTTGACCTACAGCTGAACCCCTCTCAGGACTGTGCCGCTGGGCACCTACTACACAAAGCCACGCTAGTAAGACCAGGAGGCTTAGAAGCTTTGCTTAGTGCATAGAAATAGACACAGAAAGGCAGCCAAAATGGGAAGACAAAGAAGCAGAAACCATATGAGAGAACAGAACATAGATCCAGAAATCATGGAGTCAAGCAATCTAACAGATAAAAATTAAAACACTGATTATAAAGATGCTTAATAAAATTAAGGGAAGTGTAGATGAATTCAATGAGAACTTTAACAAAGAGATAAAAAACATAAAAATGGAAATGGAGATTATAAATGGGAACAGTCAGAAATTAAGAATAAATGATCAGAGATGAAGAGTATATTAGAGGGAATCAATAGAGTGGAGGAAGAGTAGGATTGAACCACCAATACAGAGGATGGGGAAGCCAAGGCCACCCAATCAGAATGGCAAGACAAAAGAAGCCAAGAATGTAATAATAATTTAAGGAGTATTTGGGACAACATGAAGTGTGAAAACATCGAGGAAATAGGGGTATCTGAAGGAGAAGAGAGAGAACAAGAAATAGAAAAGCTATTTGAAGTAATAATGATGGAAATCTTTCCTAACCTGGTGAAGGAAATCGACATACAACCCCAGGAAGCTCAGAGAGTCCCCAAAACCAGGAACCCAAAAAGGCCCACACCAAGACACATCATAATTAAATTGCCAAAGGTTAAATACACAGACAGAATCTTAGAGGCAGCAAGAAAAAAGTCAATTAGTTACCCGTAAGACTGGCAGCTGATTTTTCAAAAGAAACTATGCAGGACAGAAGGGCCTGGCCCAAAATGTTAAAAGTGTTGAAAACCTGGGACCTCTTTATCCAACAAAACTATCATTTAGAGTTGAAGGACAGATAAAGACAAAAATAAACTAAAGGAATATGTCAACACCAAACCAGTATTATAGGAACTGTTGGAGGGATCTTTTTAAGAAGAAAAAGCATATATCAAAAATAAGAATAAAGAATGGTAACAACTACACTCCTATGAACAAGTACCTCCATGGAAAAGAATTCCAACCAAAAGATAGGAAGCTGAATGGATAAGAAAACAAGACCCCTACCTATGCTTTCTACAAGAGACTCACTTCAGATTGAGGGACGTACACAGACCAAAAGGAAGGAGATGGAAAAAGATATTGCCTTGATGGACTTTGAGGGTATTGCGCTGTCAGAGAGAGAAAGACAAATACCACATGATTTCACATACATGTAGAATTTAAAGGACAAAATAAACACAACAAAAATGGAAATAAACTCATAGATACAGAGAATATTATGAGGGCTACTAGATGGGAAGGGGTTTGGGAGGACCATGAAAAAGAGCAAAGGGATTAAGAAGTACAAATGGATAGATACAAAATAGTCATGGAGGTATAAGTGAAGCATAAGGAAAATAGTCAACTCTGTTGTAAGATATACGTAAAGGGGAAGAGAGATACTTGATTTAATGAGGTGACCACTTCATGAGTTACACAGATCTCTAATCACTAGGCTGTACAACTGAAACTAATATATTATTGTATGCCAACTATAAATAAAAAAAACCTCATTGAGTTGTACAATGTAAACATGAGCAACTTATTACCTATAATACTTCAGTAAAGCTGGGAAAAAATTTTTTTAAAGCAAGATGTAAAATTTGGTATCATTGTGACCACAACTCTATAAAACAAACATAGTTTTTCAAAAAGACTAGAAGGAAATATAACTCTGGGTGGTAAAATTATAAAGCTTTTTCTCTGACTTTATAACTTCCTATACCTTTCATTATATACTCATTTATAATGAGTAAATGTTATTTTATAAAAATAAAAAAATTTAAAAATCTTATCTTAAATAACATGCCATCTCATTGAATAATTGCCTGTAATATCTACTCATGAAATATTAGTTGATGGAAACAATTTAGGGTGGAACATGATGCTTCTAATTGGAGCTTTAAAGCATTGTGTTGTTTCATGATACTGCTTTAAATACTAATATTGAATTTTCCCCTAACTTAGGATTATTATTTCTGTCCTTTCAGTTTGAAGGCAACAACTTACACCAGCTGGTTCTGAAGATTTGTCAAGCACGTTTTGCCCCAGTATCTCCAAGGTTTTCCCGTGACCTACGGTCCTTGGTATCTCAGCTCTTTCAAGTATCTCCCCGAGACCGGCCATCTATTAATTCCATTTTGAAAAAGCCCTTTTTAGAGAATCTTATTGCCAAATACCTGACTCCTGAGGTGAGTTTTAAGGTATTTTTGTCTGGATTTTCACAGGGATTTCAATTAGCAGGTCCTTGACACATGTGTTTGATTTAGATCATTCAGGAAGAGTTCAGTCACACCCTCACACTTAGAGCAAGATCATCAGCTTCCAAACCTGCTGGGAAGGTGGTCCAAGGTAAGAATGATTTACCTATACAATAAAAAAGATTTATTACATGTGTCTCATATGGTGAGTCATACTAACATTAGCAGGGAAATTCCACCAAATGTATTGAATGTGGATGTTTTAAAAATATGAGCAACATAAGCAGGGGAAATATTATCTTCCAGTGGTGACTAGTGAGTGTGCTTATATAGCTGGCTCATGTATGACCTGGAGGAGTCATCTCCTCTCTTCTCAAGTCAGGAAAACTTCATGGAGCAGTACATTTGCTAATGAAGAGATGTTTGAGGAGGTAGAATCCAAATTTGTATAGGGAAGGAATCAAGAGTAAGAGAAGGTTCACAGACAGACATGGGATGATGAGATGAAGCTTATTTTTTGAAATAGAGAGGATGGAATGGAAATGAGGAATTCTCTTAGAAAGGCCGATTGGAGCTGAAGTTAGGATATTGGACCTAATCAGTAACAGCGGGAGAACTGTTACTATGTGACCCTCCCAAAGAAAGCAGATGATACTTTATGGTAATGGTAAGTAGAGAAAATTTTAGTGTCAGGAATCAGCTGATAAAGTGACAAAATGCTCTGTGTGTGTGTGTGTGTGTGTGTGTGTGTGTGTGTGTGTGTGTGTGTGTGTTTGAGAGAGAGAGAGAGAGAGAGAGAGAGAGAGAGAGAGAAGAGATTAAAAGAAAAATTACTAATTCAGTTCATGTTGTGAAATTAAGAGGAACAGGTTTGAGCCATAACCAAATATCTAAACTGAAGGGATAATGAGTAGAGAATCTCTCCAAAGAATCAGTGACAAAGAAATACTATCCACTGTGGTGAAAACTGAAATTGAGGAAAGTTGTAAAGGGAAAATGAATGAATGAGCCCCTTTGCCCTGTTTAATTTGGTTTGGCACTATTCTGCATTGGTTTATGTTGAGAATGTTGAGAACGTAGGTAAGAACAGGATGAGAGAAAGTGCACTGTCCACATTTCTAATACAGGAAAGATAGGAAAACGAGAAAGACAAACATTGTAAGACCTGCTCATACATTTCAGACAACACTGTGACATGAATGGTGTGGCCTGATGACCTAAGCTCTGATGACTACTTTTAATTGCTTGTGCCATTATCTTATACATACTGTTTCTGTAAACGTTAACATTAATTCCTAAGTTTTTAAAATGTGGTATTATATATTATGAGGAATATGTAAAAGAACCTTGAGAAAACATGGTTTTCTCCATTCAGAGAAAATGCATGATAATTTTCCATCAGTACTTCTTTCACTGGGAATAAATGTCTCTGGGTAAAGTAAACTTGCTGTGCTATGAAATGTCCTTTATGCTTATACTCTCACAAGTATCAATATAGATGTGGAAATTTTTAAAAATAGAAGTTGTTTTATTTTGGCAAAATAAGATTCTGATATACAGAAAGTGAGATTCCAGGGGAAGTGCCTACCAAGATCAAAGATATCAGTGCCAATGAAAAGGAAGGATATAAAAAATATGAATGAATGGAGACCACCAGCTGGAGCCCAGAAGCCTGTATCTGTAAGTCACACTAAACCCTTCTGGCTTTTTAGCAAATGGTATATTCTACAGACCTACTTGCTCAAGTCTGTGTGGAACAAGCTCATTGCTTTGAATCCACTAGTTTTGAACTTATAATACAATCTTTCTGTAATGAGCATTAGAGTGGTATTTCATTTGACAATTTTAGTTGCTATATTTTTTAAAACAATGCTATATTTTCTTATAAGTATTCTACATATTAGTTTTAGTTTTCTTTTTATAACTAAAATTCTTTTTAATTCCTTTCAATACGTAAAGTTTTTCTATATGAGACAAGTTAGTAGCATAGTGGCAGAAAACACACGGTCCATACTCTTAATTTTGACACGTTATACATACCTGAGAGTTTTGTTTTTATTAAATAATCACTGATCTCTTCCTAGAGGTGCTCTATGCTTTATTATTTGAATCCACTTAACAGAGTGTTGAATCTTTTAGTTTATGCTAGTGAAATGCTTCTAGTATATAAATAATAAAGTAGCCATTATCTTTTAAATGAGAATTGTGTTTTTAAAGAAGGCTCATTAGCTTATAATTAGAGGACCATTTGGAAATACATTTACTAAGTATGAGACATTTTACTAAGTACTAGACATTTAGAAAATGTGTTGTATAAATAGATTTTTGAAATGATTAGTTAAATTATTGTACTTCACTTGATAAAATGTGGTTTAACTTTATTAAGTAAATCTTAAAAGGATGTTGAAATTTAGAATACTCTTTGGCAGACCTGTAGGAGAGAAAAATCATCTAAAATATCTAAGTGTGGATTAAGTTAAAACAAATCAACATTTTCTAGTCCTTTGCAAGCTTCCACTAATACAGTGAAATGAATGGGTCTCCACAGAAACCATCTCTGATTCTCACTACCATTTGGGATTTTAGAGAAAATCCTAAAGAAGTTGTTTATGTTTTTCAAAAATTTTTCTTTATTTCTAACCATTTTCCAACAAGTTTAGTGTACCTTTTGGGTTGTATGTAGGTAAAAATCATAAAACTAAAACCCCAAAACTTTAAAGATTACAAAAATAAATGTATAATTTATGTTTAGACTAATAAACCAAATTTTATACACTTAATATTTAAATGGAACTATATGAGAGTGTCATTTTTATAAGCTGAAGATGATCAAATATCTATAATTCTATATGGTCAATCTAACATGTATATAAACCACATAGCATTAGAAAGAAAGACTATAACAGGTTACTTTTTTACAGTGAGGAAATTTTAGTTTTAACCATTCTTTTGGTTATTCATATTGATGAAGGACAAGGCAAATTCCCCCGAGTGGGGAACTTGTGCCCTGCACTGAGAATTCTTGGCTACGCTCAAGAAAGAACTCAAACGCATGTCAGAAGGAAAGTTAATTAGAGAAGGGGCAACACTCCACAGAGCATGGTCTCCTCAGAGGCAGAGAGTGAGAGAGCTTGAGAGAAACTCAGAGGGACAGTCAGAGAGAAGGACAGAGACAGTGAGGGAGCCCGAGTGGAGGTCAGGGAATTCAGTGTCTATACCATTCTTAGTTTCTATGAATTACAGTTTAAATACTTGGTTGACCCATTTTCCTTGGATGGTATGGGCATACAGTATGAAAGGATAAGAGTATGTAGCATGAAAAGGTTAAGAATATATAGCGTGAAAGGCCTGCTGGCATTTCCCAGCCTGTGACCCATTGGTTGGTTCCCCATGGTTTTAGCCATAGGGAATGAAGATTTTATTTTGTGTATGGTGCCACTTTAAAGACTGTTTTTCCTGCTTTCCCTTTCCGGTGTGGGGAAATAGTTGTCAGCAATCCCAGCAGAAATCTTCCTCCGTTCTGCAGGTGTCCTCGTGATCTGGCTGTGGGGCTGATCAGCAGGATCGCAGTCTCGGAATACAGCTTGATTTAACATTTTCGTTCTCTTGCCTCCTCCCTACATTAATATTCCCAATGGCTAGCACTAGTTCTTTCCAATAGTTTGACCTTCTTTTTCTCTTTTGTTACTAGTTGTTGAGTAGGCAGAGTTGTCCAGATTACTGTTAAATTGACCCTACTTTGCTGTTTAGCAACAATGTCTTGATTGGTTTTCATATGTTAATTTGGTCTGAGTCTTTTCTTCCAGCACTTTGGCATCTCCTCAACTCTAAGATAAACAATGGTTTCTGGTTCTTCTCTCATTCTGCTCTGGTTGGGAAGGGTGTGTTTTACTGGGGGAGAATGACTGAATAACACAGCATCTTTTCTTCAAGTCTTGGTATCATTTTTTGTCCGTTTATTAGAACCTAAAATGTTGTAGATCCCCGATTTGTGAGTTGCACAATAACATGTATTCGTCCATAAAGTATAGTGAGGTGTGTAAATAAGTTTATGAAAAATAGGAAATAATAATACTAAGTTTAGTTTCAGATCTCAGGTTGGCTAAGCATACTCACTAGCTCAGTATTTTTGACACACTGGCCACGAGGCATGCATAATTCATATCCACACCCTAGCAAAATTATAGACTGCTATACTACAGACTTCTAAAATCTTTTTCAACTCTAGGATTTGGGGATTCTAAGATTATTTTAAATCTGAAAACGAAAGAAACAACAAAAATATACCTTTAATGAATGCCTTGTATTACCTATGTGACAATCAAAACTGTCAATTATTATAGATTTGCATTAAGTATTTTTAAAAAATTTTCCCTCTTCTTTTTAATCCCTCAGATGAAAATGGTAGAAAGGCCGAAACTTGCTGCAGTGTGTGGCCATTATAATTATTACTATGCTCAACTTGACTTGTTGAGAAAAAGAGCCCATGAGCCAAGTTACCACTGTGTTCCTCAAAAAGATACCGGAGTTGAGGAGAATTACAGTCAGGAAGAAAGCCACGGTCCATCACCAGGGCAATGGTAATGTGATACTCTAACTGCAACTTAAGTCTTCTGAAAACATTTGATATATCAACATTCTTTACTCTGCACTTCTTTCAAATTCTCCTAAAATAATCTAAAAACTTCCAAACTTTTCATTTTAAAACTTAATTTCCAGTTCCTTTGACCTTTTTCTTTCTTATTTTCATTAAATTAAAAAAAAATTTTTTGGTTACAGTTTGCATACAATATTACATTAGGTTCAGGTGTACAACATAGTGATTAGACACTTACATAACAAAGTGATCGCGCCTGGTAATCCCCGACCCTTTTTCGTCTCAGATCTGATGTAGCTTATTTTCTTATTCACGTAGTCATTTAACTATGGACACAGATTCATATTCTTGAATTTTTAATATTTTTTCTTGCTTCTAGTAAATTTCACTGCCTGGGACTTATGAAAATAATTGTATTTGTATCATTTTGCAAAGAGGTTATTACTATTCATCAATAATAATTGAATTACAATTATCACTTGAGACATATTGGAAAGTGAAATATATGTTGTTCAACATTTATATTCTTGGGATATTTCAGAATATGGATGTATTAGAAAGAAAATAATATACTTAAACTGCTCTTCTGGCAGACTTTCAAAAAGTTTGCTCCATAGAAAATTTCTGCATTATTTTCTATTGTTTATTTCACACTAATGCCAGTGCTTCTGTGTTCAGAATAATTGACACCTACCCCTAGGCCTGAAGACCTAAGTAGGAGAGTCATTTTTAAAAAATGTTTTTGCCATCACATTTTTTTTCTTTCAGTGTTGAGATTTTGGTAACTTTTGGTGACTGTGGTTATTTGTTGTTGAAATTTTGGATGAAGAATGAAAAATACAAGAGACTGTGTGATGGTGAGCCCATCAGATAGCTAATGAAAAGATTAGCTATGGGAAAAGTAGACAATTTATTTTTAAAGATAACTGGTACCAAGAGGCAGGAGCAAAAATGGTGTAGATGATAGAGGTTCTGTTCATCACTCTGGCGACCAAATCAAAGTTGTGACAGACACAAGGAGTGAACAGCAAGGAAAAATTGCCTGGGATCTAGATGAACAAGCCGTACAACTAGGGAGAAATCTATGAAATCACGGCAACGGCAGAAGATAGGATGGAGCGAGGATGCGGGGTCTGGGCTGAGTGGCTGAGTGGGATGGAGGCTGTGGCAGTGGCGATGGCAGACAGCTCTTAAAGGTGCTGTTTTTGCGAGTGGACTTTCACAGTGACGGACCTGCTTGCTGTGAGCACCAGCGCCAAGTCAGCTGCTTGGGGCACCAGGGACTGACAGGGCAACACTGAGTTGTTGGAGTGAGGGCTGAGGGGAGACTTGCTCTGTGCAGAAGTGCCAGCAGTATCCATTGTTCCTCTGTTGATCCCTCCCCCATCCAGTATGCAGTCCCAGCACTACCCTAGGGGAGACGTCATCAAACTGGATAACAGAGGTTACTCAGCCCAGAGGATTCCCTCAAGCTCCTCCCCCTCCAACTTGCAGCTCCCATCCCAAGCCACATGGAGGCGTATCCTCTGTGAGCCATGTGCTCCTTACTGAACAATGCCTAGACTCACACTGGTGGCAGCTGGCTTTGGTTTCTGCTGTGGCCTTTTGAGGCAACTATAAGCACAGCATCTGTAGATTGCTTGCTGAGTCTTAACAGGTGGCCCCGAGAGGTACAGGCTTGGGCTAAACTTGGCCGGTAGCTGAACCCCTCTCAGGACTGTGCCACTGGACACCTACTTCACAAATCCACACTAATAAGACTGGGAGACTTAGGAGCTTTGCTTAGTACATAGAAACAGATACAGAAAGGCAGCAAAATGGGAAGACAAAGAAGCAGAAACCATATGAGAGAACAGAACAGAGACCAGAAATATTGGAGTCAAGCAATCTAACAGATGCAAAGTTCAAAACACTGGTTATAAAGATGTCACTATACTTAGGGAAGATGAATTCAGTGAGAACTTCAACAAAAAGATAAAAAACATAAAAATGGAAATGAAATTATAAAAGGGAACCAATCTGTATGAAAACACATTATCTGAAATGAGAAGTATATTAAATGGAATAAACAAAGAAATAAAGTGAATAAAGAAGAGGCTCAAATGACCTATCAGAGGATGGGAAAGCCAAGGACACTCAATCAGAATGGCAAGAAAAAATGCCAAGACTATAATAATAATTTAAGGAGCCTATGGGACACTATTAAAGGTAAAAATATCCATCTCATCAGTGTACTGGAAGGAAAACAAGATGTTGAAACAGCTATTTGAAAAATAATGATGGAAAACTTCCCTAACCTGGTGAAGGAAATAGACACAAAACCCCAGGAAGCTTGGAGAATCCCAAAACCAGTAATCCAAAGAGGCCCACACCAAGACATATCATAATTAAAGTGCCAAAGGTTAAATACAAAGAGAAGATCTTAAAAGCAGCAAGAGAAAATCAGATAGTTACCTACAAGGGAGCACCCATAAGACTGGCAGCTGATTTCTCAAAAGAAACCATGCAGAACAGAAGGGCTTGGCCAAAATATTCGACATGATGAAAACCCAGGATCTACAACCAAGAATACTTTATCCAGCAAAGCTATCATTTAGAGTTGAAGGACAGATAAAGAGCTTTCCAGACAAAAATAGCTAAAGGAATTTATCATCACCAAACCAGTATTACAGGAAATGTTGGAAGGACTTCTTTAAGAGAAAAAAACTGTATCAAAAACAGAAACAAAGCATGGTAATAACTACATTCCTATCAACAAGTACCTCAAATGGAAAAGAATTAAGTGCTTCAAACAAAAGGTGGAGTGGCTAAATAGATAGGAAAGCAAGACCCCTACATATGCTGCCTACAAGAGACTCACTTCAGATTAAAGACACACACAGACTAAAAGGAAAGGGATGAAAAAGACATTGCCTTGATGGACTTAGAGGGTATTGGCTGAATGAAATGGGTCAGATAGAGAAAGACAAATATCGCATGATTTCACGTACATGTGGAATCTAAAGAACAAAACCAACAACAACAACGACAACAACAACAGAAAAAATGGAAATAAACTCATAGATACAGAGAATATTTTGAGGGCTATTAAATGGGAGGGCAGTCAGGGGGAAAAAGAAGGCAAAGGGATTATGAGGTACAAATGAATAGTTGCAGAATAGACACGGAGATATAAAGTATAGCATGGGGAAGATGGTTAATAATGTAATAAATATGTAAGGGGTAAAGGGGTACTACATTTAGTGGGGTGATCACTTTGAGTTATGTGGATTTCTGATCACTGTACCATACAACAATAACTGGTATATTATTGTATGCCAACTAAAATTGGAAAGCTCATTGAATTGTACAGTGTAAATGCAAGCAACTAATTCTCTATAATATTTCAATAAAGATGAAAAAAGATAATGGGTACCATTATAGTTTTATTCATTCATAACACACTTTTAATGACCTCCATGATCATCAAAAGTTGTGTGTTCCACTTAGTTCAAATTGTAGTATTTATACAGGACTCTACTAATGAGTGATGTATATTTTGCACAGGTGCAGCTGTAAAACTCCTTTTCCCTTTCTCAGCCACTGGGGAAATATCTTTCACTCTTTGTCTAGAAATGAGAGTTGTCAAACCATCAAACAATCAATTATTTTGTTTTTAAAGGGTTTTATCTCTTCTCTTTCCTGTACACTGCTGTCCATCATGGGTGCCATCCAACTGAATCCTGGGATGCCCCTCTGATGACTTGACTGGTACCCCCTCATCATTCTTCTGGCCCTGACCCCACAGCTTTCTCTCTGTCTGAGCTCTGATTTCACGAGAATCAAGTCTTGATATACCTGTCTGAAAGAAGAGGAATCTGTATAGGGTGTGTGTGTGTGTGTGTGTGTGTGTGTGTGTGTGGTTGGTCTGAAAGAGACAGAGATACAGAAGACACAGAGACAGAGAGAGACACAGAATGTATATTGGATAGCTTCTGGGTGACTGAATATTTTTTGTCACGGAGATGTTGTTACACAGACCACTTAGGTTTCTGAGAGAGATGAGTGTTACACATTAGCCTCTTTGATTCCAGCACTTATGTGTCAGACACTAGCCAGGCACCTGCACAGACCTAAGCCTTTCTCATCCTCATATCAACCCCTAGGAGATAGTATTGTGCTCATTTTATACATGAGAAACTATATATAAGTCACCTTTTCTAGCTTGTCATTCCATCACGCTTCTCAACTATTAACGTGACCCTTTATTAACTTGACCCTTCATAAACTGGGGACTGCTCATGATGTTCCTGAAGGAGTTATTTCTGAACTGAGAGTTCTGTCTTAAGAGCCCTAGAAATTGCTGGTATTCCAAACAACTTCTCACAGAGTTCATACTGTGACCTGAAATGTGGTAGTTTTTATTTAGCAATCAGTAATTATAGAAATTCTTAGCAGGAGATTCAGCAAAAAAGATAAATAAATAGAACATAGGTGCAAACCTAAAAATAATTTCACCAGAACTGTGTTGGAAAAATGCCTTAAACATTGTGAGAGACAGCTAAGGCCTCATTTTTTATTCATTAAGCACTTGCATGCCAGCATGAGGAATAGAGGTAAAGAGATGGGACATCATCCTGCTCTCAAGGAGCTCAGAGTGTAGACAGGAAACAAACTAACAAGCATCATTTAAATTGGGGGTGACAAGGCTGTGGATTAGATGCCTGTACAGAGCTTGAGAAGATATGCGTTCATTTTTTCCCCCTCTAACATATTATGGACTTGGGAAGGACTAATTCCAGTCTCGAAGAAAAATCACTGGATCAGAACATTTTTCTGTTTTATTCTCTTCTGTATCCCCAATTGGTGCTATTCTCTTTATCTGCCTTTCTTCTTGATTCCAAAGATCTTCTTTTCCAAAGTGCACATTCTGAAACTTTGAACTACTTCTGAAACTCGCAAGTTCAAGTCACAGGTGAATTGTGAATCTCATTACTAAGCTAAAAATCGACCTGTCAAATCAGTGCCTAAGACTACTTAAAATTTCTACTGAAGCTGAACATTTCTTATTTCCTAAGGACTGCTGAATATCTTCAGAGGAGACGTGAAGCTCAACAATATAAGCTGAAAGTAGAAAAGCAGTTGGTGAGTAAAATACCAAATGTGAGAGACAATCAGGAATTTCCTAATAGTGCCTCTGTTCAGAAATATTCATGGGTCCGTAAGTCAAAGTTCATTCCACATAGAAGATGAAGACTACCCTCCACCTTCCCCAGTTTTTAGGAGCTTAAAGAAGAATAATGGGAATAGGCTTGAATTGGGGTCTGGGAAACCTGGTTTCTTCCCTGGCTCTCCCACTTGCTGTGTGACCTTACATAGGTCATGCAACATCTCTGAGCCTCAGTTTCCTTCCCTATAAATGATAGTTTTAGAGTAGATGAGCTGCAAGGTCTCCTTCAGTGCTGCAATCTTTGACTTTATTTTATCAGAATTCTACACATTTTTTAAAAAGTGATTATTATATTTTCTTTGAAATGAAAATTAACCTTTTCTGTTAAGTATAGTGTCAAAATTTGGGAACTGAGAGAAGTTGGATATGCACCCTGTTTGTATTGTTCTTATTTTGAACTGCTAAAAACCTTCAGTTCTATTCCTCTAACCTAATCTCATGCGCTAGAGTTTGCTAAACTTTCATCAAATTTTAATTTAACTATTATAATTTGCCAGTTCAGAAAATGAATCTAGATAGCTCATATGGTAGCATAAAATATTGATTGCTTTGGATAAATAACACAAATGATTTTATTAATTTTCTTGAGTTTTTAAACATTTCATACTTAAGAAAATTCTGCTCACTATAAAAAAAAAACAAAAACAAAAAACAAAACCTCCCAAATATGGAGTTTGATTGGTGATATAATTCTTGTTTAAAGAAAGTCATGGTCAAATCAGAATGTTTCCAACATGCAAGTGTGTTTTATAAATTATTTCATTCAAAAATAGGGTCTTCGTCCATCTTCTGCGGAGCCAAATCACAAGAGAGAAGAGCTAGTAAGTAATGGAGGAGAGCCAGGACGCCAGGAGCTGCTGCTCGGGAGAAAGAAGATGAAGGAGCAGGTTAGAACCAGTCTGATTCCGGGCCACCCTGACTTATACCATTGTCTTCCGTACTGTAATTAGGTATTACTTTTAGTGTCTACAGGAAGTGCCTGAGAGAGCCCAGTACACGAATACTTGTTGGGCACGCTCACGTGCAGTGAGTGCCATGCTGAGGGTTTTAGTGATACAGAAATACACATCTCACCTCTGAGAATGCAACAGCTAAATTCATAAGGCTTTTTACCTTGGATTGATAAAGTAACTGCCATCAGCAAAAGTTCTGAATTTTGTATTAGTTCCCTAGAGCTACCTTATGGGATAACAAACTTAGTGGTTTAAAACAACAGAAATGTATTGTCTCACAGTTCTGGAGGCTGAAAGTCCAAAATCAAGGTGTTGTCAGAGCCGCGCTCCCTTGCAAACTTGTAGGGGAACCCTTCTTTGCATATCCTAACTTCTGGCGTCGTCGGCAACCTGGCAACCCTTGGCTTACAGCTGCAGACAGCTATGCTCTGCCATTGTCACATGGCGTTCTTCCTGTGAGTCTGTCTTCACATGGCCATCTTCTTTAAAGGACACCAGTCATACTGCATCAGGGGCTCGCTCTACTCCAGTATGACCACACCTTAGCTAAATACGTTTGTAATGACGCTCTCCAATAAGGTCACCTTCGAGGTACAGGGCATATCCAACATATCTTTTCTGGGGACGAAGTTCTACCCATAACAGGATTATATGTAAAAGTGGGATATAAAAAGTAACTGTATGTCGTTAACGCATTTGGGATTATGGGTAAAAACTGAGATCATCCCAAGCACCTTATCACTCACAGTGAGCGAAGAACCACAACTGCAAGGGAAGGTGGACTGTCATCTTTAGGAGCAGCGGGTTTTCTAATGCCGATTAGATAGCCAACACTTTCAAATTGTGGCTCTGTAGAGGTTCTTTTTTAAGTTGTTTGCAAACATTTACAATTTTTGGCTTGGGATTGCTTTCCAGGAATATTGGAAGCAGTTAGAGGAAATACGCCAACAGTACCACAACGACATGAGGAAATGAGAAGGAAGGTGGGGAGTGAACTGGAGGTAAATACATCCATTCTTCAGAAGAGAATCTTGCTCCGTTAATTCAGAGCTAACGAAATGGAGCAGGTATTAAAAGTAATGCTCTTGTAGCAAAGATGGCTTTTTCTCATGCAAACTCTTGAATGTGAATGCTGTCAGGTCTGATTGAAGCTTTGCGTGGTTATGGTTTAGTTGGGACTACAGAGAGGATGAGGATATCTGAGATTCTCAGGAATGGCGATTATTAAAAATGCTTGTTGCTTGTCCTCATGAATCAGTCGATAACTGTCAAGTGAGCAGCTATTACACGATAACTGGTTAGGTGCAATAAGTTCACACCCACAAGGTAAGAAAAAGACCAGCATTACTGACTTCAACTAACAGCATAGTCTCACAGGCAGGGGCAAGGTTCTAAAGTCCGTATAAGGCACATTTGTGTGCAGTTGAGATAAATCTTGAAAATTCTTTAAAGGTATCACATTGGAAACTCATTTTTTCATCTCTCAGATCACTGCTTTTTCAGTAGAATTCCAGTGAAATAGCTGGGTTGGGTTTGGAGATTACATTATATGAAAAAGACACAGATATTTAAACACTAGCAACACCTCGGCACCGGGAATTCCCCTCCTGTGAGAGGCCTGAGGGCACGGAGACGACAAGACACAGCTGGGCCCCGTCTCATCTGCTCTCGAGCCCACTCTCATTGAGTAAACCATCACACTGCTGAAATTGACCTTTCTGTCGTCCCATCTCCTTCGCCCTGAGTGCCGATGGATGAATTACTGCAGGTGACATGAGCATACGGCGCAGTCCAGTTGTCTGTGCCGAGCTCCTAACTAGAGCTTTCACCATACTTTATCTCGTTTACTTCCCCATACAGAGAACTTAAGTATCATCACAAGGCAGGCCAAATAAATACCTGATTCCAAAACCTCTGCTCTTTCTAGCATATAGTCTTCTCTCTAAATAGTTGGAAAGAAAAGACGCACGTGTGTGACGCCATTTTTGGAAGAGTGCATGTAGTTAAGCTCTGTACGTGCGCAGGGGCAGTTTCATGGAAGAAGGGAGGTGGCGCCGAGATGGGGTTGAGAGGAGGAGGGTTTAGAGAGGCAGAGCCAGGGCGGAGGGTGTTCTGAAAGAGCCTGAAAGGCTCAGGGGAGGACTGAATGTGCTGGGAGGGGGTGGGCCGGGGGGGGCGTCTTTCCAGAGCAGCGGCTTGGCTAACGTAGGAGCCTCGTACTGTCGTCAATTTTATCTGGTAGGACTGTGATGGGAAACCTGAGTCCAGGAAAGATGAGAGTGGACATGCCTTCAGAGACCGTGAAAGCAGCACTTGGGAATTGGGGATACCAAGGCAGCCGTAGGGACAAGGAGCCATCAAGAGCTTCGCCCAGCCACTGCCGTTGGTTGTCCCTTGACCGGCAGTGGAGAGCATTTCCTCACTAGATCCCATTCACACCTGGGCTGAGGTGCATCGGGCAACCTTCAGAATGGATGCAGAGCCAATCTTTTGACTGTGAATACTTTTGTGTTCAAGGAGGACTCAAATATAAGGAATAAAACCTATCTGGTGAAGAAGAGTAACCTGCCCATCTCCCAAGAGGCACCTGAGGAAGAAGGACCTGAGCAGGTGATGGTTATCGTTAGATGTTTATGTGTATCCAGTGAGTTTTCCCTAGCCTGGTGGTTCTTACCCCTCGCAATACAGTAATTATGTGGGGGAAAATTTTAAAAATGCCTACATTTTGCCCCAGATGGTCTGGGGTGGGGCCCAGGCACCCTATTTCCAGAAGCTGGCTGGGTGATTTAGTGTGCGGCCAAGTTTCAGAACTGCTCTACGACCATGTGAAATTCAGTTTTCTGGATGGTGTTTGAGTCAGGGTCTCAGACACATACTCAGAAAATCTGATGTTTAACTTCCCTTCTCTTTCAACATTAAACATTTTTGGCCAAAGCAGAGAACTGGGCAGAGCTGAGTTATCAGTGGCTCCTGTGGGACTCTTTTATTTCCCTTCTGGGAGGCCTTTCATCTTTATCTTCAAGGTGCTTCAAAGGCTTGAGTAAGGCAGGGGAGAGTAACCAGTGCTGCATGAAGGCGGAAAGGCCTCCCTGAAAGATCCTGGGACCTTCGCACTGATGCCAGAGACATCTAAAGCGGATGAGGTTAAATTTTCCACCCAGTGCGGTGGATGGGGCTTTAGGAGTCTAAATAGTTGTATTTTAAGGAAAATACAGCAGTGTGATATTTCCTGTACTATTGAGACAACCGATTATATAATCAAATCAGACAACCAACTTCACAAATATAATATATACATCAGTCACAGTCCTGTTTCAAAGTTAATAATATTTCAAGGCAGGAAAGCACCCTCCAAGGTGGCAGGGTGAACAACTAATAATGATTCAAACTGTATTCAGGATATTGAAAGAGACTTGAAACAAATTAGACGCTGTATGTGACGTATATACAAAGACAGTGGAAATACAGCTGAGGCAGTAATCGATTCTAAGGGACGGACAATAGAGACCTAATGGACAGTGGCGGAGGGAAGAGGGCATGAAACACACGCACACGCTCACTCGGGATAGTACCATTTCCTAGTGTGAGGATGAGTGGGGAGTGGGCCTGTGGTGTGGGGACAATGAAGAGCTCCGTCTCGGACATGTGGGTCAGAGGGGATCTGAGACTGCGAACCGGCTGCTCCCTCTGATGGAACACGCTTTCCCCAGACCGTCACATGCCCAGGTCCATGGAACACGCTTTCCCCAGACCGTCACATGCCCAGGTCCATGGAACTCGCTTTCCCAGACCATCACATGCCAGGTCCAGCATCGTTCCAGGGCTTACAGCGAGTGCCACACAGGCTTTCCTGCATTGCTCTCACCCCCTACTCTATGCTGTTACCCTATTTTATTTTTTTTATAGCACTTAACACTTTCCGAACTTACATTGTTACTCTGTTAATTCATTTCTTGCCTATCTTAGTCCAATAAAATGTTAAGTACCGTGTCAGCAGAGACCTTGCAGCCACAGTCACTGCACTAGCCCATTGGACATTGTCTGGCCATACCGGGTGCTCAATATGAATTTTTGGAATGACTGTTAAAGTGAAGATGATGCCAAGCCGGCCATGGAATATGCGAGCTTGAAGCTCAGAGGGGAGGAAAGATCAAACCTGAAGATACACGTCTGAGTCACTGCATAAAGATGGCTTTTAAACCCATAGGACTTACTGAGACCCCCTTGTACTGAGGAAGAAAGGCGCAGATAGCCCAGGCCTGAACCCTGAGAAAGCTCAGGATTTGCACTTCACCTCTCGACTGGTTTTGGAAATTCCTGTCATCTGTCTTTGCAATCTCCTTTTGTTCCCTTTTGAAATTGCCTGTAGAGTTTTAGAGCCCTCTTCTTTATGCTGTCAGGAGCTGTGTGCTTTTCTTGTTTTTCTGATTAAGATCATAAACCTCTTAAGAAAAGGATCCTGTAGTTAGAATTATGTTCTTGAATTAGGTTGTATCGGACTAGACTGCTGTCACATTATAGAACTGTACCTATTGCAATGCCAGTGTTACGTATACTGATGTTTTGAGTTAATGGACTCTGTCCCCAAGTTTTCCTGAATTATGATTAAAGCCATGTTTTTATTCTCAAATCAATCATCTGATTCAATCCAGAAATCAAATCATGTAAACATACCAGGGGTTGTAAAAATATAATTGTTTGATCAATATTAAATGCTATGTTTTAATTTTTCTCTAAACTTTCAGGATATTGAAAGAGACTTGAAACAAATTAGACTTCAGAACATAAAGGAAAGTAAAATTTCAGAGCAAAAATATAAGGTAATATACATTTGTCTTTCAGATTCGTATTAAAAAGCTGGTTGGGGGTTCATACCTTGCAATCTGGGTTGACGACAAGATTTCCCCCCTACTATTTTATGGAATTGCTTTATTTTATGATGTTAGATTAGTGGTTTTATGTGTCTATAATGTCAAATAGAAAGTGATAATTTTAAGATTTTTATTGCATTGCTAAACTAAGATTGTTTTCTTTTTTTTTCTAGAGAGGGGTAAAGTTTGAAATTAATTTAGATAAATGTATTTCTGATGAAAATACCCTCAAAGAAGAAGAGGTATGTCATTAAGTATATGTTTCCATTAGTAAGCATGAAAATGAGTGTCTTAATAGCGTGTTTCATGAAGTTTTTCCATAGGGACTAGGGAAAAGTTTTTTCCTCTCATTCTTTTTAAATTGAGATTATGCTCTTAAATGGATTATTCCAATTTAATTCATTTTTTTAAATAAAGAATCTATTTCCTCACAATATTAACTTTTAATCATAGCAAAATTAAAATAGAAGACACAATACATACTCAGTAAGTACTATCATTACCTAAAAAATCGAGCGGGTACCCTGAAACCATGAACATTTATTTTAGGTCTTAGTTATTAATAACATTGTACAGGTCCTTGGGTGAATCTCAGTTATGCCTTTGGGCTGTCATTGATACAGCAATAAATGCATGATCGCAATAAACTCAAACCTCATTTTATTACTTGAGTTCAACATCTTTTTTAATTCCACTTTTTACCAGACCTACTAACAAATATCAAAATTAACTGATTTGTGTTTCCATTTCACCTTCTATAAACTTGCCTTTTAAATTACCAAAATTTAAATATGTGTATTTACATGTTCTATATCACACCTGATACTCAATTTCTTTCTTTCATATTCTTCATCAGCTTAAAACTTTTTAATGTTATCATTTCTTTCAGGTGTGTGTATGTTCGTGTGTGTGTGTTGTGTGTGTGTGTGTGTGTGTTGCATGCGTGTGTCATGAAGGACCAGTTCTTTTTTTAAAAAAAGACTTCATGTTTTGTAGCAGTCACGGCAAAATTGAGCAGAAGTTGCAGGGTTTCCCATATACTCCTGCCCCCACACGTACACAGCCTTCCCCACCGTCACCACCCCCCACCAGAGAGGAACATTTGTTACAACTGATGATCCTACACTGACACATCGTTATCACCCGAAGTCCACAGCTGACATCAAAGTTCACTTTGGTGATGCACATTCTGTGGGTTTTGACAAGTGTATAGTGACATGTTATCCACCATTACAGTATCATGCCAAGCACTTTCACTGCCATAAAATCCTCTGTGCTCCACCTATCTTTCAGATTTTCAGTAGCATTTTGCTACATAAGACTTTAATAGAGTGGTGATAGCGCTCACCTCTACTTAACCATTAGCCTTGATGTGTCTCAGAGATATGAGAATCAGAGAGGAGCAGATATGGGACCATTTTTGGGTTGGAATCTGAGGAGTGCTATATCCATAGTGCTTCTGTGAGAGAGGCTCTAAAGTTGGCCTGCTAGGATAAAAGTACAGTTCAAGAAAGTTTTATCTCTCAGAGTGTTCATCCTTTATTATCTATGTTTCAGTGTGCTTGAGACAGAGTGATCATTTTTGTGTTGATTGTGGAATATTAGGAGCAGTTTTAGGAACCCACACCGATTAGGAATGTCGTATACTAATAATAGTGTGTGGTGGAAATAACCTTGGAAATCTGTAGAGTGAACTATAGTAGAACGATATGGAAGACAAGAAGTCTGGATAAAATTAAGTTGCCATATATCACTACTGACAAGGAAATAAATGAAAACATTTTTGTTTCTATCTTGTTCCAACATAGTTCCACCTTTAAAATTCCACTGATTTATTTGTTTAATATACATACATTGAATACTTGCCATATATCTTGGTAAATGTTATTACTAGGAAACAAATTTTTAAAATCCTCTCTTCCCAAATATAGCTTACTTCTCATGAAACACCTGGAATTCCTTTACGCCAGGAAACTTTGACCTTTGAGGACGGCCTGAAGCTTAAGGAAAATAAATGTATAAAGGAGTATGAGGATTATACAGATGAAGCATTTGAAAAGCTCTGTGGCTCAGAAGCAGGTGCGTATATCTCGAAGGCTGCACATGAGAAGGAACCTTTTTATCAGCAATCCATCTTAAGCTGTCTCCCACAACTCCACTGTCACCTGTCCCGTTGCTCTCCCTGAGCGGGGCAGAGACCTGGCTCCTCTGCTTCTGCCCACCCCGTGGGGTTCGTGCTCCCTGAAACTCAGCCCTCTTCTCTTGCTACATTCACTCTGTCTCCTTGGGCAATTTCACCTGCTCCCTCAGCTTCAGTTTCTGTCAGCCGGAAGCGCCACATATATCTGCTGGAAAGCTCCCTGGACGAGTCCCACTAGCATCAAACTCAACATGTGCGCAGTCAAACTTCTGATCTCTTCCTTCCCGGTGACCCTTTGCTTCGGGTAACACACTTGTCCAGGCTGACAGTTACTGCTGCTCAGGGTGGTTAACAGTCCGAGGTGTCTCCTGAGTCTCCCTCCTCTTCCTTCATTCTCTCTGCCACTAGTTTAGGCCCCTGTAGTCTCTCAGCGTCTCAGTTTCCTCTTAGGATCAGGGGATGATAGTACTTGCCACACAGGCTTACTGTGAGGACTAAAGTGAAATTTGGTGTATAAAGTACCTGAGACATGCTAGGTGATTAACATATGCTATTCCTGTGTTTTCCTTTTCCCTCACTGAATTGCCTACGTGTCCTCTTTGCTAGCATTTCCCTTTCATTCCCTAAATGATTGTTGGAGTTAGCTTATATTATTACCCTGCTCAAACTTTTCTTTTTTTATTTTTTTGATAATGCCTGCAGGATACAGTCCATTCCACACAATGTCACATTTGACACTGAGTGGCCTGACCTGTGGTGATTGGTGATCTCCTTTATTGCCCTAGAACCCCTCTTTCCTTCCACAGTGATGGAGCCGTACATAGCTAGGCGAGCATTTACATCCCTGGCTTGGCTCAGCTTTCGCTTCCTGTAATAAGACACTTTGCCTCATTTACATCTAGAAAAATATTTATTCAATTCAGCAGGCATTTTATTGATAATCCCCCTTGTGCCACATATTGTGCTAGGTGGTAGGAAATCTCAAAGATGAATGAAACCTCAAAATCACAGAAGTGTCATCCCAAAGAAAGGCACAAAACGTGTGTTCTGAGCCCCAACTGCTGATCATTTTGGAGTGTGAGCTGCCTAGAGACTCAGAGAGGTAGCTATTCCTGTACAGCTTGGCATGCCAAGGAGCTTGGCCTTATCCTTTGTGGTGACTTTCAGTAAAGGGAGTTAAATAGTATTTGTGATGGAGAAAAATCACACTGGCTGTATAGTTTGAAGGATGCTGTGGAGGAATGAGACTGAAGGCAGGTGACTAGTCCAGGTGGGAAATGACAGGTACATGAGCCAGAGCGATGCAGTGACAATAGTCACGGAGCGTGAACCACGAGTATGGGGTTTGAGGAGAGGAGGAGGGTCAAGGATCCTCCCAGTTTTCTAGTTCATCTGGATGAAGCTTTCACCAACCGAATAGGCATATACAGACGTATATAGCGAGTTTGCTTCCACACCACCACAGTAAAGCAAACATCACAATAAAGCAAGTCACAAGAATTTCTTGGTTTCCTAGTGCATATAAAGTTATTCATCGAAAATACTTTATTGCTAAAAAAATGCTGACCGTCATCTGAGCATTCAGCGAGTCATAATCTTGTTGCTGGTGGAGGGTCTTGCTTGGTATTGATGGCTGCTGACTAATCAAGGTGGTGGTTGCTGAAGGCTAGGGTAGCTGTGGCAATTTCTTAAAATAAGACAGCAATGAAATTTGCACATCGATTGACTTTCTTTTCACAACTTTTCTGTAGTATGTATGCTGCTTGATAGCATTTTACCCACAGCAGAACTTCTTTCAAAATTGGAGTCACTCTGTTCAAGCCCTGCCACTGTTTTTGTCAGTTCAGTTTAGGAAATATCTGAGATCCTGTGTTGTCATTTCAACAATATTTACGGCATCTTCACTATGAGTAGATTCCATCTCAAGAAACTACTTTCTTTGCTCACCCGTAAGAAGCAGCTTCTCCTGTTAAGGTTTTATCATGAGATTGCAGTAATTTAGTCCCATCTTCAGGCCTCCACTCTAATTCTGGTTTTTTACTATTTCCACCATATCTGCAGGTACGTCCTCCACTGAGGTCTTGAAGCCCTCAAAGTCATTCACCTGAAACTAATATAATACTGTATACCAACTGTACTTAAATTTTAAAATATCACTGATACACATCGCCATAACAAATAAATAACAAGGAAAACAATTGAGCTATTGCATGAATTATGAAATGTGACGGAGACACGAAGTGAGCAAATGCTGTTGGAAAAATGGCACCGATAGACTTGCTTGAACTAGGGTTGCCACAAACTTTCAGTTTATTAAAAAAATGCAGTATCTGTGAAGCACAACAAAGCAAAGTGCAATTAAAACTAGGTATGCCTGTGTTATCATATAGAGCAAGATCAGTAGAGATAATGTACTGATGTAATTATAGAACATATTGAAGCTCAAGAGCGTCAACTGGAGACAGAAGACACAAGCTGTCTAAAACGTAAGCCCTGAGGCAAGTCCGGGTTTTAGCACATACACAGTGTTTCAACCTTGGTGATGGTTGGAAGTACCTAAGCAGAGGGACTAGAGTGAGGAGAAAATGGAGCTTAGGACAGACTCTGGTAATGTTTGGACAAGTTTTGAGAGAATCAGGAGAGTGAAGACCAAGAAGGAGAGCACGTTCTAGAAGGAGGTGCAGGGGTTGGGAGCATCCACTGGATGAGAGAGGCTGAGTGAGGCGGGCTGAATAACAGCGTGGGTGTGGCCGTCCGGAGCCCTCAGTGCCTCAGTGAAAGCAGTTCAGTGAAAGGGGTGTGTCCGAAGGTTACTCTTCACATGGTTTGATGGGAGGAGGGAGACTAGTCGAATGTCTCAAAAGACATAGCTGCTTTTTTTTTTTTTCAGTTAAAAATACATCTTTATTAGTCTGATAGTTTGATATGAACAATTTTCCTAAATGTTTATTGACCGTCTGTATTTCTCTTATAAATTATGTGCTCATATCCCGTATCTATTTATCTACTGAAATGGCATGTTTGTTTTTTCTTTATAAGACATTTAAACTAAACCTTTGCATGTAATATGTATTGCAGGTTTTCCCCCAGTTGGTCTTTAGATTTCATTTATTGTACCAATAACAAATGTGTGTGTGTGCATGTGTGTGCATACATATAACTTAGGGAGAAACTTTATAAGAATTGTGCAGCATATATGAAGAAAGCTGTACAACAAAGATCTTTAAAGAGCATTTGAATAAATGGTGAGAAATAACGCTGTTATATATTGGAAGCAAAGTATTCTTTCCAAATATCCGGATTTTTTTGCAATTTCAGACAAAACCACAATAGGATTTTTTTTCTGGTGTGAGGAGATCTTGGCAGATTGGAGAATCTTGGAGATTCTTAACTAGCCAAACAATTTATAAAAGAAGAGCAATGAAGGAACATTTACCCTTCTAAATAACAAAATATATAAATATAGTAGGGGAAAAAAAAGACAGATTAGGAACACACATTCTTTTTTGGACAGGAAAGAACTAGTTATTCAAAATACATAGAAAAAACTCATAGAATAAATTAGTAATGATTCACTTTTAACAGTGAAAAGCTTTAGTAAGGCAAATAATACTAGCTCCTAGAATTGTCACTTTCAATAATAATAGGGTAAATAATCATAAATGTCCACAAAAATTTAGCCACAAATAAGTACATTATAATATTATTTATAATAAGGAAAAATCTCTAGCAACCTAAAAATCTAGCAAAAAAGAATTATTTAAATTATAATACATGAAACAGAATACTATGTTTAATTTAAAATGGTTGTATAGAAGACTATTAACAATCTGAAAGTGATATGTTGTTTTAAAAAGCATGTTATGAAAGGGTGTATAGTATGTGACTCATTTTTTTTTAAAACAAAGAAAAACTATATGCAGGGGAAATTTTTTGAAATTTTAGTAGTCTCTGGACAGTGGGATTATGGGTGATTTTTATTTTCTTCTTTGTGTCTGATTTTTAAATTTCTTATAATGAAATATGGTAATAAATAAGGAGAAGGATAAACAAATTATTTTAAAATTAAGATAATGGAATAGAATGAATTTCTGTGGGAACTGACTAAAGTAAAAATTCTCATAAAATGCCTCAAGGAGTTTGTCCATTTGTGTCACTAATATTTCTTTAGCATTTAAATATTTTTGGCTAGTCAATCAAATGTTATTAATAAAAGTGAAACAATTTTAAACCTGTTTATAGTATCATTCTTATAAATATGACCTATGCTTTAGTCCATCCAGCTGCTACAGCAAAATATCATTAACTGGGTGATTTATACACAACAAACATTTATTTCTCACTGTTCTGTAAGGCTAGAAAGTCTAAGATCGTGGTGCATGGTGCTGGTGGGTTTGGTGTCTAGTGGGGGCCCGATTCCACTTTTAGGCTGTGTCCTCACACAGCAGAAAGGATGAGGGAGCTCTCCATGGCTCTTTTTTTTTTTTTTTTTTTTAATGCCTACCACCTGGTCTTCCTAGGTGGTCTTCCATCCAAGTACCAACCAAACCCCACCCTGCTTAACTTCCAAAGTCAGACATCGGGCTTGTTCAGGGTGGCATGGCCATAGACCATGGACCATGGCTCCACTGAGGCATGAACTTAGGACCTTCTGTGTGTAAAGCAGACATGCTGACCACTACACTGTGGAAAGACGTCCTCTCCGTGGCTTCCTTAAGGGCACTAATCCCATTCATGAGGGCTCTGTTCTCAGGATCTAACTACCTTCCGAAGGCCCCACCTCCTAACATTAGGTTTCAATATATAATATTCTGGGGAAACACAAATGGTCCACAGCAGCCTATATTAGAATGATGGTGGTGATTCTCTTTTTTGAACGTACCAGCTGATGGACTGTCTCTAGGTTTCCTAAGAACTGTTTATTGCAATTAGTCACACTTTGGCAGCTTTTAAGTTCATGAGTTATTTTCTTGTACCCAGAGCTGTTCATTGAGGATGCCGTTGCTGCAGAAAACAGGAGACAGTGGGACGCGGGCGCGCCTCAGACTCTGCTGCAGATGATGGCAGCAGCCGATGTCTCCTCCGTCTGCTCCACCAGGCCTGAAGGTGAATTTCCATCAGTGGGCATAAATCTCCAGCTAGAGGAGACCAAGGCCCCAAATGCAGCTAGTGCTTACCCTGACCTGATGGTTCTCACTTTTCAGTACAATCTCTACAGACTTGGTATCAAATATCTTCCTGTGATACTGTTTGGTTCCTCCCCTACGTCCAGAGAATGCCTGCTAATGATCCTAGACAACTGAGAGCTTAGAGGAGGAAAGACCTAGAATCCCTCCTTCCTCACAGTGAGAATGCACAGAGAAGGGCAATCCACTTGATTTGCCTTCAAATGCTAGTCCAATCACTGCCTTGCAATTTCTTGGAGGGTTGGTTTTTTACATCACTAAAATTGGAATTAACATAATAGCTATCCCACAAGATGTAGAGAGGTAACAGTGCAAAGATAAATATAAAATGGCTTTGTAAACCAATGTGTAAATGTAAGGAATATTTAGTATGTGATGAAATTTTCAATCTAAATTCCTTTATTTACTTTTTGAGCTTCTGGCATTCTTTCCTGAGGAGTGGTTTACGACATCCAGGTGTTACCTTTATAGGGGGAGTGAAGATTTTTATTACTTATTTCCTATGTTTCCCCTGATAACATGGGTGGGGACAGCTAAAATTTATACCCATGTATAAGTCAAAATATGTAGGTATATTACTGAAATTAGTAATTATAAGTGCATAAATTTATTTGTATTTATACTATTACAAAACACCGACGGCATCAAACTTGCGAGAAAGGACTTGCAAATGTAGTACAATATAATCCAATGAATCAATAAGAGGGAAAGCTAATTTTAAAAGAAGCAAATAGAATTCAAATTTTAACACATCAAAATAGCCAGCTTACAGATCAAAAAGGACTCTCCCACCCATCAGCCACATGACAGTAAGGCACTAAACTTTTCTATAAGTTTTCTTGCTAATAAAATGAATGGTGGAATGAGTTCCCTCCAAGGTTCTAACGTTCTGTGATTTTATAACAATTCAAACGAAGAAACATTTTTTATTTTCAATAACACACTCTCCTCTTTAGATGGACAAGTGATGGTGATCCAAAGTTCCGGAAAACAGGAAACAGTGGCGGCACGGAGCTCCAGGGACTTTAATGAGCGCTTTGGCGGCAGCACATCTCACAAGTAGCTCATTTTCTGCCAAAGAGGAAGAATTCGGTATGTAGTTTATTTTTAAGACTATAACCAGTCCCCTGAGGAACTTTGTGAAACACTTGTAAATGCTCGGAGGGGATAAAAATACCTTCAGCCTGGAGGAAAAATTGGGAAGGTGCCTAAGCCTTTTCAGAAGCTGATTGCTTTGTCCAAGCCCGTCCCAAATGGCACTAATGAAAGACGACGTGCTGAGACGAGTGGGGTAATTTTGTTTCATGTGATCAGCTGACAGCTGATGACAAGTGAAGTAAGTAGGCCTGTGGCTTTGTAGATGATGAGCTAGTATTGCTTAGCTCTACCTGAAAGAGTGGGTTTTTTCTGACATTATTCAGTGGACTCAAATTAAGACCCTATGGTTGATAAAAACACATCTTAACATTGTGTTTTAGCTTTTGGGTTTTTTTTCTTTCTTTCTTTTTTTGCCTCTATTTTTTAGCAAAATTATTTTTATATTTACTTCAGGAAAACCAATTGATTTTCTAAAGTTAGAGGGAATTCATATCGCAGTGGGATTTGTCCTCTATCAGGTTTGCAGGTGTGAACTGCTACAAGAAAGCTATTGTGACTGCAGGTGTCAAACGGGGAGCATCTGCACAGGTGGGAGCTCTGGGACCTGGTGTTGCAGAGATGCAAGGTTGAGGCAGCAGGGAGGCATAGAGACAAACTAGATAGTAACAGAGGCTGATAAACACTTACTAAGTTAAAGAACAGTACAAAAATATATAAAACACTAAGCATAATGCAAGAGAGTTACCTGATTATTCTGCCAGCTTGTGAAGCCAAATTTCAGTCTTTGGGAAAACTGTGTGAAAAGTTGAATCTTAAACAATGTACAGGATTTGACTGAGACAAGAAGAAAGGGCATTTCAGGTGGGGAGGACTTGTGGATACACAGGCCTGTGTTGGTGACTGCAAAAACCAGTTTGACTAAAATCTAGGAGTAGTAAATGGGGCCAGAGTCCTCGAGTATGTGAAGTCCTTCAGTATCATGGCTTATCTCAGTTGACATAACTGCTGTTTAAAACTTAAGAGAAGAGAAAGAAAGAAGAGAGAGGAGAGGGACGAGAGGGAGAGAGGGAGAGAGAGGAGAGAGGGGAGAGAGAGAAGCTCTCTTTCCAGGATCTTCAAACCACAAACTGCAGGTTTAATTGTCTGCTTGTCTGCTCCCCTTCCCTTCTGTCCTGGGTAAAAGTACTGTCTCTGAGTGAGGCTGGAGGTGGCCAGAGGAAGCTTTAGGCAGGCTGGCTTGGCCTGGACGCTAAGGATGGGGGCCCAGGCCTGTAGGAGAGCTAGTTCCCATCTTTCATGACACGGAGATGGAGACGACTTGGTGGCTGTGATGTCTCTTTTTGTGTTTGCCCCTGTGATTCTTGGTGCCGATATAAGAAACATCCAAACCCGTAGTAGAGAATTTTTATGAGGTTATTTGAGTTAAGATGACCATAATTGCGTGGAAGCAAAATCTCAATGGATTGAGAAACTGTTCCGAAGAATGGCAGTTTTGCAGCTTATTTTACACGTGAAAATCAAAGGAGGAGACGTAAGGAGGGTTACTTGAAATCATTGGTGGTAGATTAAGCGGGAATAGAGTAAAGCAGAAAATCTCTGGGATTGTATAAAAAGTAAAAGAGAGAGACACATACTTCTTTCACATTGGTGGGTACAGGATAATTAATAATTAACATTTACAGCACATAGAGATGGTATTTGGGAAGCAAGATAACACCGAGGGGTTCTATGGGCTAATGCTCTGGTGGTCAGTGTGTTCTGAGGTGCCTGAAAAAGGGAATTACTCTGACACTTCAAAGGTATGCGGTCTTAGATGCAAAAAGACAATAGGTAGACTCACTTATGGTAAAGATTGAGCTTTGTCAAGGAAGCTACAGTCCTAGGACTTGACTACCACCGTGACTCACTTTTAGTTAGGAATATGTTCAGACAACGCTATGTGGCTACTTTCAGTCTCTGAGTGGGTAAGGCCCACCATGCAGGCCTCCCTCTGAGCTTGTCGGTTTTAGTATGTGGCAACTTTTTCTGTCCACATTGGAGAGAGTTATAGAAAACTCTTCTTTCGATCTATCATGCTAAATTGATTAATTCATGAACTTATTCTATTTTCACATGGATAATTTCACATTAGGCGTATATGAGCAATTTATCTAACAGGTGGGATTAGAAAGAGGAACTTGCCTTCAAAGGTGGCATTCAAAGCAAAGCGCAGGTATCTTCTGTTGTAACCTACAGACCATCCTCTCCTATTCCGCTCAGCTTTGATTTTTCAGCCTCTAATTCTTTGTTGGCCTCATCTTTCCTATCTGTGCAGCAATCTTGACTTCCTGTCCCTCATCATCTTTTCTTCCTTCAGCTTAGAGAATCATCCTAAAATAGACCAAGTCTTTTCTTGGCTTAAACTCTTGCAGAAGATCCTCTCTAACCCTCAGGATAAAGTACAGACTCTTTTCAGACTCTGAGCACTTTGAAGATCAGGTGGCCCCTCCCAGCCTGGCCTGTCCCAATGCCAAAGCTGCTAGCACTTCTCCGTTAGCAAGTATCCTCCCTCAGTTCAGAATGAATGCCACCTCCCTCCCTTTGCCAAAATCTCTCCTATAAGATTTCAATCTAATACAAACCCCCTCCATTTCTGTCACCGTTTTATTTTTTTAATTAATTTTTTTTCTTAATTTATGTGTCATTATGTTTTATTGGCAGATACCTTCTCTCCTTACTTTTCCCTTATTACCAAGTAGGGCTCTGCAAAGCGGTCTGGAATATAGTAGATTTTTAATAAGCGTTTTTTGAGTGAAAGAGCTTACAACTTGATTAATACGCTTCTCTTTAATCCAAAAAATGCTAATAAGTCCTTCAGTTCCTCTACTGTCTTTTCTCTTTTAGCTGCCTCTGACAATTACACATTTGTTCAGTCTCATACTCAAATTCATTTACATTCAAATATTTTTTAAATGCATGAAATACCAGCACTTTATTATTGTATTTATCATTTAAGGGCAGGTCATAAAAAGAGCAGTAGTGATTTTATTGTGAACGTTTAGTGATTGCTATGAACTGGGTCTCACACTACTGCCTGTGTGCCATGGATAAGGAACCACTGTTTTAGGTGATTGGGAAAATATATGAGCATGTTTCCCTTGTAATCTTCTGGGTTTGATATCCCACAAGACAATGATTCTCTGATCATAAAAAGAAAGGTCACTTTAATTTCTTGTTTAATATCTTTCTTTCTCACTCTAAGCTTATGAGAGCATTGTCTTGCTCACCACCCACTTTGCCTCTCCATGACTAATTGTTATAGTTGGGGTGATCTAAAATCAGCCATTGTCCTGGTGGCACTGAGGGGTCCTTGGTTCTTTTTCACCAACACAAAAGAATTACAGATCAGTGAGATTTAGGAAAAGTAAGATATATTGAAAATCCATTTCAAGAAAGAAACAGGCTATGCCAAAGAAGGCTGTAGCTTCAGGGGAGTGGGAAAGTCTGTATTATATAGTAGGGTTGTGATGGGAGGTTACAGGGGTGGTGCTAGATGATTGGCATGTGAAGTCATTTTGATTGACATTTGGCTGTTAAAAACCTTTTGCCTACCGCACATGTGGTTACCCAGAATTTCAGTCTGTTATAATTATGTTCATGAACTTCCAGGCATATGCATGATATTATAATGATGGTATAGTGAGGCTAAGGCACACTGTGGTCAGACCAAACCAGGGACTAATGGCTTTTCACTCTTTTGTGCCTCGGGATATAGGGATAATTTATAACTGTAAAATGGGTGTTTTAGAGAGGTGCTAAGGTAGGTCTTGGGTGTGTCCTTTATTCTGCAGTCAGCTCATATCTACCTAACTACCTGACTAATAGTGTCTGGTATAGTCCTAGAATTTGGTAGGTGGCCGCCAGTCTGGTGAATGAACATACAGCCATAGGACATTTTGCCATTCCTTTTGCAAAGGCATGTGCTTGCCAATATTTGTATTGCTATCAAGTTGGATAGGGAAATTACATTAAAAATAATTTTATGGCTGTAAAGAGTCTATAAAATGACTGTGCATGTGTAAATTTTAATAACTTTGCTTTTAAGAATAAGTGATTTGTCATACATTTAAGCATTATTCATATAGCCTTCATCAAACAGTTTTTTTACACCTACAGCACCTGGACTTCCTAGGTGGTCTCCTATCCAAGTAAAGTACTAACCAGGCCTGACCCTGCTTAGCTTCGAGATCAGATGGGATCAGGCTTGTTCAGGTAGCATGGCCATAGACTGAAGTCTTTTTAAAATGAGGTTTTCTCAAATACATGTTTACTTTATCCTACTTTTAAAAGTTTAAAATAGCAAGACTTTCTAAAATCCTTTTGAATGAATCTTACTAGTAAAAAGCTACACTACTTAAATAAGGACAAGTATTTTTTTTTTTTTACATGTACATAATTAATTCAGGGCAGTAAGTTTGTTTATAGTTGAACCACTCCAAATGAATCTTTGGTGGGAAGGTAACTTCCATTTTTCTTGTATAAGTTTTCAGGCCACATAGTTGTCTTGGTAACAGCAAAGTTGCATGTCCTAATAACAGCTGATTTACATTTCTATAGTTAGCCATTCATTCTTTCTTGTATCCTGTTAAACAAGAACAAGAACCTCCTAAAGTTGTCTTTCCAAAACAGGAAAACAAAAACTATCAGTTTCCCACACCAAGTGGAATACTCAGGCTACTTCTAATTAGCCAGACAACCTCATAGATGAGATATGTCAGTCTACTTCATTAATTTTGCACTTTAGGAAATAACATGGGCAATGGTTTTAAATGAAACTTACGTGGATTAAAAATAGGTAAACATTTAATTACAGTGTGGTGAAATTTCCACTTGCAGGTGTGTACATGAATAGCCATGTAATAATTTACAAAAAAATTTTAAAAGTGCCACACTTTGCTTTTAATTTTGGAGAAAAATTCCTATTTCAAATCCCAACATCTTAAATAAATTTCTAATTTATGCCTAATGTAACATTGTCCATGTAAAAATATAGTAAGTTTGTGAATTAATTTCCTTGCAATGATGGAAAGAGAGAGAGGATATACATAACCAAAATAACACATATGTTGGGAGGTGGTAAATGTAGTTAGAATATTTTGCATTTACACATTGTTTGAGAAGTGGCAAAAGTATTAAATTATATTATACTTTAAGATGTCAAAAATGCATTTTAGTAATATTTAGAGTAAATACTATATTACAGTAAAGTAATATATAATATACAAACAGAAGAAAAAATTGAGATTACAATTAATACTTAATCCAGAAAGTAGCAAGAAAGAGAAAAAGGGACATGGGATGATGAGTCAAATAGAAAACAAGTGGTAAGATGGTAGATTTAAACTCAAATATATAAAGAATTACACTAGATGTGTGAGTATTAAAGACTCCAATTAAAAGACAGTTTAAAATTGGATTAAAAAAACAAGACAACTATATACTGCTTTAAAATGATACTCTTTAAATATAAGTATATAGAAAGGTAGAAGGCAAATGGAAAAAATATAACATGCAAACACTAACTAAAAGGAAATTTATTTTAAGACAAATAGCATAACTGTAAATACTTTTTATAGTGAAAAAAGTGTCAATACATCAGAAAGATATAATGATCTTAAATTTTTATGTACCTAATAACATAATGTAAAACATATAAAGCATAAGTTGGAAGATATATAGAAGAAATAGGCAAATCCACCACATAGCAGGTAAATGTAACATCCTTTCTCAGTAGTTGATTGGACAGGTATAATCATTAAGGATGTAGAAGATTTGAACAACAGGATTAATAAACTTGACATGATTGACATATTTAGAACATTACACCCAATTGTGGCAGAAAATATCTTCCTTTCAAGTTCACATGGAATGTTTACCAGTATTTTTCAAAGCTGGACCATAAAGTTTTATTTCAGCAAATTTTCATCTCATTTAATATCCAGGCCATATTCAAATTTCCCCAGTCATCCCAAAACGTCCTTTGCAAATGATAGTCCAAGTAATATCCTCTCAAGGACCAATTTTTTATGCAATTAATATTTCACCTGTCTTTTGAATTAGCACAGCTCTCCCTTCCCACCCCTTTCTTCATGACAGTGATTTGTTGAAGGTATTACCGTGTTGTCCTACAGAATGATCCATCTTCTGGATTTGTCTCGTTTTTTGTTTTATAAATAAACGTATATCTCATATATTTTTGTAAACTGAAAATTATATCTAAAGTTTGATGGTTTGAAGTTAAATGTTTTCTTGCTAAAATATATTCTAGGTAATGTATACTTTATATTGCATCAAAGCAGAAGACACATGTCTTGTTAACCCATCATTAGTAAGACTAAGACCAACCACTGATTAAAGGAGGTGCTAGACTGATAGCCTCCAGTTTACAATTATATTTTACCTCTTAAGACTGGAATGCAATCTGTGTAGTGTTACTTTGGCACTATACAAATCCCATCAACCATTCACTTAATGGTTTTAACATCAATAATAATTCTTGTCTGAGGCAATTATTTCCACAGTATTTGTGAAATAATATTTTTCAAATTCAATAAATGTATTAAATCTGTGATAATCAAATATAGCAATCTTTTCATTTGTGTATTCTTAGGATGCTTAAAATAGCTTTCCTAGCCTGAAATCTGAAAAAAAAGTATTCACTTTTATTATCTAATCCTTTTCTGTTTTCTTTTTTCACAATTCAATCTGTAATCCTTTGCTATTTATTTTGGTATATAGTATAATGTAGAGGCTAACTTTAATTTTTTTCTCCAAATTACCATTTTTCAACATTATTTATTGACTAATAGATTTTCTTATTGGCTTTAAATTCATTTTACTACACACACACACACACACACACACACACACACACACACATACACACACACACACATGGATTCATTTATAGGCTATTCATCCTCTATTGATACTTAAATGTAATTCCCTATACCTGTGTCATTATCTGATTTTTCTTTTAGGATTTTTTTTTTACTATGATAGTATAAATTTCCTCTGTAAAAATGTTTAAAAGGCAGAGCATAGTAATGAAAGGGGAACAATGTCAAAAATCTAAACAGTTACTTTTACATTTGGAATACATAAAGATTTTTACATCAGATTCTCCCTGTAGAATATTTCCAGGCAGCATTGAATAAGAGTAAAAATGGGTTCTATACCTAGACAGATCTTGTATAATTTTCTGGCCCTGATAACCGATCCTTCTTCAGTTTCCTCCTTTGTAAAATCAGAATTAAGATGGTACCAACCTCAAAGCATTGTTTTAAATATTAAGTGAGATATTGTATGTAAAATGTCTAGCAAGTTGCCTGTCTGAGTAGGTGTTGAATAAGTTATAGCTTTTAAAATAGTGGCCGAGAATACTCATTCTGATGCATCTGATCACTATGTGATCTTTGGTGAGTCACTTAACCCTCAGTGCCTCAGTTTCCTGAAATTCACCAATTCTGAGATGCACATTTATTTTCCTTCCCTTTTAATTTCTGAAGTTGGGATGCAGCATGCGATTAATGATGTTTTATAGTTACTGTAGGCCAGGCAGTAGTCCTGATATATTATTATTGTCTGGGCCCCAGTGAACATTAAAACTTGTGAAATGGGTGTTAGTGGGTAGGGATTTTTTCCTGGAAACTTCTTTTGACCCTTAGGAACCAGGTGGTTGTAGAGTGCATGTGGAAGAGGTAGATTGTGGTAGATTACAAAAATGGGCACAGTCCTTCACTCTTCCCTGTAGCCATGGCTTTTGCAGTATAACTTTGTAGCTCCTTCATCATTGAATGTTTTTCCCCCTTTCTCCTTGAATCTCAACTGGCCCATGATTTGCTTAGACCAGTAGTAAGCAGTGGAAGTGGTGGTGTGCCAAGTCTGAGTATTCAAGGAACTTCTGTTCTTTTTGGGGAGGATCCCTGTCCAGCTCTCGACTAGCTTGGATAGGCCAGCTGGAAAATGGGAGACCACATGGAACAGAGAGACAGTACATCTCAAGAGGGCATACTAGAACAGCCAGCCTCCAGCTGGACCCGGCAAGTGACTGCAGATGCATTAGTGGGCACAGCTGATACCAGAAGAGCCAACCAGCTGAGCCCAGCTGAGTTTGCCTAACTGCAGAATTGTACTAAATAAATAGTTTCTGTTTTAAGTCATTAAGTTATATGGTGGTTTATTATTCTGCAAAAGCTAACTAATGTAGACATATATATTCAGCAAAATTCCCAAAGTAGTAGTTAAAAATAGTTTAGTTCTGCATAATTTTAAAGCCACTTGAGAAACCAGCATTTTCAATTTTTGTAAATTCTTTTAGTTCTTTTGCGGATTCTTTTAAGAAAATCTGTCTCACAATGCATTTGATTTCAACAAGATGAAAGCCATTCATATGGCTCTTATCAAAAACAGAAAAATAACAAGTGTTTACAATGATGTGGAATAGTGGAATCCTTATGCACTGTTGGTGAGACTGTAAAATAGTGCAGCCTTTATAGAAACAGTATACAGTTCCTAAAACAATTAAAATAGAACTGCCATATGATCCAGCAATCCTACTTCTGGTATATATCCAAAAAAATTGAAAGCAAGATCTCAAAAATATATTTTTGCATACTCATATTCATTGTAGCATTATTCATAATAACCAAGATGTGGAAGAAATTTAAATGTTCATTGATGGATGAATGGATAAAGAAAATGTGGAAAACAAATAATAGAATATTATCGAGCCTTAAAAAAGAAGAAAATCCTGTCACATTCTACAACATAGATGAACTTTGAGGACATTATGCTAAGTGAAATAAGTCAATCACAAAAAGACAAATATTATATGATTCCACTTACATGAGGTATCTAAAGTAGTCAAGCTCTTAGAAACAGAAAGTACAGCAGTAGTTTCCAAGGGCTAGGGGAAGGAGCAAATGAGGAATTGTTGTTCAGTGGAAATTAAGTTTCAGTCATGCGAGATGAAAGTTTTAAAGATCTGTTGTACAACAATGTGCATATATTTAATAATACGGTACTGTTAAAAATTAAGTGGGTAAATGTGTTATGTACTTTTTGTCACAATAAAAAACAGATATCAACAACTTGAAAAGTAATTCAGATTCCCTGATTGTCTCATGAATTGTTTTTTATGGTTTGTTTGAAACAGGATTCATAAAGTTTGATTGATATGTAAAAAATAAATAATTCAGAGGATTAAGATTCTGAATGTGAAGAATTTTAGTTATACCTTATCAATTTGTTTCACTTATTTTTCCTTTTCATGAGTATATGAGAGTGATATAAGCTGAAAAAATATACGTAAGACTAAGAAAGTTCTTGTAATAATTTACATTTGCAAAATATAAATCTAAAGGTAAGAAAACATTGTATCATTTTATTGGGAACATTTCTTTGCCATTGGTGTATAAAATAAAAGTTCATTTTATAATCAGTGAAATTTAGAGTTGTCCAAGGGACAAAATATTGTACTCTCTTCAGTCTGGATTTTTTCCCAAGAGAAAAAAATTACATTTTAAATAAAAACAATAAATCCACTCCCCCCCCACCACCAACAAAAAAGATAAAGTTGTGTGTGTACGCTTTGAGTTTTCTCTGCAGACATTAATGATTGAGCCTAACAATGAGCTGGGTACTCATTATATAGAAACAGTGAAGAATAGGGTGGTCCAATAATGTTGGCAATTCTTAAATTTTTACAATACAGATTTAAAATTTTTTTTTATACAATCAGAATCTATCCCCGAAGTGGCAGTATTTCGCCTCTTCGTCACTGATCCTTATTCTTCTCACTTCTTTTTCTTGTCTTGTGTTGCTTGTTACCTTCAGTGCAGTGCCGAGTAGTTGGGGTGTCAGTCATCATCTTATCTTACTCGTTTTAGTGGAAATGATTCATTATGGCTGATGTTCACTGATTTTTGGTACCTACCCCTCGTCAGATGATATATGCTGGAATGCTTTATCTCCTCTCTCTGTCATTTAACAGTGGGAACATTAAAACAATGGTTTCCTCAAGAAGATGAGGAGAAGGTGGAAATGGCCTCTGGAACTGAGGTGGATGAGGAACAACTAGAACCAAGATCTGATGATGATGATACGTAAGTAGATCATATCCAGATGCCTAAATGAAAGTAGAAAGTTCAAATGCTGTTGTGGAGACATAGAAGATAGCCTCAGACACCTACCTAGCTAAGGAGAGCAGGTGTCACTATATTCATAGGTTTGTTTTTGGGCTCTCCATTCTTTTCCAGTGGCATCGTGTCCTACCTCTGCATCAGTGATGTCCTGTCTCTATTCCTGTGGCATTATCATACCTTGTGCTATCTGGTGGACTAGTCCCCACACCTTCTTCTAGTCTTCATATCTTTTTCTTTATACTTATCTTAGCTGTTATTGCCCTTTACTCAATATGCACATCCTTGTATTCTCTTATAAAGTGTCACGCAAACCTTTGTTGGGATTTTGTTGAGAATAACATTACTTTGTTGATTAACTTGTGGAATTGACATCTTTGTGATTATAAATCTTAACACCCATGGATATCGTATAGCTTTCCACTGTTATATCTTTTCTGATATTCTTCAGTATTTTTGTTGTGTTCTTCATGGTATAGGTTCCACTTAATTTTTTTGTTCTTACTGTTGCCCTTATAATGGGGTCATTTTTCTCCTACTGTGTTTGCAACTTGGCAACCGCCAGTGTGTAGAACACTATTGATGCTGTATCCTATGTAACCTTACTGAATTCTCTTATTCTGAAATTGGAGTCCTTTGAATTTTAAAAAGTTTATTATAATTATTTTAAAAATACGTAATATATTCATATGGTTCCAAATTCAAAAGGTATACTTTTTTCGTAGTCTTTCTGCTGTCTCTTTATCTCAGCCACATAATTCCTCTCCCCAAAGTCAACCAATCTAATCTGCTTCTTGTGCATACTTCTGAGGAATTCCATTAAAATGTAAGCAAATGTGTATATCTTACGTATGTGTGTATTCTTTTTATTTTTTATAGAAACAAGTTTCAGAGTGTACATACTATTGTGAAACTTGCTTTTTTTCCTTAGAAATGGATTTGAATACATATCATACAAATAGTAGTGTGTGTGTCTATACATATATATACATATATATGTATATGTGTGTGTATATATGTATAGACACACACATACACATATATATATGTTTAAATTCTCAGAATAGTAAAGTATTGAGTCAAAGAATATGTACATTTGTAATTGATATTGTCCAATTGCCCTTCACAGAGGTGACACCGATGAACACTTCCACCAACAGTGTATGGAGGTGCCTGTTTACCCATTTTCTTGCTCAGTGTGTTACCGAACTTCTGGATCATTACACAATTGATAGGTAAAAAAAAAAAATGACATTTCAGGCCAGTTTTAATTGGGTCTTCTTTTATAAGTGAGGTTGTCTTTGTACATGCTTAAGACCCATCTTTATTTCCTCCCATGGGAACAATTTATTAAATGGCCTTAGCCATTTAAAAAATTTAGGCTATTAACATTATATTGATTTTGGGAGCTCTTTCTACTTTAGAGAAATTAATCTTTCATCTGTAAGATGATTCAAGAATATTTTCCTCCGTTTTTGTTTGCCTTTTGATTTTATTTATAGTGGCTTGTGCCATGTAGGAATTTCTTATTTTTATGTAATTAGTTTTACCAATTGTTTCATAAAATGCGTTATCAGGATTTTTAAAGAACTTTAATGATTTAATTTGATTTAGTTTTCTATTTGTTAAATATTTTATTCATTTGAAATTTTACTCATATTACACTGGAAAGTGTGACTCCTACTTTTTATTTCTCCAAATAAGTCCTTACTATACTAGCACCATTTATTGAAAATCTTTATTTTTTTCTATGAATTCAAAATGCCACTTTTATGATATACTACATGTTTATATGTATCTCTATCCAATTTCTATTCTTTATAGTCTAATTATTGTATTTTAAACATATTTATAATATGGATTATTATTTTGGGGATTTGGTTCCCCTAAATACCTTCATTTTTCAGGATTTGCTTATCTAGTTTTATTAATGTTTTTATACGAACATTAGAATTAACCTGTCTAGAAATTAAAGAGAGAAGGAAGGAAGGAAGGAAGGAAGGAAGGAAGGAAGGAAGGAAGGAAGGAAGGAAGGAAGAAAGAAAGAAAGGGAGGGAGGGAGGAAAGAGAAGAGAGGGAGGAGGAGGGAAAGGAAGGAGGAAGGAAGAATTTTCTCAGCCTGCTTCCTCCTAGTAGGATTTTAGAGTCCAGCAGCCTCTTTTCATTTAGCTCTGTCTCTGTCCCTTTTGGTCCAACCTTGTTATGTTTCTGTGTGTGTGTGTGTGTGTGTGTGTGTGTGTGTGTGTGTGTGTGTGTGTGTATGTGTATATATGAGTGTGTGTGTGTGTGTATACACCTAAATGTATATATCTATATCTATATCTATATCTATATCTATATCTATATCTATATATCTATATTTTTTCCCCTAAAAAAGTCTTGTACGTCTTTGCAAATCTTACTGGGATTCATTTCATTAGACAAAAACCAGACCCATAAATCTTTTTAAGATAAGCCATTCTCAGTCTTGGGCTTTAGACTACTGAAGGACAACACCCTTGAAGCTTTCTGGACACCTTATTGTTTGAGAATAATTTTGAGATTCATTCATGTTGTTATATGTATTCATAGTTCATTGTTTTTTGCTAAGTAGTATTCCATTTTAAGGATATGCCATAATTAGATTTATACATTCACCTGTTGATGGACACTATCGTTGTTTCTAGTTTTGGACTATTATAAATAAAGCTGTTATGAATATTTACATACCCGTCTTTGTATAGACATTTCTCTTGAGTAAATATCTAAGAATAAAATGATTAGGTGAATGTTTAACTTTTTAAGAATTTGTCAAACTGTTTTCCAAAGTGGTGGCACATTTCCATGAACAGTGTATAAGACTTCTAGTTGCTCTGCGTTATCAACATTTGTTATGGTCAGTTTAAATTTTTTAAACTAATTTAATGGGTGTGTATGGAGTCTTTGTAGTTTTTTGAATTACGGGCATAATATATATATCCTTGCTACCAGTCCTTTGTCAGATATATACCTTGCCAATATTCTCACAGTCTCTGGGCTTTCTTATTAATTTTCTTAATAGTAGGATTCAAGTTCGAAGTCTCCAACTAATGTGTTTTTAAATCACTTTTTTAAAATTCAGGATTTCTAATTTATTTGTATTTTGGACAGAGATCATCATCTGAATATTAGTGATTGAAAAATGTACTGGGAGTCCTATTGTTATTTAGTACAGTGTCAATTTTATGACTTACATATGTACTTGAAAAAGTTCATATTCTTACTATTTTGGGTTATATATGTTCTATATGATTATCTATTATATCAAGCTTAAAATATTTTTTGCTAAGTATTTTATAGCCTTTTTTTTTTGCTTCTTGTTAGAGGTACATTAATATCTTCAACTTTTGTCTCTATTAATGCTATTTGCCTTTTGTTTTATCTGATACTAATATTGCTATTGCAATTTTTAAACTTTTAAATTTTAATATTTTAGTATTTTTATGGCATATTTTCTGTTCTTTTATTTTCATCATTTTTGTGTAGTTTCATTATGTTTCTTATAAAGTGTTTATAGCTGGTAGATATACTTTGTTATGTGATAATCTCTGTTTTTAATTAGTTTAATTGAATGAAATTTATTATAATTATCAGTATAGTTGGGCTTCAAGATAAGTTTTAAGCATGGTTTTCTGTATACCTTCATTTCTCATTTCCTTTTCCTCCTCCTTTTCCAGCCTTTTGTTAGGTTGAGAAACTTTTCAATATTATTTTGTTTCTTCTACACTAGTTTTGAAGATACATATTATAGTTCTATTCTTTTAACAGTTCTCTTTTATACATTAACCTACAAATTCATCTAACAAATTCCAAAGTTGCTCAGTATTACTTTCTTCCTCCCTAGTGGTTATGTTTAAATAACTACCAAAACTTTTCCATCCTGATATGGTTATCTAGAGTAATAATTTTACTTAAAAACTTTTTTTTATTGTGGAAAATTTCAAACATAGTAAAAGTACAGAGACTAGCATAATGAACTCTTATGTATCTATCATCTAGCTTTAACAATGATCAACATTGTTCTTTACTCCCCCACAACCCCTACACATTTTTTTTTTTTGTAAGTTTGGAAAATTCTAAGTTTTAGATATCAAATCATTTAATCCAATTTTAGCTTTTTTGAAATAAAAATATTATATCTATTTAAAACATACATAACATCTGTATCATTTTCAAAAGTACATGTTTAATCTCAAATTTAATTTAATTTGCCAGTGTAGTTTATCATTTTCTGAACTTGGCATGGTTTTTATCTAATCCATCTTTTCCTTCTGGTTTCAGTTTTCTTCTTGTCAATTGATATCTTTTAATAATTCTTTAGAAAGGTCAGAGAGTGGTATACTCTCTTATTGTTTGCACACCTAAAATTGTTTTTATTTTACCTTCAATCTTTAGCAGTAGTTTAGCTGGGCAAACAATTCTAGGTTGACAATTATTTTTCTCCTGGTCTCTGTTACTGTTGATGAAGAATCTGCTTTTACCTAATTGTTTTTCTTTTAGAAATATGCTAACTTTCTTCCTAGTACTTTCATAATTTTCTTCTTATCTTTAGGTTCTTTTATTTAATGGTGGTATGTCTAGGTCTGGATTTGTCATTTTTTTCTGCTTGGTTCACTTTATTCTGAGAACTTTTTTTCTGGCTTTCTTTAGGCCTGGAAAATTTTTACCTACTGTTTCTCCAAATACTGTTTTTCTAATTCTCTCCACTTTTGTCCTCTGATTAGATATACTTTGGAACTTCTCAGTCTGTCCCCAATAATATCTAATTGTATTTTCGTATTTTTTATTATTCTCTTTGCTCCATTTTAGGTGAATTTTTGAATACTGTTTTCTAAAGCCATCTGTTTATCTGTTAGGTTTTTAATATGAGTTATTATCTATTTCATGTCTAAGATTTATAATTTTTTATATTTATGTGGTCTTGCTTCATTATTGCATAATTATTTCTCTTAATTTAAAACCATTTTAAAAGGATGCTGTGGTTTAATTTATCTCTTTGAACATACTTTAAGCACTTTTTCAAAATCCTCTTCCCTTGCTGTAATCTATTGAAAGTCAGACTCCCATACAAGGGCTCGTAAATGAATAAATAAACAAACAACTAAATAAGAATGAAAAAAAATCCTCCATGAAAATAATTTCACCTGGAATTAGTTCATGGGCAGGTTTTTTGTTGTTCTTGCCCATCTTTCTTACCATAAGATTTATTCACGTGTCATTGGACTTGAGTTTGCAGGCACATTTTGTTTTGGAGGGGTTTTTTTCCTTTTAAAATTTTCTTTTTTCTCTTCCTATTTCTGCGCATCTTCTACATGTCAAATAGTTTTTGTTTTCTTCAGTGGGTTCCCCTCCATTCTTTGTAGCTGGAAACCTTTAAGAACCACACATCAGTGCAGGGATGATCTAGAAAAAATTCCAGTAATGTGGCTTGTCTGTTTTGGTCCAGGCTATGGTAGAAAAATTCTTCCTGATAATTTATAACTGTGGATTTGCCTTCATTCAGTTTAGAGTTTGAATTTACAATACTTGGATGGTCTGGAAACATGTATGTTGAGAAAGAACAAAAATTCACAGTAAGGGATCAAAATATTCTGGAATCCCTAGAAGTAAATATAAAACACACTGAGAGCTATAACTTCAGTCCAGGTCACTTGAGTTTTCTCCACTAAAGCACTGATAAAGATGACTCAATTAAAAATTTTAAAAAAGAATCCACTCTGAGAGATAGTAAACACATCAAATAGCTGAGTTAGACCATAAGAACTTCAGCTAATATAATTATATTATGATTATTTAATATTTGTATAATAATTAATATTGTGTCTTTAAAATATTTAATAAAAATAAAAAATCAAAACATAAGAAAAAGATTCATCAAATAAGAGCAGAAAGATTTATAACTAACCAAATAGAACTTCTAGAAGTGAAAAACTGTACGAAAATAAATTAAAATTTGACTGATAGTTTAAAAAACAGAATATGTATAGTTAATGAGGAAATTAGTAACTGGAAGATAGAGCTGAGAAAAAATGTAGAAAAATGTGAAAGAGGAGTTAGGAGGCATGGAGGTCCAATAGATTCTAAAAAGAATTCTGAAAGGAGAGAATAAGGAAAAGCAATATTCAAAGCAATTATAGCTGTGAAATTTTTATAATTATCGAAACACACCAATCATGATATCTGAGAAACAAAACAACATCCAAGCAGGAACAATGAAAAGAATTTCACACCAGTACACATCATTGTTTAAATTGTAGAGGAACGAGAAAAAAGAGATTTGTGTAAGCACATACCGCAGTGATGATAGCTTAACAAATGGAAGCTGTAGTTTGTGGTTCACGCGAATTTATGATCTACAATTTTAGTGGGGGTCTCTGTTATATCTAGTAAGTCCTATGACTGCTCAGTTTCTTCCAAACCCTCAGCCCTGCCCACTCACTGCATCCACCTTGCTGTCATCATGTGACTCTGCTTCCTATTTCACAAACAGTACGTGGTTTATAGGTGGAATCATTTTGATTGTCTAGTTGCATAACTTCTCTATGAGTCCTTATCTGCTTCCTGGTACATACCCTTTATTTTGGCTCTTCTTCCTTTAGGTGAAAAACTGTTTCCTTTTCTTCTGAAAGCCCACCCTTGCACAGTTGCTCTAAATCCTAACCTTTTCTCAGTTACCTTATTCCTACCAATTAATCTACCTTTTCCCTATATTTTCAATGTCTAATACCTACTTTCTCTCAGCATGTAAACATGCCCAAATCTTTCCCATCTTGAAACACACACACTCACACCCTAACCCCACACACCCTCCTCCTTTCCCCCCCCCCACTGCACATTCTTGAGATTACAGTGTGCCTTCAGAGCTAGGCCCGCTCAGAGGAGTTTAAGCTCATTGTCACCACTTTTCTACCTCCTGTTGCTCTCTTGATCCACAGTATGTTGCCTCCTGCAAGCACTCTGAAATACTCTTGCAGAAGTTATCTATTACCTTGAAATGGCCAAGTCTGATTATGATTTCTCAGTCCTCATCTTATTTGGCTGCTCCCTCTTTCCGGAAATTCTCAGCTCCCTTGGCTTCCATCATAAACATATAAACATTCTTTGTTCTTACCAGCTCTTCTTCAGTCTCGTTCACTTGCCACTAAATATTAGTGATCTTTGAGATGATTTTCTTGGTCTCTTCCCTTCTTCCTTCTAAAAGTATCAGTTTTTCAGTCTTAGACACAATTTCAATTCCTACTCCTAATAATTAGTAGCCGTGAGACTTTGGGCACTTTTTAAAAACTCTTTGGACCAAGATTCTTCAAAATTGATGATGCTAATGTGTACCTCAAATTTTGTTAGTGTTAGATGAAATATAGTATGTGTGAAGTGCTCTAGGGCAGTGACTGGTATATAGTAAGGGCTCAATATATTACATGTTATTTTTCCTTTTTTCTCTTCCTTCCTCTTTTAAATATAAGAGAAGGTGGGTATTGATAAATATAATAAAGGTTGTTGAACACAAGTCCAAATAAACAGAATATTGATTCTTACAGCATTGGTTATCATTCATAGAAAAATCAGACCGATATGATAAATAATTTATTACCTGAGTGAAAATGCAACTTTCATGTTGTTTAAGTGGGGGTGGGGCATGAAAAGGGAAACTAATTTTTCTATGTATTCGTGTGTTTTGATATCATGAATTTTACTGTTTATTGTTTCAGAAATTTTGAAGAATCTGAAGATGAGTTGAGAAACGAAGTAGTGGAATCTCTAGAAAAACTCACTGCTTCTGGAGAGGAGGAAAAAAGAGAAGAGGCCGCTGGTTCCTCTAAGGGCAACGAAAAGTTAGGAGAAGGGGAATAAATATGCAGAATGTGCAGAATTTAATGAACATTTGGAGAGCATTTCTACTCCATCTAATGACAAATTTTTTATTGTTAATGAACAGCAAAGAAATCAACAACCAGTCAAAATATACAAGTGTGATTATTGTACATTTTTTAAAGCAGTAAGTTAGTGTCTATTAATTATAGTATTTGTTTGGATACAAGTCAAAAATATTTATTGTAAGGTTTTTCCAGTAATCCCAAAGATTTATTACTTTTCTCTCTAAATTTAGACATTGGAACTAGCGAGTGTGGAAATTAATATTTTACTTTAAGAATTTTTCAGATAATATATGTGGTAGTCAGAATAATGTGATTCCCCCTTCCCTAAATGTGAATATATAATGTTACATGGCCAAGAGGAATTAAAGTTCCAGATGGAATTAAGGGTGCTAATCAGCTGACCTTCAAATAGGAAGGTTATCTTGGATTATCAGTTTGGGCCCAATATAATCACAGGACTCTTATTTAAGAGTTAAAAAGAAGGCAGAAGAGAAAGTCAGAAAGATGGTAGTGTGAGGAGGAGTTGGCCTGATGCTGCTGGCTTTGAAGATGGAGCAAAGGGACACAAGCCAAAGCATGCAGCTGGCCTCTGGGAAAGGCAAGGAGAAGTGGTCCCTGCTGATAGCTTTTCACCTAGCGAAATCCACTTCGGATTTCTGACCTACAGAACTCTAAGATAATATGTTTTGTTTTAACTTAGTTTGTGGTAATTTGTTAAGACAGTGATCAAAAACTAATACAAACTCATTCGTTTAAAAATAATGAATCTTCCATTTTATAAAAGTGATTTTGAAGTTTGTTATATTGAATACACTCGCTTTTTGTAGCTGATGTTGACATGGGAGTAAGGCAACTGAACAAGGAGAGGACCAAGGCATGCCATTAATCATTTACCAAATAATCATTTTATTATGTTTTATTGAATTATTTTCTGATAGTTTCAAATGCATAGATTATAAACTAGTATAATGGTCTTTTTATATTTAGCGCTTAGCACAGCGCCAGAAATGTTTCATGAATGAATAAATAAGTGCTAATACAATTTCCTCATTAAGACTGTAAGATCTTTGAGTCAGAAAACCAGGCTTTTTTGTATTGATTGTAACAATCCCAGTGTTGAACATGGGACTGGAGCTTAATAGATTTATCTGCTGCTACGAAGGACAGGATTGTTCTACATGGTAGAATTCTGCCTGAAATATCTGCTCCGTAAGAAAAATAAAACTAAAATTGCACATTGATACAATGCCAAACCAAGAAAACAAAGCCAAGGAGGGGTTGGTCAGACTATTTCTAAGGTCTGCTTGGTATTTGCATTTGGTATGATTTTATCTGTGGAGGATGCAAGTATCAGGAATCCTCTGACTGCGGAATGTGTCCAGTAATTTATGCCTTTATCTTCCTGGTGATGTTTGAGGGACTGTTCTTTAAGTTTGGTGTATAGTTACCGTCTGCTCTTTTAGGGAGAGCGGTCACTATGGTCACATCATGAAACTGGGAATATTTAAAAATTTCTCACATGATTGTGTTAATTTAAAACTTATGTAACACATGACCTTGAGGTCATTAGTTCTACAACTGTTTTAGTGGTTGGTGTATATATATTTAATTTACTTTCAGGACATAATCTGGTTCAGACATATCAACTATGCTGGTGTCTTCATGTAATCCTCATTCTGAACAGTATTTGAAAGCATGGGAAATGAAGCATGATTCTTAGAACTCCCAAAGTACCAAAGATCAGTCAAGTATATGCAGGAAAAAAAAAAAAAAAAAAGGAATGACTGTTTAAGGTCAGTGTTTAAGGATAAGTGTATCAGGTTTGCTCCAAAGACAAGGTGACTGGCCAAAATCTCCTTTAGGCAATAGACAACATTTAAGCCTTATCATTCATTCTAAAATTTTGAGTTCTTAGCTGTAAATTAGAAAGTATTCATTGTGTAAGTATACACATCTGCAAGGTTTTTCACGCTGCTTCTGCCCCTAATACCCATCTTACACACACCATTACCTAAATTATATTCTAGAGACACAGTTCTGATTACTTTACTCTGGTTTTAGCTTGGCTGCATCTGTTAAATTGAAACTATTGATCAGAACTGCATGTGATTTTAGAATAAATTTTATTAGAAAAATCATGCATCTTTAACTAGGTATGATAGCTATCAAGTTGATCATTCTTTAAATAGTACCAATAGGTGTACCAAACCTTAATTTCCCTTCTAAATGCATTGTACCATTTACATATGGTCCAACTGTGCCCAGAGCACTAGAGCATTGAAACTGATGCTTCTCCAAAGCCAAGAATGGCCTTAGATTTAGGGCGGGGAAAGAGGAAAAGGAGTTAGCAGAGGAACAGTGGGGGAGGTAGGGTAAATTACAGGGGCATAATTGATCTAGTATTTACATAACTTCTTGTGGTTTAACACAAGTGTGGGGGAGGAAGAAATTTTAGCCTTCTTTTGCTAGTCTAATAATTAAATCTACACAAGACAGATAACAAGAGAAAATAACCAAATTTAATTGTATACATATGTAATGGGAACCCCACATGCAGGAGAGTCAGAGACCCCACATACATGAGAGGTTGAGAGACAGAAAGAGAAAATGAGGTAGATGTGGCATTGAGTGAAGGATGAGGTAAGGCACCCTTGGGGCTTCAGAGGGGTGAAGGGGCATTTGCAGATTTTAAGAGTAGATGTCCAGTAATGAGATGTTTGCCCTGTCCTACAGATAAGTCATGAAGTTATTTTTGGAGATAACTCTTATTATAGGCAGGCTTCACATTTAAATTGAGAGGTAAAAGTCGCATGTGGGCCCGCAGGGTCTTGATTGCTTTCATCTCAAAATAATTCACATGACAAGGTGGTACGTTCTGCGCCCCATCAGTAGTGGCTTTTTTGTACTGGTTGACAAATTTAGCACGACACAGTTTTATTTTTTCATTCATATGGAGTCTAGGGTACATTAAAATATACTGGGGCCTATCTCATTTTATCTATGCTTAGTAAAATACCCTGAAAATTATTAAAGTATATGAAGCTCTGCTTCACAAAAATGTTTTATGTCTGAAATATTCATTAAAAAATTATTTAAAAACCTGACAAGTCTTCTTGAGTACAAGAAGCAAGTCAGTTTTGTTTTGCTTTAAAGTGTTTTTTTGTTGTTGTTGTTCTTAAAAAAAATTCTTGGCATGTGAAACTTGAAATATTAGGACATAATAGGTCATTCAGAACTGAGAGACTGCATGAGGGGCATAAAGGCACCATATTGCAAAAAGTATCCAAGATAACGAAAATCACTTCTTTAGATCGTATTTAGAACAAATAATGATTTTGTACCTATTAAATTTAAATCATATTTAGATACAAGCAGATTACTATACAAAGAATATGCACAACTGGAAATAAGAATGTGAATCACTATTACTGCTGTGGGTTCAAAACATAGCACATTGGATCTCTCAAAATCAACATCTTATAGGAATTAATAGTCACTTAGAATTTCTCCAGACAGTTGCTGACATACTGTTTTGACACTTTTCATTGTATCAATCATTCAGAAAAAAAAAGCAAACATGTAATAATACGTTAGGAACATTAAAAGTGAACATATATGCAAATTACATTCATCAATATATTTGTGACAAATGAAAATTATTTTGAAGAAATAAGCTTATTGTTTTATGGAGTTTCAGAATCCTTTCTTCCTTACTAAATCCTCTACTTTTGCTCTATTTCAATTTCTTTATCTTTGGTCCCATGGTTTTTTTGGGTAGATGGGTAGGCTGAGGGGACAATGGTATGAATGCTGCCTCAAAGACTAGCTGTAAGAGAAGAGAAAGCACTGTGCTGGTAGTCAGAACACTCAGGCTTAATCCCGATTTTGTCATTAAATGGCTTTGTGATACTGACACAGTCCTAAATTCTTTAAATTGTTCTTGTCTGTGAAGTTGAAAATAAAATTGGACTGTAGAATTTGTAGCATCCCTTCCAGCTCCAATTTCCACGGTCTTTTCTAAATTGAATAATCTCCAACACACCAGGGGACTCTGTTTTGCTGTTTTTTACTCTAATGACAGTAGATGGCCTGCAGACAAATCAACAATGTAATTGGGAGCAAGATAATGAAGCTGGCTGGATGATGAATGGAGGAAAGAAGATTGAAAACATACCTCTTTAACATGCCCCTAACAAAAAGATTTATCAGACTGGGAAGGAGGTCAATTCACTGAATTAGAAAGAGTTGACTATTTATGCAGAAACTCTCAAAAGTTACAGGTTTCCATAGCCTATCTGCACATGCATAAATTCACTTTTCCATGCTAGTTAATAAGGATAGAAGTTCTATTCAATTATATTGATTCCTAGCTACTGGTTTAGTAACCAAGAATCTACATAGGGTTATAACGCATTGATAAAGATGGAATTACAGAAGAAATTTACTATACATTGTAACCTTTAATTAAAGTAACTTTTATAATTTTCAGAGTACTTTCTCATACTTTCCATGTTAGTATGAAAATTCCAAAAGGCATTACTATGTCCAGATTATATATGAAGAATCTAGCTCAGAAAAATTAAGGAAAAGCTTTAGTGTCAAACAGACATTTGTAAATGATGAAGCTGGGGTCATGCCCAGGTATTCTAACTGCTAGTCCAGTGCTCTCTTCAAATCACCACCTCGTTGTCTTGCAATGCATGCTGATCAGACTGTGTACATGGATCTCTATGTCACATCATCACTATCAGAAAAACAACTCATCGTGATGTTTACTCAGCCCTCCTGAATGACTTAAAGACTTCCAGCCTCTGAGATTTGAAAATGTTAAGGGATAATGAGAGGCCCATACAAATGTAGTGACAGCACTTAACAAAAAACTATTTTCACAGAACCTAGTTACGAACAGATTCCCAGTAGTGCCTTGGCTTCTACTGACCTACGCACACTGACAGAGTAGTCAGTCAGTTTGTCTTCGGACTACATATTTTTAGAATATGATAAAGCCTGCTTAAAGTTTCTTTTTTATTTTAAGAAAATCAATGGCTATATTCAAAAAGGTCACCTACAATAACATTGAGAATTTAAATGTACCAGAATTTTTCTGTGTCTCAAAAATGTCGAAACAATTCTAAAATCTAATCAATTGTCAGTCATCCTTTTTCTTTCAACATTTCCTTTCTCCTAAAAAGAAATTCTTTCTCGGTTAACTAAAGTAATTTGACAAACAGGATTTGAAAAATATGGACTATACTAAAATTAAGACTGTTGGTTTTTTTTTCAGACCCATATTTTTCAGAATTTGAGACCAAACACTCATCTAAAATTTTTACATTTAAACCAAATAAGGTTATCTTTTCTGTTTAGGTAATCGTGCCTTTTTTTTTATTAAAATAAATACCTTTTACACACCACACAATGCGAAAAGCATTGCTTAGGCTGACTTTATTACAACAGGGAATGAGCTTAGAAAAATATTAACATATGAAGGTGTTGAGCCATTTATGTAAAATATCTTTAATTTGTACAGATATAGCATTATTTAAATAATTTCTCCACAGATAGATAACAATGTCACTTCAAACTCCTGATCAGAGAACCTGCTTACAGATGCACGAGCGCTGTTTCTGATCTGGAGTCTCTTTTCTGCAGACATGGAAAGAATGTGAGCCATAGTCTCAGCATAGCTGTCTTCACTTTCAGCCAGAAATCCAGTTACCTGTCCTCTGTGAGGAACGACAATGTCAAGCTTCGGGCCCCCTGAATTGTGTGCAAGGATAATTGTGCCAGCTGCCATACACTCAACAACTCCTGAGGAGAGACAAAATCATGTAGTCTTTTAAGTTTCTGAATATGTTCATAAGAACAAGAATGAGCAGGAACCCTTACAAATTTTGAGACTCATGATAAATTTAATTAAATGTCTGTATGTCTATAAATTTACTCATTTAACTTCCATGGTACAGAATAAAATAATTTTAAAGTTTTTTAGTTTTCAAACCTTCATAGTAATGCTGCTTTGTTCTTTTTTTTAATTTTTATTTTTCAATTAGAGTTGACATTCAATATTATTTTGTATTAGTTTCAGGTGTACAGAATAGTGGTTAGACATATATATAATTTATGAAGTGCTTTGTTCTTAAAACAGACAAATAGAACAGTCCACACAAAATATACTGCAGATAATAAAATGAAGTAGAAGAATAGAGAATGTTAGCAAGATGGTAGATAATTAATGGATATTAAGAGATAAAAAGTAAAAAGATATCAAAAACAAAATTTTAATAGTTCAAATTACAGCATTAGGAGAAAAAAAGAAAAAGTAAGCCTCCTTAGTGAGGCATGCTACTGCTGATGCTCATGTTACTGCCGGGGTTTCTGGCAAATTTGAGACTACTGGATACCAACAGCGATGAGCTAAATTAAAGCTTTGGTTAGTTTCTGCCACAGGATGTGGGTGAAGATATGTTACTCTAGACAGCCTTTCTTAACCATGCTTCTAGAGAAATCTAAGCCATCAGAAAATAACTGACTGCTCATTTTTCCAACGGATGGTACAGAACTGATATCCTAGATATATAGAAGTGAAATCATTATAACTGTTTCTTCAACACCAGTGAAATCCCTAGAGAATAGAATTTTCTGCTAATGTTGTAATTTGAATTCTTTTCTGAAAAATATGGATATTATCATGTTCAAAGCTAAATACTATTTTTCTATACTTTCTTAGAGACTTTAATCTCATCAATTTTATCCCCTCCAGGATTTTCCACTTCTCCCTCTCAACTAGCCTTATACAAACAAAGCCTATGTACACTTTCTCTCTCTTGCTCTCTCTCTCTCCTCACCCCGCTTTCACGTCACAAGTCCTCTCCCTCCCCTAGCTACCGTCTCTTCTTTCCTCTCCCTTTCGCAAATAAACTTAGGGAAAGTGTGGTTTGCACTCATTAACTCCACTTGCTCACCTGTACTCAATGCTCAACTTACTACAATCCAACTCTAGCTCCCACTTCTCCACTAAACTGCTCTTGCCAGGTCACCGCGACTTCCTCATGGGGCCGAGCATCAGAACCAACCTGCTGCCCTTTCTCTTCTTCCCCTTGGTTTCCGCAACACTGCACTCTGCTGGTTTTCCTCCTCCCGCATGTCTTCTCTTCTCCTTTGCTGGCCACTCTTCTGCTGTTACTGTTCTCAGCATTTTGCACTATGGGGCTCATCTCGCTTACACATTTGGCGTAGGCAATCTTAGCCACATCCACAGGGGCTGCAGTAACCACCTGGACAATTACAACTCCTCAGTCTGTATTCCCAGATCAGGTCCCTCTCCTGTACTTCAGACTCATATGGACAAATGCCTGGGGACACACACACACGTGCACGTCCCTCAGACAATCCAGACTCTACATGCTCGAAACTTGGCTCATCAAGGCCTCTCCTCCTGGATTCCCTCTCCAGGTGAAAGCCATCACCATTCACACAGCTGTCCAAACTAAAAACCCCAGACAGTTGTCTCTGCCTCCTCTTTGTCCCTCATTTAACACATCGATTAATCACCAAATCCTGCTCAATTCTTCGGAATCTCACGGGCATGTTCACCGACGAGTTCAGAGCGCCAGCACCTCGCACCTAGGTTGCTGCAGCTGCCCAAGTCGTCTTCCCGCTTCTCCAGTCTTGCTCTCCCTGCTCCTCACCAATCCATACTCCATACGCTGCAGCCACAGTGAACTTGAGGAAATTTTTAAATCCAATACTTAAAATATTTCTATCTTTTCTCAGTGGCTTAACATGGCCATGTGATCGGGCTGCAGACCACCTCTCTATTGTCTCGCTGTTTGTTCCTCCTTGATGCTCCAGCCATACTGACTGTTCTTTGAACTGCCTGCTAAGGCTCTTTTTGTGATGCCTGTGTCACAATGCTGTGCCCTCTGCTGGCTACTCTCCCTCTTCAGCATGGCTAATTTCTAATTACTCTTCAGGTCCCAGCTTCCATGCCACATCATTTCCTGGGCCACTGTTCTCTGACCCCACAAGCTGTTTCTCTTAGCTGCTTTCTTATCACCTGGCACTTGCCCTAGCATAGCACTCAGCACACGGTACAGTTAACACCTGTCTAACTCATCTGTATCACTCAGAGCTGTAAGCCTCTGAGGGTTAACAGCAGTTCCCACGTCACAGTCATTCCAGCACCTGCCCCAGTGCCTGGCACAGTCACTGCTTCAATGAGCATCTGAGGAAGGAAGCATGGCAAGTGCAGAAGGTTTGGATCAACCAGTTCTTGCTGTATGTCTGAGCTTAGTTAGCACTGTGCTACTAACCAGAAAAGAAAACAAGAGAAAATGTCACATTGGCATAGGAGATTTCCCTTTCATGTTTTTCTATTTTCCTGTAACACCTAGTAGTATGAGGCACAGAGGAAGCACTTGAGAAATATATGTTGAACCAAATTAGACTAAATAGTACTTGATTCATAGCGAAATGAGTCAGAGTAAAGAGAGACAATTTCTATTGGAATAAGGCTAAATTAAAGGGCAAGGAGATTTAAGTTGAACACTTACGATGGGATTTGGCAGAAAAAGGAGAGACCATTCCAATAATGAGTACAGAATCCATAAAAGAACCTGAAGAATTTCTGTGAGAAGCTCACCCGGAGACGGTGGTTCTCAGCTTTTGGTGCACACAGAATCACCTAGGCAGCTTTACCAAAATACCTCGGCATGGGCCCCTCCCAGGGATTCTGCCTTGGTCCTTCGGGGGGATTGGGGTAGGGCCCAGAACATAGGTGGGGTGGGTGGGGAGAGCAAATGTGGTGCTTTAAGAGCAGGGGCTATCTGAGTTAGATGGTGCACCCACTTCAGACTGTGTGGCTGAACTTGGGTAAGTTCTAAACCTTTCTGTGTCTGACTTTATAAAATAGAAATAATAATACCTATCAATAGGGTTTTCAAGAAGATTATATCAAATAAACAATACTTGTAAAGACCTCGACAGTGACCCCCCCCCCACAGTAAATGGGCAATAAATATTTGCTGTTATTATTGACTACAAGTTATTATATCTTAAAGGATCTCAAATGAGGAAAGCATGCTTGATGGGCTGAGCAAAGAGAATTCAGACTTGATGAAAACTTCCAGAGTATTACATCTTATCAAAACAACCTAAAATGTGTGTCTCATGGCACAAATGAGTTATTTAAAGGACAAACTCACCAATCCCAAAATGCTCATTCCACATGGTATGCAGACCAATTGTTGCTTCAGACAAGTAATTCTTTAACTCATCAAACGGAATATTTACTTTAAATTCTACATCTTCTTGAACTCCTAGATCCTCAGAAAGCTTTCGCAGTTGGTTTACCCTAAGTTCATCATCTTGGTTACGACAACCTCCAATGAGAACAAGTTTAAGTGAAGGAAGTGACTCAGTCTCCTTCTTATTCAGCAATTTAGCAAAGGCTCTGATCTGCAAAGCATGATTCTTTTCCGGCCTGAACTGGGCAACAGAAACCAGTAAGTGTCTCGGGGTCATCTTTTTCTCACGTAGAGGAATGTCTAGAAATGTCTGCACATCACAAGGTGGATAAACGATGTTAGTGCAATGCCCAACCTTCCACAGTGAGAGAATATGGTTTAGTGTCCAGGAAGAATTGACCATGACTACATCACTGCAAGAACCAACAAGTCCATAAATAGATGCAAACAAATAGTAGTAGATGAGCTTTACTTTGCTGAGAAAAGGATTCTTGGTAATGAAGGCTGCATTATTAAATCCAGCATTTTGATTCTTCACTACAGAAAGCATGTCAGTGCTGATAGTTGGATAATGAACATAGCTTCCAACCGGCAGCCACCTAAATACTTAAACAGAGGAAGTGTGAAAGCGTATCCCATTGAATCGATATAAACATCAGGAACACACTGCATCAGAGCTTCCCAGCCAAGAAAAATGGATCCTAGACTTTGGCCCAGCAGTGTGAAGTGAGGATACAGTGAATCTTCTACAAGGTAGCGCTTCCTTAAGAAAACAAACTTCACTGGGTGAATTAATCTGATGTTAAATCTTCTGAAAGCACCTTCTAATATTTGTTGACTGCTGACATTAACATCACCAGTATAAATAACATAATCTACTGTAGAATACCTAAAATAGAAATATAATCATTAAGAGTTTCATTAGTTCAGGTTAAAATAAAGCCAACAGGTATAGAAATTTTTTTCCACAATCATAAGAAGCTATATTTAGACTAAAAAACATGTTTTCCAATGTTTTTCATTCATTGCATTTGGACTACCTCACTCTTTCCTTCCCTACACTAAAATGTTAGTCTTTCAAATGAAACCTCTAGTTCTTTGTTATCTCCTCCACTAACGTTTCACATAAAGCAGACCCCAAGAAAAACTGATTTATAAATGAGACATTTTCGTTTCCGGGAAATATTAAAAAATATTTTGACAATTTTTTCAGTATAAAAATGAGAATGAAATATTAATACTCAAAACAAGAGTTAAAATTCAATGAAAGTATCTTTAGGTAGGATCGTAAATGCTAAAACATTTCTCAGTGTTTTAATCTGAGAAATGCGAAAGTTTTAAAAGTTATACCTTATGCCTGCATGGCAATTAGATTTATAATTATAACGGAAATATGTAAACATATACTCACATGACTTAAATGCTTTGGCCTCCCTCTGTTTGTAATTATTCTTGAGTCATAAAACATAAGCTGTAAGATTCTGGGGATTCAGGGATGAGAGTCTTTATCCTCAAGAAGAGCTCAGTCCAACAGAGAAAAGATATGTAAACAAATAACTGCAAAACTGCATGATGTATTGATAAAGGCAGCTGCAGGATGCTGTGGGTGCCTAAAGGATGAGCATCAAACTGCTCTTCCCTAGCCCCCCTCCCAGCAGCCAGAAAGATCCTTTTAAAATGTAAAAAGGATTGTCATCTCTAGTAGCTTAAAGATGGCCACAAATTCTTGGACATTTTTCCCACTGAGAGGTGGGATCTCTCCCCACCCTTGGAATAATAGTGGGCTCTGTTACTGCTTTTACCAACAGAATATGGCAAAGTCACACTGTGCCAATTTCTGGACCCAGGCTATACAGCTTCTACTTTACTCTAGGGGAAGTCAGCTGTCATGTAAGTTGTCCAACTATCCTGAGATCACCATGTTATGTGCAAGCCCAAGGCAGTCACAGGGAGAGGCTGCCAGGTGACAGATGCCTGACCGCCTCCAGCTGTTCCAGTCATCTGAGCCCAGGAACCAGATATGTAAGGTAAAAAGCCTTCAAATGACTCCAGGCCCAGCTTTTATCTAACTGTAAAATCTGAGTATGAGGGATTACAAATGGGGCTCATTAACTCCCAAACTATGATAAATAATAAATAATAAATTCTTGTTTCAAACCATTAAACATTGGGTGGTTTTTATGCAGCAATAATCAGAATATCATCTCTCTACTTAAAACTAACTAGTTAGGTCAGGGCAGGTAGTCATACCCTGTCCACTGTTTCTGTACATCTAGGTTAATGCCCCTTTGAAATGCCTCTTTCCAGACCCCTTCCTTTTAAAGGGCAACCATCCTCAAAAGAGCACATAATCTTGTTAACTATCCTGTACCTTGATTTCTCCCACATTCATGTAATCTTCCTTAAGTTCCCCCCTTAATTCCAAATGCATAAAAGAAGCTGCAAACAGTCATTTCCTGGAAGCAATTCATAACCTAGCCTATACATACACACACAGCCATGCAAGTAGCCTAGCATAGACTAATTTTTATTTAGAATTCATAACTTTGCTTAGGTTAACCTGTAAACCCACTTAGCTCACCCTAGATGTTATAAGGTTTGTACAACCATATCCTGTAATTTGCTAAGAGTTTAATAAAAGGATTGAGACTTAAACTTCCTTCCATACCTATACCGTGCCTGACATTGAAGGTGGCCAGACAGTTTTTTTTGAGATAAGGCCAGGATGACTCGCAGGATCAGGGGGCTGATCCTGATCAAACTGCCTGAGGCTGGCGAAGTGGCCTGGAGGACTCTATACTGACTTATTCATGAACTCTTCTCATTATACTACTAAAATTTCCTCCTGGGGGCAGAGATTGTCTGCCACTTTTGAACATGTGACTTAGGTATGGGCATGGTTTCTAACTGCGCATGCGCAGGAATGTCCTCACCTATACATCTAGCTCACCTAGATATTGATGCATGATTTCCCAGAATAAAAATGAACCTGATCATTTGTTCAGGGACACGTCGCTTTGGGGGGTGACACTCATACCCCTTCCCAGCTGTCTCGAAATAAAATACATTCCCTTCCATAAAATCTTCTCAGAGTTGTCTTTTGGATATGGTGACTTACTGAGTAATTGGACTTGATTCTGCTCAATAACAAATTTAGACTTTGCTCCCCGGCATACGTCATCAGTTTGGCTCAAATAAACTCTTAACAATTCTCTACAAGTTTGGATGTTTCTCAGTTGACAACTTAATCTCAAATGCTCAAATTGTTTTCCACAGCACTTAGATAAAATCCAAACTCCTCACCCCATTTACTCAAACCCTGTGCAATGTGGACCCTGCCTCCCTCTGTAACCTCCTCTTCCACTCTCTCCCTTGCTCACCACAGTTTAGCCAAACTGGCAGTCCTTTCTTTGAACAAGCCAAGCTCCTTCCAGTCTCAGGGGACCTGTAGAAGTTGCTCCCTTTGCTTTGAATTCTCTTTCTCATCTTTACTGTCTTTCCGTAAGGCAGGCAGTATAGCACGGGGGCTCTAGTAACCCAGTTTTCTTGTCTGTCAAATGAGTGAGCTAACATAGGTAACAGTCTCCAAATAATGCCTGGTTAAAATAGTAAAAGCTCAGTAAATGTCAACCACTTTTGTCATTCAGATTTCAGTTAAGTGTTATCTTCTCAGAGATGTTCCCTAATTGCTCAATCTAGAGTATCAAGTCACTCTCATATTATCTTTTTAAATTTCCTATATAGCACTTCTCGTCATTTGATGTTTTCGTCTTTGCTTATTATCTTGTCTCTCTCAACTAAAATCTAAGGACCAGAGGAGGAACCTGATCTACCTTGTTCACTATTTACTCTCAACTCTGATTACAGTGCCTGATACAGAGTAGATCCCCAGAAATATTGCTAGATTGAATGAAAAGTATACTGTAGCTTATGCTGAGTCAGGAAAGATTTGTAGGTATTAACTGAGAAGAAAAAGGTTATTTCAGAAAAAAGGGAATACTATATGAAAAGGCAAGGAAGCTAGAGAAAGCATGAGGCTCCTGGTTCAGCATGCTAGAGTGAAGTATATATGAAGGAATGAAGAGGGATGAGGAACAAAATGTGGCAAGAGCAAGATAAAGGAGTATCTTCTATGTCGTCCTAATTGTATGGATTTTCTTTTCCTTTAGGTGAATTAGGAGTAATAGGGGTTACTGGGGAGTATGTGTACAAATATCATGGAACTTTACCACTGCCCTCAAAAGTTAGAGAATCTTGTTAGGGAGAGAAAGGTAACAGAGTTTTGAGAAGGAAAGAATAGTATGGATTAAAGTAGGGAGGGCTTCAAAGATGTGGGAATTAAGCTTAGATTTAAGAAAATTCTTTGGATTTAGGCACTTATGGATGATAGAAGAGGAAATACAGGAAATACAGGAAATCCTGGAAGCCAGGATGGGCCAAGAATATAGAAATGTAGACCTAAGGGAATTACCTGTGAAGGCTTTGGACCTGAATAAAGGGTATGTGCCAGGAAGCAGAATAATCCTGGAAGGATAATAGCCTTTTTCGTATGATAAAACAATAATAAAACCTGTGTTTTCTATGCTTTTTCCTTTCTAAAAGGGAATCATAAATATTTCTGGGATAGGAGTGTGTGTGTGTGTGTGTGGGGGGGAGCCTAAAACATTAAATGATGTATAATGCCACATTCTTTCTAATATGGTAACTTAAGACTATCCAATTGATGACATCAAAATAAAAGTCAAATAGATACTTCATAAAAATTATTCTGGGTGTGCCACCACAGACTAAAAGTATTCAGGTTTAAAGTGCTCCACAGTACTTGGTATATTTGTTTATTATCAATCTCTTCTCCATATCCTCCCCCAAGGTGACTAGTTATTCCTACTAAGTTATGTCATAAAGAGGCAGATACTTTCCATTTCTTTATTATAGCAAGAAAAATTCAGTTGAATTGTGTAAGGCAGGTTGACATATGAGAGAAGTATTTCCTTATTGAAGAATAGTTAAAAGAGGAATTCTTGGCTATGAATAAGGTACTTGAAAAATATGAATTCTGGGTAATGAATTTTTTAAAAAGTGGTAACAGTATAGCAAATTAGCTAAGAAAGATGAATACCTACTTTTTCTGCAGGGCCCTTAATGCACACCATAAAACTCTTTCTCCTCCTCCACCGGCATTGCAGTATGGATGAAAAAATGCAATCACCATTTTATTTTTCCCATTTTTGCCAATTGATGCTGAGTTTTTCTTTCTCTGTAGCAGCACTCTGATTCTCCAAAGGATAATGACCAGACACAAACATAATGTTCCACATACAATTAGCCCAGGTATGAATAATGAACAAAAAAACCTGAAACAAGAAGGGAAAGGTGAAAATTGATATAATGCCCATTAAACAAAAATATGACTACAAAGTAAAGCCTACTTTTACATATCCACTTTATAAATTAGTAGCAGAGAGAAAATTTTTATAGTCTGTGAGTCAGCTAACAAAATACGCAATTATTAAAAGCTACGAAATAGCCAATGAAAAAAGTGTAAGTCTCTTTTAATTCAAATTTCTACAGCATGTTAGCAATTTAATACATTTTTTCTTTTTAATCAGCAGTGAAAATCAATGCTGAGTCACCTTTCTCCTAACTCAACATATGTTAAGGGATTAAAATAAATTTAATTGTTACTCTCAACAAGACATGATTAGTAATGGTATCTGACCTTCAAAATAACAATATGTAACCAAGGAAATGTCTTCTTGAATGATCAATATTCTACTAGATAAAAGTTTGGTGAGATTGTAAATAATTTTTATTCTCTCACTTTATCTTAAGTAGAACAATTTTGGGGTAAGAGGAATGGAATTTAGAGTTCTTCATTTCTATTCTGAGTTCTGCATTTGATCTGCTTACATGACCCTAAAATCACTGACTTCCTTTATTTGTCTCTGAATGAGTCACCAAAAGTCTACTAATGTTCTACCTCAGGCACATAAGTAAGCTTGCTCTCACACCGTTAAAGGGTTCTCTATTATTGCCAAGTCAACTGAAGCTCTGCAAAGGCAACGGACCCAGGCTTGTTCGTTCACCACTGCATCCCAATGCCTAGCATAATACCTGCACAAAGAAGGCATCCAATAAATATATACTGACTGAACACAAAATCTTATTACCTCCTTGGATGTCTCTTAAATTATGTTAAAATAACTTCTCAAGGTATGTTTTTCTCATAGAGTTTGCTAGTATAGTCTGTACCTAACAGTATTTCTAATACTGTGCCTACCCTTTATAAAGGAGCTGAGAAGCTTAGAAGTTGCAAAAACAATAAAATACTAAAACTTAAGTAATGAAAAGTCAGGGACCAATGAAAATATAGAGTTAGCCTTTGGGAAATATATATATGCAGGCTCTAAGTCTGAACATAGTGCTGAACAGCAGATTGGGCTCTGGGATGCTTAATGACTGAAGCAAATATGGGCATATATTGTGTAGTTATATAGTTTTCACTGTCCATAAGTAGAGAACACACAAATTCTTCTGAAAATATCTTATTGATAGTTTTGAAATAAAGTCTCATGTGAGATTACCTTACTGTAAACAAGCCCATTACGTGAAGAGGTATTTCACCTGTTAAAATAATTTGGTCTTAGAACATCTTTATACTCTTAAAAATTAACAAGGACGGCTTTTGTTTACATCAGGGTTTCCCAACCCTGGCACTATAGACATTTTAGATCAGATCATTCTTTGTTGTGGAGGCTATCTTATGCATTTTAGGATGTTTAACTGCACCCCTGACCTTGCCCAACTGATGCCAGTAGCACCCTAAGTACACATCTTTTCAATATTCTATATAACAAGACATTAATATTTATTTAATATTTGTAATATGTCAGTTCATACAAGCAATATTATATATAGGGTAGATATATAGATAGTCAAGTCAAAGCCTATTTAATTTAAAATATAGCTGACTCATAGAATCCAAAGATTTTTATGACATTTCCTTCAAATGATTTAATGAGAAATTTATGTGACAGAATTTCCAAACTGAACTATTTAACTTAAAATCTGAAAGAAAAAAATCACTAAAAAAAAAAAAAATGACTAATGTTGAACCAGTCCTTTATTTTACTCTTGGCTTCAAAGATACACTTACAGTTCTTATAGAATTCAATTAAATATAACTAAAATGTTTATCACTGAATGTTTACCCAAATTTAAACACAAGGCTTTGAAAAGATAACTGTAATCAACAGTGAGTCATTCATTTAGCAAACATTTATTTATTTATTTTTAGCTATTATGTGCAAAGCACTGAGTTAAGGATATTTCAAATGACAGAATATGAAGGCTCTGAAAATACATTTTCCCATTAAAATGTTAAAAAGATTATAGAATTCTAAGTAGAAGGGACAAAAATGAGAGAATAATACCTGAATTTTGGTGAGAATATGTCAATACTGCTATTCAGAGTGCTACTGTGTTAATTATAAATTTTCAACCTAAACAAAAATAGGTAGAAGTTAAAAGAACTGTTTAGATGTAATAGACTAAGTCTTATTGTTTTATTAATGTAGGGCAAGAGAAGTAAAATACATTGGCATTTCAAAAACAAATGCGGAAAAGTCTGGGAGTTTTTCCACTAAAATGTTAACAGGAGTTACCTCAGGATAGTAGCATTCCTGGAGAATTTTCGATTTGCTCATCTATTTCCTAACTTTTCCACAAAAACACTTTATTATCCATGTAATAAAGATAAAGGTAGTATTTCATATAACCCTTATTACATCAATCAGAAATAAAAATCAATGGGTGATCAACGAGCAGAAGATTCAACAAAAATTTTATACTTAAGTGACTAATGTTAATGACGACAGTTTGGGTTAGTTAAAGAGAAACAAACGTTAGAAGGAAGATCCAGTTTCTTCTTTACTAGACAGACATGACAGATTGTTGAATGATTTGTGGCACAATCATAAAGGAAAATGAGGAATATAAATAATTTATGGAAGAGTGTGAACAAGAGAAAGGAAAATCTGAAACAGAGGGAACTCGACCGCTCAGCCAACAGTGCGGCGGGTGAAGAAAAGACAGTAAACTGAGTCTTTAACCCCGTCTGCTCCTATCTAGAAGACCCTAGATTGAAGGGAATAGCGCTCACTGGCCTTGAGAAAATAGCTTAGATTCGTGACAAGAAAAGAACTTCCCCGCAAATTTTAGTTGCACTGTGCGGACATGCACCACCACCATACAGAAAACGCCCGCGAGCCCACGTCACTGACTCACCTCAATAACTCGCACAAGCACCAAACCCTTTCTGTGGCTGCCATTTTCAGTCGACCCCTGAACTCAGGAGAAAGTACTTCGCCGTTCTCTTGTTCTATTGGCTACTGAGGTGTTTTCCCCGCCTTCATGGGGCTGCTATGCGTTTGAATTGGTTGCTGGTGTAGCTTCCCACGGCCTTCCAGCCAATAGAATCTCCCTGGGCGTAGACAGCTTTGGCATGGCCCATGGGCGGGCGATGCCGGGAGGTGAAGTTGAGAGGGCGTGGCTTGTGATGGACAGTCAGCTCTCCCGCCCCCTGTGCCCTCCCCCACTGGAAGCCCCCATTCCAGGGTCCTGGCCCTCAGTCCAGAGCCTGCCACCCGTTGGAGACCAATGGGAGGCCTTTGCGCGTTTCGGATCGATTTTCCAGGTGCGGAGTTCACTCCCGCGGCTGCGGCGTCAGGGACCTGCGGTGCCCCCGGAGTCAGGCACGGAGCGGGAAAGGGAGCTGTGCAAAGCAGACCCGAAGCGGCGCCCACCACACCGCACCGCCCCTTGGGATCTGCATCTCTCTCCCGGGTCTGCGCGGTTCGTCCGCCCTCCTTTCCACCCCGGCACACGCCGAGCTGAAGACCGAGTCCACAGCGCACCGGTCCGAGGTAGCGGAAACCTTGGAGGGAGGACGGGCTCTGCTAGGGGTCCTTGCTCGACCAGAGATACTGAGGCACCAGCAGGCCTGCCTCCGGGTGCGGGTGAGGGTCCAAGGCCCACCCTCCCATCTCGCTCTCAAGCTGGCGCCCCCAAGGGTCAGGGGCGCGGTGGCACACAACTTTGAATTACTCCGTGGGGTGAGGACAGCCAATGCCCTCGCCCGACGTGGTGGCACTGGTTTCCAGACCCCCTCCTCGGGTTAGAGCTGAACGCAAAGATGCCATCCACACCCGCTCCTCTTCTCCCAGGGTTTTAACACCGCGCTTCTTTTCCACTAACCAGGTGACCTTTTGGGCTGTGGGCCGCATCACAGAAGAAATTGATTCCCCGAGAGAAGATGCCTGAGCAGGAGAGACAGATTACAGCTAGAGAAGGGGCCAGTGGGAAAGTAAGTTTCCTTCCCCCAGCGCAGTGAGCGCACACCTACCTAGAGGACTTTCCACGCCCACCTGCTCACCTGCGGTCCTTACTCGGCTCCTAAGGGTGCGCTGGGAAGGCGGAGCGCGAAAACCCCACCCCCAGGGGGGTCGTGGTTTGCCCAAAGGGAGTAAGTACCCTTTAGAAAGGGCATGCCATTAACTGGTTTTTAGGAACAATGTAAAACGCGACACTTTTCTGTCCATTTTTATGCTATTAATGGGTTTGATGCTGGAAAGGTAAATTAAGCCTTGAGTTGCTGTGTAAGAGTCCTAATTGCTCAAGACGATTAAATCAGTTATCTGGAGACGTTATTCAGAGTTGGTGCCTGGACTCCTTTATGGTCCTGCAACTTTTTTTTTTTAGAACTATTTTGAATTCATTTTAATTATACAGTAGTCCATTAATGCGATCTCTTAAAATGCAAACAGTGCAGAAATATTAGCGTAAAATGCAGATCTATTTTCTAATCCTTTCTATTCATGCACATATGTTTTAATTCATTCAGCAAAAATTTATTGAAAACTATATTTCAGTTGGTGTTGAAGAGCTGAAAATATAGTAGTTAAATATGTATTTATGTTCAGAGAAATCTTTAGGTTTTCTTTGCGTGTTTTAAAAATTTGTTTGTTTTAGATAAACAGAATCATATAGTTTGTATTCTCCAACCTTTTTCCCACCAATATCTTTTGGAGATTGTTTCACATTGGTACATAAAGATCTGTTGTATTCAGTGTAATCTCAGCCCATATGGATGCACCACAGTATGTTTATTGTTTCCCTGTGGAAACATTCTAGTTGCTTCTTTTTTTTTAATTTCCTCACAAGCCAGGCTGTAGTGGATATCCTTGTACATGATTTTTAATGCTGACACTTGAGTATTTCTTTAGGATAGACACCTAGGCCTGGTTTGCTGTCTGAAGAGTAAATTGTGCTTTTTCTACAGATTTCTGAAATTAATTCAACAACATTATTGAATGTCCTATTGTAGTGAAATTCGTCTATTCTCTGGTGGTATAGAATATGAAAGATAAGCGGATTGATGGACAGGCGGTCTGGAGGAGATGGTGATCTTAGTGTGATGACTGCATTTAATGGAGGTGTGGAGAGAGCACATGTGGGGGACGGGTGACTTATACAGAGGAGGAGACACTTCCAACCCCCCTGCAGTGTCATCGAGGTACAGCTTGCCCACCCCCACTTCAAAGAAATCCTTATCCTTCCAAATCAAGTTTAAGACCTGCCTCCTCCTTGAAACTTTCTGTAACTGCCTCTAACGAGGCAGTTAACCTCACCCTCTTCTTGATTCCTTCGATAGTAGTATTTGCCAACGTTATCGAGCTTACTATGTGCTAGGCACTATATTTAGCACTTTATATTCCTCTGTGTACATATAATCTTCACAGAACCCTTTGATGTAGGTATTTTCTTGTCACCATTTACTCAACAAATATATATTTTTATATCTACTCTGTGCCAGCATTCTCAACACTGGGAACCCAGCTAAGACCAAGACCCTGACCTCAAGGAATTTATATCTTAGTAGAAGATATAGAAGGAAGAGTAAACAAATATAGTAGTACCCCCTTATCAACGATTTTGCTTTCCGTGGTTTCAGTTACCCATGGTCAACTGAGGCTCCAAATAATTAAATGGAAAATTCTAGAAGTAAACAATTCATAAGTTTTAAATTGTAAGCCATTCTGAGTAGTGTAATGAAATCTCATGCCATCCTGCTCCCTCCCACCCAGGACGTGAATCATTCCTTTATCCAGCTTCTCCATGCAACATTTGCTACCTGCCTGTTTGTCACTTAGTAGCTGTCTTGGTTATCAGTGCTTGTGTTCAAGTAACCCATATTTTACTTAATAATGACTCCAATGCACAAGAGTAGTGATGCTGGCACTTCAGATATGCCAAAGAGAAGCCATAAAGTTTTTCATTTGAGTGAAAAGGTAAGTAGAGTACAATAAGATATTTCGAAAGAGAGACCACATTCATATAACTTTTATTACAGCATAGTATTATAGTTCTACTTCATTATTATTGTTTTTGATCTCTTACTGTGCCTAATTTATAAATTGAACTTCATCATAGGTATGTATGTAAAGGAAAAACATAATATATATAGAGTTTAGTACTGTCTGATTTCAGGCATCCACTGGGGGTCTTGGACCATATCCTCTGCGGATAAGGGGAGACTACTGTAGTGTTATTTCTGCTATTGATAAGGCTGTGAAGTAAATAAATCAGGGTGGGGCATTAGAAATGACATGAAAAGGGAAGATACTATATTAAGCAGCTGGTCAGAGCATTCTCTGAGGAGGTGGAATTTCAGTAGGAACCTGTATGATTCAAATTTGGGGGAAGTGTTCTAGGTTGAGGAAGCAGAAGGTCAAGATCTTAAGTCAGGAGTGACCTGAATGCTTGAGGATCAGTAAGAAAACCAGAATGGCTGGGGCAGCGGGAAGAAGTGGTATAACATGAGGTCAGAGTTAATCATATTTACAGATGGGAAAACTGAGGCAGAGAGAAGGGAAGTAACTTGTTCAGGATTCTACAGCTAGTAAGAGGCAGATCTGGAATTGAGCCCCAGTCAGACCTGTCTGACTTTCTCAGAAAAGTATTTTCTTCCAGACTTATTTGATACTTGGCATTCCATCTTTTCTGAATATAGTTTTTCTTTGCTACTCTGTGCTTCTTGTAAGTGGAGACCAGGTTTGTATCATTTAAAAAATGGGCTCCATAGCGCATAATAGGTACACCACAATTGTTCCTGAATAAGTGATTTATAGCATGATTCCCCCCTGATTGTTTTCTCTTCAGAGGCAGCTCTGAGGCAGCAATAACCCTGAAAGGGAGGTGATCCATGACCTGGGTCATTCAGCCTTCAGTCCACAAACTTGAAGCACCTTCTGTTTGCTTGTGCTGGACCCAGCGAGGGGTGCAAAGATAAATAGAGGTCAGCCCCATTGCTCTTGGAGCTGACAGTCATAGATGCTGGAATAGATGTCTACACAGAACAGCACTCACAGGCAAGAGTGGTTGGTTGGCCTTTCCTGGGAGTAAGGGATGCAAAAAGCTTCCACAGGAGGAGGTTGTGGCTGAGTGAGGTCTTAAGGGAGGAACAGGCATTGGCTGTTGCATACAGTAGAATGAAGGCACAGGCAGAGACCAGCATGTGCAAAGGCCCGGGGGATGGGAAAGGGATTGTTGCGGGGAGCGTGGCTGTGAGTGGCTTGACAAGGCTGGAAAAGTGATTGTAGAGGGCCCTGTTTTTCATGCCAGGAGTTTGGACTTTGGCCCATGGACTGGAGCTTTGGCATAAGAAAACAGTCTGAGAGGGAACTGGGAATGGAGCTGCTGGATACTTGCTAGAGGCCTTCCATAGTGACCAACCCCGTCTAGACTGAAGGTGGCAGAAAAGCCTAAAAAAAGAACTGAGAGTCGGCTCTATTGTACTCAATTCTCCACAGAGTTGTCTTCTCAGTAGAGAATGTTGGCACTGTAGCCTGAGTGTCTAGAGTGTCAGAGGCCAGTAGCAGTCAACAGCACAGAGTGTAGTTGGTGCATGAGTAACTGGGCACCAAGTGGGTACCAACACGAGTAACTGGGTGATAGACCGCGGGGGTGAGAGAGCTGGATTTTAAATGCTTCTTTATCTGACATACATTTTCTTCTTGCAAGGATGGAAATGGCGCAGTGACATATTCCTTTTCCTTGAAACCATAGCATAGGTATCAAGGAAATAGCCATGCGCAAGTGTATGCAGTCTTATTTTTATCTGTAGGACTGAATTATTGCCAAGTAAAATTCTGAAATGTTCGAATTTTTTTTTTTAACTAAAAAGAGAAAATCTGATCAGATCAAAGGTTGATGAGATAGAGGGCAAAGCAGAGACTGACTGGTGATGAAATTAACAGCAAATAAGACTAAAAACAGCCGCAATTGTGAAATCTGTTCTTTTAGAATGTAGCAGTTTTTTTGAAGGCTTGATTCCTTCAGAAACTAAAAATTACTTTGCACTGGGCATGAAACATTTAAAGTTATTTTTAAAATTATTATTATAATAGCAAGTTAATTCCATAACAAAAATTTTGAAAATAAATACCAAAAGGGAAAAATTTACTTTTATTCCTGCCACTCTTAGGATAACTGTTATTAGCATATTGGTAAACTTCCTTCATTGTTTGCTTTCGCTGCGTCTAGTTATCAGTTTTTAGAAATAAGAAAATATATTCTTGCAACTCAAAGATAACCAGTATTAACATCTTTGGTCCAGTCTCTCTTTTCTATATATTCTTTCTTTCACTAAACTGCTCACATTATAGATGTACTTTTTTTTTTTTTAAAGCTGCCTGTCAGTGAGTCTATTACTATGGTTATTGACTCTGGCCTCTGTTTCTCTATCCTGAGACTGCTTGGCTTACAGTCTGAACTATTCTTTTACCCTCACCCCCTGGATTCTTGTATCCTCAATCCTGTTGTGCCGTGTCAGTGCTGCAAACTGCCTTTGCTCCTACACCAGAGGGACAGAATCGCTAGAGAAATTCCGGCAGTCATGTGGTTGGTGCTGCTAGCAATTTCTTGTTTTTAATTGTCCCTACAAATGCCTTTCACTTGTTCCTTGTCAACTTAATATGATTGTCATAAACCTTCACCACTGGCAGTGCTCAGTCTCTGCTTTCCTTTGTTCTCAAAAAATGACCGTGCTACCTACCTCGAGGAAATTGATACCACTGTGTATGATTTTCTCCACCTCTGCCTGTCTCTACACACATCCCCAAATCTCATTTAGATGTACAACCTATTTTCACTCATCCCTAGTCTCAGGACAGCCTGCTTCTTTTTAAGGTCACCTCTTCTACCAGTGTCCTTAACCCCTCCCCCTTCCTCTCTACCTGTTCTAGAACCATTATTGTTCATCTCTCTCTTCACCTCTGGTCTTTCCCTCTCTTCAGACTTCTCCCTTCCTGCCTATAAAGGCATCCAACTTGCCTTCATTCTAAAATCTCTCCCATACTTTGTGTCTCCCAGTAGCTGTAGGACTGTTTCTCCCCTCCCCTTCTTGCTCAGTCTTCCAGAAAGAATCATCTCTATTTGTCTTTCCACTCCCACGTTCACTTTTAAGACTTTTCCTTCATTATTTTATCAGTTTATTGTATATAAAGGAAATACACATAAGCATATACTGTGTATATACACACACTTATAGTATTAAAGCATAATGAAATAGATAACGCTGGGGAATAGAGCACCTCGCCCAAGAATGAGACTATTTTCAGTGCCTAGAAGACGCACTGTGGACCACCATCCTCAATTTTGGGTTCGTTGTAACCCAGCTTTTCTTTCTTTTCTTTTTTTGGAAAAGTTTTATCATATCTATGAATGGCTGAACAATAAATTATTTAATTTTGCTTGTTTCTGAGCTTTATAAAAATGATATAATAGTGTGTTTAGTCTGGGACTAGCTTTTCTCACTAGACATTACATTTGTAAGATTCACTGCTGTGCATTATGCCGTTGTGGGAATATAGCACACTTTATCCATTCTCCTTGAAGGATGGTGGGTGGTTGTGGGTTTTTGCTGTTTGAGTCTCCTTGCGTACACTGGCAGTCCTTCCACTATTTTTCCTGTTGTTTCATCACTTTTCCTGCAACCTCCTTTGTTTAGGTTTTCATGAATGCCAAAGGCATATCCTCCCCAATTCTTATTTTAATGGTCTACTACATTAAAAAAAAACCCAGATTTTTTGAGCTATAATTCACATGCCCTACAATTCAAAGATATGTGCAGTCATCACAAATCAATTTTAGAACATTTTTATTACCTCAAAAGGGAGCCCTGTACCCTTTGCCCAGTGTGTCAAGGCGGTAGGTTACGTTGCCAATTTGAGATCGTTCTTCTTTCTTAATACAGGCATTTACATACTTTTAGCTGCATCCCAGAAATTTTGGTATATTGTATCTTACTTTTCATTCATCTCATTTTTATCTCCCTTTTGGTTTCTTCTTTGACCCACCCACTGTTTTCAGATTGTATTGTTTCCTTTCCACATGTTTGTGAATTCCTCAAATTTCTTTCCGTTACTGATTTCTGATTCCATTGTGGTCAGAGAATATACTTTGCATTATTTCTGTTCTTTTAAATTTATTGAGGTTTTTTTTTTTTTTTATGGCCTAAACATGGTATATCATAGAGAATGTGCCATGTGCACTTGAATGTATATTATGCTGTTATTGGGTGGAGGGTTCTATAGGAGTCAGTTAAGTCTAGTTGGTTTATAGTGTTGTTTATGTCTTCTATTTTGTGATTCTGATACTAGTTTCAACATATGGATCTTTTTTTCCTTACACCAAGCAATTCTTGGATACTATCTGTGCATCCTACAATTTAACTCAATTCTGGTACTGTCTACCTGGAGATAGCATCAGACCCCGCAGGTTAAGAGCTCAGTCCTACAATACTGCCCCCCTCCACTCCAGACACCAGTCGCAAGTCCAGGTTGTGTCCTGTGCTTCTTAATGACCGGCTTTTGGTTTGATTAATTTGTTAGAGTAGCTAAAAGAACTCAAGAAATATTTTACTTACCAAGGACAGCCAGAGGGAAGAGATGCATAGTGCAAGGGCTGTGGGAAGCTGCCCAGAACTCCCACACCCTCTTTGGGTGAGCCACTCTCCCCAGTCTCCATATGTTCACCAATCTGAGAGACCTCTGAACCGTTTGTTTGTTTGATTGTTTTTTGTTTTTTGTTTTTTGTTTTTTTATGGAGGCTACAAAGGTATGATTGATTAAATCATTGACCATGGGTGATTGAACTCGATCTCCAGCTCCTCCCCACTCCACAGAGGTCTGGAGTCTGGTGGAAAGTTCCAACTCTCTCATCAATTGGTTGGTTCCTCCAGCAGCCATCCATAAGTGATCTACAGGGCTTTCCAAAAGCCACCTACCTCATTAACATAAGACTCCTTAATTACTCTTCTGGTCTAGGAAGTTCCTAGAGTTTTAGGAGCTCTCTGCCAGAAATGAGAGGAAGACCAAATAGATATTTATTATAAATCACAATATCACGTATTTCCTTGTTGACCTTCTGCCTGGATTTTGCCCATTATTGAAAGTGGGTATTGGAGTCTCCAACTATTATTGTTGACTTGTCTTTTTTTCTTTTCATTTCTGTCAGTTCTTGCTTTATGTATTTTTGTGTTGTTGATGGATTTTGACTTTCATCATTATAAAAAGTACCTCTTTGTTTTTGGTAACATTTTTTGTTTTAAAGTTTATTTTGTTTGATATTATAGTCACACCAGCTTTCTTGTATTTACTGTTTGCATGGTGAAGAGGAAGAAACTCTCTACCCTTTAGGTTCTTTTGGCTGATCTAATAATCAAATAGATATGGGAGATTGGCAAAAGAAAATAACCAAATTTAATTACATACGTATGTATGGGAACCCTGCATACAGGGGAGATTCAGAGGCTCCACGTGCATGAGAGGTTCAGAGACGAAGGGGCACTTGGGAGTGGTATGTGTGACATTCTGAGTTAGGGATGAGATACAGTACCTTGGAGACTTCAAAGGGTCATTGTAGGATGACAAAAGCAGATGTTTAGTAAGTAGAAATTTATCTGCCTTAAAGATAGGTCAAAAGAGGTTATTCCTGGTAATCTCTCACCATGATTTAAACTCCTACTTCAAATTCTTCTAGGTAGTTAAGGGAGGTACAGAAGTTTCTCTTGAGACCTTGGCTAAACTTACCTTTAGCTCATAACAATCTGCATACACAGAGGCACATCTTGGGGTGACTCGTTCTGAACCCCCACAAATCATGTATCTTCTTCCATTCTTTTACTTTCAGTGTATTTGTGTCTTTGAATCTAAAATTCATCAAGCTTTCTGGATGTGTAGGTTATTTTTTCGCTAAATTTGGAAGATTTCAGTCAGTGTTTATTTTTTTTCTCCTTTCCTTTCCTTCTAGTATCCCCATTATGCACATGGTGGTGTGGGTAATAGTGTCCCACATTTCTGTGAGTTTTTGTTCATTTTTCTTCGTTCTTTTTAACTCTGTTCTTAGTTTGCATAATCTCTTGGATCTGTCATGTTTGCTAATCTTATGTCAGTTCAAATCTGTTGTTGAGCCCTGTTAGTGAAGTTTTCATTGCAGTTAAACTTTTCAACCCCAGAATTGCCATTTGGTCCTTTTTATAATTTCTATTTCCTTATTTGTATTCTCTATGTAATGTGACATTGTCATCATCTCTTCCTTTATTTCCTTATACTGGTTTTTAATGATTTCTGTCTTTGTAAATTAAATCCTACATCTGGTTGCAGTTACTGGCAGTTTCTCTTGGCTGCTTTTTTCCCCATTGTATGGGTCTACTTTCCTTTTCTTTGTATGTGTCATAATTTTTTTATTAGAAACTGGATGTTTTAGACAACTCTGGGTATTGCTACTCCCTCACTCCCACTTGCTTGAGGAACTTGTTATTACTGCTATTTGCTTTTTTATTAATTAGTGACCGGCTAGATTATTTTAGTAGCGTCTCTCTCCTCACCACCCATTACGCCTGTTGCATCTGATGTTGGTGTTGCTCCTTAGGGGGCACAACATTGAGTATGCTTGCAGTCAACTTGTGATGACATTATTTTGGCTTTTTCTTTGTTCCTGACCATAGGCAGTTTTTAAACGCACTAATTATAGGATGATCTATTGTTTTCAGCAATGCTCTTCAGCATAAATTGCTCCACCAACTGGTGCATCCAAATCAAGACTCCTTTGATGAGATAGTTCTTAAGATTGGCGTTTTGAGATTTATTCTGACCCAGGCAGGCTTTCCCTAGAATCTCTTTTCTCTCTGGTTCACTCTAGCAAACTAGCTAATGTACAGTTCAGCCTACAGGTCCAGTTAGTCTACCAGTCTCCTGATTGCCTGATTTCACCCCAGCAGAATGGTTGAGTCCCACGGCTCTGGCATTGGGGCTGGGGATGATAGCACGCTTCTCTCTGGGTGATTTCCCCACCTCAGGAGCTGAGTGCTTAGGGAGGGCGTGGGGAAGTTTAGCAGGGGTGGTCAACTTTCCTCTCTTGACGTGGAACCACCAGTGAGCCAGGGCAGGGGCAGCCAGGGTGTACTGTGCTCAAGGTAGTGCCTTCTTTCTGCCAGTGCGGGCTGGATGGAAGAAGGAAGCCTCCACTTCTTGGCAGCTTTGCCTACAACTTAGCCTCAGCATCAGGATGAGAAATGCTGATGACCTGCCCCTCTTGGGAAGAAAGCCCTCTGGGAGCTGGGGGAGAGGGAGCACCAGTCCATTACTTTTAGTTTTATATCCCATTATGGTTCTCAGCTCTTTCTGTCTGACTTATTTTGCTTAGCACGATAATCTCAAGATCTAGCCACATTGTCGGAAATGGCAGTATTTCATCTTTTCTTATGGCTGAGTAACATTTCATTGTGTATGTGTACTACATCTTTATCCAGTCATCTGTCGATGGATACTGTGGTTGTTTCCACGTCTTGGCCACTCTGAACAATGCCTCTATGAACATCAGGATGCATATATCTTTATGGATAAATATTTTCGAGTTTTTTGGATAAATACTCAGAAGAGGGCTTGCTAGGTCATATGGTAATTCTAAGTTTTTTGAGGAGCCTCCATACTGTTTTCCGTAGTGACTGTACCAGTTTACATTCCTACCAGCAGTGTCTGAGGGTTCCTTTTCCCCTCACAGTCTTTCCAACATGTGTTATTACTTGTCTTGTTGATAATAGCCATTCTTACAGGTGTGAGGTGGTACCTCATCGTGATTTTGATTTGCATCTTTTCACATGTATGTTGGCTGTTTGTATATCATCTTGGGAGACATGTCTGTTCAGGTCCTCTGCTCATTTTTTAATTGGATTTTTTTTTCTTTTTATTGTTGAGTTGTATGAATTCTTCATATATTATGGAAATTAAGCTCTTCTCTGAGGAGTTTGCAAATATCTTCTCCCATTCAGATGGCTGCCTCTTTACCTTGTTGATGGTTTTCTTTGTTGTGTAGAAGCTTGTTGTTTTGATATAATCCCATTCATTTATTTTTACTTTTAAGTTCCCTTGGCTTTGAGGTCAAATTCATAAAGTCTTCTCTAAATCCAAGGTTCCTGCGTTTAATACTTATGTTTTCTTCTGTGCAGTTTATTGTTTCAGGTTTTGTATTTAGGTCTTTGATCCATTTTGAGTTAATTTTAGTCTATGGTGATAGCAGTTTAGTTTTATTCTTTTGCTTGTGATTTTCATCTGGAGTGGAAATTCTGAGGAGAGGGAATAGGATCATGCTTCAAGTACCACAGCCGTTCTTACCAGACTATAGTAGGTTTTCAGGAATAAATGTTTCTTCATTTGCTGTATGCCTTTAAGACTATTTCCAGAGACTTTCCATTAAAAAAAAAAATTCACCAGTGTCACTGAGGAGCTGGTCAGTCTGTAGAGCCTCTTTTCTGTGCTAGAAATCTCTACCCCTCCACTGCATTTGACACTAGTATTAGTCAGGATTATATTATATTTGGTTATGTATAACAGAAAACTCTAAACCATACGGCTGTTGAAAACTGGAGTTAAGTGTCCCAGGTTGGTATGGCATCTCCACTGTCATCAGGGCCACCAGACTTCTCTCTTTCTACTTTAGTGAGCTAGGACACAGCTTCATCTTCTTGATCCCTCAAGATGGCTCTTTGGGCTCCAGACATCTACTTAATGTTGTATGCCTCAGAAATGAGGAAGGAGTAAGGAAAAACCTGGTTTTTTGAGGAGCCTTCTCAGGAGCCCTGACTTAGGACTTTTCCTTATATTTTATTGTCCAGAACTTTGCAGCAACTTTGAACACTTTAAAATTAGGAGACTTTATTGTGGAAAACCTCAGTTTCTTCTCTTAGAAACTCTAGTGACCTAGGCCATTTGGCAACCGTTGGCTGGAACACAGGAGCAGCTGTCTGTCAGGTGGAACATGAACTCTCCATGTGGCCACAAACCCTACCCAACCTATATAACTAAAATCCAGAGGATCCTTGAGAAATTTTTAAATAAGAGTATATGTGGATAATGAGTTGCCAACCAGAGAATATGCTCCAAAATGGGGGAAATAGGGCAAAGTTTTTATAGGCAGAAGTTGCAAGGAGCTGATGATTAAAGACATGGGTTTCTAGGGGAAACAAGACCACACACACACAGACATCATTCGTTTTCTAATTGGCTGACTCAGTGGTCAAGCTAATCCAGGACAGGGCAAATTTCCCCTGAGTGGTGGGGAGGCCAAGCCCTGTGCTGAGAGAAGAGGGTCTTTTGGCAGAGAGTGTAGAAAGAATTGAACACTTACGCTGAAGTTAGGGACAAAAGGAAAGTTTATTAAAAAGGGAGGAAAGCAAAGACTAGAAAAAGCAAAGACAAAAACCTACGACAAGGAGAAAAAGCCCTGAGGGTCATCCAGTACACACATTGTTCTTTGGTTCCTGTGAGTTATAGTTTAAAGACTTTGTTTACCCATTTCCTTTGATATGGATATACAGTGAGGAAAGGGAAGGGGAAGAGTTAGTAGTTTGAAAGGCCTAAGGGCAGTTCCCAGCCTTTAATCCGCAGAGAATGAACAATTTTATTTTGTGTAGGGCAGCCACTTAAAGACACCTGTTTTTCCTGTTTCCTCTTCCACAGGTGTGGGAAATGGGTTGTTAGCAATCCCAGCAGAAATCTTCCTCTCTTCTGCAGTTGTCCTGGCCTGGCTACAGAGCTGATAGGCATATTGCAGTCCCTGAATGTAGCTTGATTTAACATTTTAATTATCTTGCCTCCTCTCTACATAAAGCAAGTGGGGTTGTGAGATGAGAACAGTGAGTAAATATATGATTAAGCATTTATCAATATTCTAGTTTCAGTGCAGGCCTGTAGGAAAAAAAGTAATTTTTTTTTTTTAATGACACAATTATAGTCCAGGGATTGATAGTTATTGTTGATACAGGACATAGGATTTATCAGTTGGGGGCCGCTTGCTCTGCAGATGGTTTTGGAGTCCAGGAGGGCAATCATGCCTTGCAAGCACTTTTAGAGCTCAAGCTGCAAAAATCAAATATTGGGCCACACATTATGATATTAAAGTTCTTATAACTCCTCACCTAGCATGCTCATTTAGGTCAGTTCATGCTCTTGATAGTATTTGAGTGTAGACTCTTGGCTTGGAGGAGAAGAGGAATGAGTAAGTGGAGGAGGAGAGAGCCAGCTTTGCATGGGGTACCTTCCAGATGTTGAATATTTGTCTGACAGTTTAGTGTTCTATAGCAATCAAATAAGTTTTTGTTGGGTATTCCCCATTACTGATTCATTCAATAAGTATTTATTGAGAAGCTTTTAAGTATAAGCACTATTTTAGTACTGGGAATATAGCTATGAGTATGAGAAGAAAATAGACAAAGAATTCCTGCACTTGTGAAACTTACATTATAATTGGGGAGATAGTAAACAAATAAGGAAAAAAATATCAGATGGTAGTTGACTGTTCTGGAGAAAAACAAGCAGGAAAGGATGAAATAGGGAATGGGGAATGTTTGAAATGTAAATGATAATTAGGAGGAAGCCACTGAGAAGGTGACTTTTTGAGCAAAGCCCTAAAGGAGGTATGGAAGTGAGTCATGTAGATATGAGGTATTGAAGGAATATTTCTAAACTGGGAACAGCCAGTACCAAGGCCCTGAGGCAGGAGCATGCCTTGCTTTGTTCCAGAAACTGCAGGATCAGATGGTTTTAGCTGAGTGAGGGTGGGAAGTATGAGCTAGGTTAAAAGGTAATGTGGGGTGGGGCAGACTACAAGGTCCTCTAGGTCACTACAAGGAATTTAGGTTTTATGCTAAGTACAAGAAAATCCCCAGGAGGGATTTCTTTCTCAGACTTTGCTTTTATGTTGATGTGGAGGTAAGAAATGTCCAAACCTGTAGAGAATTTTAATGAGTTTATTTGAGCCAAATTGAGGACAATCGTCGGGGAAGGAAAATCTCCACGGATTAAGAAAGTGCTCCAGAGAATGACAGCTTTGCAGCTTATTTTATATATTAAATCAAAGGAGGAGATGTAAGGAGGGTTACATTAGTCAATGGTGGTAGATTAAGGGGGTGGGAGAAAGCAAAAGGGGGAAATCCCTGAGACTTGATAAAATGTAAAACAGAGGGACACATACTTCTTTTACATTGGTGGTGCAGGAGAATTAATAATTAGCATTTACAGTACATAGAGATGGTATGCAGGAAACAAGAAACCCATGAGGTGTTCTGTGGTCTCGTGTGTTCTGGTGAAGTGGGCTATGCCCAGAAGTATCTGGTATAAAAGGGATTACGCTGACATTCCACGGGTATGTTATCTTAGATGCAAAAAGACAGCAGACGGGCTCACTTAAGGTAAAGATTGACCTTTGTCAAGAAAACTACAGGCCCAGGATGTGACTACCCTCCATGACTTGCTTTTAGTTAGGAATTTTTATGTTCAGACCATCCTTATGTGGTTAATTTTGGTCTCTGAGTTTGTAAAGCCCGCCATGCAGGCCTCCCCTGAGCTGGTTAGGTTTAGTATGTGGACCCTTTTTCATCCACATTGAGAATAGATTTTAGGGGTAAGAGTATTGTAGCCACTAGCCCCTGAAAGACACACGGACCACCAGAACTCAGTGAGTTATAGGAAACACTCTTTATTCAGCCAGCTGGGTCTGCCAGGGGTACGCAGACCCCCAATTAAGTAGCCCTGAAATGTAGAGGTACAGGGTTTTTAAGCCCCAAATCCTATTTTTCATTCTGTCTAAACACAAAGGGCTATCTTTCTTTTTTCATTACCTGTCGACCCATAGGTCAGGTGTGCAAGCGGGGGTACAGAAGCAGAAAGCTTTTTAGAATGTTATGTTCCTACAATCAAATGCCTACCTGCTCATAGCAATAGTCAAATAGTAATTTCCAGTAAGAGTCAATTTTTCAGCCACCACAAGAGCAGAAGCCAGGGGTCGCTTAGGAGATTATTTTAATGGTGAGATGTCTTAGTGGCTTGAACCATTGTGGTGGAGGTACTGAGAAGTGGTTGGATCCTGGATGTATTTTGAAGATAGAACTAAACATTTACATGTAATTTGAAAGGAGATGATTCTTATCAAGGATGAATCCAAGATTTTTTTTTTTCTGGGCAAGTGGAAGGGAGGAGTTGCCATTTACTAAGGTGGGAAAGACTGGGTGAGAAGCAGGGAAGGGGTAGAATATTGGAAGCCCAGCTGTAGACAAGTTAATGTTTAAGATGCATGTTAACTACCCAACAGGAGATGTTGGTTAAGCATTTGGGTTTGTAAGTGTGGAGTTTGGGAGTTGTTGGCTGTAGGTAGTATTTCTACTGGACTGAATGAGATCACCAAGAAATGAGTTCAGACAGGGAAGAGGTAGATCCAAGGACTGAGCCACAGCCACTCCAGCACTCGGCAGTTTGGGGACTAGTAGACTCTTATGAAGAACTCTGAGAAGGGAGAAGGAGCTGTCAGGTGAGTAGGAAGAAAACCAGTAAGTACGTGGAGGCTGACCTTGGGGCAAGGACCTGACCTTGGGGCAAGGACAACTCCCTGGGCAGTGGAGGGGAAGGTACTCTTGGAGGTGGTGATTGAGGTGTTTGCAAGTTCTTTTCTGATTGCTTCTATTATTTCAGTGCAGCAGGGAGCAGGCTCGTCAGGCATATTGAGGGAGAGGGAGGCAGAGTGGAGGTCTGAGGAGTGGTAAGTGTGGGATCATGGGACGGTTGTCCAGGAGAGTGAAGAGGACTCAGCAGAGGTAGTCGGACTGCTGGTGGCACCAGGGCCCTCTCCAGGTTAGTGGTCAGGAGTCACCATGGCTAGCCAGCCTGGACGTGTTTTGTCTCATCCTTGCTCAGCTGCAGGGAAACAGATGTGGAGTCTTTTGGAGCATGGAGGTAACCAGTGTTGGAGCTGTGCCAGGTGAGCACCAGATGAGGAGGTCGAAGGGGCGTGTACTTAACTGTGGAATCAAAACATTGGCTTTTACGTTTAATGATCTCAGTGTTTCTCTGTGTGGCCCTCTTCAATCTCTTGATAATTTAGAGCCATTGTAATTTTTTAAACTCTAGGTTGTTCAGCCAAGTGCAATTTTATTTAAGAGTACTCCCTCCAGTGAGCTGGCTCAGGTGTTTGTCTGTTTCCTGTTAATACGCTTATATAAAGTCATGCAGAGCTCACTGTTTCAGTTGGAAGGTCACCGGTTTCTGGGGGTGCGAGGAGCAGCCGGGTAGACCTCCAGGCCCATCGGCCCTTCCCCTGGCTAGTCTTCCAGGGTGACTCGGGTCTGCAGCACCCCCTTCCTCACCCTGGCACCTAATGTTTGAATGATCTTTTTTTATATTTTAATACTGTCCTCTACTGTTCTTCTCTCCTAACTTATAAATAAGCTACTGAGGGCAGAAAGTGTCTCTTGTACCTTCCTTTGTTCATAGCACTTAAATATTTGGCTCTCAAGCTGTAAATTACATTCATTTATTACTATTCTGTGCTGTTGCGAAGGATATTGATGGATGGGCCGTTCGCACTGCTCACGTTCTCTATGGGAACCTCGTGGGCCGCTGCTTCCCAGCATGCAGCTTAGTGTCAGGTTCTGTCATCCTGCCCTGTTACAGGACCCCGGCTCCTCTGCCCGTTGCTGGGAGCACTGGCCTCATGTTTTCTTCTGATAAGCCCCACCCAGTGTGCACCTCGAGCTGCCCCGAGCAGGTGATCTTTGTTGAGTGTTGAAATATTTGAATTCGTTGTCCCTCCTCCAAACAGGGTCCTTTGTCCTGGAGGCTCATGGAAACTTGAGCTGCCCATCTGCTTTGGGCCCCAGCTTCTCAGGTTGCAACAGGGTTGGGTAGGACACCAAAGGGAATTTTATTTTTATAAAGGGACCGGGAAGGTGGGTAGGTAGGAGATAAACAAGATGAATTTCATTTTGGAAATGGCTGATAAAATTTGCACATGTGGGAGGCAAAATCATTTAGTGGACTATGTGAGACTAATGGAGTTTGCCCTTGCATGGTGATGGGGGGCAGAAAGCACCGTGAAATTCTAGGTAGAAAGCACATTCTCTTCTCTCTGTAGTTTAGCTCAGCAAGTATTTATTTAATGTCTGATGTTTGTTCATCACCTGTTAGCTTTGCTGACCGATAAGATCTAAGAACCTTGTCTTCTAGGAGCTTGCCGGTTTCATGGTGCTGACTGCATGCTAGGCATCAGTGCTAGTACAGCCGGAGCGGAGTGCAGCCGCAGGGGAGGGAGGAGACTTGTCTTCCAGTATTAGTAAAGGCTGCCAGCCCACGGCCTACCTTAGTGATAGTGGAATCCAGAGAAGGGAGAGCTGGGATGGAGGAGCCTCCTAGGAGAAGCAGGACTTAAAGGATAAGGAGGATTAGATGGGGAGGGGCAGAAACCTAGGGGTCAGGTGTGAGGAAAGAGGAAGGTGACACTAAGAGGAGCTTGGACTTGATTCTCTAGCCTGGGAAAGTGGCTCCTGCCCTGGCTGTTTCCCAGGATTCAGTAGAACAGAGGAGAATCCCGTTTTCACCCTAGTCGTGCTCCCGCCCCTGCCTGCCCATTCCTCCTCATCTCTGCCAAACCGGAAATGGCATTGTCATGCTCCGCTCCTCTCTCTGCTTCACCTACTGTGTTCACTTGGTCGCTGCGCCTGGAGGACCACCTCATTTGTTTAATTCCATTCTACTATTAATGTTCTTTGCTTCTATAACACTATGATTCCCCTTCCTCTGAGTCTCCATTGTCTTGCCTGCCCAAGCTGTATTTCTAAATCACAAATATAGTCAGGTAAGTCCTCTGCTTAAAAATTCCTGATGATTCTCCACTGTCCATAGGACAAAGTCTAAACTTCATTTATAATCTGGCCCAGCCTCTAATTCCTGGTTGTGATCTGGGTCTGAGTGACCATGTAGGAGAAGTAAAGTATTTTACAGTAAAGTATTTAAGTTTTCCATAGTTCACAGTGTTAATAGGATAGACTACTCAAAAGCACTTGGAACTTATGGTACAACATACTTTCCTTATCAACCATGCATAGCTATAGCACAGGAGAAGCATTTCTATTTATATTGATCTCATATTGCCAAGGAAAAGTTGAAATATGGATAGTAACTCATATTTTTAAAGGTAGCAGGAAGATAAATGATACCTTTGTAGAGGATTGCCACCTCAAATGGCAAAGTTTTATAAAAAATCTGGTGCTTAAAGAGATAAGCCTCAGGTATCTGGAAAACCCACACAAGGAAATGTGAGACGGTCAGCAGGCATCCGTCCATAGATCCTGACAGATCCTATCAAGAAATAGGAAGACCATGGGTGAGCAAGTGAGAGTTAACAATGAGAAAGAAATCACAGCTACACCAGGCTCGTCTCTGCTGGCTGCCGTGTGGAGTTGGAGCCCAAGCCCTTGGCGTCAAACCTCCCTTTTTGGGTCACTGATTAGAATGGTGTTTCTTGGAAGTGGAGGCAGACTCTTTTCTGAGCCAGCACATGGAAGGTAGGAAGCCAACCCAGACACATTCTGGAGTTGGCTGCCCTGAGCATGTTTCCGAAATGGGAGCAAACAGAGTCACATCCCCACAGAGTAGAAGAATAGCTTGTGGTGAATGGACCGGTGATGAGGCTGCCTTCCTTCAGAGAGAACAGATTTTGTGGTCAGGCGTTCTTGGGGGCAGCGATGGCAGTTTCAATGGGGAGGAAGGGTCATTGTAGGTACTCTCTAAGGACGCAGAGTTCTCAGTACCTTGAGCAGAAGGGGATGTGCCTCATTGGGTGCACGCCTCTGTAACACCCATGCCTCCCAGTGGCACCTTGTTGGGGGGTGGGCATTGGGTAATGCAGCAGGACACACAGAGTGACTATCTTACTAACCCTCTCCATTCTGTCTGTAGTGTGGACACTCCATGCAAACTTGCCTCAGGAGGTGTTGCCAGGATTAGTGAATAGTTGAGTTGTTCCTCCCATAGGGGACGAGGGCACCTCCTTCCCCTTGTCTGTGAGGGGGTGGGGGTAGGAAGGGAGGCAGTGCTGCTTACAGAGCAAGAGGCTGCTGGGATTACCACGTTGTCTTGTGTGCCCTCTTAATCCTCCTGAGGAACAGTGAGTAGCCCGAGAAGCCTGAATGGTGTGTTGTTAGTTCATGGCTGTTACACCACATATAAAACACGGATAAGCCTTGTTATCCAGTGAGCTTCTGCAGTCAGTTCTTACTGATCAAGCCGTTGGATCAAAGGAAAACAAATCTGCAGGAAACATGGCGCTTTCTTGCACCTTTTTGAAAATGCAAGTCATGTTGTCTAGGAAATCCTTCTCCTCACCTAGTGCTCTGCACATCGCTAGCATTGGAACTGTGGAAGAGGCAGCTGAAGTTATTCCAGGGAAGCGCCTGAAGTTTGGTAATAAAAAGTGGCATTTCTCCCCTGCCTCTAGGCTGGGTTTCTGGGAGTGTATGTGGCCAAAAGGAAACCTTGCTCAACTTTGGGAGATGATTCGCTTGGCTCCAGTACTTGCCTCCAGGTGTCCTGGCAGCCCTGAGTGAGGGCTGTGTGGGCTGTGTGCAAAGATTCCCCGTGCTGAATGCAGTGTGATGAGTGAGAGGGTGCCAATTGGTTGGAAAGGTGTAGATAAACAAGAGCAAATATGTATACAGTGGTGTGCACTCTGCCTGAGCTCCCAAAGCTTGCTGCCAGACTGAGGACTCACAGGCTCGGCCAGTCTCTCCTGGGCTGGCTCAGGAGCAGGGGGAGCCTGTAGCACTGAGCACAGAAGGAGCCTTCCCGGCTCGCTGCTAGTTAAGAGGACATTTAAAGCATTTTTTCTAAGGTGGCCTAGTCTAGCAAAGGTGAACTACTTTCGTGGGGGTGAAGGCGTGACTGGACACAGCAATGGAGAAAGCCGGGGGTGAGATGCCCGCGAGCCCTAAGCAGTCCTTCCTGGCGACTCTGTGTGACTCACGGGTGACCCTGCTGTCTGTCTACAAGCGATGGTCCTTCAGAAGGAGCCCTGGGGCCAGTGACTCCACCAGACCAGCGCCTTCGGAGGAGGAAGGCTCCCTTCCATTAGAGGAGGGAGAATTTTCCCAGAAGGTTTTGAATGGAACACAAGAAATCAGTTCCAATCAGGTCAGTGCAATTGCAGAGGGCTAAAAAGCCAAGAGGGGGTTGGGGGTCTAGTTTCTAGATGGAGGTTTCTTCCTTGCCTTATATAGGAGGGGTCAGGGGTCCAGGTCTGGGGTGGGAAGTAACAGTGTGAATATAGCACCGAGCCGGGAGTTAAGGTGACTTTTCCAGAGATTAAGTCCATGGTGGGTAATGTTGGGTTTATTGCTTCTTATTTTCAGGCTATTTTATAAGCCTTTGTAGAGAAAAAAATTTGTAAATGCAAATCAGACAAAAAAGGACCTTTCTCCTCTTTTAAAAAAATGTATACTTAAAAAATGTATACTTTATTCCATGTATTTTGAAAATGTTGCTATAAAATGAAGCTGCTCTTCTTAAGCAAATGAAAGTTCATTAACCCAAAAGTCTGGTAAAGTTCAAAAATAAGGCAATGTAACATTTTGTGAAAATGATGCCTTTCAGTAGGAATTCTGGGTTGAAACTGGTGGTCTGTTGGGCATCTTTTTCACTGAGATAAGTAAGTGGAGAAAATAATACTAGTTAGATACAAGGAAAGCTTTTATAAGTTCTTTGCCCCTTTAGGAGATATTTTTGTTTCTTTTAGTGTTATTTGTTTTAAGAGTCCCCAAAACTGAAGGAATTTTGTGAAGAGATTTTTGAGATGTACTATACAAGAGATATGTATGTTGAAAGAGATTTACGAATGTGTGTTTGTGAAGTTCACAGTTAGCTTTTACATTTTTAGCTGATATCTAAGATAGCAAAATAGTAAATATGTTTTTGGAAAATGCTTGAGAGGACTTCTTTAAGCTGTTCAAACTTTTACTTTACAAAACCCAGCCTATGATTGAGGTGTTTGAATGATTTTTAATGGCCTGCACTCATCTCAGATGACCATGCGAGTGGTCGGAAGCCGGCTGGGCTGGGGGCTGGGGCACGCGTGGTGCGTTCTCTGCCTTGCAGGCTGTGGGGCATGGCAGATGAGTCTCGGACTCCTTGACCTTCAGATTCCTCATTGCCAAGTGGAATAAGTCCTGCCTCATCGGATTGTGAAAACACTTTGTAGAGTATTGTACATATGCAGAATGGTATTGCCAAAATTGTGACTTTCAGTAGAATTCCCACCTTGGAGATGTGTTTGGTCCTCTATGAATGTCTAGTAGAACTATGTCAGCCAATTAATCTGTCTAAAGCTCTGTTATAAGAGTAACACAAGCTCATTATACAAAACAAATTTAAGATGAGGCAAGGGGAATATAGGAAAGTATAAAGAAAACATTAAAGCCACCAAATACCCCAGCCATTTTCCTTCTACCAGTATGTTATAATTTATCGTGGGGAGAGTTGCTTATTTATCGTGAATAGAATATGTGTAGGTATATGCGAGTTTTGTGGATGTGTACATATATGTATTATTTTTACAAATATAGGATCAGGTCATGCACAATATTATATACTTTATGTTTTTACTTAATATTTTGTGGACAGTTATATACACAACTCTATATCAACAGTTTTACTTGTAGTCTCACTTTTAAACTTAGGATTATTTTTAGAAAGAATTTCAGTTAATTATTCGCAAATGGAGGAAATTTGTAATGGCCGGTTTATGATGATAAAAGTAACGGTTGAGTACTTGTTCATTGTTAACAGTATATTGACTCAAAGTCTGTAATAAATCAAACTTTAGATCTACTTGAAAGCTAACTTATTTAGTACTTGGTATGTAGAAGGGAACTTCTCTGTCACTTCATTTAATCACCATCCCCCTTTAAAAGACAGAAAGCTGCGATGGAGAGGTTAATTTGTGGGAAGGATTTAATCCGGGTCTGTCTGAGGACAAGCCCCTTGCTTTTCCATTGGGGCATGGAACTATTATTTAATATACTGGGTGAGATAGAGTTTTGAAAAGATCTGAGTATTGGAGAGTTGTTGATTTATCATGAATGTAAAGTTAGCTTGCAGGTGGTGGTGCATCGTTTATAAAAGATGTGAGTAGCTGCTATGAATAAAACATTTCAAAATTGTGGTTGTGGTTGATAGATTTATGTATTTATATTTTACATTGTTTATCCAGTACAGTTTAGTTTGAGATCATGGTGTTGAGCAAGTTGTAAGTTTCTTCTGTGTTTTTGACAGGCAGAGGGGGGAAATGTCTTTTAAGGTAGGAGTCCCCAGTCCCTGGTCTGTGTGGACTGGTACCGGTTTGTGGCCTGTTAGGAACTAGGCCACACGTGGTGTGTGGGAGGTGAGCCACAGGCGAGCGAGCAAAGTGAAGCTTCATCTGTATTTGCAGCCACTCCCCAGAGGTAGCATCACCGCCTCAGCTCCATCTCAGATCATCAGGCATTAGAGTCTCATAGGAGCACCACCGGTCCCTGGTGCCAAAAAGGTTTGAGACTGCCGTTTTAAGGCATAACTGGTAAAAACATGAAGTCTGGAGAGAGCATCCCTCGCTGCCCCTGTATATTAGCAGGCTCAGCAGGTTGGGTTAAGCCTGGTGAGGCTCCTAGGCAATTACCCCCTTCCCCAGAGGAGCAATCTGTCGCAAGCAAGGAGGGCAGCTATCGAAGTAACACCTAGGGCATGTGTGTGTCTTTCCACAATGCCAGGTTTATTGAGTGGAATCTTTTTAGTTAAACCAAGCAGATACTCATGCAAGCAAACACACAACGTGCAGACAAGGGCGAGGACAGAGGCTTATGTGACAGAGCGATAGCGTGAAAGCCCTCTGCGTTCCTGGAGTCCTGAAGTGGGCTGTGGAACTGGCAGCCCGGACATCCTTAGTCCCCCCAAGCCAGTGGCACAACGGGCAGGAGGTCTGCGTCTTTGGCTGTAGCATTACCCGCACGGTGTGTTCTGGTCAGCTTAGTGCTTGGCTTGTATAGCCCTCAGTGGGCGGAGTTCTTCAGTTATCAGTCCCAGCAGCTGTGTGGCTCTTTCCCGCCATTGTGGCTGTGACATGGCTGTGATATTTCTGTCATTTTGGACTTTCAGGTCACACCCTAAGGGTATTCCCATCATGTGACTTAGTTGTTTGCCAGTTGACATTACTGTCATGGCTCCCAATGGAGTCCATTTTGTAAAGTCCACAAAGTCTTCGTTCACCGTGTCTACGCACAGGCTAACCAAAGACTAGAATATAGGGGCCTCAGTGTCTGGACTGGGTGTTCTGGCCCGGACTTCCTCAGATCTCCGGGTTGCTCCCTGCGCCATGGTCTCGTCTCAGACCCAGGACAATGGACTGGAAAGGAACGGGCGCTTGCGTCTCGGAAACCTCCTTTGGGAAGGGGTAGACGTTACTGGGGACTTGTTGCAGTTGAAGAGTGTAGAATTCCCCTTTCCTCCCAGAAACAGCTGCCCAAGACTTCGCTATGGCTCTACTGACTGCTTTGGCCAACCTTAGCGGCTGTTTCATTTGTCTTTGTGGTCTGTATCTCTTTCAGTGTTATTAGTCCACAGTATCAAGCTGTTGAATGAGTGAACAAATAAACGGGAAGTGGGTTTATATTTTAGGTTTCAGACTTAACCATTTCAGAAAGCAAGATACAGAATTGTATATTGGGTGAAGGGTTGTTAGGTAGGATTTTATTTTTACCTAGATGAAATCAAGATGATCTACCTGGTACAGACATATCCCTGCTAAAATAAAGGGAAAAAATTAGACATAGTGGGGTAATCTAGTCACTTAAAGAAGTCACTACCCGTTGTCATGGAATCAGCAGCAGCACTATAATATTTTTGCCTTTCTAGAGAGCTCATCATTGTATTTTTTAAATTGTTTTCTCTAAAATTAGTACCTGTCAGATATAAACATCAACAACAGAATATAGAAGTATGGATTTGTTTCCCCCCTAGACAAATAGGGTATATGGAATACTCAGTTCTGCACTGTTTTTCCCCTTTAATCTGTCATGGATGTCTTTCTGAGCCAATGCAGGTAATTCAGATTTGTTTTAAACCACTACATAAAATTCACCTTTGTTTTAAACCACTACATAAAATCGGGTGGATACTTTACACAGCCAGTTCTCTATTGAAGAATATTTATATGGTTTCCAGGTTTGCATTATTCAAATGTAACAATGAATATTCTCATGTGATTTTTATAGATGATGAAATTCCCAGAAGTGGAATTACTGGGACAAAGACAATGGGCATTTAATGTTTTGATAGGTACTGCTTAATTGCTCTCCAAAAAGATCATATAAATTTATTTTTCTACAGTGGTTGAGAATTATTTTTCTCTACACTTTTGCTTTATGTATCATCAGACTTTTCTATTTTTGCAACCTATTGGTGAAAAGTGATATCTTACATTTGTATTTTATTATTTTTCCTTCTCACTCCCCGCTGCCCTGCCCGCCAGTATTACTGAGACAATTGACAGCATAACGATTTGACATACATATATTGTGAAATGACTACCATAGTAAGTTTGGTGAACATCCATTATCTCATAGATAAAAAGAGGAAAAAAAGTTTTTTCCCTAGTGATGAAGACTCTTAGGATTTATTCTTTTAACAACTTTCCTCTATACCATGTAATAGTGTTAACTACAGTCATCATATTGTCGATCACATCCCTAAGCACTTATTTATCTTATAACTGGAAGTTTGTACCTTTTGACCACCTTCATCCGCTTCTCCCTCCCTGCACCCCCTGCCTCTGGTAACTACAAATCTCATCTCTTTTTCTACGAGTTTAGTTTTTTCTTTCTTCTTTTGCTTTAGACTCCACATATAAGTGAGCTTATATGGTATTTGTTTTTCTCTGTCTGACTTATTTCACTTAGCATAATCCTCTCAGGGTCTATCTGTGTTGTTACAAGTGGCAGGATTCCGTTTTTTATGGCTGAAGAGTGTGTGTGTGTGTGTATGTGTTTGTGTAACACATTTTCTTTATCCATTCATCCAGGTTGTTTCCAGGTTTCGGCTATTGTAAATAATGCTGTAATGTACATGGAGTTGCAGATATCTCTTCAACATAAAGTTTTCGCTTACTTCAGATAAATACCCAGAATTGGGAGTGCCGGGTCATATGGTAGTCCTGTTTTCAATTTTCTGAGGAAACTCCATGACGTTCTACATAGTGGCTGTGGTAATTTACAATTCCATCAATAGTGCACAGGGGCTCCCTTTTCTCCACATCCTCACTAGCGTTCATGTTATCTCTTGTCTTTTTTATAATAGCCATTCTAACAGGTAGGTATAAGATGAAATCTCTTTGAGGTTTTGATTTGCAATTCCTTGATAATCAGTGGTGTTGAGCATCTTTAACATGTACCTGTTGGCCATTTGTATGTCTTTGGAAGAATGTCTATTCAGTTCTTCTGCCCATTTTTTAATTGATTATTTACCTTTTTATTTTTATTTTTTGCTATTGAGTTGTTTGAAATTTTTATATATTTTAGATATTAACCCTTTATCAGATTTATGGCTTGTAAATATTTTCCCATTTGGAAGTTGTCTTCATTTTGTTGATTCTTTAGCTGTGCAGAAGCTTTTCAGGTGACGCAGTCCCACTTGTTTATTTTTTATTTTGTTGATTGGGCTTTAGGTGTCACATCTTTAAAAAAATCATTACCAAGATCCACGTAAGGGAGCTTTTAGCCTATGTTTTTTCTTTCGGGGTTTTATAGTTTCCAGCCTTACATTTAAGTCTTTAAACCAGTAGAATTAATTTTTGTGAGTGTTGCAAGATTGGGGTCTAGTTTCATTCTTTTACACGTGAATATCCAATTTCCCTAGCACTATTTATTGAAAAGACAGTCTTTTCTTCACTAAGTATTCTCGGCTCCGTTTTCAAATATTAATTGACTATATATTATTATTATTTTTAAAAGGTTTATCAATGACTTACATTTCTTTTTCTGAGGATTAATTTAAGTAGCCACTTCTTTTGTATTATAGGTTAGCATAAATTATAAACATTGGGTTTATAACTAAGTCTTTCAAAGGAATAATATTTTATGTATAGCCGGTCATGCCTATAATCCTAGGCAGAAACACTATCTTCATTAGCCACAATGGAATAGACTTGTGTGTGATAGAATACTAACTGCATTATTTCATCGATCCTGACAACCATAATTAATTTATCAGTAATAATAATGAACAACAGAAATGATCCCAAGTTTATTGGCTTCTGTCGTATAATAAACGTACCTGAATTAACTTAGTCTTGTTCATGTGACCTTTCTTTTAACCAGTGGTAATATTGCATGTATCTAATGTAAGGTCTTTTCAATCATGATCTTAATCACATTCTGGGAAATGACATAAGGGAACTATGACCTTGTGGTTCTTACTTAAACTATTTCATTCAGATATATAAAAAATATATTCCAAGATGCTAATAGTTGTTTGATAGTGACAAGCTTGTTATTTAAAATTTCTTTGTTTGGGAGAGCCTTGAAATATACAGTGTTATCAGAGAAGATTCTGAAGCAGAAAAAAATGCTGTTGATTGATAAAAGTCTGATGGAATAATTGTTACAACACATATATGTTAAAAGCAACAGAATTCTCTGAAACTGTTGATGATAAAGCTTGTGAGGAATGAGATTGGGACTGGTTTTCTGAGGTAACATAGTGAAGTGCTTCTTGGATAAGTCTTACAGTTTGTGAATTTCTAAATTTTATTTTATTTTTTAATGTAGAAAACAACATACGTGTGTATTGAGGTTTGTTAATTTTGTTATTAAATTTAATCACTTTTTTCTCCTGGGCAAATAATGGGTATACTGTATCCAGTTTTCAGTATAGGTTAATATTTTTTCTTGCTGTGGTCAAGAGAAGGAAATAGGCCATAAATGGTCACTGGTGTGGAATTTCTCAGAAAGTGCACAGTCAGCACGAGGGCTGGGGGCAGCCCTGGAGGGCAGAGATCAGGTTGCTGCACACACAGCCCAGGCACCTGGTCTGCCCTCATTAATATTTGAAATAATGCCTGAGTTTTGGTTAGTTTGTTATTTTCGTAGATAAGTTTAAATAATTATCATTGGAAACTCTTTCTGGACCTTTGTGAAACAATGTTAAAGGATAGTTTGAAGGAGGTAAAGTGGGGGTTGGGGGAATATATACTAGTTTTAGTGGTTAGTTTTTCTCATGAGAAAAATGGTGGAAAATAGGATCCCTGCCTACCTCACTTGGCCGTTTTTGAAGATCAGATGAGGTCATGTTTGTCTTCATAGTCGTTCATTCATTTTCAAACATTTGTGATGTTCTATTTAAAAAAGATTTTTATTAAAATGTAGCTAACATACAACATTGCATTAGTTTCAGGTAGGCACCATAGGTTTTCAGCATTTATATACGTAAAGAAGTGATCACCTGATAAGTCCAGCAACCAGCTGACACTGCGCGCAGCGCCATCACGGTACTGTTGGCCGTTGTCCACACACTTCACACCACATCCCCGTGACTTATTTGTTTTATACCTGGTAGTTTGAAATTTTTATTTCCCCTCACCCCCCCTTTTGATTTTTTAATTACAGTTGACATTCACTATTATTTTATATTTATTATTTTCTATTAGTTTCAAGTGAACCGCACAGCAGTTAGGCATTTATATAACTTTTGAAATGATCCCCCCAATAAATCTTGCACCCCTGGCACTATAGACAGTCATCCCCGTATTATTGACTAAGGACCCTGTGCGTTACTTCATATTCCCACGACTGTTTTGTAACTACCTATTTGTACTTCTTAATTCCTCCCGTGTTTCACCTGCTCCCAAACCCCCTCCCATCTGGCAGCCACCAGCTTGTCCTCCGCATCTGTGAGTCTGTTTCTGTTTAGTTTGTTTCAGATTTCCGTGTGTGAGATCATGTGGTGTTTGTCTTTCTCTTCTTATTTCACTTAGCATAATACCTTCCGGATCTACCCATGTTGTCACACATGGTAAGATTGCATTCTTTTTTTTTGCTGAGTAATAGTCCATTGTATATATGTACCACAGTTTCTTTATGCAATTTATTTGTGGGCACTTAGGTTGCTTCCATATCTTGGCTCTTGTAAATAAAGCTTAAATGAACATAGGGGTGCATATATCTTTTTGAATTAGTGTTTTGAATTTCTTCAGATAAATATCCAGAAGAATAATTGCTAGATTATATGGTTGGTAGTTCTATTATTAATTTTTTGAGGAACTTCCATACTGTTCTTCCATAGTGACTGCACCATTTGCAATCCCATCAACAGTGCAGGAGGGCTCCCATTTCTCCACGTTCTCGCCAGCGCTTGCCATTTACTGATTTATTGATGATGGCCATTCTGACAGGTGTGAGGTGATATCTCGATATTAGGCTTTTACGTCCCTTTAGCTTTCAGGCCTCCCTGCAAAGCTGTAGGTAGCACATTATTATTACCCCGTAACGTAAGAAAGCCGAGGCTCAAATTCACTCAGACAGGCTGGAATTTATACCCAAGGCTATCAGACACATCTGAAAAAATTCACAACAAGTAGGAAAGATGTATTTAAACAAACGTGTTAAAAGGTTCTTTAGCGTATAAAGCCATGTAGAAGCATATCATCAGTTCATCATTGTTGTTGCTTATGTTGTATGGTTTAACAAAATATTTTCTTCCTTAGATAGACTGAAAAACCACATTTGTTTTCTGGTATGAAAGTAATACTTTAAAAAATTTTTTTAATTGGGAAATATATACAGATAATAAAAAATCAGAATTTCATAACTCACCCATAGATAACCTCAATTTTACATATTAATACATAAGTGTCTACTCCTGTAAGTCTATATACATCTCTACATGTATGTACAATACCTATGGGTTTCACGTGAGACATCAGTTCTTCCTCATGAGGTTTTAGAGACACCCATTTTCCCTGGTGGGATCTTTCAAGGTCTCTTCTGACCCTCCCTCCCCTGTGAATCTCTGACATCCTGAAAATTCTCAGATAAGGATAGAGTCAGGCGTGACTCATTCACAATATATTCGGGAGGATGTACAAGGTGCCTGAACCATTGCCACCTCTGCTTGTGCCCTGCCTCCTCTCCTAAGTGTGGTTGCCTCGAGTGTATTTGGAATTAGGCATATTAAAGAAAGCAAAGCAAGTGCCATATTCTGCTGTAGTGTTTCTGAAGTGCCAGAGACAGCTAGAGGTGATGGATACTGCGAGATGAAGGCAAGTCTCAGGTTCAGGCAGCCGGGCTCAGTGGTCCTGGCTGCACCCTTGCCTCCCTAGTGCTTTCACTCGGTGATACACTATGTCACTGTTTCTCGTGTTTCCTTCATTTTGCTTTTCTGCTTTGCAGTCTCTTCCCATAATTAACATAGCTAAAAAGAAAAAGTAACCTTAAAAGTCGTTTTTTAAAAAATAGAGCCGGTTAGACTTTTGAGCTGGATTTAAATCCCAGTTCTATAATTTAAATTGACCTGTGGCCTTGATAAACTTCTGAGTCTGTTTCGACAGTAAAGTGGTGATAATACCTACACATAGAATTGTCCTGAGTATTAGGGATATGAAATACCATCCTCATAAAATAACACTGAGAATCATTAATGTCTTGCTATTACTGGTTTGTGGACATATGAAAATATTAGGACTTTTTTGTATTTTGAATTTGGTGAACAGTTCAGGAGTATAGGGTTGTAAAGGGTGGAGGTTATGTACTAGAATAGTTGTATACATGCGTAATGTTTTGGGCTTATAGGTTGTTAAGAGTGTTTGTTACACACCAAAGTGAAGGAAGTCTCAAGGAGAAGGTATCCTGTTTAAGGATGCTGGGAATCCAGGTGTAACGGAGAGATCTCAGAAGTGGCTAGTGGTCCTTACATTGTGCACGTGGTAGTAGTGCTCCTTGATTTGTGATCAGTCGTTTTCTACACGGCATATCATTTTGGGGCTTTTCAATTCAGTCTGTCTTTGAAACCTTTATCAAAATATGCTAACCCATTTCCAGTATCTTCATACCAGGTTGATCTCTCTGAAGGTCTCATTTTCCTTTCCCGGTTCCATCTTGGTAAGTCAATAGTTTATATTCTATTGCCTGTCTTTTGTTGTTGTTGTTGTTATTATTAAAGTCTTGGCAGTTTCAGCAAATTCCATGTGACCTAGGTGCCTAGAGAGGTGGCCAGAAATTGAAATTCATTTTGGATTCCCCCCTGTGAAGCCTCCCTCCTCCTCTTGTGTTTTCAGTCCCTTCTTTCTAGTCCTGTTGCCTGTCTTACGAATAGGTTATTAAAAATCGAAAACTAGCAAAAGTTCTTCCCCAACATGGTGTTGGGCCTGCTGAAGAAGTCCCAGATGTTTGTCCTCAAGGAGTTTATAAATTAGTGGGGATTAGACACTACTAGGCCTTCCGCAAGGTTTTCCTTCGACACACTATTTGTATCCTAGGCCCACTCTCCAGTGTCCATGATCGCTAGATGAATCCTTAAAACCAAACTTGTTTATTCAACCTCACTAGATAAGAGTTTTATTTTTTCCACCAAAGATTGTCTTAATTGAAGAATGGAATTAAAAGTGCATGTGTACGTGCTCACACACACACACACCCCCCTCATACGTATACTTAAAAACTATCCAAACACCTGACAGCTGTTATGAGATTGCCTGTAAACCTGCAGATACTCTGGTGTTATTTGCAAAGCTTTGTCCTCCATAACTGCTTGTCCTTAGAAACCTGCTTGCCTGGAATGAAGGCCTCTGAGTATTGTTTTCTACAAACAAATAGCTTCCAACACGTCTGCAAACCTTTTGGCAGGGGCGTAGAATCAGTAATCCAGGGATTAAGACCCAGCATTGTAGTTTGTGGATTGGTGAGTTGTAGCTAGACTTAGGACCAAGAACAATAAGTTGGGTAGTACATCATTATAGATTTATTTTTCCAATATACTGTGTGATTGAGAGTTATGTTTTATAATAAGGAGGCAATTTCTGCTTCCTTAGATACTGTATTGAAGTGGATGTCCGTGGATATCCTTAGTTTTTCCTTCATCTTCTCCAATTACATATTGAATTAATACCAATTGTAATCAAATCACTGCTGTGGACCTCTTTTATGCTCGCGTTATTTTATTTTCATTTTTAAAATGATTTATTTTTTAGAATTTGGTGACACATGTATTGTATGATAAGTCATACAGTGGAAAGTAACCCTGCCTTCTCACTCCTGTGCCCCAGCCACCCGATCTTTTCAGCTGCCCATTTTGGTGGCCCTCCCAATGAACACTTTCCCGTAGTTAAGTCTTTGTATGATTCCCTCTCGTACTGACTGAGTTTGTCCATGTGACTGGCTTTGGCCAACGGTGAACTAGCTACTAGCACATGGGATGCAGGGACAGGCTTGATAAAGTACTTGCACCTTGGGACCAACGCTCTGGGAATGTTCACTAGTGTGATACTTCCTCTTAGAACACAGAACTACCCATTGTGAGGTACCCAACCTAGCCTATGGAGGAGCTGTATGAGAGAGATCTGGGGTCCCTGCCAATAGCTTCCAGCCTTGTCAGCTTGCCAGCCATGTGATAAATGAGCTTTCATGAAAGTGGAACCTCCAGCCCCATTCAGGCCATTCCAGATGGTGCTGTGTGGAGCTTTCTCTGCCAAAACCTGTCCAAACTGAAAAACTGAGCATTAGCTACTAAATTATATGGTTTGTCATACAGCAACAGATAACTGAAACACTATATAGTTTGAGTCTTGTTTTTTTCACTGAATGATATATTAGATATCACTTTATTGAAGTATTTATAGAGTTTCCTCATTTTTTTAAAGAACTGGATAGTAAGTATTCCATTGTATGGCTGTGCAATAATTTAATTAATCATCCTTTTATTGTTGTATATTTATGTTGTTTCCAGTCCTTTATTACATGCTTCCTTTTGAACATGAACATATACATTATTAGCTAAGTTCTTAGATATGGAGTTGCTGGGTCAAAGAGTATATGAATTTGTAATTTTAATAGGTATTGCCAAGTTGCCCTCCGGAGAAGTGATATTCCTACCAGCTCTGGGGATCTAGTCGATGGATGCCAATCTGAATGGTGAAAATTGTGTCACAGTGCAATTGGAATGTTATATTTCTCCTTTAATATTTTTTTTCCCATATTGAAAAGCCATTTGCATTTTCTTTTTGATTAACTCATTTTTTGTTTGGTTTTTTTTTTCTATTGGATTGTTGGCCTTTTTCTTCTTCGAATGAGCTTTTTATATATTAAAAAAGTTAGCTCTTGGTTTGCTTAATGTGAAGCAAATCTCTTTTTCTCCTCAGTTTCTTATCATTTGCCTTGATTTGAGCAACTGTTTTCTTAATTATGATTAATTATGATATCTGTCTTTTATAACTTCTGGATTTTCTCATTTTCATTTTGTTGTATTTAGTCTTTTCCCAGTCTTTGATTATAATAGATATTGTCCTATGTTTTCTTCTAGTATTTTTATTATTTTGCTTTTTGTATCTTTTTCCTAAATCTATCTAAAAAGCCTTTTGGTATAGAGGTTACACATTTATGTTTTTCCAGATAGGTTTGTGAGGTGACTACCCTGTGGTCCATTAATATTGTTATGCCATGTCTTTCTTATATACTATATTTCATACCATAGATAATTTCAGTTTATTTGTTGAATTCCTCAAACTCTTGAGTTGTTATCCCATAAATTACTTAATTATTACCTTTTTTCTATACTATCTCAGGAAATGCTATAGTGCATATTTTTAAAAATAATTCTTTATAATTATTGATCTCAGACTAGTTTATGATTTCCTTTGTGGATATACAACTAAATATTTCTGGTCTGTTTTAAAAGTTATTTAAACTTTCATCTTGTTAAGCTACTCAAAAGCCAGAGTTGGAAAGATAAGTGTTTTATGCATGGGGATATGAAGGTCAATCCATGTAATTTAGATTCATCTGAAGGTGTAAAATAGGATTGTTTAGGCATAGTGAGTGACATGCTTTTTTTTTTTTTATCATGTACCATATGTAAAGGCTTGTTCCTAAATTCCTAAAACATGTTATAGTCCCATTATCAAAACTATATCTAATTAAGGGAATGCTAATGTTGGGACCCTATGAAAAGAAAATCGTGTCATGTTAATAGAATGGCTGAGGCCACATCATTGTGAGAAGAAATCAGGAAATTACACTTTTACTGTGGTTCGTTAAGAAAATGGGTTCATTCAATTTGGTGACACACTGCCCTGAACAGCAAGGAGGGCAGTGACACTCAGCAGAGGCAAAACTGAGCAGTTCCTTGTTAAACTTAGCTTCCTGTTCTTCCAGCTTTTCCTTTGTTTGCCCTCGTGGCCCAGGTCATGTCTTCTGGCTCAGGGAGCTTGCCTCCAGACCTTTATTCACAGGCCTGTGGTCTGACCCCGTGGGGTCTGTGAGGCCTACATTTAGAACATGTGCCCTGTGGTTTTTCAGGATAGTTAACCCCTGCCAAGAGATTGAGATGGACACCCCTAAAAAAAGATACAGAATTAAGGTTTTGCCTAATCTTTGTATTTGCATTGCAGCAAGACCCCTAAAGTTTGAGCTGAAAGGACCAAGTTTGGAGGGGAGGGGGCGGGTTCAGGCATCAGCCAGTGGTGGGAGAGGCTCTCTCGGGACACTTGTGGGCTGCAGTCCTTGCTGCCCCTGTCATAGGCCTGCTATACTTGTTCTGTGCTTATAAACTGTGTCATGCTCTCCTTGTTTTCTACAGAGACCTCCACCTCTCCTAGGTAAGAAAAACATTTCACCAAGATGGACGTGTAGGTTCAGAATCACAGAATGTCAGAGCTAGAAAGAACTCAGCTGAACCCTTTCATTTGATAAATACAGTTGACCCTCGAACAACACAGGCAAGTGAACCTGCCTGGTTCAAACCCATGTTGTTCAAGGGTCAGCTGTTTAGATCCAAGGCTGGGAATCTGTGGACGTGGAGGGCTGAGCATAGTTTTTTGTAGAGTCAAAGATCTACGCGGAGTTTCGGCTACGTAGGATTTGGTGCCCTTAACCCTCGAGTTGTTCAAGGGTCAACTGTCGTGTCCTTACCACTTCCTTTCTCTGCATTTTATGCTTTTGTACTCTCAGCATGTTTTGACACCAGTGCATTGTCGTCCATTTCCTCAGTTCCAGATAAGCTGGTATATCTTAGAAAAAATTGAGTTTTAAGAATAAAAAAGAATTCTTTCCTTTTTTTTTAGATCCTATCTAAACTGTCTTTGCCTACTCGTGGACGGGAAGCAGCAATGAAGCAGAGTTTCGCCTTTGACAACTTTGGCTACGAAGGTGGTCTGGACAGTGCGTGTCCTTCCCAGGCGACCACTGGCTCTATCAGCATTCGGGGCATGACGTGCCAGTCATGTGTGAGGTCCATCGAAGGCAGGCTTTCCAGTCTGGAAGGCGTTGTGAGCATCAAGGTTTCCCTGGAACGAGGCAGCGCCACCGTGAGCTATGTGCCGTCGGTCCTGAGCCTGCCACAGGTGTGCTCTCAAATTGAGGACATGGGCTTCGAAGCCAGCATCGCAGAAGGGAAGGCTGCCTCCTGGCCTTCAAGGTCCTCACCTATCCCGGAGGCCGTGGTCAAGCTCCGGGTAGAGGGCATGACCTGTCAATCTTGTGTCAGCTCCATAGAAGGCAAGATTAGGAAACTGCAAGGAGTGGTGAGAGTCAGAGTCTCGCTCAGCAACCAAGAGGCAGTCATCACTTATCAGCCTTATCTCATTCAACCCCAGGACCTCAGGGACCATGTGAATGACATGGGGTTTGAAGCTATTATCAAGAACAAAGTGGCTCCTGTCAGCCTGGGACCGATAGATATCGGGCGGTTACAGGGCACCAACCCAAAGACACCTTCGACTTACGCTAACCAGAACGCCAATAACTCTCAGGCTGTGGTGCACCCCGAGAGCCATGTGGTCACCCTGCAACTGAGAGTAGATGGGATGCACTGCAAGTCTTGTGTTCGAAATATTGAAGAAAATATCGGACAACTTTTAGGGGTTCAAAATATTCAAGTGTCCTTGGAGGAGGGAACTGCCCAAGTGCAGTATGACCCTTCTCGCGTCTCCCCAGGGGCTCTGCAGAGGGCCATTGAGGCTCTTCCACCAGGGAACTTTAAAGTTTCCCTTCCTGATGGGGCAGAAGGAAGTGGGACAGATAACAGGTCTTCCACGTGGCACTCCCCTGCCCCCGCCCAGGGCACCCTGAGGCAAGGCGCCTGCTGTACCGTGGTGCTTGCCATTGCTGGCATGACCTGTGCATCCTGTGTCCAGTCCATCGAAGGCCTGATCTCCCAAAGGGAAGGGGTGCAGCGAATATCAGTCTCTCTTGCCGAAGGGACTGGAACGATCCTCTATGATCCCTCTGTAATTAACCCAGAAGAACTCCGAGATGCTCTAGAAGATATGGGGTTTGAGGCTTCAGTCGTTTCTGGTACGTAGTTGATACATTTGATGTGCTCCCTGGAGTTGTCTCCTTTTTCTTAGTGTCTTACGACACAGTACCTGCGTGGTTGAGCAGGTGAGTCACACCTGCTGCCTCACTTGTTGACCTTGGTAACAGGATTCTGCAACTTTCCCCCATTTGTTGTATTTGTCAGGTAGAGGAAATAGAATTTCCAACTGTTTAGATTTTGCCTTTCATGTAGCTGGGACTAAATTGCTAAGGTCTTTGGATTCTTGGCTTCTTTCTAAAGAGAACTCTGATTCTGTGTGAGTGTGTGTATGTTTTAAGAGTGTCCTAGGAACATCAGGCCCTTCTCTGTCCAAAAGAACCATCCTCACTTTCTCTGAAGACTTCTCCGCTAAATGAAATAAAATCATAAAACAGCGGAACCTTAGTCTCACTGCCCAGAACCCATTCTCTTGAAAGTGGGAATTAAGGAACGGTTTTAATGATGATTTCCTTTGCGCCCCCCCTCGCCCCCACCGATGATTATGAGAAGGGGGTTGGAGGTGACAGGCTTCACAAAACGAAGTGCCCACGTACCTTGATGTCGCCTCACCAGACAGGGTCCAGGCTCGTCGCCATCTGTGCTCCTCCTCCTGTCATTGACTGTTCACTTGCGATTTTCTTTCCCTTCCCTTACATGGAAGCCCAGCTACTACAGCATCATTTCTACCACGCACCAGGACTGTGTCAGTCATGGGCTACTGAGCGCCACAGCATCTCTCCTGAGAGCTTATGTTGTAGTGAGACGAGGACTGAGGAGGAGGAAGCCAGTGCCGTGAGTTAAGCCCCTGAGAGCCCAGGCGAGGAGCACCTGAGCCAAGCTCCAGGACGTAGGAAGGGCTCTTCTGAGAGGGTGACTGGGAGTGAGCTGGTGAGGGGCCGTGGACCGGGGAGGGGGGTGTGGGGAGTGACCAGGATGTTGGAGGCCCAGTAAGTAGCCTGGGCAGTGGCCCGAAGGCCTGAGAGGCGGCGCGGTATGCTGGGGAAGCTGCAGAGAGCAGAATGGCCTGAGTGCGAAGGCTTAGGGAGGGTGATGAGGCAGGCGAGACAGTGGCTGGGCCATCTCGAATGGGGTTTGCATGGCAGGCTGCGTTTGGACTTCGTTGTGAAGGCAAGGGGAGTCACCACTGTATTTTAATCAGAAGAAGCACAGGTCTGATTATATTTGAAGAGACCAGTCAGTGTCAGGGTGCAGTGTGGATTGAGGCAGTGAGTCCACATAGTAGGCTGAGTGAGAAATGCCGTGGGCTGGAGAGCAAGGAGATGCATTTGAAAGACAGCAGGAGGATCAGATCCACCACGCTTGGTGTCTGGTTAAAGGTAGGTGTGACGGGGGCGGGCTGGGGAGGAGAGGGAGAGCCTGGGATGAGTCCCAGCTGAGGTAGATGCTGGAGGATGGCTGGGTTTGAGTCCTGAATTCTGGGGGGAATGGGGCTGGAAATGCAGATTTGAGTGGTGGGAGCCAGGGGAGATGACAGAAAACCCAAGAAGACTGAGTGTGAGAAGGGAAGGGGCAGAGGAGGAATGTGATGGCTCTGGCGTAGAGGGGACGGGTGCTCAGAGAAGGAGGATCTTGCACAAGTGACACTAAAAGGTGGAGTTTTGGAAATAAAGGAAGAGGGGTCGCAGAGGCTGTGGGCAGGAGCTGCTTCTGGGCAGGAGGGAGCCCCACCTACAAGGTGGTGAGGAAGAGCAGGCCTCCATAGCTTAGGCAGGAGGGGTGGAGGGGTGTTAGATAGGGAGGGCTGGTTGACAGAGAGGCTGAAGATAAGAAGGCCTTTGGGACAACTTTGTGGGTGGTAATGTTTTAACTGTTTAGATAGCAAGGGTACAGGCCCTGTATGTCAGTGCAGAGGCAGGCGGACTAGGGTGTGGACAGATTCCTCAGCCTCTGGATGGAGCTTCCTGCTGGTGGGAAGGGGCCGGCCAGTCACTAGGAGCTTGTGAGCAGAGCCCCCTGGCTGCACTAGGAGCCAGCTGGACCTAAATTTCCCACATCCACTGATGGCCACCAAGATAAAGCTTGTCACCTTGGAAAGTTTGTTCTGCTGTGATGCTTTCTCGCGTACACCTTAAAGGGAGTGGGTAAGTCATGTGGAATGACTTGGCCCTGCTCTGTATTTGTCTTTGTACCAGGTTTTAGGAAGGAGGACTTTCTCTCTGTGTGTGTGTGTGTGTGTGTGTGTGCGCGCGCGCACACACACATTTTAATGAAAATTAATTAGGGAAATGCAATAGAACAGTAAATCCTATACTCAAAAGGTAAGAAATGTAGCATGGAGTCATCATCTGCTTTATTGGGTTATTGACAGTAAAAAGAAATTTGCATTGAACTACATAATTCAGAATAATTGGATTTGATTAAGCCTTAAAAAAACTGATTTTTATTGGCCAGAATTATGAGAATTATATTTCCCAAGAGGTATTTAGGGTATCAGATTTAGCAAACAAAAATATAGGACACCTGGTTAAATTTGAATTTCAGATAAATAACACCTAATGTTTTAGTATAAGTATGTCCCAAATATTGCATAGGACATACTTATACTAAAATATTATTTATTATTTATCTGAAATTCAAATTTAGCTGGATGTTCTGTATTTTACCTGGCAATCTTAATTTAGGATAAACCATAAGTTTGCTAGTCACTACCCTTTATAGACACCTAAATGTTAAAAACGCATTATTTATATTTGATTCTTCTTTCTGGATTGACTAAGAACTCTTTGAGAACAGCCTTCAAACCATGCCCTTTGTTTCTCTGACTCAGCAGCATTCAGCGCGCAGTAGGTATTTGTGAAGGAAATGACAGGAAATAAGGAGCTGTGACCAGCAGGGTCCCAGGGGAGCTCAAGGGAGGGCTTTAATCCAGGGAACTATTTACAGAGATTTTAGAGAGCTGAAAAACCGAACAGAATGGGAAGGAAACCCAAGAGAATAATAATAGTGGAAGCTATCACCTCTCCTGCCTCACCCCCGCTTCCCCCACTGGAGTGCTGAGGGAAGAGGGCCCAGGTCTGAGGCCGCCTGCTGGCAACTGGCGCCAGTGGCTCCCAGAAAACAGGTGGGAAACACGGATTTTCCGCATTCTGTCCTATTGTTTTCCACTTCTTACCTCATGTATACCAAATTTAATCAGAAACCGGTTGACAAGGGAGCCTGGGAAAGTGGTTTGCAGGGATCAGACTTCTTGATAATGGAGCAGGGTGAGGGGAGGGAATAGTCTCAGCACATAGGCAAGTGACAGGCATTGAATTTCAGTCAGCTTATTTGTCAGCTAAAATATTTAGTAAATGTCGGTTTTTATCCAGAATGCAGCTCGGCATTTGCTCACTGGTTTGCATGGTATTTTTTTGAATGAATGAATAAATGGATGAATGGATATGTGAATATAGTGAGAGGAAAAGCCATCTGTCACGTATAACACATTCCTCTCACCGTTGTAAATGGGTAATGTCATTTTCAGGGCATTGTTCTCTTATCCCAGCATGTGCTGAGGGTCTTCTAGGTCCCAGGCACAGTGCTGGCTGCTGTGAGGTGCTCAGAAGCAGCCTAGCACCTGCCCGTATGTGGTTCATACTTTAACTAGGTGGCAGAGACCCATTATCCAGGGCAGGTTTAGAGTATGTAGGTAAAGTGCCCTGGGATTCAGAAGATAAGGAGAAAACCCAGCATCTGGCCATGGGGGTCCCAAAGACTTGATGGTGGCTGGAGGGTTACCGTTGGAGCAGGGCGTGGATAGGATTTCCACAGGCACCCGGGGTGGAGGAGCTAAGCACAGCCTACAGGCAGGAGTCCTCCAGGTACATGGTGGGAGTAGTCTGGCTTGGATGCGTGGAGCTTGGGTATAAGTGATGGGAGATGAGGGTGGACAGGTCAGCATCATGGTCCAAGCCACCATTGTGTGTCTCCTGGTTCCTGGAGAGGCTCTAAACTGGTGTCTCTGCTTGTTGATTTTATCCTTGCAGTGGGTCCCCTGCTCAGCATTCAGTAAGACCCTGTTCCTTTGCTGACATTCTAAAACCCTCCCCTCTCATGTTGTAAGAGGAAGAGTCCTTATGGTGGTTGAGAAGCCCCCTCCCTCAGCCATGACCTTTCTGACCCCTTCGGATTCCTCCTGTCAGGCTTATTCTCACCTCAGGGACTTGTACTTGCTGTCCTCTCAGTGTGGAATTCTCTTCCCCCAAAGCCCACATGGTACACTTCACTTCCTATATGGTCTTCTAGACGTTTCCCAAGGCATATATAATTTATATTTAGAAATATGTAGGTTTGTGTTACATATAGTTTGATAATCTCTTTTTTCCTCTGCAGTTCATCATAAACATCCTTCTAAGTCTCTTATATCTGTAACACCATGTTCAATGGCTGCATAGCATTCCATCATGTGGGCATACTATAACTTAGTCAATCAGTTTTCTATTAGACTGTTCCCATCTCTTGTGTGCAGGCAGTTGTAAATAATACCGATAGGCATCTTTGAAGCTAAATCTTTGTGTACACACAAAGATCTGATAAAGATCTGAAGGAGTAAATGCTGGATCACAGGGCATAAACATTATTTCATTCCATCACAAATATTTATTGTGCCTCTACTAAGAATCAAGCAGTTAGAGGGATTGTTTTTAATAATACGTATCTTCATAAAACCTAATCAATTTTTATGCCCACCTGTAGTGTTAGCATAGATTATCAAAGGGCTGAGTAGCGTAAGCTTGTTAGGGTTTTTGTTAGTTTATTTGAACTTTTGTTAGCAGTCTCCAGAAGCTCCAAATTTAGTTGAGACGTACCCCAGTATTGAAAAATGACAGTATGTAAGCTGTAGGTTACTAAGGGGCTATGAGATTCTCTGTAATAGCATGAATATTATTGAAATTGTTGACCACACACAATATTTGGATAGAGATAGGCAGGTGAATCCAGAAAACAGGTGATGGACTGGGAAAATAGGAAGGAGTTGGACAGATGCAGGAGAGTTAATGGGTGAAGTGTTATGAGGTTGTGGCCACAGAATCGATTCTATGAGTGAGATCCCAGGTTGGAGTCATTTTGAACAGTGACGACTTCCAGGAGAGTAGACCTGTGCTGGTGGGTGTGGTGATGGTCTCTGCATCAACAGGTGGGGCTCCTGGAAGGCCAGAGTGCTGGGAGGTCCTCTGCGGAAGTGCTGAGTGTCAGCCAGCTGCACTCGTAGAAGCAGTATTAGCACTTCTCAGAAAATAAGCAGAACATCCCAAGACATGAGACTTATTCAGAAGAGAAACTTAAAAGTCGTGGGCTGTTGTCAATACAGGCCGACTTATCTTTTGCAGCTGTGGATCTTCAAATTAGTTTCTCATTAAATGATGTAATTTTTTCCACATTCTTTATAGGTGTTTGTGTCTTCAAATTAGTGTGACTTTCTGGAGCGTTAAAAACATTTAATCTTGATCTGTTTGATGATTATACATATGTGGAAGGTGGAATAATGACCCCCCAAAATGTCTACATCCTGATCCCCAGAATTCAGTGGAGAAAATATGGTCTTTTCAGTATATGAAGCTGGATCAATTGGATATCCACATGGAAAGAAATTAACCTTGACTATCACCTCAACTTACAGAAAAGTTAATTTGAAGTATATCATAGGATGTGAAAGTTTATTAAAGTAATAGAACTCCTAGAAGAAAAAGTCATGAATACTTTCACAATGTTGATATAGACCAATATATCGATAGAGCACAATGCACTAATTGTTAAATTTGGTTTAGTTGTTTGATAAATTTGGCTTTATTAAAAGAGAAAGGTGGGAGTTCAAAACACAAACCACAGACTGGGCGCAGACATAGGCAGTGCATTCACCTGACGAAGAGTTCATATGCAGAGTATATTTAGGACTTCTACTGGGTCCTTTTGATTCTCATGGGAGGAGTGAACTCTGCTAACTGGAATGAGACAGTGGTTCGAGGGACAGATCCTGGAGTTAAACAGACCTAGTTCAAAACTAGCTTCACTAATGAGCTGAGGAGTTTGGGGCAAATTATTTAATTTTTTTGTAACATTTCTTCATCTATAAAATGGGATTAATAGTATTTACCACATAGCTATTTTAAGGATTAGAGGAGGTCATACATGTGCTTAGCAGAGTGCCTGGTGAATTCTTCTTATTATCATCATCTAATTAGAGTGTTCATTTAGGTAGAACATTCATTCTTGAATTATTAGCATATTTTCATGTGTCTGTAATTTTGTGCCCCTGTCTCCAGTTGTGGTAAGAGACAGTGTTGAAAATACCAACCCATGTAGCCTCTTCAAGAGCTTTCATCTGGATATTGTCAGGCTTAAACCTCCTGCTGTGAAAAAAACCCAACTGTTTGTTCTTCTGATTTAAAGGATTTCTGATATTTTATTCTAGTAAACTGCTCTGCCAGCCATGTTGGAAACTATAGCGCCATGAATGTCCCAGTGCAAACTGCAGCTGGCACACCCATGTCTGCACAGGAAGTGGCTCTCCACGCGGTGGGGCACCCTAAACACCACAGCCCTCGCCAGTCGAAGTCCCCGAAAGCCTCCGCAACAATGACACCACAGAAGTGCTTCTTACAGATCACAGGCATGACCTGTGCATCCTGTGTGTCTAACATTGAGAGAAAGCTGCAGAAAGAAGCTGGTAAGAGACACACACCTGTGTTACACTGGGAAGCTGTGTGTGGACTGTCAGACCCTGCAGTCAGCACAGTAGGGCGGGCCCGTGCGCTCCCTTCAGGGGCTCCCTTGACTGCGTTTGTCAGGAGCCCTGATGCTCTGGTAGCAAGTTCATTGTGTAAGAGTACAGATGTTTGTCTAATGTTCGCGGGCAGCTGGCATCTGTCCTTCAAGAAGCATTTAGTTTGAGGTAAAATGTGTCTCTGAGTAATTTAGCCGTGGGAAATCCAGTTGAGAGGTCATGGCACATTTTGTGTGGTCTCCTCAAGTTAGCGTTTTTGAGTAGTATCTATCTTTCCCCTCCAATTCCATCACCTCTTATATCAATTGAGTAAATGGCCTGCATGTTGTGGAGAGGTTCAAATTTCAGGTATTCTCTCATGTCCTTGTAAACTGTAGAGTACTTTGGAATTGCCAAAGTCTTCTCTTCCAAACTACATCTCCAATATTCTTTTAAACCTTAAAGTGCAACAAAAATCCTGTCTCAATTTTTTGTTTGGAAAATAACTTAACCATGACTCCCCCTTGCCACCAGTCAGAAAACTGTCTCTTTCCTCACTCCAGAGTCTCCGTGTCTTTCTGATCGGTCTCCCTGCCCTTAGGTGCAACCCTAAATTAGTATGACACTTTCTCCAGCCTCTTTTTCACTATGCTTTATAGCTTCCTGGAGCTCTAGAATGACCATTTTCAGATTGAGGTGTTACAGGACTTCCTTTTGTCATCCATGGCTGGCTGCTCATAAAATTAACATATCTCACAGTGTCTATAGTTCTGTTCCCGACCTGAATCCCTCATTTTTGTCCCTATGGCATCTTTTCTAGAACACATCATTGCTTTCATTTATTTGAATGAGCCTTTCCCCCTTAAACTAACACAATAGTATTAGCATGATAGTCTGAGGGGTTTCTTTTTTACTCCTGAAAGTAATCAAACTGAAGAAGAGTAAGGAAAACCACATTTGAAAATTATTTTTCTTTATATGAAAAGTGGAGAAAAAAGTATATCTTTTATGTAATAGTAGCTGCTAGCTGCAGACTGGCTCCCTTACTTTGAGGTGTGTGCACCCCACAGTATCTTCTGGAGCCTGACCCAGAAAGTGGTCCCCAGGCCAGCAGCATGGGCATTGCCTGGGAGCTGGGTTGACCTGCAGAACTTCACACCACTCCAGACCAACTGAGCCAGAATCTGTAGTTTAATAAGGTCCCCAGGTGATTTATATGTCCATTAACGTGTGAGAAACATCGTTCTAGAACAGTGGTTCTCATGCTTGGCTGTACATTAGGGGGAGAAAGCTGCCTGGCATCCACCTGAGAGTTCTGATTTAGTCTGGGTTAAGGGCCAGCGTGGTGATGGTTAAAAGCTCCCCAGGTGATCCTGATGGGCAGTCAAGTTTGAGAACCGCTGCCCTGGAGACTTCTGGGGCACGTTTTTTTTTTCTTTGCTTATGGCAAACTTGTCACCCAGAGGCCTTGCCTAGAGTTACAGCTATGGCCTGTGCTTTCAGGTATTGTCTCCGTGCTGGTTGCCTTGATGGCCGGAAAGGCAGAGGTTAAGTATAATCCAGAAGTCATCCAGCCAGTCGAGATAGCTCAGCTCATCCAGAACTTGGGCTTTGAGGCAACAGTAATGGAGGACTACACAGGCTCGGATGGCGACCTTGAGCTGATTGTAAGTATGGTGACCGAGCTGATGCTGGGGCTTGAGGGATGCAGGCCTCTGGCGGCCTGCAGATGTGTTCTGATGGAAGCCATGGCTGTGATCAGTCATTTCCCCCATCTTGCTGTTGTTTTTTTGTGTGTTTTGTTTCGTTTTTCATTGATGCCAACAAGGACCTGTTCATTTTATGAAGAAATGTCGGTTATATAAGAAAGTGACAGGAACAGACTCCACTGGGCACGTTCAGGGTATTAGGAGGAGGACATAGTGGCGTGTTGGAGGAAGAAGAATATAAGATGGCTGCTGTCCCTGATTTGAGGGAATTGAATATGAACACACTCCATAAAGTCTAGATAGAGGGAAGCTAGAATGCTGGCCGTGTCTCAAGGCTAGATGAGGTGAGGCAGTGTGGTCGTCAGTGCCACCACAGGTGGAGGGGGCTTGTACACAGGCACAAGGGTGTCTGGAAGGTAATCAGTGCCAAGATTGTCCCAAAGCACCCAGTCCAAGGTGAAAGCCAAAGGTGGTTGCTGTTCCCAGTGTGGTTGAGTGGCAGGGGTGGGGTGAGGGAGGTGGCGGTGTTTTCTTTTATCCAGTTACCAACTGCACATGTCAACAAGTCATTGAAAACAACAAGTATTTCTAGTATTTCAAATATGATATGTTTACCAGCTCTTATGTACAGAGCTAGCTTTATGTAAATAAAGGGAGACTTAGAAGAAACCCACAAAGAATGAGTAGATGGCAGTGATACTCTTCTACTGAGGTAAAAGGGTCTTTACTTCCTTAGTGTGTTTAGTCACTGCCATTAATGGTAAGTAAATGTTTGAAGAAGTACTGAGGACATGGGTGGCACTTTGAGTTCCTGATAAGTGGTGTTCTTTGTAGAGTAAAACTCTGCTCCGAACTGGCCTATGTGTGAGTTGAGGGGCAAAAGGTAATATCAGTAGGATACAGCTCACATCAGCCCTGCGGTCAGAGCAGGGCGCCCGCCGCAGACCTCCAGGTCCAATGTGGACGTCTGTCTCTGCCTGCTCCGACTGCCGCCGTGTGGAAAAATCCAAATCAAGAATATTGTTGGGAAAGGCGAAACCTTTTTTTGAACAATATTTTATTTTAGTGTCTTTTTTTTTTAAACTAAGCAATACTAATAGTTATATCATCATCATATGTTCAGACGTTTTATGTGGACATTTTATGTCTGTATTTACTTGTATTTTGGAAAATGTTGACCATCGATGCTTGAAGAGTGTCTGGTTTGCCTACTACATATTATAGGGATGGCACATCTCACTCCTGTTCTCATTTCAAGACACGTGACGTGGCGATAGTGTGGCAGAGCAGCATAGCTTTCACCGGGTTTGAGTTCCGGTTCTGTCGCTGCGGGGGTGTTTCTCCACGTGGTCCGTGAAGACCACCTCACGATGCACAGTGCAGCAGTTCGGAGCACTGACTCAGAGCCAGGCTCCAGCTCTGCCACTCCCTGGTGTGTGACTTTGGACAAATTCCGAAACCTGTCCGTGCTGGAACTTGGTGTGAGCAGGACAGTACCCAGGGCAGTGCCTGGCAAGTTGCAGGTGTGCATTAAGAGTTACCTATTAATATTGTTGTAAAAGTGAAAGGAGAGCTTAGAACCACCATTGAAATATTTGTGGACTTTGTAAAATTCTGTTTGCCACCTGCCAGCCAGTAAGCTCCACATCTGCATGATGGTCCCCCCTTTCCCACCTTTTTCTTGGATCCTGTGCCAAGGTGAATGCATTCTGATTACAAATGAGCTCACCTCTCTTTCCTAATTCCACATGGGACTCTCCCGTCTCTTCTGATACTTGATTCTGGGATTACTGATGCACATTTCATTCAGTAATGTGCAGCTCCAGTCTCTTCCTGATGCTCATTACCCCTTCATGGTTTCCTATCAAGTGGGAAACAACCCTTTTTAGTTGGGTGCTCAAGAATCTTCATGTGGACCCAGCCAACGAGGTAGGCTGCCTCCTCTTCCTTTCCTTGCATGCCCTGTGCCGACCAAGGCTGGCTGTTGATGGTTGCCTGAACAGCCCATACTGCCCTGCCTTTTGTCATTTCCCATGCTGCTCCCTCTGTGATTACTCTTACTTTCACCTGGACACACCCTTTTCCTACTCTGGGACCAACTCAAATCCTATCGCCTTAGTCACTTCCTAAATCCTTTTCTTCGTCAGTAATGAGCTATTGGCATCATTACCCTTGGAGCCAGCAGAGCCCTGCAGTAGGAGGGTTTTAGCAGCAGCTGCAGTCCAGATGCTAGCGACACTCGGGATTTTAGAGAGTGTTTCAGGAGTTCGGAGGATTTTGCAGAAGCAGGGAACGTGCATGCAGTGTTATCTTGGTGTGCTGGTGAGATGGCTGAGACAGAGTGTGGATAGCCTGTGAAAGCCCATTATTATCAGAGCCAGAAGTCAAGCCTCCATTGGTTGCCATCTGCTTAGTAGATTGGCTACGTCTCCTGTAACTGAATTGGGGAAGAACCACTGTTTATATCCTTGAAGCCCCTGGGGAAGGTTTGGGGTAAAGATATTGCACATGGAGATATTGGAGGCAGGAGTCTAGAGTCTTCGGGAGGGTTCTGTGGAAGGACAAGAGGTTCAAAGGCTTTTGGCTACCTGTGTGCCTTTGACAGTATCTTCTTGAACCTGGCTTAGTGGGGTTTCTGTCATCTTGTGCTGCAGATCACTGGGATGACCTGCGCTTCCTGCGTTCACAACATAGAGTCCAAACTTGTGAAGACGAGAGGCATCACCCATGCCTCCGTGGCCCTTGCAACCAGCAAAGCCCATGTGAAGTTCGATCCTGAAATTATCGGTCCGCGGGATATTGTCAGAATTATTGAGGTAAGAAATTCATTAAGAAAAATTATACCCACCTTTAAAAAATGGAATTATTAACCATTGCAGAAAAATGAGGAAATATAAATAAACAAAAAAAAAGTCACCAAAAATTCTTCAACTGTTCCCATGGAAATAAGATGAGTCATTTTAAAATAAACTGTGAAGTTCAATGAGTATCAGATATTCTGGTGGGGGTTGGGGGGCAGGTGGTGGTGGAAATCAGTGATCGGATAAGAAAAAGTTGGGGAGAAAAGACATTATCATTGTTATAATTTCAGAAAGTCCCTGTGAAACACAGTATCACCAAGGGACTTGGTATATGGGGTTAAATTACCTAAGTGTAATTTTTAGGTGTAATTTATGTCTGTACTAAGTATGTATAGACCAAAGAAATGTTGATATTTGAAAGAATTATACTACATTTACTACTATGCTAGGCCTTCTTTGTAATGGGAGAGTTTGGTAATTTTCCTTTGGAAAATCAGAATAGTTTTCACATCCTGCCTCCCTCTGTTCCTGCTCCGGTTGTCCACAGATTTACCATTTCCTGTTTAAGGTCTGTATTACACCACACCATAAGAAGACGAGCATTAGAGGGGATCCGAAGGCGTTAAGACAGTCAAAACTTGTTAACAACTAATGGTTAAAAGTGAATGAAGTTTAGCAGAAACCACTACTTATGAAATTTCTTATGAAAAGAAACATCTTGCAGCAGGTGTAATATCTTTAATTTTCTCTTCACTTTGTGCGCGTGCATGTGTGTGTGTTTTAAGAGTGGTGTTGTCTGCGATGGCCTGGCAGAGCTGTTAGGCAGTAATGCCGCTGCTGCTCTGCTGCTGGGCAGACAACACAGCTTCTTTATCAGAGGAGGGAAGATCCCAGAGGGCTTGAGTACATTACTCACTGGTACCCAGCCAAAGGTTGCAGAACCGGCACCCAGACCCAGCTCTGACGTTCCAGGCTTGGGGGCCTTTCTATTTCTACCACACCACAGGTCTTCCAGAATAGTCGTGATAAGGCATCGAGGAGGTAAAAAGTCAGGCTGATGCATTGAGCACGAGGGAGAGTCGAGATGGTGCTTTGAACACGGCTCAGTTATCCCTCTTATTTATAAGGTCCTTGCTGACCTCCACCCACCTGCAGAGCTTGGCACAGCCCCTTCTTTACATTATTGGATGATTAATGCCAATGTCTGGCCTCCATTCTTATGACTCTGGGGCATTTTTTCCTAGTATAATTAGCCCGATGTTAGTTGTAAAAGGATTTGTCTTAAGACAGACAACCTTACATGTTCTTTCTCCCACCATAACTTTAATTTTTGTGTAAAATCCCAACACTAGAGTTTGGGGCCCCTCTTAGTATGTGCTGGCTGACAGGACACTTCCTGACAGCTTTCTCGGTGTCTATTTGTGAAGGACATCAGAGACGTCAGTGATCAGATCGAATAAGGCGGAGAGGGCAAGGGGGAACAGCAGCGAAGGAAAGGCCGGAGCTAACCCCTAAGAACACATGAGGCTGAGGTGCCATCTCCGTGTGGCCTCAGTGGAGGCATGGCTCACAGGTGTGGAAGTGGCCATGGTCGCTCAGTGGAAGAGGCCTGGCTGGGGGCTGCAGACCTGAGCACTGGACCTAGCTCTTCTGATTCTGCTGTGACCTTCAGTTTTCTCATGCAGAGAATGAAAGCAGCTGACCATTCAATATTTGGGATTCCTTAAAAGTTCTGAGTTTACAAAGCAACACGGATCATCTCTGGGATGTTGACTTTATCTCCCAGAGCCTGCTGCCTTTGTGGACAAAGGAACAGGAATCACTGTCTTGGAGATGACACAGCCATTAAGCGTAGGTGGTGCTGAAGCTCTGACAGGATTGAAGAGTGATTCTGTTAAAGAAGTTGTAGGAGAAAAAACCACTCCTGAGACTATTTTAGATTAACTTTCTAATTTCAAAAGGTGTAAAGTGCATGTTTTAACCAAGTGCCTCCCTCCTTGTTTCCTACCCCTCCCTCTCTTTTTAATAACAAGGAAATCGGCTTTCACGCTTCCCTGGACCAGAGAAACCCCACCGCTCATCACTTGGACCACAAGGTGGAGATAAAGCAGTAGGTAGAACAGAATTGATAAGCTGAAGCTCTTGTCTAAGTGCCTCCCTTTCCCCAGGCCGCCCCTGCCTGCTTCTCTGCTTCTGGGTGCCTCTGCTGCCCTGACTTCCCACAGCGCCTTCCGCTTGGATTGGCTGCCTTTCCCCTGAGATGTTAGCCCTCCACTGCCGGGTAACAAACTTGCTGAGATGACCGAGTGTTCCATATCTGCACTGCCTGGCATGGTAGCCACTAGCTCCTGCGTGCTCGAAGTGCAACTGATGTGACTGAGGAACTGAATTATTAATTGCATTTAATTTTAATTTAAATAGCCGCCTATGGCTGGTAGCTAACAGATGGGGACAACAATTAAGTTGGAAGGAAGGGAGCATGGAGTTTTTTCTTTTACAGTACTTTAAGACTTTATTCGAATGTGTTCTATAACTAGGACCCAAGGACATGAATAATGGCCTGGGTTCATTCATTGTTTCAGATGTTTATTTATTCGTTCAACAAACATAAGGCCACTGTTGTATGCAGGGCACTGTGCCAGATGCAGGGGATGAGTAGAATGCTGTCCCTACTTTTGAGGTGCCATACTCTGGCTGGAAAGGAGTGGATGTGCAGTGATTCAAGTTGGTTCTGGGAGGTCTGGGGAGCTGATAGAGGGCACACTATCTGGGTGTCAAAGAATGAATGAGGGACTGGAGGCGGGCATGGAAGTGGGGGTCTTCAGGGACTCTTGTGCGTTTGCTCTGGGTGGTACGGCTGCAGCGCAGAAGGGACTGGAAGGACAGGCGCATGGAAAGCTAGTGAGAGGCTGATTCTTGGGGCCTTGGGTGGCAGCCTTTAATCTTAAAGACCAGTGGCTTTCAGACAGGAGTTAAGGTGCAAAGGTGCATTAGCGTTTCCACCAACGGTTGGTTAGAAATTCGTGGATGCTGAAGCTAACATGAGGCCACAGCTGTCACCGTGACACCTGCCCTCCACACCCCCCCCGCCATTTCAAGCTTTCACTGTTCATCAGACAGCTTCACTGTTCTCACTGACTATTTTAAGTAATAGTTTAAAAAGTAAATATATTATAAGTAAGTTTATACTAATAAAATATTATTTTTATCTGTTTTTGTGTGTGTGTGTGGGGGGTGGGTAGTAGGAAATTGCATTCCAAAAAAGAGCTGTAAGCAGCCATAAGTAGAGATGGTCAACATCTCCGGGGATGAATTTCAGCTTCTGGGCCTCGGCTGCCTCACCTGTAGGTTGGAGGGAATATGCCAGCCGCAGGCAGGTGCGGGCTGGATCCAGACATCTCAGGAATATCCTTGCAGCACAATGTAGGCCTTTAGATGCTCCCTCAGATGGCCGGTGTTGGCGAGAGAGCCTTCCTTTCATTTTAGCCCTTGGTGGTCTGTCCCAGACATGTGACAGCGTCTTAAGCTTAGTCCTCAGGAGGGGCCCAGCCCGTACTCCAAGTGGCACCTAATCTGTCTCTGTTGCTCGTTGCTTTCCAGGTGGAAGAAGTCTTTCCTGTGCAGCCTGGTGTTTGGCATCCCTGTTATGGGTTTAATGATCTATATGTTGATACCCAGCAACGAACCCCACGAGTCCATGGTCCTGGACCACAACATTATTCCAGGACTGTCCATTCTAAATCTCATCTTCTTTATCTTGTGTACCTTTGTCCAGGTGCGTATCAGGAAGAGGGGCAAGCCTCTGCCCTCCATGTCTGTGCCTGGCCGGCACTTTATTGCAGCTTTTATGAGCCGCCCCAGCCAGTTGCTACTTTTTACGTCTGTGACCAGCAGTAGGGTATTCCCTGGCACGGGACAGGAAAGGACTTGGTTTCAGTGCCAGTTTCACAGTTGATTGCAGGTGTCGAAGTCTCTCAGGCATAGTAACCACCTTGTTACAAGGATTGCTGAATCGGTTTTCTCCAGTTAGCTTATTATTTAGCTTAATTTACCTTTGTTTTTAGAAATAACATCTAGATCACCCTGGAACTCATGCTTCTTTTGAATGGCAGAAATTTGGTCCTGAGGAAATTATCTATCTACCTATCTATCTATCTATCTATCTATTTATTTTTATGTTTTTTTAAATCTATCAGCAATTACTTTATTTTTTTTTGAGTTTATTAGGATTACATTGGTTAATACAGTTATATAATTTTCAGGTGTACATTATAACTTGACATATATATATTCTATTGTGTGATCACCACCCAGAGTCCAGTTTCCTTCAGCTACTATATATTCAATCTGCTTTGCCCACTTCACTGTCCCCCTACACCCCTACATTTGACCCCCTTTACCCTGACTACCTCTTCCTTCCTCTCCCACCCCTACCCTCTGGTAACCACTAGTCCATTGTCCATGTCCCTGAGTCTCTTTGTCCTGTTCATTTGTTGCTTTTAGGTTTATATCCCAGACTGAAAAAGTTGAAAATCATATGATATCACTTATATGTGGGATATAAACCTAAAAGCAACAAAGGAAATTATTATTTAAAAGAGGCCTCATGGAACTTCTAGTCTAGGACTGGTATAAAGGAACTAGCCATATTTCTAGGGAAGTGTGTGGCCTCCATATATTTTAGAATGTAAAATAAAACTCCTGGCTTAATATTAAAACGTTTAGTTTAGGATTATCTGGGAAAGGTCTTTGTAGGCTGAATTTATTTATTTTTTCTGTATTTTAAAAAAAATTCCAAATGTAATATATATTTTATTTTAAAGAATTCAAGCCATATGGTAGTATAAGAAGAAAAGAAGAACATATTCTTTAATCGTGCCTTGCCTCCAGCCCAACGCCATTCTCCAGGGTCACCTTAGTATTATTATTACTAGTTGGGTGTGTATCTTCTATCTATATAGAGGAAATACACATTTACGTCTGTACATATCTGTGTGTGCATGTTCACATAAGGCAGACACATCCTATTAGAGGTACTGATTTAACTGGCTTTTTTACCTGATCATGTAATACTGACATTTTTCATTCCAGTGGTTTATAGATCCAGCACTTTTCTCCTGAGGCAGTGGTCCCCAGCCTTTCTGGCACCAGGGACCAGTGCTCCTTTGAGAATCTAATGCCTGATGATCAGAGGTGGTGCTGAGGCGGTGATGCTAGTGCTGCCTCTCACCTCCTGCTGTGTAACCCAGTCCCTAACAGGCCAAAGACTGGTACCAGTCCACAGCAGGGCATCTGGGGAACCCTGTCCTAAGGGACTGCATAGCATTGGCCACGGTATAAATGAAGTGTGATTATTTCACCATTGTCACCATTCTCTTATTGATAGACATTTAGGTTGTGTACTCTGAATTTTATAGGTCTCCCATGTCCTTGATTAGTCCTCTGAATCAGGAAATACATTTCAAAAACATCAATTACAAAGGAAAAAGTAATGTCAAAATTGTGGGTGAGGCTAGAGTATTTGTCATCCCAAAGGGCCTGTAAGGCCTCTGTTTGCTCTTTGAATGCTATTCTCTGCTTGGCACAGCCGTCACTCTCCTTTATTTGTGTTTTAGTTCCTTGGCGGATGGTACTTCTACATTCAGGCCTACAAATCTCTGCGTCACAGGACAGCCAACATGGACGTGCTCATCGTGCTGGCCACTAGCATTGCCTACGTTTACTCTCTCGTCATCCTGGTGGTGGCCATTGCCGAGAAGGCCGAGAGGAGCCCCGTGACATTCTTTGACACTCCCCCCATGCTCTTCGTGTTCATCGCCCTAGGGCGGTGGCTGGAACACGTGGCCAAGGTAACTTCAGTTTCAGGTTAAAAGAACCGTTCCTTCAGTAGCACAGATCTTAATTCATCTGAATGCCATGTTTAGAATTACTAATTATACACAGTTAGAAAAAGACTTAAAGAAATATGAAACCTACATATAATTAGGTGTTTCTAACGCTAATCTCCAAATTGGTCACACTTCTGAAATCCCAGCTAATCTGGTTAATTATTAAATCCTTTCTTCAGGTGCAGAGTGTAATGGAAAGAACCCTGGATTTCAGGTCAGAGGTCAAACCGTCTCTTACTACATATCTGAGTATATAGGTCATCAGTTTAGAAAATCCACATTTCCACCTTAGGGCCTTGCCATTTTCAACACACTGCACTGTACCCAGCATTTTAACGTATCCTATTAAAGAGTGGGGTTCTGGCCCTGCAAGAAATTCTGTTGACCCTAAAAGAAAATTGTCAGTGGGTAGATTGGTATTGTTTTTTTCAGTCTGAAATGTGTGATTCATTGAACTAAGTGGCATTGTGCATTCAGTGTGGCAATGACATGGCTACGTGTCAATGGCCAGTGAATCACACCATCCCAGGAGAGCTGTGTGGCTGTGTTAAGGAGATAGCCTTTTCCTGCAGGGGTCAGTTTACAGTAATTCTTTCTTATTTTACATTCTGGTTATTCCTTAGAGCAAAACCTCAGAAGCCCTTGCCAAACTCATGTCTCTCCAAGCCACGGAAGCCACTGTTGTGACCCTTGGTGAGGACAACTTAATCATCAGGTAGGTTATCTTCATCCAAAGTCTCTGATAAATTTATGTTATTCTATGTAATATGCATCAAACACCTATTGTATATGTGTGACATTACCCTAGACCTCATGAGGGCCAGCAAAGACAAGCACAGTAAGATTCCTTTTTAATCTAGTTAAGTAAATCAGGCATTTAAATACCAAAAGATAAGCAAGAGTTCACAGTGGCTTCTGTATGCCAAATGGTAAAAGAGAGGTATAGATGATTTGTATCCCTGGAATTTAAAAGAGGGAGGCTTATGGCCACGGAAAGCTTCACAGGGAACATGGAGTTCCCTTCCTTGCAATATCTGGAGGATTCATATAGGCTGCGAGATAAGGGTTTCAACTTGCCAAAGAATAAAAATGGAGTTGGTATTTTTCTTCTTAATAAGATTGGCAGATATTAAAAATAATAATGATTATTTCCATTATTGCTGAAACTTCTGTAGCATGTACTGCTTGCCAAACACTAACTTTTTTGTATTTAATCTAATAAAAAAAATTACGAAGCAGGTACTATTAGTACCCTTATTTTGAAGAGGAGGAAACAAGTTCAGAGAGGATAAGGAACTGGCCTAGGTCACACAGGTATTAAGGAGTGGAATGGGCATATAACCCAGGCCGTTGGTTCCAGAGGCCATATTCTTTACCCTTCCATATGTTGACTCTTAGAGCATATGTAATAATGTGGACATTTTTACAAATTAAGGCTTCCATATTTCCCTGGTCAGTCTAATTTTCATATTCAAAGCAACGGTTATTTATAGGCCTTCTTCGCATTCCTGAAATCTCTTTCCGGCCCCTCCACTTTCTTTAACCTGTCATCTCACTTCTGACTACTGAAATCCATCAGTTTCCTGCCACTCAACCTACAAAGCTAATCTTCCCCACAGCATCCTCCCGCCTGCCCACCCCCGGTGCAAGCGGCGTCTCTCGCCCTGGGCCTCTGTTCAGGAGCCTTGCTCTGTGGATTTCTCATTGATCTTCAGTGTCTCCGTCTTTGTGGATTTTTACCATCCGCTGACATATACTGCAAACTCTCCTATTTAAACCACTCTGTCCCTATCCCACTGTGTACTTGCGCATTCATCATACTGCACTAGCTGTGTCCTCCAAGGGACAGACCTCTGAGGCTGACACAGGTCCCTTGCTTCCCAGTGGGGTGCTTGGTGAACCTGCGCTGAGTATATGCACGAATGAGCGAGACATGAATGAATAAAAGTTAATGAGTCATAGGCTGACTGCAGCACTGGTTTTTGCCTGGACGCTGGCTTTTAAATAAAAATCAGAATTCTGATGGTGTTCGCCAAGATTTGAAAACTTAGTTGTGTACCAGGTACCGCAACTCAGCACTTTGCATAAATATCTGACTTAACGCTGATAGCTGCCCTGTGAGGCAGGTGCTCTCACGGTCCCCATTTCATTAGTGAAGTGAAGTAACTCGCCCAAAGTCCACGGCACGTGAGTGGCAGAGCTGAGATGGAGCCCTGCAGACACAGAGCCATCCCGTCAGCCACCTGCTAAACCGTCGCCCAGATAGGACCCTATGTGGCAAAGCAGTTGTCTGCTTCTACATTAGTAATGCATTTTGGCTACTTCTTTATAAATTAATGACATGAGCATTTCTGAGAAGTAAAAACATTCAGATCTGGAATAAAACTGTGGGAATACATTTACTGTGTGTTTCATTTGGAGATGCGTGTGATACTGCGGATTGCAATTACATGGACTGCTTGCTCCATTGATTTGAATATAGGAGATATCAGCTTTGCCAGAAGGCGAAAGCTAGTTGAAATGTCGAAGGACTGTGGGGCTACACCTGTCATAACTCAGTTCTTTCCTAAGATGGTCATTAATTTTTGGCCGTGGACACACTGCAGGCCGATGACTACCATCATAATGTGGTGGTACCATTTTTTTTTTCCTGCACCTGGTCTTCTTAGGTGGTCTCCCATCCAAGTACTAACCAGGCCTGACCCTGCTTAGCTTCTGAGATCAGATGAGATCAGGCGTGTTTAGTGGTGGTACCATTTTTCAAGCGAGGAGTCTGAAGACCATTCTGGCTTTGCCTCAGATGGGCTGTGTGCTTGGAACACATTAGTTAATGCCTGTCTGGTGCAGTTTCTGTCTGTCAAACGGGGTTGTGGTTCCTACCCTGTTCCAGGCTGCTGGCAGGGGATGGGCCCAGGATCACCCTTGGGCCCTGCTCTCCCAAGGCCAAACCACTCACGCTACCCCTCCTGAGGAGCTGGACTTTCCATAACGTGAGACATGCTGGTGCCAAGGCTCCCTGGTCGGCCTCAGCCTCCTGCAGGGCCCTCCTGCACTGGGGCCTCTGTTGGTGTGGACAGGTGTGGGGAGCCTTCTGAAGGCCACTGAGGTTTCTTTCTTTAGTTGGCTCTTTTCAGCGATACTCAGGCCTGTTCCTCCCTCTGTCCCTCTGCCAGGGACGCTTGTCCTTTTTCTCCATCCCGAGTCTTGGGTGATGGCAGCATCTACATAGATGATCAATCTGGAACATAATTTCTTCCCCGACTGCCACTTGCTGTCTCCTTCATGGTCTTCCTTCGCTTTCCTCATTCCTTAAATATTGATGATTCTTAGAGTGTCAGTGTTGGCCCTATTGTTTCTTGTCTTGGTGTCTTGGAGACTGTCGCTGGGACACCTCCGCTCCCCCATGTCTTCATTCTCAAACCTACCTCAGCTACCAGTATTGACCTGCCTGTTGCAATCTGTCTCTTGGGTGTCCTAAAGACTCAAAGTTAATCTGTCTGTATCCTTCCCATAATCTTCCCTCTGTGCTCTCCTCCCAGATTCCTCCTCTTCCCCTTGTGCCTGTCTGTCCCCAGGAATGGCACTGTCCCATGCCAGCTCCTGAGGCAGAGGCCTGGGCGTCCTCCGTGACCCCTTCCCCTCCCTCATCCACACGTCCAGTCTTTGTCCCCTTGCTCCTAGCTCCACAGCCCCGGTGGCCACACACAGCGCCCCTCCCACTGCTACAAGGCTGTTCAGGCCCCTGCGGTCTCGTCTAAAGCGCTGTGACGGTCTCCTCATTGCTCTCCCGCTCCAGCCGAGTCTCCTTCCAACAAACCTGGTCGTATTACTCAGTAGCTGCAACTCCCCCAGGGATTGGCTCTTGTCCTTACACATTTCCTAAGACACATGGGAGACTTGGCATCTGCCCCATATGCCTCTAGGCTCAGTCTCCTGTCCTGCCGTCCCTCTGGTCTCGTTCCAGCCGCCCCCACTGGCAGTTCCCACAGGGAGGCGCTCTCCTGCCTCCAGGCCCATGCACACGTCGTCCCCTCTTCCGTTCCCTTCACCCGGCTCCTTGTTATTCAGGTCTTGGTTTAGGTGTCACACCCTCCAGAAGCCTTTCCTGTCCTCCAGGTCTGGCTGGTCACTCCTGAGTGCTCCTGGAGCACTAGTGCCTCCAGTTACCCTGGGCCTACACTGGCAGGTCCTCAGATACTGAGTCGAATGAATGAAACGGCTGTCAACTGTTTAAGAGATAATATACACGTGTGTATGCTTGACTGCGTGACGTAAAAAGCCAGCATAGCCCTGTCCCCAGTCTCCCACATTTGTTGTTTCTTATAAATGGGAAAACAAAGTTACAGATTTTATCTAGGACAGGGCCATTCCATTATGAGTATTTTCTTTGTGTTTTTTTAACTTGTGTTAGATGAGGAAGGAGACAGGTGAGGTAAAGAGACTGCTGGCGGAAACTCTTAAAGCTGAAGAAATGCTGGCAAAAAAAGAAAACAAACTTGTCTTTCAGTTAAGTGTATTCCCGCAACTCAGGATTTGGGCGAGCATTAGTTTCTAAAGAAGAAACGCTATGGGAATTCACCAGAAGGAGCTACCTTGACCCTTATAAAGGGCTGTTCGCTTTAAATGAAGCTATTTAGAGTTAGACTGGTTAATTCAGATCGGAGAAGTACAAGGTTAGATTAAGCAGAGATTAGCATTATTAATAGAAAGGCACCCAAGTGGCCATGTGCGCCAGGTACCCCCGTATAAGCGAGCAGTTTAAAGCTTAGTCGTTAGGTCGTGGGGGCGGAGAGATTGTGCCCGTTAGTCCCCACAGCCCTCTTTTCCGAAGTGCGCAGGGGCCCTTCTGACACAGGCTTCTCTTGCCGAGTGGAGGCCTCTGGGTGATAAACTCCAGGCCCTGCTACGGGCCGCGGAGGAGCGGTGTTGGGGCCTGGACTCTGTTGCTGAAAGACCCGTAAAAGCAGCAGAGAGTTTCTCGGGTTATGGGGATCCTCCCCTTCCTGTTTCCCACCCGCCTGGCCACCAGGTTTGCACATGTGTTTCCAGCGTACAAGACTTTATTCCGTTGCTTACTTTCCCTCGAACGGTCCCTCCTTTCCTTTCAGTGCTCCTTTTATTTCATGATGGCCAGTATTGAATTTGCATGTATGACTCTGCTTTTAGCTTCTAGGCTGTAAACCTCATGAGAGGAGGGCTCCACTTTGTCATGTTTGTCACCCCGGCCTAGCACAGTGCCTGTTACTCAGGCCGGGCAACAGTGAAAACATCCATTAGGTGACAGGAAAAGCCCGCCAGCATTCACTGGGCTCTTACTGTGCGTCAGGCATTGTGCTAAAGTACCCGGGATGCGCCGCGGCACCTCAGTTAATCCTGGGAACATAATTGTCATCGTGGAAAGGAGGACATTGTGTCTTTGAACTACGAACCCAGATCACACTGCTGCCTCGTGACGGGGGCTCTGAGCTCCCGAGGTCAGGGCCATGCTGCCTTGCTCACCACTGTGTCCCCGGCACCTGGTGCACACAGTGGCACATACACCCTTAGCTCAGGGTGGGCTTCATCCGCTCGGCAGCCGGAACTCGGCACGGCGAAGCAGCGCGCGCCTCACACCCCTGCGGGAGTTGGTGGCGTGGCGCGTGGGGCCGGACCCTCAGCCTCTCACAGTCCATCGTGCCCTCACTGTGCAGACGACGTTCCTAACCATTTTTTTAAAAAAAACAATTTTATTTTATTTTTAACTGTTTTTTATTATTTAAAGTTTTTAAAAAGAAGATATGGTTGTAAATATATGTAACATCTGTCTGTGCAAGCTGGTTCCTAAGTTTTATACATTCATACACAGTGACATTTAAAGAAATGGGCACTGTATGTTCAATTTTGTGCTTTCTAAGAAATCTTCAGATTTTTGCCCAAATGGTGAATATCATTTACCTCATATGTTTTTGGGAGATCCAATGAGATAAGACATGTAAAAATCTAGCACAGCACCTGCACTCAGTAAATGTCTATTTTTCTTTCTCACATAAATAAGGCGGCTTTTTGTACATTCCTCTCTGTGGTACTTTAAGTGTGGTCTTTGTAGAATAAAAGGGAGATATGAAATAACCTCAGAGTCCTGCTTGTTGTACATGCCGGCTTTTTTTGACTTTTTCACCATTTGCTCATGAGCCCGTGTTATCTGTATAAGTGCGTTTGGCCCGTGTGATGATCAGGGAGGTGCTGCCGAGGCCGCTCGGTTCCCTGGGTGGCCTCCCCCTCATACTCTATTCCTTCCAGTCCTGCCCTCCTTCCTCCCGGCCACATCTCTCCCCGTCTCCCGCTTGCCCTCCCTTCCTGCCATCTCTCCCCGTCTCCCCTCACCCTCCCTTCCTGCCATCTCTTCCCCTCTCTCTCCCTCCATCTCTGGGACCACTCCCGCCAGCATACAGTTCACACATGTGTACAATTCAGTTTCCTATCTTACCTCACTCCCTCTTCTACTGCTGCTTCCTCTTTCCTTTCACAGCAAAACCTCTCTTGAAAGTTGTCTTTAGCCTGTCTTTGTTTCCCTACTTCGCATTCTCTTCAGCGTGTTCCAGTGAGTTTCTGCCTCCACCAGTTTCTGCCATTGCTTTTGCCAAAGACATCAAGTGATTTCCATGTACCCTAGTCCAACCATGGCATCTTTTTAATCCACATTTCAGCCTCTCCCAGCATTTTTACCCATTAACGTTTTTACATTTTTTTTCTCTTTTTCTTTTTAATTAAGATATAACTTCCATTTTGTGAAGCACACAAATTAATTCTAAGTGTAGAGCGTGATGAACCGCACATTCGTTTGCATCTGTGTAACTGCGTCCGCAGTATCTGATGGGATGGACTGAGTGCTCGTTCCTTTGATCGTCTGTCTCTCCTCCTCCGCATCACTGGCTGGCCCTTTGCATCTCCCTGGCTGCCCCTCTGCTCCTGCTCAACCTCCAAATATTTGCACGTCCCAGGGCTTAGTTCTAGGGCTCCTCTTTTGCAGCTACGCCTCTAGCAACCTCATACCATTTCATGGCTTCGAATGCATCTCTATTGTGTGTGTTTCCAGATGTGTACCTTGAGCTCTGACCTCTTCTCCCAGCTCCAATCATATTTTCAACTTTCTACTTAACATTTCTACATGGAAGTCAAATAGGCATCTCAGACCCACAGGTTAGAACGAAGATCTTCATCTCCTCTTCCCTCTTCCTCTCTCAGGGCTTCTCCATAGTTGTCTCCAACTCATTAAATGATTTCTCATCCACCCAGTGGCTCATACTGAAAGTTTAGAGCTCTCTGTGCTTCTTTCCTTACACATTCAGTATATCTCCCTCTCTAGCCCACACCATTGATGTCTTTTGTTTGGGAGGCTGCAACAGCCTAACTCATCTCTCACCTTCTGTTATTACCCTTGCAGCCCATTCTCATATAGCAGAGAGATAACTTGAAAGTGTGAATCAGATTATGTCATTTTCCCACTAAAACCTTACATTCGAAGCATGCGTTCCTCTCTGCAAGACCAGAGGTGACTAGATTCTGCCTGCCTCCCTCACTCCCCTCCAGCCATGTTTGCCATGTTCCTGTTTCTCAGAGGCACCCTCCTGCCTGCCTTGGAGCCTTTGCATTAACTCTTTTTAATCCCTCAAATGTTATTTCTCCATATTTTGGCCCTTGTTGTCATCTGGGTCTCAGCTCAAATGCCATCGTCCAAGTGAGGGCTTCTCATTCTACTGCTAAAGAGCACCCTCCCCCCCCCCCAGTCACATTATTTTCACCAGAGCACTTATTTAATAACCAGAACTACCTTGTCTGCCTTGTTTGTTGTCTTGTTTCCTCCACGGAATTTGTCTTCATGAGGGTAAAGACTTTGCAGTCCTGATCATGGTACATTCCCAGTGCTTAATACCATGCCTGGCACTTAGTAGCTGCATAATAAATATTGGCTCAATCCGTAAATGACAGATAAAATGAATACTGCTGCTTGGTGTAGATCAAGTATAATGTTACTATTCCAACAATTTGTCTAGAACCCGCCTTGGTGACAGACCAAGAGGGCGAGCTCCAGTGAGTGTGTGTAACCCGAGTGGCATTTGTTGCAGAGAGGAGCAAGTACCCATGGAGCTGGTGCAGCGGGGTGATGTCATCAAGGTGGTTCCTGGGGGAAAGTTCCCAGTGGATGGGAAAGTCTGGAGGGCAGTACCATGGCCGACGAGTCTCTCATCACAGGTTAGGTGACTTGATTCCCGTTCCCTTCGCGTGGGTATCAGCACAGTTGCCAGGCCCGTGAATGCTGACTGAGGCTTAGCGCATGACAGCCTGTCTCCCTTCTCCACCTCTAGGAGAAGCCATGCCAGTCACTAAGAAACCTGGAAGCACAGTGATTGCCGGGTCTATAAATGCACACGGCTCTGTGCTCGTCAGTGCCACCCATGTGGGCAATGACACCACTTTGGCTCAGATTGTGAAATTGGTGGAAGAAGCTCAGATGTCAAAGGTAATGACAAAATTTTTAAAAAAATATCATCTCAGCTTCCTCATTTTGGAAATCATTCCAAGAGTTCCATAGACTCAGCAGGTTTTATTGAGCTGAAAGTTAACAAGGGAACAAAGAATCCCAGTTCTTTTCTATGCTTGTGGTTGATTTCTGTAGATTGTCATTTCCCATGGTCTCGGTGTTTTATTTTTACAGGCACCCATTCAACAACTGGCTGACCGGTTTAGTGGATATTTTGTCCCATTTATCATCATCATTTCAACTTTGACGTTGGTGGCATGGATTATAATCGGTTTTATCGATTTTGGTGTTGTTCAGACATACTTTCCTGTAAGTCGAATGCTGTGGGCTGCATGGTTGTTGTGTTTTAAATAATCTATTGCCATTACTCCTATTCTTTCATGTCTTAGATTCATTGGGCTTTAGTTACTCATTACATTTTATTTGATTGCTTCACTTATTGGCAGCAAAATCTTAGCTGGGGTAGGACAATCAGTCACTCTCCTGCAAGTTTTTCTTAAAGATGGCCTCTGCTTTCTAGTTAGATTATTTCACACACCGATTGGCTCTCTGTTGTAATGCTTAAAGTATTTACATTATGCAGTATTGTTCATTTTGGGGGTTGTGAGGTACACACTGTGGAAGGTAGTCACTTTAGATTTCAATGGCATGATAATAATTTAACAGATTTTTTAAAAAATATATATTTTTGGTTGTCTGTGTCCATAAATACCATCTTTAACCTTGCAGCTTCCCAAGCAATGCTAATAGCTTTTTAGTAAATATTTATTAAATATTATATATGAGGCAATGGAATATACATTGTTGAGTTAAAAAAGTAGATGAAGACTATCTTAAATATGTTTATCAAACTTTTAAAAAGGTGGACAATACCCCCCCCCCAATCTCCCAAAAAAACAAACAAAAAAGGTGTGCTTCAGAGATGAGAACCGTACACATCAGTGATTCACAATCGGGAATGATTTTGTTACCCCAGGGACGCTTGGCCATGTCCATGTCTGGAGATAGTTTCAGTTGTCAGGACTAAGGGGGCATGCTACTGGCGTCCAGTGGGTAGAGACCAGGGATGCTGCCAAACATCTTCGATGCACAGGACGGACCCCAGAGCCAAGAATTATCTGGCCCTAAATGGTAATAGTGCTGAGATTGAGAAACCTTGGTATATACATAAAAAGCTAATGGTCCACTTAGAGTAGTAACTGTCCAGTGAATGGAACAATGTTTTACCTTATTTAAAAAAATATCTTACACCTAGCCCAGTGTAATGTATATTTTACCTTAGAACCATAGAATAAGAAACTGCATATATGGAATGAATACTTTTTTCTTTTAAAAAAATGTCTATCCATAATTAAAGGTATATCATATATTCTTGGAGTACATGTCATCCACTAAGATGTCATTTTTCCCTCCAGTTTCCTATCTTGAAATGAAAACTGTCCAAATTATATACTGTCTGACATCTAAAGAGACCTTAGTGCTTTTAAGAATAACCTATGACTGTATTCCTAGAATTTGCCAGTGGCTATTATGGCACCTGACTGCCTAAAATTTCTGCTTTTGCTGGAGAGCAGCTCATTGGCTTGTGGCTGTGGAAACACTCAGTCCTAAACAAGTTGGAATGTGGCTTTCTGCTATTCCCTGCCTTTCCATCTTACTCTGGCTTCTTCTGTTTTTATCCGCGATATCAGGGAGGCTGCTGGCAAATGAGGTACTGCATGTTCCTTTAAGGTATTGTCATTGCCGTGCTACATAAACGTCTGTGTAGGGACAGGGTTCATGTTAGCTTCTAGAAGTCCACCCAGCCCCATCAGAATACCAGGTGTTATCTTCATAAGAATTACTGGGTTTAAAAAAAAAAAATCATCTTTATCTCTAAGAATTACATTATGTCTTAAAAACATTCTCTCTACCTAAATCCAACTCTTTCTATGAAAATTAAATGACCTTTTAATACTATATCTTATTTTAGAATCCTGCCTTTCAAAATCAAAGAATAAACTGTAAATGGAAGCTCATGAGATTATGGTCTCTATCCTTGATTTAGAAAACATGCTTTTTTTTGTAATTAAGTGAATATAGTATCTCCTGATTGTACTCCAGAGACACCAGCCATTTTGAAAAACAAATCAAGATAACGCAAGGTGTCAGAATGCAAATAAAAATGTCAATACGTGCCACCGGGTAGCTGGAAAGGAAACTCATATTTTGTTTGTTTTGGATTTACAAAGAAAACAATAGTGAAGAATAGAAGAAAATAAAGATGGCTCCAAATCCCATTCCTAGTAGTAACCATCTTTCACACTTTGGTAAACCTCTTCCCAGTGTCATTGAAAGGCTGTGTATACATCTAGGCTGATAATTCTGCACTAATAAAATCGCAATGCATGCCATCTTGCACTTTTTTTGTCGTTGTTCAGCAATGCTACTGATATGTTTCCATGTCAATAACTATAGATAATACATTATCACTTCAACAATTGCAAATTATTCCATTATATACACCGTGTTCACAATTTAATTAACCAACCCCTACTGGTTGTTTCTAGTTTTTTGCCATTACAATAATGCACTGTGATAAATATCCTATGCTTGGCCCTGGTCATCTTTTCCCACTTTATGATTATCACCTTAGGGTAGATGCCTTGGAAATCTATAATTTTTTAAAGCTTTCATAATAGTGAAAATGTCACAGTTACAATTTCTTAGACGCCTCTCCTATGCCAGGTGTTTTATAACATATATGTACATGTTTATGTGTGTTTATATATATATATCACTTAATTCTTACAGCAACCTGTGAGATGGGTACTTTATTTCCACTTAGCATGTGAAGAAGCTGAGACACAGAGGTTAAGTTAGTGTCAGAGCCAGGATGTGAACCTCCATGGTCTATGCTTTGTCCCCCATCAGGGATTTTGATAGGATTCTTGGATCGAGTTGGGACACTGGGACTCAGAGCAGGAGAGTGAGCCATGTGATGTCACCAAAGCAGAGGGCAGCACAGCATGTTTCCTAAACCCAGCTCCTCAGGCTGTCTCAGGCCCCACTGCCTGCACCGAAATGTCTTATGTGATTAGGATTCTGCATGATTCCTCATTTCACTTTCCGCCCGCCTCTCTTTCCTCTTTTCAGACCCCCAGCAAGCACCTCTCCCAGGCAGAGGTGATCATCCGATTCGCCTTCCAGACGTCCATCACAGTGCTGTGCATCGCCTGCCCCTGCTCCCTGGGCCTGGCCACGCCCACGGCGGTCATGGTGGGCACGGGCGTGGCTGCCCAGAACGGCATCCTCATCAAGGGAGGCAAGCCCCTGGAGATGGCCCACAAGGTTGCAGTCCTTTGGGGTCTTGGCTGGGATGAATTTGTAGCTACATATTTTTTTTAACTTAGGTCTAGTGAAAATAGTTGTTTAAATTCATATTAAGAGAAAAACCTGAAGGAAGCCTCAGGTAGCAGTGTTAAGTAAAAACAGGAAAGCCAAGACTAACAGAATGACTAAAAGTAGCAGCTAACAGTTATAGAATTAAATGCTTTATAAATATTAGTTGCTTTAATCTCATCAACAACTCTGAGGACCATTTTACAGATGAGGGAACTGCAGCAGGACGAGGCGAGGTAACTTGCCCAAAGGCCTGCAGCTAATAAACGGCAGAGCCAGGGTTCGCACCCAGAGAAAAGTACCAGCTCTGCATCCATATGATGAGCAGAGGGTCCTGTGACCTTAAGAGTGGAGTGGTGGGCAACAGTGTTTGTGAAAATCTTCCTTTGGCCCAGCATACCAGTCCTAACCTTCCATCCTTCCACTGGTTTATTCAGTATTTGTTGAGCATTGACTGTGTGGGTCCTGTGCCTAACTTGGATTTGTGTGTGTCAAACTGGAGGTGAGAGGTGGTGCACGTGGTCAGGGAAGGAAACACAAAGGTCATTCTGAGACCCAGCAGTTGAACGAGAGTTAGCCAGACAGCAGAGGTTGAGAAGGATGTTCCGGCAGTGGGAAGCAGCATGCGGAAAGGACCTGGAGTGCTATAGTGCCATGTCATAGACTCAGGAGATCGGAGACTGTGAACTTTTCCCACCGGTGTATCCTCAGCCACTTGCTCAGTGCCTGGCACATTGAAAACACTCAACAGTTATTTGCGAAAGGGAGGGAGGGAGGAGGAGGAGGGAGGGAAAAGGAAGGAAGGAAGGAGGGAGGGAGGGGAGGGAGGAAGGAAAGGAAGGAAGGAAGGAAAGGAAGGAAGGGAGGAGGGAGGGAGGGAGGGAGGGAGGAAATCATCAAAATAGTTGGGAGCTGAGAATGTTGAGGGAGGAAAGGAGGGAGAGAGGAGCCTTGAAGAACCTTGGAGGTTAATTGAAGGATGCAGAACTTAACCTAAAGAACGACAGGGAGTTGTGGAGAGTCCGAAGCACCTGCTTGATGTGATTGGATCACTTGTTGGGAAAATCTGGCTGCATAGTGAAGGATGGACTAAAAAGAGGAAGAGCAGTTGATTGTGTTGAAGAGGCTGACACTCAGCACCAGAAACAAAAAGCTGAACCTATTGTTTGCTAAATAAGAGATAACCATGCTTGTGGGACACAGTCTGAACTCAGCAAGCAGCTGCCCTTGTATGGGGTTTGGGGAAATGTGTGTCCAGGGATTAGTAGATTCTGGCCATGAAAACAGAGTGTGGCTGCTGCTCGGTGGCTGAGCCAGACCCATGGGGGACTGGTGCCATTGACCACGTGGGCAGGTCTAAAACCTGGCTCCGGTGGTTACTTGTTATTATGGCCAAGGAACACTCCCTTCCTTCCTTGAACTTGGAGTGCAAGAGCTTTATTCTCAGTAGGCTTTTGTACTCATGCAATCCATAAAAAACTGTGGCTGGCTCAGCAGATAGCAGTGGACAGGGAGAAAGGCCAACTCCCTGGCTCCTGATCTGACCACGGTAGCATGTCGGGGAGACAGTGGTGTTCCACCTCCCGGAGCATCGCAGTGAGCACTTCCAGCCCAGCCTGGTGAAGGTTAAGCCACAGTGTGGGTTTTTTTTTTTTTTTTGCCTGGGCAGAGAGGGGAACTGTTTTTGCAGGGGGAGTGGTCAAACTTTGGGACTGAGTGCAGGTGATTATGTCATGGAATATGAAGGAGTGTTATCTGCTTGAGGAAAGTTCAGTGAAGTTCTGTCATAAGATTGTGTGAATTCTGAAAGTATTTGTGGTCACTGAGATGTGGTTTTTTGGCAGATAAAGACTGTGATGTTTGACAAAACTGGCACCATTACCCATGGGGTCCCCAAAGTCATGCGGGTCCTCTTGCTTGTGGATGTGGCCACGCTGCCCCTCAGGAAGGTTCTTGCTGTGGTGGGGACTGCGGAGGCCAGCAGCGAGCACCCCTTAGGTGTGGCTGTCACCAAATACTGTAAAGAGGTACGTAGACCTGGGCGTTGCTGGTCCCCGTGCTCCTCCAGCCACCTCTCCTCTCACCGGCTGGCCGGAAGCCTCCCAGCTCCTTCCTCTTCACAGGCCTTTCCTCTCAGCTGTCACTGGCACCTGAGTCAGCTGCCTTCAAGGAGGCCTTGGCTTACGTGGTCTGGAAAACCAGTTAGCAGGCCCCCGGAGCGGGTGGAGACGTGGCTTGCGGTAGTTGGTCCCTTGTCACATTCCAGATCATCACAAAAGCAATTCAGCATTAACAGTCATTTACTGAGCATTTACTGAGCATCCGTGCTCCTGACAACAACTAGTACAGTGTGAACTCTGCCCTCGGGAGCTGGCAGTTGAGTGGGGAAGACAGATGGTATATAAATTCAGTACATCATGAGTGCCTAGTGCAAAGGAATACAAAAACAAATGGGGCATTCGGGTGAGGGAGGGAGCAATCCACTCATTCAGGGACGCCTGAAATGCAGAGGAACCCGCAGAAGTGAGCCGAAAGCCCAGTGCGTTCTTGCTACAGTTCATGGGAAAGCATTCATCTTTTGATCTCTCCAGATGAAAGGTCCTGTTTAACTTCCTCTGTTTCCAATCTGAATATGGCGACAACAGGATGTGCCAGAACATTGTCCAGAAAAAATTTAAATGGGCTGAGCAAGCACAATTATCAGAGAGTTGACAACTTTTCATGGACAGGGAACCTTCTGAAACCTCATTTCACGTATTTGCCTTTTGGGTAGGGTCAGACAGGCCACCCTGTCACCTCTCAGGTTTCTAGTGTTTCAGGAAGAATTCTGCTCACCCTCAGTCATCCTTTTCGTTTATTAACCAAATAGCTTCACTTCTTTCTCCTGTGACGCCACTCCTCCCCGTTCTAGGGCCTGTAAATCGGCAGTCCTCTCTTGGTAGCCTCAGAATAGTTTTGTTACTACTTGCCTATTCCATTATTTTAATAAAAATATTTGCAACACAAAAATAATATCTTTGGCACCTTCATACTGCCCCTTTCCCTACCCTTCATTTGAGGTGTTTGCTGTGAAAGATCGTCTGTGTCAGAGAAGAGAAAAAGAATTGCTCAGTTAATAGTTGATCTCTCCTCTCCCTGCAATTATTCTGCTTCTCACCCTTCTTCCCCCTCTCAATTCCCAGTTAGTGCTGCTCTCACTCTCACCCTCTCCCCGCCTCTGGTCTTTGTCCTGCCTCCCTCTCAAACCCCCCTCACCTCTCTTTTCTGATTCCTCTTCCCACTCCCTTCACAGGAACTTGGAACGGAGGCCTTGGGATACTGCATGGACTTCCAGGCTGTGCCAGGCTGTGGAATCGGCTGTAAAGTCAGCAACGTGGAAGGCATCCTGGCCCACAGCGAGCACCTGAGCAAACGGGCTGCTCACCTGAATGGGCTTGGCAGTGTTCCTGTAGAAACAGGTATCCCTGGCTTTTGTCTGCCACTCAGCCTGCCAGGGGTTGGGCCCAGCTGTTTAAGTGGCGGCAGGCCAAACCGCAGAGAGCACCGCGCCAGGCATGCCAGCCGGTTCCCCTGCTGTGGAGAAGGCTCGCTCCCAGCTAGCACGCTGCACACCTCCCTTCCCAGGAAAACCTGCAGTTTCTCTGGAGTTCTTTGACACATCTGAATCTTGATGCTAATGGTAGATGAAAGTAGTATATTAATTAAATTCGTAAAGTGTTGCTTATCTGCTCCACAATTTTTGAGTCTCTTCTTTCTTATCCCAAGTTAGCCTTGCTTCTCGTAAGCTACAAAGTAGACAGATGGGAATTCTACTTTGTTCTTCCCGAACAGGAAACCTCTCGCGCGGTAGAACCCTGACGGGTGTTTCGCATTTGCAGAGCTGGCGGCAGTCAGGGAAAGAGGGTGGAGATGGTGGGCCCAAGATAAGCGACATCACTTGGTGTGGCGGCTGCTTTTGAATACGCTGAGGATAGCTTGGTGCAGCCGTCAGCGGAAGAGTGTGGGACCACCCTAACCCCCGACACCAGGAAAAACCTGTCTAGTGTATTTTCTTAAGTTTGTTGCTAGTTGAATCCTGATTTAGAGTTTATCGTTAGAAGCCATCTACCACCTTCTGGCAATTTACAGCCCAGGGTGTCTTTCCACTGAGCGTACTGGGCCTGGTCTGGGCAGTGACCTAAGTTAGTGGCACACACAGCTCGAAGCTGACAGGTGAACAGACTCGCCTGGCCTTTTTAGGAGCCTTAAAACAGTCCGTGGAAGTAGAATTCTTCGCCGCTTCACCTTGAATTGTCTGTACCAAGCAGTAGAGAATCTAGTCGACGCTTGGATTTGGTGCTAGAGCGATGTCTACCTGCGGCAGATCCCGAAGGCGAGGAAGGGCACCGCGCCCCCCAGTGCCAGCTGCGTCTGTGGCATTTTCACACACACGGCATGTGCCTCGTACCCACATGTCCTACACATGTTAATTATGCATTTTCCCCTGCTCCTTCACGGATGGCATTTTGAGAGTGCTTACTAGGTTATAATTTCTCAGAACAGTTAAGTAGATATTTTGCTGTTAAAAGGGTTCCATAGTTTTTAATAATTTCTCACAGTGAAATTGGACAGTCTGGGAATAACCACAAACTCTTTTGAACAGATGTGGATCCCCAGACCTTCGCTGTGCTGATTGGAAACCGAGAATGGATGAGACGCAATGGCTTGGCCATTTCCAGTGACATCAGTGATGCGATGACCGCCCATGAGATGAAAGGCCAGACAGCCGTCTTGGTGGCGATTGATGGTATCTCTCTGCTCACGCCTTCCTTCTGCTTTCTCATAAATGAAGTTTCTTGGAGAGGTCAGGCAAAAATAAATTTCTCCTGTCTAAATAAATAAATAAATACATCTTCCTCTCTCTTAATGCGGTTCCATTTTGTAAAAGATTGCCTTGCCTCTTTTTCACTTCATTCTCAGTCCTGAGGCCAGGTCTTGCTCGGCCACAGGTCTCCTTGCTCTTAGAATTCCAAACCGCCTTCACCATCCTCGTTTGCTCCTGCCCCAGCTGGCAGTTTGGAGTCATCCTTCTCATTCAGCACTGCGGAGAGAACAGTTCGCTCTTCGTGAGGTTTAACTATCACACGCCTTTACATGCTGGGAGCCCTGCAGCTTTTCTCAGTGCTTCTCAAGGTCGCGTGTGTCTTCGTACTCAGTTGCATCTTGGACTTTGCGTCTCAGAGAGATTAGACTCTTACTTTGTTAATGTTGATTTCTGCTAATAGAAGTAAAACTAAGTGAAAGTAAGGAATAATAATTTATGTTGCTGTATTTTGAATGTTCCAGCCAAATATGTCCTCTTTCTTCTTTTCTATTTTTTCCTCCTCTCACGACCAGGCCTTCTTCTAAGTCCTTGTAAACCCACAATCTCTTCAGCTTGTCAGGCCAGAATTGGCTCAACTAAAGAAGTGCCCCATTACACATCACTCACCCCTACTCTGCGCCCATTACGCCTCAGGCCTCGAAAACCTTTCTGCTTCAATATCTAAAAGATTCACACACACACACACACACTATATATATATATATATATATATATATATATATATAATATATAATATATAGTATATATATAGTATATATATAGTAGCATTTGTTGTATTTGTTATATTTCTCATATTTTAATAGCTTACTTGTATTAAGTTATAAGCCAGCCACTCTGCAAAGCACTAGATATGCCTTGCAAAAATTTAGAAAATCCCGAGAGCTGTAAAGAAAATTGAATTACCCATTCCCCTACCCTCAGAGAGCCAGTGTTGACATTTTTCTATGCATCTGTCAATATTAAATCTGTCAATATTAAAAAAATGAAATCAAAACCATATTATGTTACATAATTGGGTGTTTTGGTTTTTGCTCAACACGATATTGTGGGAACTATTCCCACTCTAGAAATCGGGTTTGCTCCTGGGGCCGCCCGGTGTCCCGCCATCGCGCACTTACTGGGGTGTTTCCGCCAGGGGTGCTCTGTGGGATGATCGCCATCGCAGACACCGTCAAGCAGGAGGCTGCCCTGGCTGTGCACACGCTGAAGAGCATGGGTGTGGACGTGGTTCTGATCACGGGGGACAACCGCAAGACAGCCAGAGCCATTGCCACCCAGGTATGGGCCGGGGTCCAGGGCGGACTGTCCTCCCCCTTTCTGATTAAAGCGATTTTAAGCTTGTAGAAGCAGTTTGTGAGAAAGAGTAAGTGCCAGAGCACCCAGCACTCAGCCTGGCTTCTGTCCTTTCCTCCTTGCTGGGTACTTCTCCCTCCATGTGCTCTGATCTGCTCCAAGCCAAGCAGCACCCCACAGGGGACACCATGCTGCCTCAGCAAAGATCACATTCTCCAGGGCCTGTAAGCCCTAATTCATGCACGACCAGCTACAACCCTGGAAGGGCAATTCCATCGTTTTCTATTCCCCTTCTTTACAGTGGAGAAAAAGATTATGACTTGAGAGCTGATATAAACATCTTTGTCTCGATGTTGAAGGAACGCTTTGCCAGTTCAGCTCTTCCCACTCTTGTGCACCAGATAAACGACGGGATCCTGGGCAGTTGTCCAGCAGCCTTGGCTTCTGAGTTGGGGCCTTGAGGTCAGCACTGCTGCCTGACCCACCACATGGGATGGCTCCAGTGCAGATTCCTGAAAATTACATATACCCCCCACTCCCAAAAATGTGTGTAAAGCTGTATGCTTTTGACAAAGGAAGCAGCAGTACCTCTCTTTACTTAGCCTTCCTTGCTGATGATGAACTTGTAAAAATTTGTTCATTCATTCAGCAAACATTTATTAAGCACCACCCATGTGACAGACAGCCCACCAAGAAGAGTGAAGAGGGCACCTGCCCTTGAGGAGCTCACAGTCCTGTGGGATAGTGGACTGATTACCAAGTCGAAGTTGAATGCTTGGTTCTTCAACAGAAGGGTGCATAGGACATGTGGGAGCTGCCAGCTTACCTTCTAGCCTGGCAGGGGCCGGGGCTGCCTTCTAAGGGGAGAGGATTCTTTGAGTCTGGAGTGGTCTGATGAAGAGGACGGGAGCGGGAAGGGCCGGCTGACCTTCCAGTACAGAACAAGCAGCATGAGCACCGCCTGGGGAGCACAGAGAAGCAGTGAGTTGGAGAGCGCAGAGTTCAGTGTGGGCCCGCAGGGTCGGCGAGGCAGGGAGCTGGAGATGGGCAGAGACATCGGATCTAATGGGACCTTGGGAAGCAGGTCACTGAGTTTAGATGTTTTCCTAAGGGAACTGGAGTCTGCTGGAGAACTTTAAGCAGGAAAGTAAAATGACCGAATGATTATTGTTTTGGAAAGACATTGATACAGCATATGGAGAAGAGAGTTGGGAGGCCAGGATGTAGGCAGGGAGACCAGTGAGGACCCCAGATTATAGCTAGGTCTTGCGATGGGGGTGGGGAGTAAACTTGCCGTGTGACCTGGAGCCTGTAGGGCTTGCTGACTGACAGCAGTGACTGGACCTGGAAGCTGAGGTGGGGATGGGGCAGGATGCCTCTCAGGTTCCTGCTATGTTCCTGTCCTTTGCCGACACTGGGGTTGTCACGTTTTTATTTATTTTCTGACCGCTCTTCTCCTTTCCTTTTAGGTTGGTATCAACAAAGTCTTTGCGGAGGTGCTGCCTTCTCATAAGGTGGCCAAGGTCCAGGAGCTCCAGAAGGAAGGGAAGAAAGTGGCCATGGTGGGAGACGGGATTAATGACTCCCCGGCCTTGGCCCGGGCCGACGTGGGCATCGCCATCGGGACGGGCACCGATGTCGCCATCGAGGCAGCTGACATCGTTCTCATCAGGGTGAGCTTGCTGTGTCTCCGCCTCCCCCTCGCCCAGGCAGCGGGAGTGGTAAGGGCCATGGGACACAGCTCCTGACTCACCGAGTGTTCCTCTGCTGCAGAACAACCTGCTCGACGTGGTCGCTGGCATTCACCTCTCCCAGAGGACAGTCTGGAGAATTCGGCTCAACCTGGTGCTGGCGCTGATTTACAACATGGTTGGGATCCCCGTCGCAGCAGGTAGGGCGGCCCTCGCCGCTCAGGTGCCCTGCCCCCGGCTGTCTGCCTGCCGGGCTCGTGCTGAACTCAGCAGCCCATCTCGCTCGCTGGCTGCGGCCAGAAGCCTTTTAGAAAGAACTGATTTTATTGTGTTTTCTGCGTGCTGTGTCTCTAAAGGGAAATGAGAAACTGCAGGAACAACCCAAACCTTCCTTCACTCTGGTCCTCTCTGAAAAGCTGGCCAAGATGCCTGACTCTTTATTTACTACGGCCCTATTTTCGGAACCATTTATTAAGACATAGGGTCTGAAAAAATATATATATTATTAGCGGTTAGGAGGCACCTGCTACGTGCTAGGCACAGCCGTGATGTTTAGAACCTTAATTTGAAAATTCATCCTGCTGAAGACTTCCCCTGTCTCACAGAAATGATCATGGAAAGAGATGGGTCTTTTCTGCTTTATAACTCCTCCTCCCAGTCGAATATTGTGCTACCAGATGGGGAAAGGTTCTAAACACTTTCCTGCATGGCTGAGACCTGAAGTTTTAAACACGCTCCCAGCTCCGTCCCCTGTTGTGCTTGAGTGGTCGATGTTCACGCACGTGATGGATTAGCGTGTCCGCCTCGGCCTCCTGCACCAGGCAGCCCCGGCATGTACCTACGGCTCACAGAGCTGGCTCCAGAGCCGATTCCCTCCTTTGCTTGCACCTCGGCCACAGGCCTCTGTCCAGACGTGGGCTGAGTTTTCTGGCTCTGTTCTGGGGCCTGGCTCTCATTGCCCTTTAAAAGGTGTTTTGAGCCCTTAGGGAAGACAAGTCATGTAGACAGTCCTGCGGCCACCAGCAGTGTTTGTTGCCTGAGCGCTCGCTCAGTCTCCATGGTGCCTCAGGACGGCTGGCTCCCTCCGCCCTGCTGCTGCCCCTAGGGTTCCTGAGATTCCCTGCTCCCCCGGAGCTTCCCCTGACACAGGTAATGCTGCTCGTGGACGGGCGCAGGAAGGTGAGGGCACATGGGACAACCCAGTCGCCTTGACAGCACCCCCACTGCCCAGCCCTGAAACAGCCTGCCTCAGAGGCCTGTGAGCATGTGGTCCCACGTCGGGGGCTTCTGAGCCGCCCTGAGGAGGAGGAGGACTTCAGGGTGGGGGTTCTGCTCGCTCTTCCCTCTGGGCGGCAGCGTGATGTTGTCCTCCCTCGGCAGGAGTCTTCATGCCCTTCGGCATTGTGCTGCAGCCGTGGATGGGCTCGGCGGCCATGGCAGCCTCTTCTGTGTCTGTGGTTCTCTCGTCACTGCAGCTGAAGTGGTAAGTCCCCGCGTGGCAGGAGCGTACACTACAGACGGTATCACTAGGCCCTTGGGCTCTGCATGCGCAAAGCAGATTTGGGCTGGCCAGTGCCCTCCTGGGCTGGCAGTGGGCATGCGCTGTGCCCGATTCGCCTAAAGCAAAACACAAGGGACCGTCCTGCATGGAGCCAAGTATGTGTTCGTATAAGGATTTATCAGCACCATGAACAAACGAGTTATCACTTGACAGTCATCAGGTGCTGGGCCATTCTAGTCATTCTGCTCAAGGGCTGCTTATGTAAATAGAGTCATGCACCACTTAGCTACAGGGATGTGCTCTGAGAAACGTGGTGTTAGGCGATGTTGTCGCCGTACGACCGTCAGAGTGCGCTTACACAAACCTAGACGGTTTAGTCTCCCGCACACCTAGGCTGCACGGTATGGCCTGTCCTCGGCTACAGGCCTGTGCAGCACGTTACAGGAGATTACATCAGGCACAAGAGAAAGGACGCAATCCAGAGACATGGTGAACACGAGGCGGATGAGGCTGCTGCCCGCGCCACGCGGCGTGCTGCTGAGCTGCAAACCTTTTTCATAAGTAGAAAGTATAGTATAGTTCACTATGACCCACCGACACAGTCGTGTATCACCACTAGCAAGGGTCGCGTGCCGTTGGGGACAGCGCGTGCCGTGCTTCCCCGCGCCTGGCAGCGTCCGCGCAGCGCCCCGAAGGCGCGTGCGGGGTGCGTTGCGCTGCGATGGCGCAGTGGCTGCGGCGGGAGGAACTGCCGGCTCCATGATAACCTTGCGGGCCCCTCTGTCATAGTGACCGCAACGTCCTCACGTGGCACATGACTGATGGAGACCTGGGATCCCTGTGTGTTAACATTTTTCCTTTTCTGGACTAGAGGTTTGTTTACTTATGTTTTTATTTAACGGAAGTTAATGATGGTCTGCTATGTGCCAGGTGTTTGGATAGGACGTTTCTAAATTGGGTGAGCTCGACCTGAACCCTAAGGGTTTGATACTGCATGTCATTGAAAGATTGGATGGGAAGCCTTCATCAGGCTTCAAGAAAAAAGACTGTGTCATGAGTGGTTCAAATGCTCTTGGACTCTTGCTTTGCAGCTATAAGAAGCCCGACCTGGAGAAGTACGAGTCCTGGGCCCAAGGCCACATGAAGCCCCTGACCGAGTCCCAGGTCAGCGTGCACGTCGGCATGGATGACCGGTGGCGGGACCCCCAGGGCCACACCCTGGGACCAGGTCAGCTTCATCAGCCAGGTGTCTCTGTCCTCCCTGAAGTCCAACAAGCTATCTCGGCGCAGCGCCATGACTGACGATAGTGGGGACAAGTGGTCTCTGCTCCTGAATGACAGGGACGAGGAGCAGTGCATCTGAACGCTCCAGGCCGCTACAGACCCCGGGGCCCGTCTCCTAGCCAGGCAGCAGCACCAGCAGCAGGGCGGGCAGAATCGTAGGGGCTTCCACTCCTGGACATTCTAGAGCATTCCTCCCTGCAGCACGTGGCCTCATCCAGACATGGCCCCTGGGTAGGACCAGCCTGCCCGGACCCACAGGCGCAGGGCGAGGCCTCACCCATGCTGGTGGTATGCTGGAAGCCGTGCTGGACTCTAGAAGAAGGAGGACAAGCAGCCCTCCTCACAGACCTCTGCTCTAGTATTTGGGATGACTACTTGTAAAATGAGGAAAATCTCCTCAGGACCAAAACCTTAGCTGGGCCTTTCCATAGGACTCCTGAAGAATCTCCGTGTTGCCCTCTTTTTTAATGACGCCCACGTGCGTCGTGTCTCCAAGACCAGTTTATCTCAACCACACGCACCAGTTTCTGCTGGTACAATCTCTTCCTTTTCTGTCCTTGACACGGGGTATGGCACGCCGTCGTCCGTCAGGCCAGGACTGACACAGTCGCGGTCGCTGCTGCTGCTCCAGGCACTCCTCCAAGTGCGCGGGTGCGTTTCTTCCTCAGGCCGCTCACTCACGCACCCGGCCAGAGCAGCTTGCCAGGCTTCTCTTCAGGCTGAGGAGAGGTCTTCCTTGCTCACGAGCCTCTCCTCCGTGGAGCCATGGCTTCTCATTCCGCAGACCATTGCTGCCCAGCTGCAGTGAGGGTCTCAGAGCCTGAGACTTGAGAAATCCAGCTTCCTGTGGGGTCCAGGTGCTTGGGGTCCTGGGAGGCCCATGGTGCTGGAGAAGCAGATGTCCCTTGGGGGAGGCTTGTGCATCCAGGAGCCTCCTTCGTGCTCCAGGAGCTTCGATTACCTGGTCTGCTGTATGAATGGAGTCGATACAGAATTCACGTCGGTGGTGTCCCCGGCATTACGCAGCTCTGAGGAAGCGATACCCAAGTTAGAGGAAATCACAGTTCTCCACGAGCTTCTACTTCTGCACACTGAGCCAGTGCCTTAGGAAAGGGGTGACCACAGCTTCCCAAAGGGATAGTCTGTTTCTGACTTTCAGTGGCTCTTTGTGATCGCATGGCATTGGAGGGGCAGGAATGTGGCTAGTTTTAGACTCTGAAGTTGGTGTCAATTCACAGACCGTTTGGAAATAGACTAGTAAAATCAGAATCTTAAAATAGGCAGAGCAACGCCTATTCTAAATTCTAAATGCTCTATTCTAAATTCTAAGGTGAATCCTTTGTCACACATACAAAATAATTTTATTCATTGTCAATTATTTTCCAAGGCAATGTATTTTTCATATTATCTCTAATCCTCCCAACAAACCAGCAAAGTAGATGTTATTGTCCACCTTTCACAGGGCGGGAAGCAGGCTCAGAATGTCTAAGTGTCCTGCCCAGGATCACACAGCCAGTATACACGCCAGAACAAGGGGCTGAGTCCATGTCTGTTGGCTCTGAAGACTTTTCATTGTCTCTGCTCCACTTTGGATATTTTGAATAAACAAGAAAAAGGCCCTTGCTCCTGGAAGAACAAATCTGCCAGGTGATGTATTATCATTGTATCAACATGGAATGAAATTTGATCACAGTCAGCTCACCTTCCCTTGGATGGTTCATTTCCATTTTTGCATGTAATTTAGTTTTTTCTGGGTCTTATCCTCTAACGTCCAAGTGCAGGATTTTGTCATGTTTTTTACTTTTTCAGTCTCCCTTTTCCTCCCAGCCCCTTCCTGCCGTGTGTGCCCACTTGTGTCCTCTTTCCTCTTGGCTGTGCTTAGGGAATACATCTTGTTTTCTAACTGTGCTAATTGTTGTCTAAAGAATCTAATTGTATTGATTTTTAAAAACTATTTTAGGATCGTAAACATCATGTTTATATATATATGAAAATATTTATATAATTGTACAGAAAATAACCTTTTAGATATTCAAAGCGTAAGAATTTTTTTTTGTCAGATAAGAACAATTCCTACTTCAAACAATTTCCATGCTATAGTAGAATAAAGTTCCTTTTTATTCATCAAAAAATCTGTTTTTGGCTGGCCCCGAGGAGCGTGTTCACTGAGAATTGCCAGGGGCCACCTTTGCTCCCCACACCTCCTCAGGGAGAGAGGGATGGGGTTTTCACCAGAGGAGGGTGTGAGGCTGGCCAGAGCCCTCTGATCTGCCATCCCTAGCACTGTGCGAGCCCCTCCCGAATGCCCGCCTGCCCGGTGGAATGTGGGGAGAACTCTGCAGGGCGCCCCCCTCAGGCTGCGCATCCCCCTGGGCCAGACGCCCAGATTCTCCGTTAGAAGCACTTTTCTGGTGAGGGTGGTTGTTTCCAAAAGGACCTTCTCAAACACACGTTTTATTCCAGCGGGCTATGTTTTGAGTTTGTTGGCCCTGAAGGAGTTCGAGTGGGGTGAGTAGTAGCAAAGTCTGGACCAGGGGGCCTGCTGAGAGGCTCTGTGGACATTGTGAGGTGGCAGTGAGGGGTGGGTCGGGCCCTAAGTGAGGGATACCTGAAGGTGAGGCGACAGGGTCTTTTATCATTTAAACCAGAACACTTAGGATGAAAGGAGGTGCTATTACTACTTATGCCAGTACAACTGGCCTAAACCGGAACTACCCAGGCAAACTGGGCCATGTGGTCACCTTCCTTAGAAAAGACATTATGAAGTCATCACTGACAGAAAACTGTCGCTTTAGAACTTTAATTGTAGGTTCCACAGGCACACTGGTGACGTAATCCTGTACCAGATGTCATGATTTTCCCTCTCACATCCTAATACCAGCGCTTGAGGAGTAGAACCATTGCGGTGGATTTCGTGGCTCAGTCTGACTAGAGAGGCAGTCAAGGGTCTGTGCCGTTGGCTGGTGCACTTACAGCCAGTGCCCGCGGCATGCCCCGTGGAGCCAGGCCTGCGGGGTGCCCAGGCACGGGACGTCTGTGTTCTGCGCACCTGTCGTGGCAGGGAGGGCTGGTACCGCCTTAGCAAAGGTTCTACTTCTGTAGAAAACAGATGCTTCCTAAAACTTGAGTAAATTCCCCTGATACGATCCCACGTGTACCAGAATAAATTATAACATCGGTGCCTTCCTGGTAAGTTTTCTGTCTTTAAAGCCTTGAAGAAGAATAAATGAATATTATAATTCTAGTATTTTAAAATGACAACTGGAAATTGACATGTCAAAAAATAGATCCCCAAATTGTTCTGCTGGTTTATTAAGGAAACAAGATTAATAAAAGTGACCTTTATTTTAAGAAAATCCAGCATAGCAAAACCAGCCAACCGAGAAATTAATTAGAAAAAGATTACTTGAATTACAGGGTTCTTTTTGCTTTAAAAAAAAAAAAAATTCTCCTTGAGTTATTTTTTGCATATGCCTTTCTCTTAACCGTATCATTTTTTTTTTAAGTAAAGAATACCTATACCAAAAAAAAAAAAAATGCTTTAAGCAACCACTCATGCTGACTCTCAATTTCCCAGTCAGATTACCCTGATGTGTGGGAAAGCTGATCTGGTATTGGAAAGTATTGTGGAGCTGGTAAAAATGAAATTACTCTACTTTCCTCATTTTCACACTTGGCTTGGGCAAGGAAATAAACATTATTGTTTGGTTTCTTTCAGAGAGAGATGTCTACTTGTCTGCTGTTTTCCTTTGTGTGAAGACAATGACAATAGTTGAAATTAAAGGACAGAATATAAGAATGTTAAATAATGCTGGCAAATCCCAGAGCCTCCTTTATTCTATTCAAAAAGATGAATAAACAGATGTAAAATCATTCAAGGGGAAGATGAAAACAAGAATTGATGGAAGGTTAACATTTTTTCCTCTGAAAAGAAAATGATTATTTCTTCTTCTTAATATAAAAATAACTGCTTATAGCAACATTTTAAGCATACAGAAATATGTAAAGGGAGGAGGAGGCTGCCATAATACCCCTACCCCTGGCCCCTAAGAGGAAACCCCATGAACATGGTTTCAAGGAGGGGTGCCTTTTGTGGGTGGAGCAAAGCCTGTGTTCCCGCAGGGGACCAACTCCCTGACCAAACTGTAACCAACTGAACACAGAGGTGCTGTAGTGGGCCCCACGATGAACCTGTTGTGAACTGACAGGCACCTGGGTCTCAGTAAGGCAGGCAACAGGCAATGCTCAAATACCGTGTGTGCTCCACGGGTCCCATCACTCACTCAGTCCTCACACTGGCCTTTAGCGCTGTGTGCATTAGGGTCCCATTTCCACAGGTGGGGGAACCAAGCTGAGGGGAGTTACGGTGACTGTTCGGGACACAGAGCCGGGCAGGTGTTGAAGCCCACTTGTCCCTGGCAGCAAAGCTCCACTTCATTTTGTCCCTCTGGGCCAGCCCTGTCCCTGCAAAGGAGATGCTAGGTGCTTGTCTTAGCAGAAGCTGGACGTCCTCAGCACCCCTTGGTGCCAGAGTACTGTCCTTTGGCAGGACAGTGTGGTTTATCTCAAGAGCCACCAGGTGTCTCTCTGACCAAAACAACCTCCCAGTCTGCAGCCAGAGCGCAAACTTGTGATCATTTTGATGGATCTGGAAGTTTAAATAAATATCATCATGATGAAAATGTGGGAGACAGGGCAGAGCAGGAGGCTGGAGTTCCACCCTGGTGCTGGGGTGCCCTGAGCTATGATTGTTTTCATGTACTTGCAGCCCAGTTCGGAGCCAGTTTGCACTTAGCTATGCAGAGCACATTGTTGGGAGACTCAGCAGTGACAGTTTCCTTCATTATCTCATGAGTCTGAGCTTTGTATTATCTTCTGGCCAGTTCAGATTTTTTTTAAAGCTTCAACACTAAACAAAAAAAGGTTTTTAAGGGCTCATGATGATTTTCAGTGGCGTCAAAGCTCCACCCTCTCACTGCCAATTATCACTGCTCCCCTGTCCACTGAGGACATTCAGTGCAAATTCCATCCCTCCTCCCCACTCACCTTCCCCTCATCCTTCCTCCCCCCACCTCCCCACCACAAACGCGCATGCACATGCGCGCATGTGTGCACGCACACACACACACACACCCACCCACCCAATGGGCCAGATGAGATCCCATTAGAGGGGTCTGGGGAGGAAAGAAAAATCTCACGTGGCCCCCAAGTTGGGATGAGGAAAACATTTGGGCCAGCCACTCAAGTGCGTGGGCTGTGACTTCATGGAAGCATGTGCAGGGAGGGGGCTGACGGGGCAGAGGGGCATTCAGGGAAAGCCAGGTGACCAGACTGGTTGGTCAGGGAGGCAGGGTGGCCTGGGTGCATTGAAGGTGGCCCTTGGAGGGCCAGGCCCGGAAGTCAGCCCAGAAACATGTTGACTGGTGTCCAAGGACCTGAACTGACCTTTGAAGGGGTAGAATGGTAGATAACACTCATGTCAGTCCTCGGCCAGTGTGCGTGTATGTGTGTGTGTCTGGGGGGCAATGGGTAAAGGGTACGCATTGTAAAGGAAGGTTCTGGTCTCTGTCAGATGTCTCCATCTCTCTATAACTAACTGGATTTAGGGCACATTTGAGATCTATCTGTGTGTATTATATGTAGGTATAGTATGTATATACAGAAATACATATATGTTCCCATATGTGTATGTTATGTATGTATGTGTTGCTACTGTTAAAACATCTAGATTAGTAAAAGGAAAGAAAAGTTAATTCTAGTTTCGTTAACATCTATCGTTAGAATTACTTTCTTGTTTCTTTCCAGTTCTGTTGGAAGTGCTTGTAGACAAACCCATTGTTGATGGTATAACAGCAATTAAGCTGAGAAGTTGTCAGAAGGCCGATCCTATTTCCATTCAGTTTAATTAGTCATGTTGAGAGAGTCATCTGGGGTGCTCATTGAGCCAGAGGCATTCCAGAGAGCACTCAGCAGGAGCCCTGTCCACCAGCTGCTTTGCTGGGTCACCTAGGCCAAGGTAAAGGGGTTTGGAGAAAATAAGTTGGCTACTAAGTAGGAGCTGAGCAGTGGCGCACTTCTAAGCATAGGCGTTTAGGAAGAAGCCATCTCTAGAAAGGAGAGGAAGACATACCAGAGAAAGAGGCAGAGAAGGGTCTTGAGGAGAGAGTAGGGTATGGAAATTGAAGAAGAAAAAGCAGGAGCTTTAGACCGAGTGGGCCCGGGGAGCTGGCTGAAGCCTGTGCTGAGCACGGGGTGTCTGTGCTGTGAGTGAAGGCAGGCATCAGGATGCGCCACAAGATGTTCTGGCTGTCTCCGTCCTTCCAGGTCTGTGGCATCAAAGGCTCTGAGAAGTCCTGAATATAGAAGCCCAATTTTCCCAAGCATATTGAAGGGACCACAGAATCTCTCCTTCCATAGTATGATTACCATCAAGTTCAAGGGGGGATCTTGGTGGCCACGGTCTTCTGGAGGGGGAGAGCTGTGTGAGATTCAAGTATAGGAGGGATTTGCCCAGGAGGGCATTTGGTCTGGTAGCTGCATGTGGAGGGGAGAGTGGACCGCTCATTGGGGATGAGTTGGACAGGTGGGGTGGGGCGACGCTGTTCGGAGGAAGGCATAACTCAAGCAGGACAGAGGGACAGCTGGGGAGTGGGTCTCTTCTTTCTCCTTCCCTGCCCCACAACCTTTTCTGAACAGTGTCCCAAGAGTGCAAAGGTGGGGGTCCTGGGAAAAATAACTGGTGCCAACTTTGGCCCCTCCTGGCCTCAACTCCACTCCAGGATTTTGAAGGCCCTCCAAAGACCCAGTCCACCCTCCCTTGGTCTGAGAGTCCGAACTGCATCTCCAGTTGAGTAGGACTCCACCCGCCAGACAGTGTGCGGCATTCCTGGGCAAGGGTGACTGAGGGCAGGGGAGGCAGCGAACTCCTCTATCAGGAGTCATCATCAGCTGGGGAGGGCTGCTTTCCCCACCCAACAGAATAGGAAGCTCCTCCTCTTCCCCATTCGGCCTCAGCCCCAAGCGCCCCAGGCTGCACTGATGTTCAGTCATCGAGATAATTCAGAGTCTCAAAGGATGCTTCTTCCAGAAGCATGCAAAAAAGCAGACACCCACTTGGGAATCTGATCCAAACTGAATGCACACAGGCTCGATTCTGCCTTCGGAAGAAAATTCCCCTGCAATGAAAACCGAAGAGCCTGGCTTCAGAGCCAGGGCCTCTCATCTCTGTAGGAGGAGGGCCTGAGCGCCTAATTGGGTTTGGAATTTTTTCTTCTCCTCCCCTCACCTCTTCTCTTCCTTCTTTTTTCTTTCCCTTGCAACCCCCTCCCTCCCTTCCTTCCTTCCTTCCTCCCTTCCTCCCTTCCCTCTCCTTCCTTCCGTCCCTTCCTTCCTTCCTTCCTTCCTTCCTTCCTTCCTTCCCTTCCTTCCTTCCTTCCTTCCTTCCTTCCTTCCTTCCTTCCTTCCTTCCTTCCTTCCTTCCTTCCTTCTTCCGTGTTTCCTCCCTTCTTCCTCCCTCCTTCCCTCCCTTTTTTTCTTTTCTTTGTCTAAACAGGTGGCTCCAGAGCTGTTTGTTTCACAGGATTCTCTCAAATCCTGGTCCTTGGCCCTGGCCACAGAGCAAGCTGAGTGGTGGCTGCCAGCCATTTTCCTGAGGAGCCACCTGTACTGGTCCCCAAGACAAGGTGCCCTGGCAGCTGCCCAATGCCTTTCCGAAGCTCAGTATGGATTTGGCATAGCTGATACTGTTTAATTTTTCCTGACCACCACCAATTCCATTTCTTCCCCGGGCTGTCATGAATGGGCATACTGAGGTCGTGTCAGATCCACAAGGCCAGATTTCCATTGGCCCTTTCATACCCTGTTTTTTGAGAGGCTTCATCAAATGGCTTGGATGAGAGGTCACTACAAGGGCAGGGAGGCCTGAGTCACAGCTCCGATTTCAGATTCTAAAACTGAAGTGGGTTTGTTGAAAGGTTGTCTTCCCACTCCTGTTGGCACTGGTGGGCTGCAATGCAGAATTCCTAGGAGCTCATCTGGATTTACTGACACACAGGCCCATGCAAGAAAATGACCAGCCAGTTTCACATGAGGTGACAGACAGTAGCCTGAATCCAGTCAGGGATTCAAACAGCCCACGCCATTCCTCCAACACCACACACTGTAGTAGACAGAATGAATGGCCCCAAAGATGTCCACATCCTAATCCTGAAACCCTGTGAATGGTACCTGACATGGCGAAAGGGGCTTCACAGATGTGATTATGTTAACGGTCTTGAGGTGGGGGGAGTATCCTGGATCATCCGGGCGGATGGATGCAACTACGAGGATCACAGGAGGGGGAGGTGGGAGGGTCAGAGTGGGCGGGGGTGTGACAGGGAAGCAGAGATCAGGGTCACTGCTGGAAGATGGAGGGAGGGGCTGTAAGCCGAGATGCCAGTGGCCTGGAGAAGCTGGAAAAGGGAGGAAACAGATTCTTCCATCAGGTCTCCAAAAGGACCCACCCTGCTGACACCTGTTAACTTCAAAATAAAAGGCCTATCACAATGAGAGGCAAACAAGCATTTATTTGAGAAGGCAGAATAGCCGGTTGGGATGCACGGATTCAGGTAGAAGTGCAAGCAGTGTTCCGATTAGGAGGCAAAGGCGAGGGGTGTTTATGACAAAAGGAAGGGGAACAATTACATCTGTGGAAAGAAGTCATTCCTATTGGTGCAGATAACAGTGATGTTAATTCTAAATGATGGTTTTAATTTTCAGTTCGATAGTCATCAATTCCGTAGCCATAATATCTGCTTTCCCGTTATCCCTGCAAACAGTTTATTTTGGACGCACTGTTTCCCTAGGCCCAGGCCAAAGGCTACTTTGCCTTGTTTTAACATTTCCAAGGTCGACGGTGGCAGACGTGTGAGGCAGTTCCTCTGGCAAGGCAGCGCTGGCTTCATTTTAAAGTGGCCCATTATTATTATTACTTATAAGCCCATAAGACCCATTTCGGACTTCTGACCTCCAGAAGTGCAAGAGAATAAATTTGTGTTATTTTAAGCCACTTGGTTTGTCACAGCAGCAATAGGAACAAATCAGTCTTCCAGAGGTTTCTGCAGGCCCCTGAGCTGACCAGCCCCAGGGGGAACAGCCTGAGCCACCCCAGACCCACACAGGCATCTGCGGAGAAGCTCCTGAAGCGAGTGGCTTTGGGAAACGCTGGTGTGAAAACAGGACTCTCATGGAGGTGACCTCTCAGAACCTTTAAATGTGCTTATGTGTCTTAGTGAGCTTTCGAGAAAAGGTGTGTGCAGAGGATTTCGATGCTCTAACTATGAAACTTTTCAAGTGATGACTTGGTCATCCTGTGGTTGGGTGTTCTGTGAAGGACTAACCACTTCTACCCAGCCTATTCATCTTTATCCTGTGACCTCCTCTGCTCAGGGGCCAGCATTGCCTGGAGAGTGGCATGATGAAGGAACCCAGAGGACAAAGGCAGAAGACGACTTGGCTCTTACATTTCAAAAAGGCACAGTCTAGGTGCGCAGCTGATCGTGCTGAGCCAGAGCTCCCGCCTCTGCCTCTCTCTCTCTCTCTCTCTTCTCTCTCTCTCTCTCTCTCTCTCTCTCTCCCCCCCCCCATCCCCCACCCCCGCCCCGCCCCCTGCAATCCTCCAAACTGGCCAGGGGAGGGATGGTGGAGAGGCTGAATGAGAAAGCTTGCATTAGATTAGATTGTGTTGCTGGGAAAATGCAGTGGATTCTGCCCCGCCCCTACACTCACCTCTCAGCTGAGTAAGAGAGAGGGGAGAGGAGGAGGCATATATTGGTGGGAAAAAATTCTTGAACCTTAAATTCTGATGGCTTGAAAGTGGAAAAGAGCATCACCTTTCATTCTGCACTTATGCCTTGGGAGGCAGTGAGCTGCTCAGAGCATCCTGTGTGGCCTGGGCTGGCAGACGCAGGTGCTGCCTGGATGTCTGGTCAGGTGGGCTTGTGATCGCAAGACCTCTAAGGCAGAGGCCACGTGGCCTGACTTAGAGAGGGACAGCCTCAGGGTCCAGGGTGCCCAGCCTCGGCAGATTCCCTTACTCACATGTGGCCTGGAAATGGACTCAGGAATCACTCTGAATTTAGACACTGAAAATCAGAGATCACACCAGCTAGGCTGGGGAGGGCAGGTCCCTCCCACACTCTTATATTTAAGGCTCCTGGATTACTGTGTAACTTGGGAACCACTTGAAGTCCAGTAATAACCAACATGTAATTTCTAGCCCAGTGAAATTGGCAATTGGAAAAGCAATTACCTGGCAGACCCAAGTTTATGAATTGAGTGGCAAACCTGCTAGATATCTGAGTGCCTACTCTGCTCAGGTATCGAAGGAGAAAGCCTGGCTTGTCCCCTTCCCTCGACATACGCGTTATTGCTCACAGTCAGCGAAGACACTTGACAGCCCGACAGCTCTGCAGCCACTTCTGTTTCTAGATGAAAGTCTGCGTGTTGACCAGGGGCAGCACTCCTAACAGCGCCCTCTCCTAAGGGCTCTCTGCCAGCTCCTCTACCTCCAGGCTTGGTGGAACTGTGACCTGCAAGATTCAGAAGCCAAATTAAACAAGTACAAGCCAAGGAGGAATTGATAATTGGGCTTTATGAGTGTTGCAGGAACACAGGGAGCCTCGGGAAGAGTCGGGCGGGGAGTCTGAAGGCCACCAGGAACTCACTCTTTTGTGTAACAAATATTTATTGGTCACCTATTCCAATTGTAGGTGCTGGGGCTAGAGCCGGAAGGAAATAAACAAGGAGCATGCCATTCCAGAGCTGACAGCCTAGTGGAAGAGAAAGACAACCACAGATGGTGTTATATTTGCGAATGAAAAGCACCGTGAAGACACTGTAACAGGACAGTGGGATAGAGGTGATAGGCTGAGGGATGGGCAGAGGGTCGCTGGGAGAGCAACTCGGTGGAAAGACGAAGCCCTGTGAGTGTGAAGGCTCCGAGGGGGATCCAGCTTGGAGGGGCCCGGGAAAGGCAAGTGCCAGTAGAAGGAGGGAGTGTAGCAGGAAGGGCGGGGGCCGTCCCAAACAGGCATGCCAGCTAGAACCAGACGCTGAGCTTTCGTTCTAAGGCTGACGAAAGACACTGGAGGGTTTCAAGGCGGGGAGTGACGTGATTGGATTCATGTTTTTGAATGCTCGCTCCAGACCTCCAGTCAAGATGATGGCGTAGGTAAACCTTGTGCTTGCCTCCTCCCACAACCTCATTAAAATTACAACGAAATTATAGAACCACTATTCTTGAGCATCACTAGAAGGTTAAACAGAACTTCTGCAGCCAAAGATATAAAGCAACAGCCACACGGAGGCACAGCATGGACTGGTCCCCTTCCCACGAGTGGCGATTGAGACGATGTCGTGGCTGTGGAGGTCCCCTGAGGAGTGAGGGCTCCCAGCCTCACACCAGGCTCCCACCCGGAGCACCAGTGCCCAACATCCAGCTGTGAAAATCAGTGGGGCCTGCATCAAGGCGAGACGAGGGGCTGCTGTAAACCCAGGCGTCCTCTGAAAGGGACCACACACGGACTCACTCCAAATACTTGCCAAGCTCCAGAGAAGGGACAGCAGTTCGGAAAGCCCCAGGGATATATGGGGGGGAACTGAATTGTCTGGCTTCGGGGCGAGGGCTGGAGGAGCAGCTCTCTCCCAGACAGAAGTGCTGGCAGGTGCCGTTGTTCCTTGGTTGAACCCGCCCTCACCCCCACAGCCAGCAGGTGCAGGCGGGTGACAGATCACTGCTTACCCTGCCCAGGTGATTCCCTGAGACCCCACTCCCACTCAACTCATGCACAGGCTCGAACTTCTTTCAGCAGCTTTCTCTCAAACTACTGGCCTCAGGCCACACTACAGCCGTTCTTAAAATCTCTCAAAGGCCCACAACCCCCAAACAAGCAGCATCTGGCCTTGGTTGGCCTACCCTGCACCTCTTGCTAAGTGGCTACCAGCACTAGTGGCAATTAGCCTCGGTTTGCAGCATAGCTTCTTCCAGGCACTTCCAAGTCTAGCACAGGCAACTACCCAACACGGATCCCTTTGAGCCCTACCAGGTGGCCCCAGAACCAAGAACCCCAATGGCCAGCTTCAGACCACACCAGAGCACCACTCAATTTGCTTCACAAATGATACACGCCCAAAGGGTGGACTAGGCATGTACCAGACCCCCGTTGAAGCAAACCCTGCTTCATGGGGTCAGCCCCTACATGACAGCTCCTCCACTATAGTCATGGCTCGTCCTTAAAGCCAATAAACACGAGGGGCGATCCCCTTCATTAAAGTGCCAACAGCACTTAAGGCTCAATGACAATAGGAGGGCGCACACAACCCACACAAGGGGCACATCTGGAGCACCTGGCTCAAGTGACCAGGGGGAATGTGCCACTGGGACGCACAGGACACTTACTACACGAGGCCACTCTACCGAGCTCAGGAGACATAACAGCTCTACCTAATACATAGAGAGAAACACAGAGAGACAGCTGACATAGGGTGACAGACAAACATGTCCCAAATGAAAGAACAAAGCTCCAGAAAAAACACTATACAAAATGGAGGCGAGCAACTACCAGATGCAGAGTTCAAAACACTGATCATAAGGATGCTCAATGATCTCGGTGAGAACATCAACAAAGAGATAGGAAACATAAAAAAGAACCAGTTAGAAATGAAGAATATACTAACCAAAATGAAAAATGCATTAGAGGGGATCAACAGCAGATTAGACGAAGCAGAAGACTGAATCAATGATTTGAAAGCTTTGGTAGCTGAAAATGCCCAATCAGGACAGTGAAAAGAAAAAATTTAAAAAATGAGGATAGTTTAAGGAGCCTCTGGGACAGCAAGCATATTAACATTTGCATCATAGGGGTGTACCAGAAGGAGAAGAGAGAGTAAGGAATTGAAAACCTATTTGAAGAAATAGACAAAACCTCCCTAACGTGGTGAAGGAAATTAACATACAAACCCAGGATGCACAGAGCCCCAAACAAGATGAACTCAAGAGGCCCACACCATGACACGTCATAATTTAAATGCCACAGGTTAAAGACAAAGAGAGAATCTTAAAAGCAATGAGAAAAAGCAGTTCGCCACCTACCAGGGAGCTCCCATAAGACTATCAGCTGATTTCTTGACAGAAACTTTGCAGGCTAGAAGAGATTGGCAAGAAATATTCAGTGATGAAAAGCAAGGACCTACAACTAAGATTCCTCTACCCAGCAAAGCTATCATTTAGAATTGAAGGACAGATAAAAAGCTTCCCAGATAAGAAAAAGCTAAAGGAGTTGACCAAAATGATATTATAAGAAATGTTAAAGGGACTTTAAGAGGAAGAAAAAAAAAGATCAAAAATATGAATAATAAAATGGCAATAACTGTATGTCTATCAACAATTACTTTAAATGTAAATGGATTAGATGCTCCAATCAGAATATATAAAGTGGCTGAATGGATAAGAAAACAAGACCCACATATATACTGTCTCCAAGAGACCCACTTCAGATTGAAAGACACACAGACTGAAAGTAAAGGGATGGAAAAAGATATTTGATGCAAAAGAAAACACCCAAAACAAAAGCTGTGGTAGCAATATTTATATCAGACAAAATAGGTTTAAACAAAGGCTATAACAAGAGTCAAAGAAGGACATTTCATATACAGTAGTCAAGCTATGGAAGCAACCTAAGTGTCCATTGATAGATGATTGGATAAAGAAAGCTTTACATACATACAAGAGAATATTACTGATCCATTAAAAAGAATGAATCTTACCATTTGCAACAACACGAATGATTCTAGAGGGTATTATGCTAAGTGAAATAAATCAGACAGAAAATGACAAATACCAGATGACTTCACTTATATGTGGAATTTAAAAAACAAACCGAACTATAACAACAAACAACAACAACAACAACAACAACAAAACCAGAAACAGATTCATACACACGGGAAACAAACCGATGGTTGCCAGGTGGGAGTGGGGTTAGGGAGGTGGGTAAAAAATGGGAAGGGTTTAAGAGGTACAAATTGATAGTTACAAATAGTCACAGGGACGTAAAGCACAGCATAGGGAATACAGTCAATAATATCTTAATAACTGTGTATGGTGCCGGGTAGGTGCGAGCCTTATGCTGTACACCTGAAACTAATAGAATACTGTTATGGAAAAATCCCCAAAGCTCCCAAAATCAGACCAGTGAAAATCCAAGCAGTAACCAGAGAGAAAGAGAACTCAGTTTTTACGCTGGCGGTCCCCGAAGAGCCAGTGCTCTGAAGATCTGGACCCTCAGCTTGGGGGAAAATTTGCTTTCATATCACCCCATTAGAGTTAGGCTGATTTGTTCTCAGGTGATTGCAGGTTGCGAGAGTCGCTATGGGAGTTTAAACAGGAACTTAGGCAATACAGGTTATCTAGACAAAGCACTCCTAAGGGGAGGGTGAATCTGCATGTTTACAGAAGCAGAACAAAGAGCTGACCACAAGGTTAGCCATTTGGGCAGAAAATTCCTGAAATTTCCTCTTCAATATTGAATAACAACTGTAACTGAATAAAGAAAAAGGTCACTCCAGCTGCTCTACGGAGCGTGGACTGCTGCGCAGTGACTCAGCAGGGGAGCCCTGGGCAGGACAGAGGAGCAGCGGTGCAGCAGAGAGAGAAGGATGGCTTCTGTGCTTTGGCCTAATCAAGATGGTGACCCTGGCGAGCAGCAAGTGTGGCGGGGCTGTCAAGATCTTGCCTCCCGTCTGTGTCTACACAGCATCTGCTGCCGTCTTTTCTCTCTCCAAACTGGCTTCCTCTGCCCCTGCTCCAGCAGAGCATGGCTGCCCCAGTGCGGTCTCCCGTCCAAGCTCACGGAGGCGCCGGGTCCTCTTTCGGTCTTATTTTCTCTGAAGTCTTTGGCCTGTTCCTGGCTTCCCTTCCCAGGCAGTCCTGCCCCTGCCCAGCTGCTCAGACCGCTTATAGTCAGGTGCCCCAGGCCCCACTTGTTCAGGAGACAAGCCTGCACCTGCAGAAGGTTAATGGCTGACCTCACCTCCCCGGTAGAGCCCTGAAGAAGCCCAAGAACAAGTAAACCTGAGCGCCTCTCCCAGCTGCCCCTCTGGTCGTTAATTACACTTCAGTGACTCTCACACTGATCCCCTTCCCCACTTCCCACTCCATTGCTTCACCCAGACCTTCTCAAACTCACCCAAGTTGCACCTGGCACAAAGAAGATGTTAAGTCTATGTTTGCTGAACTACCGTGAAAGTCTTTGTTATCCGTCTAGTCTTACCTGGCTTAAGACAATGTAGTTTCATTTTGTCTGAAAAACTACACACAATAGTCTATAACTGGCTTTGATCCGAAGCCTGTTTAAGTACTGGTGCAAAATACAGGAGGTAGGTCTCATTTTTCTACTAAAATGTAAAAACCATGCCGAGGGTATGTTCTTTGATATCAGGCATATAGCATATTGAATCATTATTAAAATGCCTCTTGGACTCCTCACTAAGAACTTTATACCTGGATTTCCACAAAAGAATGCCATTGGTTACCTAGTCCTTTGATCTTGACTTCGGTGATGATAAGTTCTTTGGCCTCCCTCCCTTCCTTCCTCGCTTCATGTTAATTCACTGTGAGGTATGGCGTATTAAGAACACAGCGATGAAATGAACATGCTCTCTGCTTGGAGTCAAGTGGGGAGATCAGAAAAGCAAACAAGCACAGTAAAGCACTGAGGGGCCTTAGTAAGTGACGTATGAGGGAAGCAGCATGCTTGTAGTGACACGTAAGGAAGCAGCATGTTTATGCATGGGCAGGCAAGGAGATGTGTAAAGGATAGTCATTGCAGCCCTGTTTGTTTAGGGAAATGGGGAGAAGAATTGTGGTATGTGTCATCTAAAAAAGTACTCCGTAGCATTCAAAATAATGAACTAGGTCGACGGGTAGACTTACATGGGGAACTCTCAAAACCACAAAGCTGAGTGACAAATATCGCAGACAGGCACATACAGTGAAATTGCTTTACATAAATTTTAAAAAGTAAAAAGGTTCCATTTACTGTTGTAGGCATGGGCTTCTGTAGTCAGACTGTAAACATGGTCAGGAGGTTAACACCAAGTTCAAAACTGGCTTCATCTGAGGAGAAGGGGAAGAGAAAGAAATCTGGGAGAGTTTGAGAGGTATGTCATGAAGCACATATTCCAAAACGTCAGCGATGGTTAAATCCGGGTGGGGGGTACATGGATTTTGTTTTATTCTCCATATTTTTAGATATATTTTATATACATATATGACAGTAAATCAGCTTTGAGGTTTTAGTGTGAAAATAACCATAGACAAAAATATATGTGTGGAGTTTTAAAAACGTGGTGGGTCCGAGTTTGGGGAGAGGCCAGGGCTGAAGGGGGAGAGGTGGGGTTCGCCGTCCCCAAGAGCTGGGGTAAAGCCGTGGTGGGTGCGCTTGCCCAGGCCCCGTGCAGACCAGAGTCCTGATGCAAAGTGAGCAAAGGCCTTGGGAAACACTTATTTTTAAGGAAGGAGCTGGAGAAAGAGAAGACAGAGATGGGAAAAGGGGGAGGCTCAGAGCAGGAATGAAGACAAGGAGGGATGTGTGTCTACGAAAGAAAAATGTTTTAAAAATTATCATAAAAAATATTAGCTGCTCAGGGCGTAGAAATACAGGCAATAACATGGTGACTCCATATAGAGCCACCCTGAACCTCTCCTTGAATTAAATAATTGTCAAGATTTTGCCAAATTTGCTTCTATTCCCTTTTCTTTTCCTCCTTTTTGGCTTGCTGAAGTTATTTAGAGCAACTCCCAGACAACATGTTTGTCCATCCTTGCCAACTGCCCTCTGCAGGCCTACAATACCCGGACACTGAGGATGACCTTTAAAGAAAGGACGTGTCAGGAGCACTAAATGTTGCAGGTGACTTGGAGAGAAGAGGCCGGAGGGGCTTTCACGAAAGTTCCAGGCACCAGGATGGGGTATGTCTGCGGGTGCAGTGGGAGCTGGGGGAGGTGCTGGCCCTAGAGACACCTCTGGGCTTGGCAGTAAGAGTTCGTGAAGGGCCTTGGATAACCGGCTACAAGAAAGCAGCTCATATTTCAAAAAGTGCGATGGTAAAAAGGAGAAAAGAGGGTGGCATTGAGGATGGCAGCGACGAAGAAATTATTTTTAGTGCGGAGAGAGATCAATATTTTGAGGCTCAGATAACAGACATGAAAAAGGAAGTAAAATTGATGAACAAATTTTCACAGGAGCCGAAATAAATGAGAGAAAGGCTATACTGGGGTCAAATCTTCAATAATCAGGACTGAAGTTACTCAAACATCTAGAGGTGGGAGGGAAAAATGGTTGAAGTTCTTTGAGGACACTGAGTTTGCCCTTTGGGACATGAGAGTTTGGAGCTCCCTATGGGTGAAGAGATGAGGGGACAAGTCAGAACTGGGGTTTATTGAACAGCTGCTGCAAGTCAGGTGCATCCCTGGTCTCATTTACCCTCATTACACACTTTACAGCTCAGGAGAGTGGACTCAGAGATATTAAGCACTTGCCCACACACGCTGAGTAAATAGCAGAACTGCTCTCACCACAGGGCCCTTCCCCACAGCCCTGAGGGCCCTTTGTCCCTGAACCACAGGACGCCCTGAGGTGCCGCTCATCTTCTAGTAAACAGCCTGCTGGTTTGGCTCAGGCATGCAAGGCACCTGGAAACCTGGGTGGCGTGGAGATGGCTATGGCTGGAGGCCGAGGGACTCAGGAACTTTGAGGTGCCTTTCTGTTTTTCTTCTTGACTTATTATTGTGCTGGAGTTCCTGCTCCTGTCCCTCATTTGTGTATGTGTGTGTGTGTGGGGGGGGTGAGAATTATCTTCTCCCCTCAAGGTTCTTTCTAATACTCAAATCTACATGAGACAGATTAACAAGAGAAAATAACCAAATTTAATTACATTTATATGTATGGGAACCCCACATGCGAGAAAGTCAGAGCTACCACATACATTAGCATTTCAGGGACAGAAAATGAATGAGGTAGATATAGCATTCTGAGCTAAGATTGAGGTAGGCACCCTTGGGCTTCAAAGGGGAGGAAGATCATTGCAGGACCATAAGAAAAGCAGAAGTTCAGTAATTAATAGTTTGTCCCACCCTATATATAGGTCGAAAAGGTGTGTCTTTGAGTATATGTGGAGGTGTATAAATAGTGGAGGAGACACAGGTCTGAAGCATGTGGAGCTTGAAGCTACTCTGTGAAGAATCTTCCCAATTATCAGGCTTGTAAAACTGTGAGCAGCAGACTTGATTCTCATTGATAGAAAGTTTCTCCTGTCAGGAATATACTTGATAATGCAGCATATACAATTATAACCACATCACACATTGTTTTATTTTTTGATGGCAATTGCAAGAAATATAATTAATTGTACTTGCTGTGCTTTTAAGGCACAAATCAATAGTAATACTACATATAGTGAGTGTGACTATGTGTAAAGTTGCATCTTCCTGCTTTTTAGCTGTCAATAATGAAAATATTTCCATCAAGCATGCTGAAGAAAAATTGAATTACCTTTTACAAAAGTGTTGACATATGAAGAAACAATTAGAGCCCCAAAATATAGGATAAAAGTATTATATAAGTGTTTTAGTTAAGGAAAACATTGTTATTCTTCTGGATTGTTGGTGTTTGTGGTGTTTGTTGTGAAGACTTTTACATTTGAAATCATTACTTTTGTACCTAATTTTGTATTTGCAATTTCACAGTCTTGTTTCTTAAGAGGATGCACCCAACCATATAAGCTTTAGGCCCCGTGAAACCTGGATCTATCCCTAGCAGAGTAGTGAAGCCACAAACTGAAGTCACAGCCACTAAGTGGCCCAGTCAGATTCAAATCCAGAGTTGAAGTGCTGGACTCATGTTGCACCTCAGACTCCAACATGTACCCATTCGCCTTGTGAAAGTGCAGATTTTGATTTAATAAATGTGGGCTGGGGCCCCGATGGTACAACTCTGCTACTCTGTGGGCCACACTCTGAGGAGCCAAGACCTCTAAGCCGGTGTGCAGTTGGTTAGCCCTCACGCAGTGAAGAGGTCACTGTAATTGCTTCCTTATGAACAGGGTCTATATCACCCGATTCCCTCACTAACACTTCCTGTCCCCTCACTCCAGCTCTGGAGACATGTTTGGCATTAAGAAGTTTTTTGAACACCATGTTTCCTTCCAACTTCTCTCTTACACTTTTATGGAATTCTTACCACGGGCAGAGCATTTTCTGTGCCAGGGCATGCTCCATCTGGTGGATGAGAACACGGCCATTTAGGAAGGTCACGTTACTTGCTGGAGGCAGCAGGGTCAGTGGTTGAACTCGCATCTCCGGCCCCACTTACTTGGCAGTAGGTAGCTAAGTGGAGACTCAGCCCCGTGTCCCCAAGGGCATCCCCTTCAAGCCCCTACCCTCGGTAGAGCTGCCCACACTGCTCCTCCCTCCAGGTCCTCTCTGCCTCGGGATTGGCCCCAGACGCAGTGCCAAGAGATGCAAGGTGAGTGGGTGAGCGCTGGAGTTTCCAGTGTGACAGATCTGGCCGGGCTTTCTTCACCTTTGGGAAAGAGTTCCTTAGCCTCACTGAGGTTAACATCCTTGTCCATGAAATGGGCTTAATATGACTCAACTCATGGAGGTTTATGGGGAATAAATGAGGTGTCACATTACGAGTTACATGATTACTACTTGTGTTGGCACATAGCCAAGGTGGAGATGGTCATTGTCCCTGGGCTAAGCTGACCTTGGTGATCAAGTGGGTATTACTGACAGCATATACCCTGGACTTCTTCTTCCCGAAGTAGGTAAGAGCAGACTGCATTAGAACACACAGACATTTAGAAACATCTCCACCCCTGTGGAGTGCTGGGCAGAGGCTAAGGGCTTGATGGAAGCCCTTGTTCTCTGGCAGATGTCAGCTTTGCCTGTCTGACGCTTAGTATGTGTGCAGCTGTGCAGCAGGCTGACAGCCTCTGGCATCCTCTTCCTGTTTTAGTCTCCCCCAACACACCAAAAATCCCCAGCATGCTGCTTAATCACCACAGGCCCACCCGATGACAACACACTGTGGTGATTTTACTTATTGTCTTAGAGCAATGTTTTTTCAGAGACTTCAGATGTTTGTCCTGTGGATACATTTTCCACGAGAAAATGCCAACAGATGGGGATAGGCTGTGTTCCCTAGCTGTTCCGATCCTCTGGAATGGGGCTCCTGTTTATCAGCACCCCTTAGAAGGACATGGACCATAATGGCTGTGGACTCAGGGTCATTCTGCCTTGATTTCCTTAGCCCAGACTGTAGGCTCTGTAGTTTGACTTCCACGTCTAGGTGCAGCCTGGCCTGGATTTGGGTTATTTTAAGCTGCCCCTGCAATGCAGCTGCAAATCCAAAGAAACAGGAACATAAGACCTGCTCACCAGGGAAAATCTCGCTAAGCGCACACTGTCACTGGCAAAGAGAGCAGGCAGGCAGTATAATTACAGCCATTCCAAGAGATTCATTCTGCCGAATTGCCCCGTTGGGGGGCACCCCTCCCATTTCTCTTGGTACCAATACAATTAAAAAGAAAAAACTTATAATAAATTTTAAAACATCTCAGGCAAAAGCAAACTGTTTCACTTAGCTCCTTGGTTATTTGTTCAGGATTTTATGTATCTCATTAGAAATACCTTGCCTTGGATTGAAGCCCCTGGTCCTGCCCTTTGGGAGAAAGGGGGAGTCCAAGAGGAGAGGGAGGGTGTGACCTCATCTGGCTTCCATCATGTGAAGCATTAACTTTGAGATAACAACAGCACAGACTGAGCCTAGGGAATGCAATTTGCCCATTCACCTGCTTCTTAATTTGGTGTCTGAATCAACAGTGTTTTGGCCAGAAAGAGGGAGAGCTGTGGGATTCCTTTCCTTGGGAATCTTTGTTTAATGGCATCTGTTAGCGCTGAATGACAGACAGAGCCCTGGGCTCAAGAGGGTGAGCTCTGAAGCCTCCGGTCAAGGTGGCGGAACAGGTAACCGCCATGCTCGCTCCTTCCACCACTACAAAAATTACAACCAAACTACAGAACGACCACATTGAGAATCGCCTAAAGTCTAGCCAGACAGAAGCCCTATATCTAAGGCTATACAGAGGGGGCAGAGATGCAGAATAGGCTTGTCCCAACCCAAGTGTGATGGTTAAAAATCAGGAGGGATATCTCAGCTTGCAGAGGGCCCCCTGAAGGAGTCCAGGGTCTCAGCCTCCGCAGAGCACCAGCGCCAGGAAGAAAAGTCCCATCACTTCTGGCTGTCAAACCGTAGAGATTGTCACAATAACTGTATGTCTATTAACAATTACTTTAAATGTAGATGGATTAAATACTCCAGTCAAAAGATAGTGTGGCTGAATGGATAAGAAAACAAGATCTGTACACAGGCTGTCTGCAGGAGACTCACTTCTGACTGAAAGACATACACAGACTGAAAGTTAAGGGATAGAAAAGGTATTGCTTAAAAATGAAAACAAAACAACAAAAAACAAAAAAAGCTGAGATAGCAATACTTATGCCAGACAAAATAGACTTTAAAACAAAGGCTATAAAGGAGACAAAGAAGGACTCAGTAATTCCACTTCTAGGTATTTATCCTAAGAAACATAGAAACCTCAAACACTAATTTGAAAAGACATACACAACTATATGTTCATTGTAGCATTATTTACAATAGCCAAGATGTAGGGTCAAAGTCAGTGTCCATCGGTAGATGAATAGATAAAGAAGAAGTGGTACATGTATACAATGAGACATTACTCAGTCATGAAAGAGAATGAAATTTTACCATCTACAGCGACATGGATGAACCCAGAGGGTATTATGTTGAGTGGAGTAAGTCAGACAGAGAAAGACAAATACCATATAATTTCCCTTATACATGGAATCTAAAAAAAAACAAAACAAAACAACAACAACAACAGCAAAACACAAAATAAATAAACAAAACAGAAACAAACTCACAGATATAGCAAACATTGTGATGGTTACCAGATGGGAGGTGGGTTGTGTGAAGTGGAGAAGGGATTAAGAAGTACGAATTAGTAGTTACAAAACAGTCATGGAGATGTAAAGTATAGCATAGGGAATAAAGTCAATAATATTGTAACAACTATGTGCAGTGTCAGATGGGTACTAGATTTATCGAGGTGATCTTTCCTAAGATACATAAATGTCTAATCACTATGTTGTACACCTGAAACTAATATCATATTGTATGTCAACGTGTGATCAAATATAAAATTATAAAAAAAAATAAATAGAAATGAAGTTATCAAAAAAACTTTTAAAAAGTAAAAAAGAAACTTCCAATCTGTTTTCCAAAGTGTTTGTAACATTTTATACTCTTCACAGGGACATATGAGGGTTCTAGCCACACCACATCCTCACCAGTGCTTAATATTATTAATCTTTTATTGTTTGTCATTGTACTGGGTATAGAGTGGTCTTAATTTTCATGTCCCTAAACTAGAGATGTTGCACTACTTTTTGTGTTCTTGCTGCTCGTTTATGTGTGTGTATTCTTTTTGTGATGTGTCTGTTCAAACTTTATAACATTTGGGTTATCTTTTTATTATTGACTTATACATATGAGTTTTTGTCAGGTTTATGTATTACAAATATATTCTTCCAATCAGTCAAAAAAAAAAAGAAGAAGAAGAAGAATTCCATAACTCTGAAGTTCCTTCTAATAACCATTTCCACCAGTCTACCTTTACAGATTCCGAACTGGTTCTTCTGCTTTATCCAGTCATGTATTCATTCATCCATTCAATAAGCACTTATATTTTTTTATTATTATTTTTCTTTAAAGAAATTTTTTTATAGTGACATTGGTTAATGAATCAACAAGCACTTTTAAAATGTGAGCTACATGGCAGGACTGCCCAGGGCCCCGGGGATACTGCCCCTCGTTTGTGTGTGCGGCAGTGGGGTGCAGACAGGGCAGCCGGTGCTGCTCTCAGGGGGGCCCGGACCCATGGGGCATGGAGTGCACCCACTTAATCTAGGGGGGCAGATGAGGCTTCCTGGAAGGGAACTAACTGCAAACTACCTGGAAAGGAGCTTTGGTGAAAGAACAAAGATGTTTAAAGGGAGATTTTTGAAAGTGTGTCCAGTCGATGGACCATGGAAACCTCTTCCCAGTCTCCCGACATCTTTAGTGAGAGATCCATTTCCCTTGGGAGCATGGTGGGCTGGGGTATCTCTTGAGGATGCATAGGATGTGCTGACCTTTGCCTCAAAAAGGGCTTGAGCGGCGCCTGAGGCTGCTGTGGAGGCTGCTGCTCCCAGGTGAGCAGAGGCTGTTCGCAGAGCAGTTGTAGACAGCAACAAAGAAAGCGCACGAAGACCCGGTCACGGGAGCCCTGCATCCCTCTCATCTGGTCTGTCACTTGGAAGTATTGACTGAAGACCTGCTACCTGCACTGCTCTAGGTTCTGGGAGTACAGGCAGTGAACACATCTGGATCGCTGCCCTTCTGGACCTTTCTGTAATGCTGACGAAGGGGGCAATCAACAGACAAGTAAATCCACGGCATGTCAGATGGCCATGGACAAAGGCAAAGGAAACAGGACAGTGAGTGCAGGGGTGGGGTGGGGGGCGAGTAGCAGCTGACAAATGGCATCTAAGCAGACACAAAGGGAATAAACCATGCGGATTCCTGAACTTCGCGGGTTCTGGGCAGTGGAAATGGTGTCAGAGCCAAGGCTGCAGCGCGCTTGCCCTGTCCAGGGAGAGGCAGGAGTGTGGCAGGGGAGGCGGAGAGGGAGCTGGCCTAGGGGACGGAGTCCGAGCCAGACGAGGAGGCCTGGGCAAGTGGCATGATGTGACACGTTTAATGTGATCGTCCACTATCAGGTCAGTCTTCAGAGCAGCAAACTGGTGCCTAGCAAAGAAAAGTCAGGGAAACTGATTAAGCAAAACTATTTAAAGAATGTCTAGTATGAGCAGGGCATTTTGTGGGGTAGTTTAGTCCTTATCCTGAGGGAGCGAGCCCTCTGGGCCAGGGGAGACGACAACTCAGTGCAGGGCTGTACATCCTGAGGGTTCAGGGAGGTGCAGTGTCTCAGAAACGGAGCCCCGAGCAGGTAAGTCTGCAGGGACAGGTAAGAGGGCCCTCACTGTGTGCCCGAACTCTTCTCAGTGCTTTGGGTCTTCTTCTGGAGGTGGGGTGAGCATGCTTTGCTTGCTCGCGGGGTAGCCGAGGATCATTTTAGGCAGAGGCGAGCCACTCTGCTCTTTCCTGAACGGTTAAACTGGAAAGCACGATAGTCTAGTCTCGTTTGGGAGGAACTAAGTAAACATTTTCCAATAAAGCAAAAGTCAATAAGAAAAACTGAATCTTATTTATAAAACTACCTGTCAGGCTTTGCCACGGAGAGCGATCTCAGCCGAGCATCACAATCAACGATTTCAGACCACAAGCCTTGAAACGCCAGAGGGATAAGGTGGTGATTGCTTCAGTTAGCTATTGCTCCTTAGCAAAAGAGCCCCAAACTCAGCTCCTCAGGTCCTCTGGGCGTCTTGCCTGGGCTCACTGGTGCGGCTGCATTCAGCAGGGGGCTCAGCCCGGATGGGTGCAGCTGGGACGCTGGGTCCTCTGGGCCTTTCTCTCCATGCAGCACTGTTTTAAAATATAGGTTTTACTGCTAAACAGGCATGGTGAGGTCAATAGGTCAGGAGATGATCGCCCTTGAAAAAGCTCTTATGCTGAGAGTTTGCAAGAGAAGACAGCACGTCCCGCCCCGCCATGCGCTGGGGGAGCAACCGGTTCAGTCAGGGGTGGCGAGAGCCAAGCGACAAGGTAGGCGAGACGCTCCTTTGGGATTTCCATGGGAAGAAATGGGTACATGGGTAAGCAAGTTCAAACCTGACAAGTCGGAATAATTTCAGCAGTCTGGGGCATAGGGACTGTCTCTAATTGTCTGGTGCCTGGCTCCGAAGTGATTAGGGCAGGTGGATAGTGGCCCGGAGTATGAGAGCTGGATAAAGGAGGTGGTTGGGATGTGGGTTCTGGAATGCTTAGTTTTGCATACGAAAGTTGCTAGCTGTCTCTGAGAATAGGAGAAGCAGGCCCTCAGAGGCAGCAAGCCCTGCCTCAAAGCATCAGAATACAGAAAACAAAAGACATGGTGAATACTGCTCTCAGGGGCTCTCTCTCCATGGGGTCTCACTAAGGGGTCTAGAGTGACCTTTCTTAAATGATGACGAGGGCAGTTAAAGGGCAAGAGCAGAAGCCACAAGGCCTCTCTAAGGCCTGAGCTCGAAGGCACGCCACGTCAGTTCCGCCGTACTGCGCTGGTCACGGAAGTCACGGAGCTGTCCCAGCGTCACACTCTGCATGAGAGGAGAGGGACTCTTACTGTGCGGAAAGGGAGGCTTGTTGTAGCCCTCTTGGCAAACAATCTACCACAGACGATGTGCTTCTAGAATGTTGCCAGGGACTTTCTGGATCAATCGGATGCAAAAGGAAGGGCAGAAAGAAGTGGAGTTCCAGCTCACTTGCCTTTGCCGGTGTGTGGACAGGATGGAACTTTCTTCCTACAGTTGGTCCCAGCAACAAAGGTCAGTTGGGTGTTTGTCCAGAAGCCCACAGGGGCCTTTTGTACTTCCACGGGAGGTTTTGGCAAGGCTCTGAGTTGCTGTCCTTCGAACCTCCAAAGCCTGGCATCCAGGGGAAGTGCCTGCCTGCTCCTGGCCTGCTTAGCAAGAAAGTCTAGGGATTTTCGTTGGGCAGTTATGGCCTTAGCAGTAGATTCAGCGATAGTTGCCAGAGTTAAGAAATATTGTCTTCTCATGCATTCAGAGAGAAAAGACAAAAGGAATAAATAAAAGCTTCATGTTGGAGATGAAGATCTTGATTTGTGATCTTGGGAGAACTCCATCTCAAGAATTTGTCTGCTCTGAGGATGAATGTCTCTCGTCCATTTCAATTTTAGATCTCCAGCTGGTGCCAGTTCCAAGAGTCGGCAAGAATTCTTTTCAACTGAAAGATGTGGACACAAAGGTCAAGACCCTGAAGCCTGACTGTTATCTGGGTAGAGAGGAAGACCTGCTATGCTCCCTCCAATGAGGTGCAGTCAGTCTTTGTTCTAGTTCAGCAGTATAATCCCAAAGTTACAGCCACCTTGCTCTAGAGTACTTGCCAGGGCCCATTCTGTGCACGTCTGAAGATGAAGTACTCTTTGTGAAAGTATCAAAGTAAAATAATAACTGCCTATAAATTACAAAAAAAAATGGCCATGGAGCTGATGAAAGTTCATTTGATAAGGAAATTCAGTTATTTCTGTAGCATAAAACAATTTAAACTCACAATTGGACAATGAAGGTATGACAAATGTCTATGAATTTTGTGTATAAACAATTTCTCATTTAAATTGTGCTGTAGAGGCATATTTTGGGGTGGTATATTCTGCTACCCTTTAGAATATATACGTATTTGTTTCTTTCAGAATGCTTCCAAGTCAAAAGCACTTTGGCTTCCAAAATTCCTGCCTCTGTTTAGAATCTCAGGAGCCTCTCTGAGAATGCAAAATGAAAATATTGGCCTTTTGGTCATAGCACAGTCTTTGGGGTTTTCTCTTCCTTGGGGTCCAAGACTCAGACTCATGGTTCAATTTTTATGTTGAAACGGACATATGCTACAAAGAAAGTTAGGAAAGGGAAACTACACGGGATAGTATTTAAATAGTATCTTGATCTACAGAGATGAAAGCAGAGCTAATAAGTGGAAGTGTGAGGCTCAGACCCCTCACTCTCCACATCCCTGGGCCCTTTGTGAGACTGTGGAGTCCGCAGAACACAGACAGCCACAGTACTCATCCATAACATTTGTTAGGGAAAGGTGATGCACCACTCATAGCTAGTAGCACATAACAGGTGCTCAATAAATATTTGTGAACCATGTCCCCATATTTAACAATAGGTTTAATTTTTTAAAAGTACTAACTCTACCAGTGACTTAGTAAAGCTGAAATTAGAAATACGCATTTTCAAGATGTATTTTAATTGCTTTAGTCGTAGGGGAGAGGAGACAAAGTAAAAAGGATGGTGGGGAGAAGATGCGAGTGAGCCAGGATGAGAGGTCAAGAAAGGAATAGGTATGTTTAAATATAATGAAGAGGATTCCAGTGGTGTCAGTGGGGCAGGAAAGAAAGTAGATGAAGAGAGGAGGCAATGGGGTCTTAAAAAGTTTTTAAAAAAATAAGATAAACCAAATAAGCTGAAAGAGAAAATAGAATTGTTTTACCATTAATATCTCTAACTGCTTACTCCTAGAACAAAGAAAATGATTCAGTTTTCCACATTTATCTTCTAGTGAGCCATCTTACTAAATCTTATCTTAATTTTAATTTTTTTTAAACTAGTATCTCCTGGTTTTCTAAATATATAATCACAAATCGGCCAAAAAAAAAAAAGAGTTTTATATTATTTATATTTATTTCCATTTATATTATTTCCATTTTGCATTTGTTCTTTTATATTTTTTTATTTGCATTTGTTAGAACCACCAACAAAATATAATAACTTTCATAGAGAATTAGTCATGATTAAGACTGAAATTTGTAAAATACTAAAGAAAATCTAATAGAAAACATAGTTGATTCTAAAGCTAGTTTTTCAAATAAGTTCAATAAAAATAGATGTGTTGTGGCCCAGCCCTGAAAGACACGGACCACCAGAACTCAGTGAGTTATAGGAAACACTTTATTCAGCCAGCTGGGTCTGCCAGGGGTACGGAGACCCCAAATTAAGCAGCCCCGAAATGTAGAGGTAACAGGGTTTTTAAGCCAAAATCCCATTCTTCCTTCTGTCTAAACACAAAGAGCTATCTTTCTTCTCTTCATACCTGTCAACTCACAGGTCAGGTGCGTAAGCGGGGTACAGAAGCAGAAAGCTTGTTTAGAATGTTTTGTTTCCTATGGGTAACAGCCTATGTTTCTATGAGCATAGCCACGTTCTCATGGACATAGCCAAAGCAGTAATTTTTCCTGCAAGTAATAAATTTCTAGCAGTCATTTTCCAGGCCATTACAGATGAAACAAGTGTGATACTGATTAAAATTAGAAACAGAGGAGCCAAAGCAGATAAGATTAGAAAAGAAAAAGGGAACATAATAAAAAAAATCAGGAAAGTTTCAGATAGATATATGAATATTTACGGGCAACTCAATGGCAAACACCTGTTTTTTTGAAAACCTGGACAAAAATAATGATTTCCTAGGAAATAAATATTGTTCAAATTTAAACTCCCCAAAATGGTCACATCATAAAAACCCTATAAAATGTTCAAAAAATAAATTTAACAAGGAATGCACAAGACTTATACGAGACAATTACATCTTATCAAAGGACATAGTGTGATAAGGAGCATAATGACTTGCTAGAGCTGCCATAAAAAAAATACCACAGACTAGGAGGCCTAAACAAAAGAAATTCATTTCTTACAGGTCTGGAGGTGGAAGTCCAAGATCAAGGTGCTGGTAGGTTTGGTTTCTCCTGAGGCCTTTATTCTAGATTGCTGCCTTCTCGTTGTATCCTCACATGGCTTTTCCTCTGTGTGTATCCTTAATGCTCTTCTTCTTGTATTGGATCAGTGCCCACCCTTCTGATCTCATTTTACCTTAATTACCTTTTCAAAGGCATATCTCCAAATTTAGTCACATTGAGGGTTAGAGCTTTAACATATGGACATGATTTAGTCCATAAAAAGAGGACTAAAAGTGTGAATCTTACAGCCTTTCAGCAGAGTAATTTGGTAAAGTCTGTTAAATATGTTGAATATGGATTGGAGAGAAAAAAAATGGCATGGATAATAGAGACTCTGTTCATTCTTCTTGTGACCACATCAACATTGTGACAGAAGCAAGGAGTAAATAGCAAAGAAAATTGCCTGGGATCTAGATGAACAAGCCCTACAACTCGGGAGAGGAATAAGAAATCACCCTGCAAGGGGTGGAGGTAGGACAGGGTTAGGACGCGAGCTGCCCGATCCCCAGCGGCTGAGTGGGACAGAGGCCATAGCAGCAGCAGCTGGCAGCTGCAGACGCCTCTTAGAGGGGCCGTGGCCATGAGCGTACTTTTGTGGTGACAGACATGCTCACTCTGAGCACCAGCGCCTGGGTAGGCTGCTCTGGGGGCCCAGGGACTCACAGGGGGACATTGAGTTGTCGGAGTGAGGGCTGAGGTGAAATTCCCTCTGTAAAGAAGTGCTGGTGGTATCCATTCTTTCCTCTGTTGAGCCATCCTCCCCTCTCAGCATGCAGACTCAGCATTCCATAGCTGAGACATCATCACACTGGATAACAGAAGTCACTTCGCCCAGAGAATTCCTTGAAACCCTGCCTCCTCCAACTCGTGGCTGCACCCAAGCCACACACAGGTATGTCCTTGGTGAATCAGTTGCTCCTTGCTGAGCAGAGCCAAGACTCACACTGGTGGCAGCTGGCCTCGGTTTCTGGTGTGGTCTTCTTGAGGCAACTATAAGCACAGCATCTGTGGATTGCTTGCTGAATCTTAACAGGTGGCCCTGGAGGGGCACAGGCTTGGGGTAAACTTGGCCTGCAGCTGAACCCCTCTCAGGACTGTGCCACTGGACACCTCCTACAAAAGCTGCACTAATAAGACTGGGAGACTTATAGCTTTGCTTAGTACATAGAAACAGACACGAAAGGCAGCTGAAATGGGAAGACAAAGAAGCAGAAACCATATGAGAGAACAGAACAGAGATCCAGAAATAATGGAGTCAAGCAATCTAACAGATGCAAATTCAAAACATGGTTATAAAGATGCTCAATGAACTTTTGGGAAGTGTAGATAAATTCAGCGAGAACTTCAACAGAGATAAAAAACATAAATGGAAATGAAAATGATAAAAGGGAACAGTCAGAAATGAAGAACACACTATCTGAGATGAAAAGTATATTAAATGGAATAAATAAAGTGAATAAAGAAGAGAACAGAATGACTTGTAGAGAGGATGGGGAAGCTAGGACGCTCAATCAAAATGGCAAGTAAAAAGAAGTCAAGACTATAATAATAATTTAAGGAGCCTATGGGACACTATTAATGTAAAAATATCTGTGTCATGGGGTACCAGAAGGAAAACAAGACGTTGAAGAGCTATTTGAAGAAATAATAATGGAAAACTTCCTTCACCTGGTGAAGGATATAAAACCCAAGGAAGCTCAGAGAATCCCAAAAACCAGGATAAAGAAGAGGCCCACCCAAGACACATTGTAATTAAAATGCCAAAGTTAAATACAAAGAGAGGATCTTAAAAGCAGCAAGAGAAAAGCAGTTGTTACCTACAAGGGAGCACCCATAAGACTGGCAGCTGATTTCTCAAAAGAAACTGCAGGACAGAAGGGCTTGGCAAAAATATTCAATGTGATGAAGACCCAGGATCTACAACCAAGAATACTTTATAGCAAAGCTATCATTTAGAGTCGAAGGACAGATAAAGAGCTTCCAGACAAAAATAAGCTAAAAGAATTTATCATCACCAAGCCAGATTATAGGAAATGTTGGAGGGACTTCTTTAAGAAGAAAAAACATGTATCAAAAAAGGAATAAAGAAGGTAACAACTACATTTCTATCAACAAGTACCTCAAATGAAAAGAATTAAGTGCTCCAACCAAAAGATAGAGTGGCTGAATGGATAAGAAAACAAGACCCTACATATGCTGCCTACAAGAGACTCACTTCAGATTAAAAGACACACACAGACTAAAAGGGAGGGAATGGAAAAAGATATTGCCTGATGGACCTAGAGGATATTGCGCTGAATGAAATGGGTCAGATAGAGAAAGACAAATATTGCATGATTTCATGTACATGTAGAATCTAAAGAACAAAATAAACAACAAAAACAACAACAAAAGTGACAATAAACTCATAGATACAGAAATATTTTGAAGGCTATTAGATGGGAGGAGGTTTTGGGAGAGAAAGCGTGGGGCAGATGGTTAATAATGTAATAAAAATGTAAGGGAGAAAAAGGGTACTAGATTTAGTGGGGTGATCACTTTGCAAGTAATGTGGATTTCTGATCACTATGCTGTACAACTGAAACTGGTATATATTATTGCATGCCAACTATAATTGAAAAAAAATCTCATTGAATTGTACAATGTAAATAAAGCAATAATTGTCTATTATATTTCAATAAAACTGAAAAAATAAATATGTTAAATATGTTTATATATATATACTTTCTCAGTAGCTAGAAAACTACAAATAAGAAAGACATATGTCCAAGTATGTTACTATAACACTGTCCCCTAGTGGCAAACACAATGTAAATGCCCATTGGTGAGATACACATCCTCAGAGGCTATGCGCCATGAAAATTAATGAAATAGAGCTGAACCAATTTACTTGGAGGGGTTTCTGTTACATGCTATTGTGTAAGAAAAGCCAGATGCAGAAAAGTATGCAGAAGGTGATTATAAACAGTGATAATGCAAATCTTTTTATTTTATTTTATTTTATTATTATGAATTTCAAGTATACAGTACATTGGTTAGACATTTATATAGTTTATAAAATGATTCCCCCCCCCCAGTTTCTCTATCTTTCCTCTTGCCGTCCACCTAGCCATTACATTGCATTCCCTATGCCATGCTCCCCCTCCCTTGACCATCTGTCAACTACTGATTTGTACTTCTTTAACCCTTCACCCCTTTCTCCCAGCTCCCCAGCCCCGCTCCCCTCTCGCCATCATCAGATTGTCCTCTGTATTTGTGAGTCTGTTTTTGATTTCATTCGTTCTTTTTGTTCCTTAGATTCTGTGAGTGAAATCATATGAAATTTATCTTTCTCTCTCTGACTTATTTCACTCAGCATAAACCTCTAGGTCCATCCATGTCGTTTGCAAATGGTAGGATTTCTTTTTTTTTTTTTAATGGCTGAGTAGTATTCCATTGTATATATGAACCACAACTTCTTCCTTTCCGATCACCTGGTGATGGGCATTTAGGTTGTTTCCATGTCTTGGCCATTGTGAATTGTGGTGGAGAAGGGAGACCGATGTAACACGGTGGGGAAGGACAGGTTGCAGAGGTGGAAGCAGTAAAGAGAAAATCAATTTTGAAAAGGCACCAAGTAAAAATACTGTATTTTTAATGATCGCCTTTTATTAGTTATGTAAAATTACGTACGTGTGTCTATGGTTAGCGATATACGTAAAATCAAATTGGAAGAAATAAATCCAGTCCTGTCACAGAAAGCCAGAGGTGGCTGGGCATTACAGGGTTAAGAGATGCCTGGGAGGACAGCAGTCAGGTGAACAGGGCCAGCTCAGCCACCACTCAGTAAGCTGCCCTTTGTTCCCCAGGGGCCCAAAAAGCTTCCAAAATGGGAGGAGAAGGAAATAAGAGATTGAGAAGCTGATGGAGTCTTCAAGGATTTACTGTCCCCAGAAGACTCACATTTTCCCTCATGCTGCAGTCTGGTTGTGGAAAACAAATACCTCTAATTCCCTTTAAGTAGGCTGGAAAATGAGCCACATAAGGCTATGCATTACTGGATTAATGTGAAGGAAAAGGCTCTAAGCCAGAGACTTTCAACAAAAAAACATCCATTGTCTGGAAAGTCCTCTCTGACCTGGTCAGGCTCTTAGCTAGTAAGATTGGTTTACAGAATTGATGGACTTAATTTTTGAAATGCAAAGATTTTACCAAGGTTATCACTTATTATTCAAAGAAAAGTAAAGGGAAAGAGAAAGAAAGAAAAGAAAGAAAAGAAAGAAAGAAAGAAGAAAGAAAGAAAGAAAGAAAGAAAGAAAGAAAGAAGGAAGGAAGGAAGGAAGGAAGGAGGAAGGAAGGAAGGAAGGAAGGAAGGAAGGAAGGAAGGAAGAAGAAAAGGGAAGGAAGGAAGGAAGGAAGGAGAAGAAAGAAAGAAAGAAAAAAGAAAGAAGAAAGAAAGAAAGAAAGAAAGAAAGAAAGAAAGAAAGAAGAAAGAAAGAAAGAAAGAAAGAAAGAAAGAAAAGAAAGAAAGAAGAAAGAAAAACTAAAATCAAAAGGTTTGAATCTCTGTTTACCTGGATTCTCCTTTCCCGGTCTTGTGGCTCCATTCTTTGGAATTCCGCAGCCTACACCATCTAACAATAGAATCATTGCTCAGGTAATTGCCAAATGGTTGCCCAGGTTAGTTAGTTATGGTGTTTATTGAGTAACTCAAGGAAGTATAGCCAACAAACCACCAGGTGGTGAAAGCATTTTCACTGTCAACTGTCAAGTTTCTCCAAAAAGACCACCAGAAAAACTTATATTAAGCAAAGCAAGATTATTAGACTTACTGCACTAAGGGAGCACACCACCTTGCAGAGTCTAAGTAGAGTTTGAGAAGGGGAAAATAAAGGGAAGGCCTTAAAGGAGTTTCATGTTTTGAGTGATTTTAGAGTAGGTCTTACAAATGAGGAACCGTTGGAATTGTGTGGATTTTCTAACATAATTGCTTTGGATTGATGAACACAGTAAATGAGGCTCTTGAAGCTAGTGTGGGAGGAGCCAGCTAATAATAGTCCTGATAAGTTAGTTATTTTTAGTTGGTTAGCAATTTTATCTTCCAGAAACAAATACTTCCCTGAGCAAGTAGCTAAATTATTTTTGCTTACTCTCAGGATTATTTAACACAGGAACAAGAAACTATGTTGGTTTTAGTTCTCACACTTGATTATTTGCCAGCCCGAAGTTTTTAAGAATTAGTATTAGTATTAATTAGATTAATATTAAAGTTAATTAATGGTTAATTAACTTCTGCAGATGAGATGTCATGACAGTAAACTTGAAGATACTACCTGAAGTCTTTGCTTGTAACGGAGTGTATTGTAATAACTGACTTGCAATAAGAATGATACACACGAGTCAGAAATCTTTATATCTGTAGAAAAAGGTAATCTATTTAAGTGGAAGGGTTAAGAGCACTGGTTCTGGAGATACACTGTCTGATTGTAAATCCTAGTTCTGCCATTCGTTAGCTGTGTGACTTTGACTAAGCCATTTAACAGCTCTGTTTTTAGTTTCTTCATCTTTAAAATGAGAATAAGTACCTGGAATGATATAAGTACCTCAAGTGTTTTGAGGATGAAGTAAGTTAATCCTATGTATAGCATTTAGAACATTGCCTGGCATATATTAACTATTCAACAAATGTAAATATTATTGCTTAATAGCTTGACAGTTAAGTTTTTTAAAATGAAAACTATTCCTCCACCTACTGGCTCTTTAACTCCAACCCGTCCCTCAGAGACTCTTTCCCTTTCTGCAGTCTTCAGTCAATTGGATACTTGTCACCTGCATCATTCTTAGTCTCTTCTCTCAATCGCCATGTCACTCTCTCAAACTAGTGTCCTGAGGGTAAAAGCCTGACAGCAAAGAAAGGATAATAATGGGTGGATGCCACAGAAGGTCCAAGCACCTGCTGGGGAAGCTGAACATGGAGAAAGAAACTTCTGAAGATTAAAAGGGTCTTCCTTTAGGGAGTTTTGGAGTGTCCAAGTATCCTCACGATCCCTAAACTCTTGTTTGGGACATAAGACAAGCTTCATATAGGACCCTCGCCATATATATATTTAAATTTATGTGCATCTCACTTTTTTATTGAAATATAATTGACACGTAACATTATAGTTGTTTCAGGTGTACAACATACTAATTTGATATATTGCAAAATGATCGCAATAGCCCAGTTGGCATCCGTCACCATACACAGCTATAAAAATTTTTCTTTTGATGAAAATCTTCAAGATCCACTCTCCTAGCTACTTTCAAAATGCAATACAGTGTTATTAACTATAGTCACCATGCTGTATGTTATATCCCTGGTACAACTTATTAATAGATCTTTTTCAATTTTATTTTTAATTGAGATATAATTGACATACAACATTATATTAGTTTTAGGTGTACTACATGATGATTTGATACATGTTTATATTGCAAAATGGTCATCACAATAAGTTTAGTTAACATCCATACCACACATAGTTATAATTTTTTTCCTTGTAATGAGAACTTTTAAGATTTGCTTTCTCAAATATACAATACAGTATTATTAACTCTAGTCACCATGTTCTACATTACACCCTGGAACGAATTTATCTTATAACTGGAAGTTTGTACCTTTTGACCACCTCCACCCATTTTGCTTCTCCTCAGCTCTGGCAACCATCAATCTGTTCTCTGTATCTATGAGTTTGATGGGGTTCTCAAAAAAAATATTCCACATATAAGTGAGATCATATAGCACTTGCCTTTCTCTGACTTATTTCACTTAGCATAATGCCCTCAAGTCCCATGTTGTTGCAAATGGCAACATTTCCTTCTTTTTTATAGCTGAATAATATTATCACACATTTTCTTTATCCATTCATTCACCAATAGACACTTGAGTTTTTTTGTGTCTTACCTATTGTAAACAATGCTGCAATGGCCATGGGGCTGCAGATATCTTTTCGAGACAGTGACTTCATTCTCCTTAGATAAATACCCAGAAGTGGAATTGCTGGATCATATGGAAGTTCTAGTTTTAACTTCTTGAAGAACTTCTATACTTCCCTTGCCATATTCTTAAAAACTCTTTGTTCTCATTGGATATCTATTTGTTTGACTTGGTTTCAGGTTGGGCAGAGACCCGAACTGGTTTCCTATGTTTGAGTAATAAGCATCTGTTTCTAAGACTTCTAGTTCCACAAGATCAGCACCTGAATGTTGATATTCAAAGGGAAGTACCCCTCAGGGATGCCTCCTTCTGTAAGAAGACTACGGCTGACCCAGAGCCCAGATTCTTTACAAGTTATTCAGTCCATAAAAATTTTATTCTACTATAATTCATAGGAAACTGCTGATTTTATACTTGCCTATTTGTGTTTTTCTATGAAAACTGAGTAAAAAGGGTTAAGAAGTGTCAAATTCAGACACCAATCACAGATGGTCTCTTCCTGTGATCAGGAGAGACAAACGTTTTTGTAGAGGCCCCTAACAGACTGTACTTCAAATCTTATTGGACAAGAACAGGTCAGGTGCTCATTCCTAAACCTGTCAGTAGGAAGAAGGTGGAATTACTGTGGTTGACTTTGGTATGGAATAGGAATCATGGAACCAGCCACAGACACTCCTATGAGCATCTGCTACACCCAGGCAGCGTAAGCGCTGAAATATTATTTCATTTAACACCATAACTGCCCTACGAACTAGGTTATGATTTTCCACACTTTGCAAGCAAGAAACAGAGGCTTGACAAGCTTCAGCTTCATCCTCATCCTCATCCTCATCTTCATCAAGCACTTACTGTGCTCATGGAGGTGTTCTTCATGCTTTACATGTATCAGCTAAGTTAATTCTCACTATACCCTTTGAGGTAGGTTCTACTGTTAGTTCTTATTGTAGATGAGGAAACTGAGGGACACAGAGTAACGTGTCAAGCTCCCACAGCTAGCCAGGGGCAGAGTCAAGGTTCAAGCTGCAAAGTCTGGCTCCAGTGTCAGGACTTCACCACACACACTGAGGTCATACAGCTGGCAGGTGGAGGTGTCAGGAGGCAAACGCAAGCTGGTCTGCCCCTTGTCTCCAAAACCTTAATCTACCCTCTCTCCCTTGCACCATACATAGTGCACTGCTTTAGGGGCATCGAAAACACATTTCACATGGTAATTCGTTTAATTATCAATGTTAACTGTATGAAGTACAGTACTGTATGGAAAAGAGAGAGCTAACCTTGGGAGCAGCTAAACAAAGTCGCAGAGTTGATAAAGGCAAAAGCCACCCCAAACTCAGGTCCTGTGACTCCAAGGACTATCATTACCACAACTTCCCCTCTTCTGACCTCCCATCTTGGGATAAATGAGATCAGTCCTTAGTCTTGTACACCATCCCATACAGGTTATGGACATTTTCCTTATTACTGTGGGAATTTAGGGGTACGGACAGTAGGTTTTTCCACAAGCAAACCGTAACTGTGGCAAAATTCGGGCCTGAGATTGCATCATTCTCTCCATTTTTACTGGTGCTATGTGAACACTGGCCAAGAATCAATAGTGGTTAAATATTTGGTATCACTAATTGATAGTGATTAAATACCCGCTGCTCCAGGATGCAAATGTTTCCCCATCTTCTAGCTTAAAAAAATGACAGAACATATTTGTGCTTTGGAATTATTTACAAATACTTTTGGTTACAAAAAAAGTAAAGGTAATTGATTTGTAGTTTTATTTTTTAAGTAAGCAGAAATAGAAGTTTTTAAAATTAGGATTCTGAAAGGAAGAGGATTAATGTACAAGCTTAATAAAAAGGGCTTTACCTTTTAAAACAAAAAATATAATATAAAATAAAAGGAGCAAATATAAAATGGCAAAAAATGAATGTCCCAACAGGGCTTTAGTGGGTGAGGGGAACTCACAGTTCTCTCAGGCCAAATGAAGACACAATCAAGTATCAGTGTCAGCTATATTATAAACTGCTTATAGTTTTCCTTTTCGTTCTTAATGAAAAGTTTATAATATTTACGCTTGCACAGAACAAATAGAACCGCTTATTTTTCGCCATTTTGTGGAACCACTTTTCTATATTCTTGGAAGTTTTTTCATAGTTCTGATAGTTCTTGTCTTTCCACCCATGCCGCTCTGATGTTCCTTCAGCACTTTTATAACTTCCGGGTCAGCTCACAGATGAGACTGAATTAAGACATGTTTTGGCCATGTTTCGGTATTTCTACATGTCTAATTTTGAATTCTTATGAAGTTAATTTTTGCTCTAGCAACTTACAAAACCAGAGTTAAAAAGCAAGTTAAGGAAAATCATACAGGATGGTAATGCTTCAAAATGCTAGTTAAGATCAGAAAATAGACTCACCTTACATTTGGGGATAATGTAGCTTTTTCTTCCAATAGAAATGGACATGCCAGCCATATAAAGGCCCAGCAGTCCAATTTCAAAATGTCACTAAGCATAATTTGGCAATGTCTATATTAATTGTTGAATACACCAAGGGTAACTAATTACACAGTCACAGAATCTCAGGCACAATGCTCAGCACTGTATTAAACAGTTAGTGAGGCCTCGGTGAGGAAAGGAGTGGCTCCTTGTGTAACCCTAATGAGATCATAGACTCATGTGTTCAGTCCTAGAACAATGGCACAAGGAAATACACTTCAGTGGTATAGAATAATTTTAAATGAATTTTCCTTTATGACTTTTCTTTACATGCTTTAGTCCAATAAGATGAAAAACAGATTTAATGATAACCTACTCTTACTCCATGCAACCCCTGACGGACATCACATCCTGTTTTCTTTTTGTCTTTATCTTTTTGCACCCCTACTCTTTGGAGCTTCTCATTCACTAAGACCTTCTCAGCCTTTTCCAGCCTTGGAAGCTTTCGCTCCCTCTCTCAAACGTTTCTCTTCTCCCTCTCTCCCCTCTGTAAGATAGATTGATTCCAAGTTCTTCCATTCCTCCTCCCACCTTTCTAGATTTTCTTCATTTTCCATTCTCTGATTAAAAAAAAATCATTATCGGAAAAAATAGTAATAAAGTGTCAAGGAGCATCTTATTCTCTATACCCTTTCAGGCTCTTAATGTTAAACCTATCCCTGGTGAGTGACAATCTGTCCTGTTTCTGAAGCATCAGAGGAGGGATCGTTGCATCCTTTCCAGGATAAAACCCCAGTTACTGCAGCTTCCACACCCTTCTTGTTGACGTGTGTAGTTACCTAAGCACAACCCAGAATACCTGCTATTGAATCGCAGTCAGCTTCCTTCTTCTCAGGCGAAGCGATCTGTCAGTCTAATTTCTCACCATAAACCTCAATCACTGTAGTCCTTTCCAGTCTTCCTAGACTTTTCAGTCTTCCTAGACTTCTTCAGGTCCCATTAATCAGCAGGACTCAGGGTTTTCTCATGGCACCCATGGGACTGTGGAGCCTGTTGCCTAAGTTTAGAAGTGTAATCCTACTGGAGGAAAAAAAAAATAGTCTTGAAGCATTTCCACATTCAGATCTCTCTTTTTAATCATTGGTATTTGTTTACTTTGTCTGTTTTTAATTTTTTCACCAAAGTGGGATGCTATTGGAGGTAGTTGTGGGGACCTACTTTTGTGTGTGTGTGTGTGTGTGTGTGTGTTCTTCTTTGTCGCTTAACTTTGTAAAACAGAAAGTATTATCATTACTTAATCTCTTGAATGGCTCAATCAAGTTTTAAAAAACAATCGATTTTTATTTCCACATACTTTATTATTCCCCCCCCCCAAATGCTTTAATACTATAGGCCCATGCCTCAGGGCAATAACATCCAGGGAGGAAAATAATGATTATAAAAGTCTCTTTAAGTATTTCAATTGATTATCAGTCCTTCTTTATTCACAGTTTAGCTTAGAATTCTGACTTATTTAGGGTAGAAGAAATTGAATTTAAAAATCAATGATCTAAGAGCTTCGAAACTACTGCGCCCGCCTACTACTTTCCAGAAGTAAGCACCCATGGAGACTGCAGACTCCGCTATTTATTACCTATACTTGTTCTATAACGTCCTCCAACACATGTAAGCTTGAAAATGTAAGCTCCACAACTATGCTGGCCACCCATCCTTGCCCCCTAACCCAACAACTCGTGAGCCCAGGCCGAGGAGGGAGAAAGGAGTACTGAATTCCAGGTGTTAACGAGAGGACATTTGGAGCATCAGACTCTTTCTGCTCTCAGTGAGGGTGTCAGCTGGAAGCATACACAATGACTTGACACCCTGTTTTATTTCCTCCTTCCTTGTATTCTTTAGAAAGTCCTTCCTGAACTGCATTGCTGGGCTAAATGACCCTTCCACACATGCTAAAGCACCATCTGTAAATCTCTTTGGTCACCGACTACATTCTGATGAAATGCACGGGGCAGAGGGGATCTGAAATTCCTGGTGGAAATAGGAGTGTGTGTGTGTGTGTGTGTGTGTGTGTGTGTGTGTGTGTGTAGTGGGTGTGTGAGAAGGCGAAGGACACATATTTCATTTGCCTTTATAGAACCACCACTCATTTTAACTTCAACCCATGTTCCAAATCTTCTTCTGAAGTATAGAAACCTTTGATCATTCCATTCTCTGCTGGTAGGTTCTGATGACCCTGGGAACACCAGCAATTAGTCATCAGCGATGCTCCCAGTCCCTCGTTTGATGGGTTGCTTCTGTGAACAGCGGCATCCGGTCAATTGGTCATGTGCGATGGCGATTCTTGTTCCTAAGGACTTTTTGAGATTGAGGAATAGAAACCCACTTGAGCAAACGTAAGAAAAAAGGAGAAAGGCTTATAAGGACACTGAAATATCTCATTGAGCAGCCCAGCCATGGAAGATCAGGGACCGGAAGGCAGGGTGCTGCACGGAGCCCAGGGATGCTGTCCCACACCATTCTGCTTCTCCCGGCATGTTTTGTTCTTCTGTCCTGCTGTTTCTCAGCCGCATGAACAGGAGTGGTTCTCTGCCAAGAGCTCCTGAGTTCACAGTCTCTTTTCCATGAGCCGAGGCTGGGTGTTCTCTGTCTCCTGCACTGGAGGGCCCCGTTCAGCCCCAGCTTCTTATATTCCCACGGACTGAAAAGGTTACAAAATGGAAAAATCTTTTTAACAAGGCTTGAAATTTTAAAAATCATTTTTGTCTGTTGGCATTTGTGATCTGTGGGAACCAGAGCCAGGCCTCTCTTGCCAGGCTAAAGGAGGTTTACTGTAAACCTTAAATTCCGGGAATTTCAGATTACATGCAAATCAACCCTTTGTTAGAACGAAGAACAAAACCAGGAAGCCCAATGTTACCGCTTTTATATAATGTCCTTTTGGAAAATGTTAAACAGAACTAAGAGCTACAAATATCATATTATATAAATTTAATATATAACAAAAAGAGGCTTTATATGGAGAAAGAGTTATTCGATACATTGTAAGGAAATTCCTAATTAGCAATTCAGAAACATATCTCTCTTTATGTACCAAATACTAATTTAATTCTATATACATTGAAAAGTTACATACTTAAAAATAAGCTATTGAAGGGAGAAAAATCAGAAGAAAATAGAAGTGAATATTTACCATATCTGTGTATTGAGGAGAACTTTCTATGTGTAAATTTTCAAGAAAAACAAAACAAAACATAACTGTAAACTTTCTAAAAATTAAAAGTGACCATGGTATAACAGAAATAAAATTATACAACAGAACTTAAATAACACAACAAATAGCAGAGTGGGAAAAGAACTTATAGCAAACAAGACAGGAGTTAGTATAATTATCATGTAAGTACTTCATACAAATTGGTAGGAAACATGCTTAAAATCCTGTAGTCTAATAAATAAGGATGTGAACTAACAATCCATACGAGAGGAAATAAAACTAGTAAACAGCCACCAGAAAATACAGTCTCACAATCAAATTAACACAAGTTTAAAATTCAAGATAGGCATCGTTTTCACATATATGCACTTTAAAAAAAGTGGCAATACCAAAGTTAGTGAGAGGGTAGAGAAACTAATTCCATTTATACAGGGTTGGTAGAATGATCAATTAATACAGACACATCTGAAAATAATTTGGGGAAATTTACTCCATGACTCACTATTTCTAATATTTATAATGATATTTATAATGAAGAAAATTTAAAAACAATATCAGGTTCAGTGCTGGTAGATGTGCTTAGTAAATGATGGCCCACAACTTCTATAAGCCAGGGTCTGGGCAAGGAGTTGAAGATACAGACAGACCAGGCAAAACCTCTGAGCAGAATGGCGTATATTATATGAGATGGAGCGGGGAAAGCCTGGGAGCAGACATTTATTAAGAAACTACTATGTGTTTGGCATTCTACAAACATCACATTTAATTCCCTGAGGTCCTGAGCCATATAATACCTAAGTGATAAATTCAGGCAGGAAGAGGCCACCAAAGAGGAGTCATACAACCGTGCCACTCATACTCTGCATTTTTGTCATCCTTCTCTTTCCATCTCTGGTCTTCAGACTCTACCTCTCAAATTACTCTGGGGAACAATGGTCAGTGTCAAATTTGGCTAGGAAAAGGGGTTTTTAGCTTCAGGCTTCCCGCCAACGAAAGCTCCAATTCCCTGTGTGGCAGAAATTCTGGAGCCGCACCCAGTTAAGAATTCCACAGCTTTTTCCTCTTAGCAGTCAGAGGAATCCTTTCTCCCTGCTCTTTCCCTCCAGCTTGCAGCTCTTGCTCGCCAGGGTAACTCTGCCAGCAAATGTTGCTATTTAACAGAATACCATCTCTCAAGCTAGTTGGGTTATAAATAAAAAAGACATTTTCACATCCAGAACATGCAATCAAAGAAACAAAAACCTTGAATGGTTCCCCAGCACCTAATAACAAACTTAGACACAGAAAACGGATTTTCCATACTCGCTATTACCTGCTTTCTTACCACTCATTAGGCCCCCAAACATCATCTCCATTCCATCACATTCCATTTAATAAGCCACTCAGGAGGCAGTGACTCAATTTTAGAAATGAAGCTAGAAGACAAGACAATAATAAAATCAGAGCATGCAAATTTAACAGTAAATAATAACGTAAATGCAAATGACGTGAAAAGAAGTGAACTGAGTATTAACCAAGACCCAAACAGAGTAATCTTTGTAGCACGTGTAAGTCCATACATATGTAATGATCATTAAGAACCTGACAGGATTTCTGGTACTCTTGATTAAACTCAGTTTACGACTTAGCTTCAAACTGGTGACATGTATGCTAATGAAATTATTTCACAACTTCCTGAATCCCCAGCCTTAGAGGCCAACAGTGGTCTGCTGACCTAACTCCAATTGAAACCTCAGCAGGGACTATTAAAAGGGAACATAATCTGGGCAGAGGTCAAGTGTTTGAGGTCTCCGGAGGATGTGGGGGATGTTCCGCAGCCAAGAGGCCATTGCTCTGACAAAAGGCTCCTGGCCGCCCTCTGGCTCCTTCTTTCCCAGGGCACCCCTAGAGAGCTTGCCAAGAATAAACTAGAAGGAGAGTACAGGGCTGAGGATAAAAAAGAGGTAGTCAGAGATGCCCCAACTAAGACAAAGAGATGGTGCTAGGGAACAGCAGCCCCGCTGACCAGAGGTGGGCAGTGAAAAGTGGCTGGGAAAGGATTGCCTTGGGCGGAAGACCTGAGATGGAGGAGGGGCGGGGAAGGCTTTGGTTTTAGAGTCCGAGCCTACTGAGGAGGAGGAGGAAGCTGTCTACCACAGGTGTCCTAAGTGGGGGGCTTCGGTAAGGGGTGTCTCGAGTGGTTTTTCCACAGACAGTGCCAGTGAGCCTTACAAGGAGATTGCATTTGGACGGACATTGGGGAAGCGTGTGGTCACCCCAGGTGAGCACCTCTTTTACAAAGAGCTTCTTTCCTTCCAATTCTCTCTCCGCCCCCTCCGCCCCACCCCACCCTCGCCCCCTAGACCTCTCACACAGCCACAGACTCCTAGCACCCTGAGCCAGACTGAGCCTATGGTGACATTGAGGTCAAGGATCTACCCCTGGGCCAAGTCAGTTTTTTTGACATTCTACCGGATTTAGAGAGGACTAGGTGGGTAGAGAGCCAAGGGAATTGTCATCAAAATATCTTTTTAATGATGTGTCATATATAGTAAGGGTTTTGCCAGCAAAACCAGGTCATTCGTTGATGAGAATACTTGAGATGTAAGGAATGCCAAATGATAATAGTAATGGAGCCAATTAAAAACGGAGCCGGAGCTGCCACGCCAGAGGAACAGCCGTGTACATCTTATGTCTCAAACCTTTGGAATGTTAAATAGGCAGAATAACCTTTGACTGGGCCTAAAGAACTGTTTGCAAAGATAACAAAAAAGCAGATATTTTGACTACTGCCCTAAAAATTACAAGCATTATTTAGAATTAATATCACCATGTTATGTTACCTGCCAGTAGATTGATGTAATTGTTCTCCTTCCCTTTCTCATAACACACACACACACACACACAACACACACACACACACACACACACACACACACCACCTTTGTTTCCTGATTGGAACACTATTTGGGCTTCTGCCTTAATCAGGGCATCCCAAATAGCTATTCTTTGATCTTAAATAAATGTTTGTTGCCTCTCACTTAGAAAGGCATTTTATTTTTAGGTTAATGAGGGTATGATAAGCCTAGCTTAACCTCTATGCAGGTAAAGAATGCACCTCGGTCCCTTGGAAGAGCTTTCTGCCTCGGCTGCTCTAGGGGAAGGCGTTTGAGAGTGGCTGCTGAGTGGGGCATTTTAACTGAGCTGAAAAAAGCTCAGGATCTGGAGCAGAGACAACCTGGGTCCAAATCGCCATCCCGCCTTTCACTGGTTGTGTCACCCTTGGGCTCCTTGTGCCCATTTCCCCATTTGTAATTGAAGCTACTACTAGTGCCACGTCACCAGATTGTGAGGATTAATTGAGATGTAAAATGTTGTATAGCACTTAGAAGAGCGCTTAAAGCAGAGTGAGCTCCCACCACTATTCTTTCTTCTCAAGGCTTTGCTGGGCTCTTCTGCATTGATTGGAGAAATGTGGATCTAGAACTAGTTAAACCGACATCTCATTTTGTTGCTAAGCAACAGCTCTGAGTTCTGCAAAAGTTGCAGCTCGATGTGCAGTGACCCCTTAGCAATCAGGTTCACCAGGCTGTTGCTAAGCATTGTTCTATATTACTTAAAAGCTCATTTCAAATTGTGGAGAAAGAGGGGCATGCACAGACAGCACAGGCATAGAGCATAAGCTAAACCAGCCTTTCCCGCTGTAGGCGTTCACAGTGGGTGAAAAAGTGAGAAACAATGGATGATATGTGCTTGCACCACCTGCAACACCTGCAAGGGTAAGAGAAGTCACCCATGATTCCCCCTTCTCTGGGGTGAAAGAAATTATCCTACGTCTTCAGAGTGGTATCTTCATGTATCGAAGGGTATCTCTCCTTTGCTCCCAATGCGTCTGGGATTGTGTGACCTGGATATGTGGTTCCAAACTGAGAAGGGGCAAGGCTAGAAGCACCTTGCATTCCTTTCCTCAGAGAAGTCAGGGGTCATAGCCACTAATGTTCTCCCTCAAACATTCATTCATTCATTCATTCATTCACTCATCTATATCATTAAACATGTATTGAGTACTAAATGCCCAAGATTTGCTAGGTACTGAGAATAAAGCCTAAAGCAAGACAGTTACTCTCCATCTTGTCCTGGTACTTAGTTAAAAGAAGAAGAAGGGAAGAAGGACTCACTCTAGTTAGTTTATCAGACAAGATATTACTGAGGACTATTAGGGTTAGGGTAGCTCACAGAATTTCCCAACAGCCGAAGAACTGGGGTTGGTGGCCACAGGGCTGGGAACATTGCCCCGAGCACAGCTCTGGATTGCTCCACAGGAGCCTGTATCGCCTCTGCAGCTGGGCTCAGGCCTGCAGCTCCACCACTGTCCCAGACAGGCATCCCTCTGCCAGGGCCTCCCCCTGCTGCCTCGAAATTCTTGTTTCCTGCCACTTTCACACAGTGACTTCACCTGCATCTTTTTGTTTACTGAAGTCTGGCATGGATGCATATGATTGGTGAAACCTGGGTCACGTGTCTGAACCCTGGCTGTAAGGGAGGCTGGGAGGTAACTTTCTGACCTTTCTTTATAAAGTGGGGCATCCCCCAAACATGAAAAGGATATTCCAAAGGTGTTGGGCAGCCGCAAAGCTTCAGATATTCCTGTACTGTCTCTGCTCTTATAACGTTTAGAGTCTGCTGAAGAATTTGGCAAATAAACCAGAGAAGACAGCCCAATAAGGCCAGCACTGTACCAAGTACAGGTGCTAGAAGGATCCTCAGAAGGATCCATCACCCAGATGATGGAGTCAGGGAAGGCGACTCAGGGCAAGTGATACTAGGCTTATACTTTAAGGATAAGTGTGAACGCATCTATGACAGTGAAGGCTGAGGGAAGGAGAACACTGCTGATTACAGGAACGACAGGTATAAAACCTGACGGCACTAGGGAGCTCGAGATCAGGGAAGGCGAGACTGTTCTGTGGTTGCTGTATGCTAACGAGTGAGTGAGAAACATTGCTCTAAATAATATGCTCATATTGTTGCTTTTTGAATTTTCAGTGTTAGGCTTCCCGTTCATGAAAGCAGATTTTCCACCCTCTCTCTCATTCCAATATTATGTCCTATAATATTGGTTATATCGTAATCAATATTTTATAATGATATAACTATGTAAATGCTATTCATAGCCAAGTCTGTGTTACTCCACAGCTATTTTTACCTTTCCGCATGAGTCTTCATTTTATGTTAATATACAACTATTGGGTTTTTTTTCCCAGTTGCTCAGTTTTCTCCATACTTATCATTTATTCACCTTCAAACTCTCCCCGAGCAGTGCTAAAATCCTCTCAGTACGTTCAATCACTTTAAGTATTCCACCAATTTCATCTCTCAAAGACGACTTTTTAATGCTTCCAGACCTGCTCCAGCCTGAACAGGGAGGGATCCAGCCTTTCTTGTCCGGGACCAGGTCATACCTATCACTTTGAGGTCTCCCTCTCCCTAACCCTTGTGTTAGATCGCATTTTCCGAATCCACATCTGCCCCATTTTGCCTAACTCCTTCATTTCGGTGGAGCTTCTCAGAAAAGAAGGTATTAGTGGTAAATTGAGATCCTGTGGACATGGAAATGCTCTCTTCTCTCCTTGCTCCTGACTGATAGTTTGGCTGAATATAGAACTCATAGTAGGAAATCATTTCTTTCAACCCTTGAAGCCAGCGCTGTGTTGTCCCTCATTGTGCTAGAGTGGTGTGCCGCTGAACAATGAGGTGATTCTGAATTCCCTTTCCCTTCCTCCCTCTCAGCTTCGAGGACCTTCTCTTTGCCCTAGTGTTCTGAAAGCCCGTAGCGATATATCCTGGCCGGATCTATTTTTATCCACTGTTCTGGGCATCCGTGGGCCTTTTCGATTTGCGCACTTGTGTTCTGGGACATAGTCTTGAATTATTCCTTCGGTGATTTCTTCCCCTGCATTCTTTTCTCTTTGGATCTCATTATTTGGAGGATGGAAGTCCTGGACTAGGCATCTATTTTTTCAAACACTTTCTCTGACCTATTTTCTTGTCTTTCGCTCATCTTTCTCAGATAATTCTTCAATTTTATTTTCCAATCCAGTTCTCGAACTTTGTATTCCTGCTATGCCATATTGCCAATAGCTTTTGTGACTTTCTGAATATTCTTACCATTTTGTTCTTGTTTTGGGGATGCCATATCTTATTTCAGTTTTCCACATTTACCTTCTAGCCAGCCATTGTACTCAGTCTTACTTTAATTTTAATAGTTTTTTTTTTTAAACTAGTATGTCTTGGGTTTTCTTTTTGAAGCTTTTTTTTTTTTATCACTGAATGTTCTTTATTTCCTCCAAATTACAGTTATCTGTTAACTTTAGCCTATGTCATATTAGAGGCTTTCCTAAAGTGCCCGGTCATCCTGCCTTGGACGTCTGCTCATGTTCAAGGGCACAACAAACAGGTGATTGCAAACTGTCACGGGGACACAGAGGTTTCCCCACTGTTACACTCCTGGGATGGTCAAACTCCCCAGAGAAGACTCTTCCAGCCTCCTGCCTACAAGGTACAAGCTTGGCTGCTGCTGCATTCCAGAAGCTGAGTAGGGAAAAAAGGTGGTGTGTGTGTGTGTGTGTGTGTGTGGTGTGTGTGGTGTGTGTGTGTGTGTGTGTGATTAATTTGTTGTTGCATAACAATTACTCCAAAATTTCATAGCTTAAAAAACATTGATTATCTCACAATTTCTGTGGGTTAGAATTTCAATGACATCTTAGCCAAGGGGCTGTGACTCAGGTCTCTCAAAAGTTACAGTAGACGTGGACGGGGTCCTCAGTCATCTACCTGGGTCTGGAGGCTCCGCTTGCACAGTGGCTCACAGACATTCTTGGCAATGGGTGCGAGCTGTCGGTAGGAGGCCTCATTTTCTCCCCGTGTGTCCTCCCAACTCGGCAGCTGCCTTCCTTCCTGCCTTTTATGACTTAGCCTCAGAAGCCAGACTCTGCCATTGTCCACAATACTTTGCGGTCACACAATTCTGCCCAGTTGGTTTGGGAGGCACCAGCCCTGGGCATGCATACCAGAGGGGAGAATCACTAGGAGTCATCTTGGAGGTTGGCTACACTAGGGTGGAGTGGCATGTGGCGTCTCAATGCTTTTAATGTACATTTTAATTTTTAAGCCATTTTTAGCAAGATATTACCATCTTTGGCTATACCTGATATCTTCAGTTCAAGGGTCCTGAGTTTGTCCTCTCCACAGAATAAATTTCTAATCTTCTGCAAAATGGAGTAGCAGCCCCCTCCTGGCTGCACTGATTAGGGGAGAAGACCTGGGTGTCTGTTCTTAAAAAAGACTTTCGTCCTGTCTTCCTGTCATTAGCTCTACCTCTACTTATGCTTTGGGAAATATTTGGACTGTTAATTCCCAAATCTTTGTGGGGAGGGGGAGGTGGGGAGAGGTGGTTCTGCAGTACAAATTGGGTTGGTCTTTGGCTTTCCCACTGCCAGTTTAAAAGTCAGCTTTATTTCTGCTAAATCAGCTCCACTCATCCATCTGCTTTTCTGCTTTCAAAATGTGGTTGCTATTGGCTTAGCTTCTATTCTATTTCTTGTGGATTTATGCCTTTTTAACACTTTCTTTACTGTATTTTATTGAGACTTCAGGAGGGAGTAGAAGCTGGTGCACACATTTGTTTTGCGACCTTTAACTGGCAATCCCTTCCTCTTTTCATCCCTGCTTCATCTGGGCTTTGCTCTTTGATTTGAAAATCATTCTCTTTCTTTTCTTTTTTCTCCAACTCTCATAAAGCTTCTGAATGAGCCTTGAGAACTTATTTTGAAAGCCAAAAATCAAATAAGTCTCATTCTCTCTATGTGCACTTTTAATCTTTCCCAAGGAAATCAGTGACTGGTTAAATAGGAAGAAAATTACATACAAAAAAATTTAAAAGTTTTGTATGTTTTAAAATATTATCTAACCATAGTAGTGTTATCATTCTAGTCAGGGCATCAGGTAAAACTAACTGAAGTAACAAAAATCATGCCATTGACCCAAGTCCATTGAGCGTTCTCCCTGCAGTGAGCCAACCACATTCCTTCATCAAGTCCCACTGCTGAAGCTCCACCATGAAGGACAGGACATGCTCCTATGTAAAGAAGTAATTTATCTTTATTAATGGATAATGAAAACTCACAACTTCTTATCTAAGGGTGATTGAGTTGAGAAACCAGTGGTTCTCAAATGGAGCAGAATTAGGACGTCCCTGCACTGTACAGAGCTTTGGGGAATGGGTGGGATAATTTTTGGTTGTCATCAAAGATTGTACTTGCAGCCATTGGTGGAGCCAGAAATGCCAAATGTCCTGAAAGGCTTAGAGAACACTGTACAATAAAGAACTGTCCTATCTTAAGTGCCAAAGACACTCTTATTGAGAAACACTGTAGAGGAAGATACCTTCAATGGAACTTGAAATTATCAATACAATAACAAATCCACAAAGTACTAGAGCTTGAGCAGTTACGTAATTAACTTGGTTCTATAGAGATGTAACAAATATTAAAAGAAAATTTTGGCTGAAATACCAGGAGACAATAGATACTAAATTCTAGAAGAGGTGCTAAACCTTGTACAGAATTTACCAAGGAAGTTTCCAAAAATTGTTTACACAACTCTTAAACCCTCACCCACATTGAAGGCACTACAGGCTCAAGAATAAGAAATTTCTGGAGAATTTTGAAATATTTCTTTACAAAGAGCCTATGCTGTGAATCTCTACTCTCTCCAAAGGGTACTTTCTACCCCAAGTAAAGAGGGAGACCATTTAGAGGCTTAAAATATGATACCTAAATTTGGGTAACATGGTGGTCTTGTGACTAAGTTCTGCCTGAGAAACCAGAGGATAAGAGACTGATTAAAGGAAAGGGAGCCAATATCTTAGACCCTATGCAAGAGGGCCTCTGCAAGGGCGAGGGTGACCACTGTTTAGAGCCACAGTCAGTATAACAAGAAATCAGCTGAATGGTTACATCCCATGCTCATGGAGTAGAGGGTGTGTGTGTGTGTGTGTGTGTGTGTGTGTGTGTGTGTGTGTGTTCACGCACACATGTTTGGAGGGGGAGTCATCTCCAAAGAATTACACTGGGGAATGGTTTTACTAAGAGAGTAATAATGAAGAAGGGTCAGACCCTGGTCATGACGCAGCTTCATCCCTAAGGAAGATTTAGGACATCCCTGCACTGAGCAGTTTTTTCATCTACAGAATAAGAGGGTTCAACTAGACAGCCAGTGGGATGACTAATCTGCCTACACTCTCACTTGAGTCTAGGGATGGCCAGCTGGAAAGTGATTGGATGAGGAATTTCTCTTCCTAGAGTTGATTTAATTCAGAGATGGTTTAAAACATAATCACCTGTTACTAAGAATTGGCCAGTCCTCCCCTCCTTGGCCCTTCTCTCCTGGACACAAGTAGGATATGAAGTTGTCTCCAGAGGTTTGATTGTAATGGGATGTCACACAGCAACCGACAGTGAGCCTTCAGGGGTCTGCAGCCCTGAGCACACTGGATTAGGTGCCCTCGAAATTTCCATCTTTGAGCTCTGTTTGAGTTCTGATCCTATTAAGCCTTTAGCAGCTACTCACTAAAATCCTGTTCCTCTACCATGTTCAAAGACAGCAAGAAATGGGATGTTAACTACATTTCTTGTTCCTCACATTCTGCACTTCTTAGTTGTAGATTCCAGCATAATTTTAATGAGATATGTCAGTTGGAATAATGAAAAAATCTAGTGTTATTTATTCACACCAATCTAAACAAAAACTTCTACTTAAATCCACACTTTGTCTCTCTTTATGTGAAAGAAGAATTTAAGGCAGACCCTTCTTAGATCTCATTCGAATATCTTAAGTCACTTGTCACAAGTCAATCATAGGGCTGGCTCCTCTGCAGATGCTTCTGGAATAGTCCTTCTGTGGAAGAACATTTACTCACACCAGGATTTGGCCAGAGGGGCCATTGTGGCCAGTTGTCCCAGAAGCAACCCGAAGGTCAGATAATGTCTGTTTGATATTGTCTGTCAAAGCATATCCATGTGGATATGGAGGGGGAAATGACAAGATGATAGAGGCTCTGTTCATTCCTCTGGCAACCAAATGAAAGTTGCGACAGAAACAAGGAGCAAACAGCAAGGAAAAATAGCCTGGGATCTAGATAAATGAGCCATACAACTAGGGAGAAATCTAAGAAAGCACCCTGCAACAGCAGAAGTAGGATGGGGTGAGGAAGCGGGGCTGCCTGGGCAGAGTGGCTGAGTGAGACAGAGGCTGTGGCAGTGGCAGATGCCTCTTAAAGGGGCCGTGTCCACAAGCGGATTTTCATGGTGATGGACCTGCTCACTCTGAGCACCAGTGCCCATTAGGGTACACAGGGACTTAGAGGCAGACACTGAGCTGTTAGAGTGAGGGCTAAGGCGAGGCTACCCGCACCCACCACCCACAAAAAGTGCCGGCGGTATCTATTGTTCCTCTGTTGAACCCTCTCTCTCCCAGTGTGTGAACTCAGCACCACCATAGCCATAGCTGTGAAGTCATCAAACTGGATAACAGAGGTTGCTCCGCCTAGAGGATTCCCCGAAACCCCATCCCACCAACTTGTGGCACCACCCAAGCCACATCCAGGTGTCTCCTCAGTGAGTCAGGTACTCCTTACTGAGCAGCTCCAAGGCTCGCACTGGTGGCAGCTGGCCTCGGTTTCTGGTGTGGTTTCTTGAGGCAACTATAAGCACAGCATCTGTGGGTTGCTTGCTGAATCTTAACAGGTGGCCCTGGAAGGCATAGGCTGGGCAAACTTGGCCTGCAGCTGAACCCCTCTCAGGACTGTGCCACTGGACACCTACTTCACAAATCCACACTCATAAGGCTTAGGAGCTTTGCTTAGTACATGAAACAGACACAGAAAGGCAGCCAAAATGAAGAAAAGAAGCAGAAACCATATGAGAGAACAGAACAGAGATCCAGATATAATGGAGTCAAGTAATCTAACAGATGCAAGTTCAAAACACTGGTTATAAAGATGTCAATGAACTTATGGGAAGGTAGATGAATTCAGTGAGAACTTCAACAAAGAGATAAAAAAAAAATTAAAATGGAAATGGATTATAAAAGGGAACCAGTCTGAAAAGAAGAACACATTATCTGAGATGAAAAATATATTAAATGGAATAAACAAAGTGAATAAAGAAGAGAATCAAATGACCTATCTAGAGGACGGGAAAGCCAAGGATACTCAATCAGAATGGCAAGAAAAAAGAAACCAAGACTATAATAATAATTTAAGGAGCCTATGGGACACTATTAAAGGTAAAAATATCTGTGTCATTGGGGTACCCAAGGCATAACAAGATGTTGAACAGCAGTTTGAGGAAATAATGATGGAAAACTTCCCTGACGTGATGAAGGAAATGGACATAAAACCCCAGGATGCTCAGAGAGTCCCAAAAACCAGGAACACAAAGAAGCCCACACCAAGACACATCATAATTAAAATTCCAAAGGTTAACTACAAAGAGAGAATCTTAAAAGCAGCAAGAGAAAAACAGTTACCTAGAAGGAAGCACCCATAAGACTGGCAGCTGATTTCTCAAAAGAAACCATGCAGAACAAAATATTTGACATGAATGAAAACTCAAGATCTACAACCAAGAATACGTTATCCAGCAAAGCTATCATTTAGAGTCAAAGGACAGATAAAGAGCTTCCCAGACAAAAATAAATGAAAGAAATTCATCATCACCAAGTCAGTATTACAGGAAATGTTGGAGGGACTTCTTTAAGAAGAAAAAACATGTATCAAAAACAGTAAGAAAGAATGGTAACAACTACATTCCTATCAATGGTACCTCAAATAGAAAAGGATTAAGTGCTCCAACCAAAAGATACAGTGGCTGAATGGATAAGAAAACAAGACCCCTACGTAAGCTGCCTATAAAAGACTTATTTCATATTAAAAAACACACACAGACTAAAAAGAAGGGGATGGAAAAGATATTGCCTTGATGGACCTAGAGGGTATTGCATTGAATGAAATGGGTTAAATAGAGAAAGACAAATATTGCATAATTTCACATACATGTGGATTCTAAAGAACAAAATCAACAACAACAACAAAAGTGGAAAAAAATCATAGATACAGAGAATACTTAGAAGGATACGAGATGGAGGGATTTGTCAAGGGAAAGAGGGCAAAGGGGTTGAGGGGTGCCGGTGGCTGGTTGCAGAGCAGACATGGGGACGCAGAGTACAGCATAGGGAAGGTGGTTAATAATGTCAGAATGAGTATATAGGGGAGCAGGGGTGCTGGATTTGGTGGAGTGATCGCTTTGCGAGTTGTGTGGATCTCTGATCAATATGCCGTACAGCTGAGGCTGGTGTGTTGCATGCCAAGTAAAACTGAAAAAAAAAAAAAAAAAAACTCCTTGTATTGTACAATATAAATGCAGGCAACATGGTGTCTATTACATTTCGGTAAAGACCAAAAAAAAGTACATCCATGTGATCACACCTGTCTAAACATTTGCAGTGAAGTACACAGGAAACTAAGAATTCGCTAATTCTTACTAGAATGAGAAATAAATCATCCAAGGTAATAGCTACAAAACAAAATAGAGTGGGGAATCTAGAACTTACTGAATGATGCATAAAGTGGTGGGAATTTCAACATATATCATCTCTTTTGAGCCTCACAACATATGTATAAATCAACAGGCAACTTGTGGAAACAGGTTATAGGAACCCTCTGTTATATAGGTGTTATTATTATCATTCCTGTTTTACAGATTGGGAAACTGAGGTTCAGAGAGTTAAAACATTTTTTTAAGTCACTATAACAGGTTGAATTATGTCCCCCCAAACGTACCTGTGAATGCAAACTTATTTAGAAATAGGATCTTTGCTGATGTAATTAAGGAACTCGAGATGAGATTATCCCAGATTACGGTGGGCCCTAAATACAGTGAATGGTGTCCTAAGGAGAGAGGGGGAGATCTGAGACACAGAGACATTCAGAGTGCCAGGTGAAGCTGGAGGCGGAGATTGAAGGGACACGTCCACATGCCGAGGACTGCCAGCACCAGCAGAGGCTGGGAGAGTTACGAAGTGGTCGGTCCCTCAGAGCCTCCGGAACCGACCCTGGCACCACCTTGCTTTCGGGTTTCTGATCTCCAGAACAGTGAGAGAGTAGATTTCTGTTGTGTTCAGCCCCCAAGTTTGTGGCAATTTGTTAGAGCAGCCCTCGTCACACTAGTCACACTCTGGTGAGCAGGAGAGGTGCCACCGGCACCAGGACGGCCTGTCTGGCGCCCAGGCCAAGTCCATTCACCTTCTCCTTCTACTTTCATGACTATTAGCAGTCATGAGTTATGCATGACCCTTTGCTCTTCTGGGTCTGAATTACATGGTAAACTATTTCACAAGTCCCAAAGATGAGAATTAGGCACATCACACTGGATGGCCCTTTGAAGAACAGAGAATTCTGTTCAGCATGTCCAGGCACCCACTAGCTCTCAGCGAGTTTATAGATCTGTCAAGAATGTTCTAGCAAATTCAAAGTAACTGTAGCAGATCTTTTCAGTGGGTCATTGGTCTGTGATCCATATTAATGTTTACCAGCTGAATATTTTTTTCCCTCCTTAAAGTTCAAATCTTTTACATTGTATTTAGTAACTTTGTCCCCCAGAGGTTGAGGAGAGATTCAGGCCTATACATAGATGGCGGTGAAGTAAGCAAGGACTTTGTTGGGTCACTTGAGGCGCCACCTCTTTGATTCCTGGTCTCCCCTTTTCATGCATGTCCAGCAAACAGAAGCCGGATGTTCTGGTTGAGGCCACACCTCCTCATGCAGACACCTGTGCCAGGGCTGCAGAAGGACGCAGGAACTCGAAACTGTACTTCCCCATCCTAGCCTCTCAGGAGAAGCGCCTCACTTCACACCAAGTTTCTAACACGTGCCAATCAGAACGTCGTCATTTAAAAAGTCCACGTCTTCTGTAGCTGAGGAAACAGGCTCATCTTGTGCCCTCAAACTCTTGGCCACAGTGGCAGAACTGGAAATAGAATCGGGGCCTTGGGTTTCTATGCCAGTGTTTTCTACTAGACACAAGTGTGTCCTAGAATTTAGTTTGCATAAGAACCATCGGGAAAACGTGTTAAAAACACAGGTTTTGAGTCCTGGTCCCAGAGATTAAGACCCGGAAAGCGGAGCCCAGGCTTGCATTTTTGACAAGTACCCCCAGGGAGTCTGATGCATGTGGTCCGCGCCTACAGGTACTGGTGACGATTCCATGAGCAGATCCCATTTCCCTGGACCACACACTCTGTGTCAAAAATGTTATCCTTCCCCTTTTGGCAGCTTCAGTAAGGGCTTCTGGGTGGGCGCATGCTTTTTTGGGAATGATGATAATTCCTCAGGGTGAATTTAGTGGTGAGGTAACAGTTACAACAGTAGAGGCTCTTCCTAGCACCTTGGATCTGCCAGCATCTGCATTATGATTCTGGAATGAAGATGATTATGAATCTGGGCCCTAGGTGAATGAGCAGGACCCTGAGAGAGCATGGGTGACCCGCTCCCGGCCAGGAGGCGCTGCCCCTAGCTGTCTGCCTGTGCATTAGGTCATGGAACACCAAGAAAACCTCTCAGGACTTAGTGATGCTGTCATGGATGCTGTCTTCAAGAGGAAACCAGCTTTGGCTGCTGCTGAGGCTGGAGAGAAATCTATGTTCGTGCTAACAACAGTAATAAGAACCCAGTGGTCAGAAGCTGCCTTCGCTGACTTTATCCACATCTTTGCCTTCATCTATGAACCTGCGTGAGGAGGGTCCACTGATCCTAGTTATTAGCTATCCTTGGATTTCTTTTGTCTGAAACTTGGTTTTATGTTCTATGTCTGCAGATCTCACTCTGTTTCACACACACTCATGGGTGCCTTGTTCAAGTGCTCTCAGAGAGGCAGTGCCAGGTTCCCTCATCCCCTTAGCATTTGCTAAATTTTATAAACAATGACATTGTGATCGTTTGGGTATCTATGTCCCCCACTAGACAGCAAGCCTCATGTGGGCAGGAATCAGCGCATTCCAGACGTAGCACAGTGCCGGCAAGGCACAGCGGTGCTGGAATGGATGAACGGATGGCACATCAGCTGACGGGTGATGCGCGCAGCAAAGGATGCTGGCTGCACCTCTTCTTGTTGGGTGGGTGAACAAAGAGAAAGGTCGAGTTCACCCAAGTGCTGATCAGGCTTGAAAAATTGTTCTCCACAGCAGATCAGAGGAGAACCTGGCATCTTGCATGTCCTGCACCACTGCTCCCCGCCCGGAGAAGCCCCACTCGCCCTGCTCCTCCTCAGCCCTCTTCAGTGAGGGCATGACCACCCCCTCCTGCCCCCAGTCGGGAACCTACACATCAGCCTGGATACCGGCCGGCCTCTCGGGCACTGCCTCCACCCCTGGCCAGTGGACTCTGATCTGCCTCCCAGGAGCTTTCCAGGCTGCTGGAGGCTCTTCGCACACACCCACTGCTACCAGGCGCAGGGCACCAGCACCTCTTACCTGGGCTGCTGCCACACCTGCTGGGTGATCTCGCCTTCCTCCACTCCAGCTTTGCTCCTGCACAGAGAGCGCCTCCAACTCTGAGACCCACACAAGTCACCAGGGACCTTGTTAAACCGCAGAGCCTGTGATTCAGTAGATTGAGTTCAGATTCTGCATTGTCAGCTGCCAGATAAGGTCAATGTTCCTGGTCCATGGACCACACTTGGAGTAGCCAGATGTTATCTCTAAAATTTAAATCTTAATACGTCATTCTTTCCTTAAAATTCTTCAGTGGCTCCCTATTACCCACGAGGCCTTATGCCAGCAGCTACCTGCCTTCTCGTCCAATTCACTGTCCTACATTTTCCTCTGTATTCACAGACGAGTTTGCAGTTCCTCAAATCACTGCCCTCATTCATGAGTTTATGCTGTTCCCTCTATCTGGAATGGCCCCCCACTTAGTGAATTCCACAGCTGTCAGTCTTCGCCCAGGCATCGCCTCCTCCAGAAAACCTTTCCAGACCCATCCACTCACCCCTGCTGTCAGAGGCAGCCAAAAAACACCACAGGAACACCCTATGGGTCTGTCTCTTAGCACCCTCCCCACCCTGAGAGGTACTCACCCGTTTGCCTGCCCTTCTCCCCACCTAGGCCTAACAAGACAGAGCCTAGGACAGTAAAAATTCACAGCTGTTTGCTGGATGAGGGATGGGGTCACGGAAGGACGCACCTGTCCTCTCTTGGCAGCTCCTTCTTCAGATGAAGTCGTCTCTCCCAGTGGTTTCTACAGGATTGTAAGGGGGGTCCTTTGATTCACATCATGCTCCCACTTCCTACCTCCACCTGGCCTACATTCCTTGGACATAAGATCAGCAGTCTTCTATTTGCTTTTCTTTGGAGTGGAATCACAGGGGATAGCTAAATCTACAGCTCCTGCTGCACTGGGGTTCCTGCCACTCTGCGTATCAACCACTGGATGGTCATCTTGAGTGGGAGCCCCCACTGCCTCCCCCTGAAGTCAGATTCTCTGCACCAGCTTCTTGTTCCAGGGCTTGTTAATGTCTTTGCCCAGGGCTCGTTGGGAGCTGAGGAGGCAAGGCTGGGTATGTGATGAAGGAGCAAACTGCTCCCACTGCCCTGACCTGGCTCCTGAAATCAGAGGTCTTGCAAAGAATCCACATATTCCCAGAGGAACGCAGAGGCCCAGAGCCTGCCTGCCCCTGAAGTCAGCCCACTCTCCTATGGACCGGGACTGTTTATTCAGCACACCTAGGGGGACCATGTCCTTTCCTCTTCCCATCTTTCCACTAACACCCCAAAGCACTTTAAGTTCTTCTAGCCCTGATGCCATTATTGGCTGAGCTATTTTAAAGTCATGTTTCATGACCTACGACTGTATTAGAGAAGAAATGGGACCAAGAGGCAGATCACGTGAGTTCTAGTCCTGGCCCTTCCATTTGCTACTGGCCTAGCCATATGCAGTCACTTTGCTTCACTAAAATCTGTTTCCTCACCTGTACAATGGGTTTACGCACCTTCCCTGTCAACCCACAGAGTTGTGAAGGTTACATGAGCCGGCAAATGTAAAGATGTTTGTCAAGAAGTAAGAGATGCACAAAGCCAAGGTAAGTTGATGCATTAATAACGAGGGCCAGGCCTACAAAAAGGGAAAGCAGAAGGTGCTTGTCTTGGTATTTCTTACTACCCCTCTTCTAGCCATTTGCATACCAATGCCCATATAGACCACCTAATAAAGGAAGTTGATCATGTAAATTGCTAACCACATTAATGTACATTCATTTAATGCATTACCTTCTAGGGGTGTTTTAATTTTAAATGAATGGAAAGAGGGAAACTCCAAGTAAGGAATTGCTAATGCAGAAATGTACAGTAAGACCTGTCTGAATGGGGAGGTATGGGACAGAAAGGGCTCCCTTACACCTTTCAGATCATTCTACATGGCCCACTTTGACTCTAGCAACAGGGAAAGGAAGTGCTTTTGTGGGCTGTGCTCCAGAGCCTCAGCCTTACGCCACCCCTTTCTCGTGCTACAGAGAATGGGCGATTGAAGAAGTTTGGCGGAGACCTGGAGCTATGGGCAGGTGGACAGCTAGGGGATTCTGCTTGTATGTTCTAAATCACATTCCAGGTGAGAACAAGGCATAAACAAATCATCAACAGCAAGTTGGCCTTTTCTAGAAGCTGTCAGCCCACTCCAGGCCTCCGAGATTTCCAGAGTGGAGGAGGAATGATTGCCCCACAGTGTGACAGAGGCAAAGTTATCTCAGCCCTCTGTCCCTACACGTCTCCAGCTGGCGACGTCTGAGCTTCTCTTTTCCCTCGCCCCCATTCTGGCTCTTAAGGAGAGACACAGTCTCTATCACAAACACTCACACATGCTGGGCTCATGGTAAGCTGCCCAGGACCAAGCTCTACAGACAGCAGCACAGCCTGGTAGATGGAATAGAACTTTGAAAATCACAAAAGCTGGGAAAAATGTAACTGGCCTTCCTTGAGGAAGCTGGTTTTCCAAATCTCTCCTCAGGATTTTATTAGATCTTTTGAAGCAAGGAGACAGATAAGTGTGTATTTCCTCTCGTACCTGGGGTCATCCTGGATTTGAATCCTAATCTAGCAGAGCCTGGACCCCATGGCCCTTTGCCCCCTGTTCATGCCCTGCCTCGGCAGAAGGCCGGGGATCGCGGCCCTGCATTGACGTCATGGTGCCCATCTTCGAGTATCTGCTCCTCAGCAATATAGCCACCACCTTCTACCCAGAATGCCTTTTCCTCCTCCCAGAGAGCATTCTCCTCCTCCCAAAGGGACTTTTTATCCTCCCACAGGGCCTTCTCCTCTTCAAGAAGAGCTCGCTCCTCTACCCACAGTGCCTTTTCTTCCTCCCATAGGTCCTTGTCCTCCTGAAGAAGGTTTTGATCTCTTTCCCATAAAGCATTGTCCTCTCTCCAGAAGGCCTTATCCTCTTTCCAGAAGATACGATACTTTTTCCAAAAGGTTTTCTCTTCTTCCCGAAAAGCTTTTTCCATTTCCCAGAAAGCTTTTTCCTCTTTCCAGAAGTTTTCTCCTCTTCCCAGAAAGGTCTTTCCTCTTTCCCAAAAGCCCAAGATCTGGCCCCGGAAAACACGGATCTTGCCTCGGAAATTCCACATCTCTTCCCTGAAGTCTTCTATTTTCTCATGGAAGATTTTCATCTCTTCGCGAAAAGCCTTTTCCTCCTGCAGCTTGTGAATTAGTTTCTTCTGGCGAATATTGGGTGAGGGGGCCGCCAGTGACCGGAAACAAGCAAGCCCCATCCATCTATTCACCTTGAAGGGAAATATATTCCTAGGTAGCCAGAATGGTGGATTGGCCATGATGGATCACAGGGCTGTTGGTCAAGTCCAGGTTAGCTGGTCAAACCCTGTAGGGGCACCAAAAAAAAAAAAAAATATTCATGAGTATCATTCGCCAGAGGACAAACCCTTGGCTCTGTACCATTTGATTTGGGAAAAATTAACCATTTCTTTCTTTGTCCCCTTGGTGATGTTTATGAGGGACAAGCTTTGGGCTGAAGAGTGGTCAATACATTGGCTTTGGGCTGAAGAAGTAGTCAATACATTCAAGTTCAAGGATGCTGAAACCATAGACTCTCAGCCAACAAGGACAGTCGTTTTCAAAAAAAAAAATGAAAATGAAAAAAGAAAAAGAAAGGAAGGAAGGAAGAGGGAGGGAGAGAGGAAGGAGCTAAGGAGAGGAGGGGAGAGAGGGAGAATGAGAGATCTCCAAATTGCCGTATATCAGATATCAGTTATCAGAACTGCCTACAAAATTCCAATAACTACAAAGGTAGGTCAAAGGATGACTGGAAGGGCTGGGCATGGAAAAGTGGTTTACGCACTGGGGAGACAAGGGGTGAGTACACATGGTAAGAGCATTGATGTCTATTTCGAGCTTTTCCGGAAGCAGCTGCCAGGGTCTGACCTCACTCTGTGGGCCTTGCCAAGCACCCCACTGTGGAGCAACACCAAGCCTCTTCAGGAGACTACTGGGCTTCCTCTTTTGTCTATTTTCTGACCTTGGGGCAGAAAGTGCAGCAGAAGAAAAGACACACAGGCTGGTGTGTGTGTGTGTGTGTGTGTGTGTTGTGTGTGTGGTGAAGAGATAGTGACTACACTGTGGGCAGCTGGTGGCCTCACCATCCACCTGGTCATGCAAACAGAACCTCTGACACTACTCTCCCTCACCAGACTGTATCTCATCAATGCTCTTAAGATCCATAACATTTCTTGAAACCATGCCCCTGCTCCACCTCCTTGGCCACGGCCAGTTCAGTCCAGGATCCTGTAGCAGCCTGATCAGTCTCTCTGAATATGATCTTACCCTCCCATTCTGCCCCTGCACTGTCATCCCAGGTGTGTTCCTAAACACTGTCCCGTTACACCACGCCTGCTCACAAACCTTCGAAGACCCCATAGCCCAAATATCAAATCCAAATGCCTTAGTAGGCCCTCTGCAACTAACTCCTCCTTGTCTCTCTCTTTTCCTCCCAGTATTCACTCAGCTCCAGATCTAAGATTCAGTAATAATGAGCTACACTCAGTTCTCTGGACATGACCTGCAGTTTCCGGCCTCCACACCAGGGCACGTTCTGTGTCCTCTGTCGAGATTACCTTTCCCCCCGGTTGTGGGCTTGAGTTCCTCCTCATCTTTCCTCTTCGAAAGCTACTTGGGTGCTCCAGACAAAGTCCATCACCACCATCCTCCTACATGTTACCTGTCTGCACACACCATTGTTTACTTGTCATGCTTGATCGAAGTTAGATGTGGACAGGCCGTGCTGCCATTCCTGTAACCTGACATCTTACATAAAGCTGTGCATATAGAAGGTAATTGATATAAATGTTGGTTGAACTGAACGGAATTTCATCGAATTTTGGAACTAGATTTTCTGTTGTATTATGGTTATTTGTCTTAGTCTTACTATTTGAGTAACTGTTAGTATCTTAAGGTGGGAGGAATTGCCTCATTCTTCAAGTCTTCACATTTCTTTCTGCTGTGAGAACACACATAGACCCTCAACAAGCAGACCCTTAAGTAATTCTATGAGCAAAGCCTCAGGGTCACCTAGAGTTGCAGGATAGCTGTTGATAACAATCAGCTTTCTAGCGATAATATCAGTGATAACAATTACTACTTGCTCATTTATTCAACCCTGTCATGTCGGGCACTTTACCTACCATGCCTGTTCAATGCTTTCAATCAAAATGTGAGACAGAATACTACCTTGATTAACCACATTTTATAGCTGAGAAAACCAAGCCTCAATAAGTTCAAAACCTGGGTCAAGACTGCTAAAAAGTCCTGTTTAGAAGTGTGTTATGTGGGCAAGCAATAGTGCTTGTAAACACACACCATCAGGTAGGTATCAGGCTGATACTGGTGTGTGTGAGTGTGCGTGTGTGTGTGTGTGTGCATGTGTATGTTTGTATCAAGGACTGGGCCTATTGGTAATAATGATATTTAGCAATTTGGTCACTAATTTTAAATGAAACTCTCTCATACAACTCTACTGCTGAAGGAAAATATATAGACACCCACATTAACAGCAAATTTAAAAACTTGAAAGTTATTACTAAAAAAATAACTATATATTTTCAACAAACAAAAGATTTTTAAAAGTCCCTGCACATGTGTGAGATCTGTCTGTCCCCAGTTTGGAAAAAAAAGCATTTGTGCAGGCTTTTAACTTCTTTCTGAAGTGTTTCCTGGACATATTACAACACTGAAAATAACCACCTTCATGAATCACACTAAAGCTTTATTTCTTACTCTGAGAGCAATGTTTGCACTATCTAGAGAACTCACTGAAGCAGCTTAATAAATTCCTCTTTCCTTTTGCCATAGACACTGATTATCACCCAATTCTGCATTCACACGGCCCAGTTTATCCCAGGAAGTTATTTTCAGGCTCTCTTTATGGCCTCACACCTTCTGCAGGTCTGTCACCGTTGTGGTTAGTGGGCTTTCCTTTTTGGACCACTCTCCTCCAAGACCAGAGTACCTGCATTCGTGATGAGGGGGAGGGAACCCCAGAGCTGAGTGGAGAAGTCAGTTGGGGGCAGCTGGCCCAGTCCACAGAGTCACTTGGGAATAGAAAACACTACAAGTTGTAGGTCGGTAAGCACCACTGGATCACCATAAATGATTTGCCCCCTAAATCTAATGCCCCACTTGGGCAGCTGCAGGAGAAATCTGTTTATGGCACGTGTTGAACAAATGTATGATAGAAATAAATGTATTACAAGTCAAATATTCAGGGATTTCTTCTTGTTCTCAGAGCATCCGGGTTCCTGCTTGTGGAGAACACAGAGGCCCATGGGCTGAAACTTTTGCAGCTTCCAGTTCACCCTCGTGGCGTGCACATCCATTTATAATGCCCTCCTCTGGGCCCCTAGACCAGGCCAGGCCCTCCTCCCCGTCTCCTCACACCTGTTTCAGCAGCAATCCTTGCTCACGGGCCTTCTACCTCTCTCTCTCTCTGCTCATTTTGGCCTCTCAGCACGCAAACACACTCAAGTTTCTATATTTTTAAAAACAACCAACCAACCAACCATTCAACTAGGAACAGAATCCTCTAATTCCCTCTACCTAGTTGTAGCCTTCTCAAAGAGCAACTGACAATCACTATCACCATTTCCGTATTGCCCCTCTGTCCTATGCGATCTGTCTTTTGCCTCCTATTCCACTAAAACCGTACCTGTTAAGATCACCAGTGACCTACTAGTTTGGTTTTTATCTTCACTGACCTCTTGACAGCCTTTGACATAAATCCTTTTCAAAAACTCCTACCCCCTTGACTTCTACAACACCAGCTCATCCTGTTCCCCTCCCACTTCCCTGACTGTTCTTTCCCAGGCTCTTTGTGGACTCCTTTTCCCATATGGATGTACTTTATCCATATGAGGCAGTATTTACCTCATAGGGGTCCTGTGAAGAAAAAATTGTGTATGTGGAGTGGCTAGCACAGTGCCTGGCACATAGCAAGTGTTCAATCAACAGGAAATAAGGATTATTATAATTACTATTTTGTGTTATTTTAAATCTTCATAAGGTGGCATGCCGAGACAATCGTGATCTGCCTCTACACACCAGTATAGTTATATTTCAGCCCCCTCCCCTGATGCCTATACTTTGGCTATATGGAATTCCTCAAGCATGAAAGTCTTCCTTAGTTCCGTTTGTGCTGTTCTCACTGGATAGCTTTGCCTACACCCACTTCACTTCGCCTAGCTCATCAGAGACTTGCATGAGGAGTAACCCCCTCTAGGCAGCCTCTTCTGATACTCCTCCAAGTTCAGACTGAGCATATGTTCCTCTGTCCCTAAAGGGACACTTGGTCTCTCTTCACTGTATCCGGCATCTAGCACAATGTCTGTGCATAATAGTTGTTTAATAAATGTCAGCTGAACAAATGACAGTCTCTCCTGGGTTAGAATGTCAGAAAAGAATTTATCTCTAAGTTTTCCTCATTACAATTAAATTATCTTTGATAAGAGATAAAGATACATACAATATCAAATATATAGTTGTGTATTTAGATATAAAGTACAATATAAAATAATAAACGTGTATCTATCTAGGTTCTAAAATCATGAATTAAAGAAACATGCCTAATCTCTAAATATATACTTCAAGACTAGGAACTTATTTTTAAGAGAAATGTTATATGTAACTCTATGCTTAGAACCAATACTATTCTATCTAAAACCATCAGGTACTTACTGCTTAGCTGTTTGCCAACTGGGCAAGTCCTGTAGCCCACAGAGGGCAGGCAGTCATTATTGTGTCAGATTCCTAGTGATGTTGTTTTCAGACTCCCCTAACACTGTTCGCAATAGTCCTCTGTCCTTTCCCAGTCCTGACTCACAAGGCGGCGGGGACTAAGATGAAAGCCCCATAGAGACTTTAAGGAGTGGAGAGAGAACCTGAAAGGTATGAAAGATTTCTCCATCATCCATCTTGACTTCATCTATGGGGTGACACTGTTGATGACGGACAAAGGATTGTTACATCACATTCTACCTAGATTGTGTCCTAAAGTAGGCTTCTGGGCAATCATGTTCAGTGTGGGGGTTGTATGTGGTGAATCATTTCTCTTACTGCCTTCAAGATTCTCTCTTTGTCTTTTGAGTTTGACTGTGTCTAGATGTAGATCTCTGAGTTCATACAGCTTAGAACTTGTCGAGCTTCTTGGATATACAGATTTGATGCAGTTGTCCCTGCATCAGATTTGAGAAGTTTTGTTGTTATTTCAAGTATTCTTTTTCTCCCTCCTCTCCTTGTAGGACTCCTATTATAAGTATGTTAGTAGCATGGGACTTACCACAGGTCTCTGAGGCTTTGTTCATTTTTCTTTTCTTTCTGTTGTTTAGACTGGGCAATCTCAATTGACCTATCTTCAAGTTCATTGGTTCTTCCTTTTGCCAGTTCAAATCTTCTGTCAGCCCTCTATTTTTTATTTTCAACTCCAGAATTTCTATCTGTTTCTTTTCTATATTTACAAATTTCTATCTCTTTATTCATATTCTCTATTTGATGAGATACATTCTCATGCTCTCCTTTAATTCTTCAGGTATGGTTTCTTTTAGTTCTTTGACCATATTTATAATGGCTGATTTAAAATCTTGATCTAGGAAGTCCAACATCTGAAAAGGCCAACTTTTTCAGGGACAGTTTTTAACCAAAAAGAGAATAATTTGGAATAATAGTTTCTATTGACTGCTCTTCCCTCCCATGCATATGAACCATTATTTCCCGTTTCTTTGTGTGTCTCATAAGTGCTTATTAAAATTGGACACTTAAAACAATATAATTTGAAATAACATAATCTTAAATCATATAATTATATTACAAATAGTATAATATGACAGTCCCCTATATGGGATTCCCATCCTTAGGTTTATTGTTTGTTTTTTGTTGCTGCTATTATTGCCTCAATTTTGTTTGGTTTAGTGACTTACCTGGACTCATTCTGAAAATATGTATTTTTTGTCATGTGTGGCCACTGTAGTCTGCTTGATTAGCTTAGTAGTCAACTAAAGATTGAACTAAGAGATTTCCTTGAACCGATACGTCTCCTTTCCTTTGCTGAGGGGTTATGTGGTGTGTGAGTATGTGAGCGTGTGTGTGTGTGTGTGTGTGTGTGTGTGTGTGTGTGTGTGTTGGGCATGACTTCAAAGCTTATGCAGGCAGTTTACAATTCTGCCTTAGCTTTCGCTTCCTGCTTTGTGCAGGGCCTCGAGCTCAGCCTGAGGTGAAAAATTATGCCCTTCTCAGGTCTTTCTTAGGCATGTGCACAGCCACTTGAATGTGACCTAGATTCTCAGAAATACATTAGACTTTTTCAAAGACTTTGTCTTATTCTTCAGTTTTTTCTTTTAAGTTATTGGTCAGACTCTTATTAGCTCCAGCTGGCAATACTGTCTCAGGAAACTGTAATATTAAACAATTACCGCTATTTTTTAAAATAAATTCCCAGAGGATAATGCTATTTGTATGAGATAAACATTGAATTAAGTCAAATAAAGATGAATCCTATAGATCGAGCTTTTCAGTGAACTGCCAGACAAATTAAATAGAAATAATTCTTTGGAAATGAGGATGGGGGGTGGGGCTCTGAACCCACCCTGCCCCCTTACTTAGCCATTCTACAAGTCCTAAACATTGTTTTTTTGCCTTTCTTCTTTTCTAATGTATGTACTTGAAGATATTAATTTCCCTATAAAACACTTACTTTCAACTCACATGTTTGAATATGCCACATATTAAATCATCATTCAATTAAACTATTTGCTGATGTTCATTATAATTTTTTCTTTGACCCACTGGCTATTTATAAGTATATTGCTTGATTTCCAAATATGTGGGGATTTTCCAATTACATTTTTGTTACTGATTTCTAGCTCAATTCCACTATAGTCTACATCTGTACCAAGTATATAGTTTGTGTACTTCATATCATTTCAATCATGTTAATTTCTTAAGACTTGATTTATGTCCATATGCAAATTCAATTTTGGTAAATGTGTCATGTTTGCTCAAAAATAATTGGCATTCTTCAGTTGTTTGATGCATAATTCATTCCATATAAACATTAGGTTAAGCTTCTAACTTTGTTTTTCATATATTCTATGTCCTAATTGATTTTTATAACTTTTATCAGCTACTAAGAGAAGACACACTTGTAGATCTATTTCTTCTTCCAATTCTGTCAACGTTTGCTTTATAAACTTTGAGGCACCTAATAACTTTTATGTGTTATTAGGTGCATGTATTTTTATGACTGTTATATATATATATTTAGCATATTGACAGATATATCTTTATGAAATACTCCTTTTTCCTTTATTAATGCTTCTTTCCTTAAGTTCAACTTTGATATTAGTATTGGCATTTCAGCTTTTGTTAGAGTTTGCTGGTATAGCTTTTCCATCATTTCACTTTAACTTTTCTGTGTCCTTATATTTAAAGTGTGTTTCTTATGAGTAGCATATAATTGAATTTTTTTCCACTCTGACACAATTTGTTATTTAACTATAGTATTATTTTACATATACATTTAATATAATTACTAATATATATTTCAATTTGGGTCTATTATCTTACTATTTTTTTCTAGACCCATTTATTCAGTGTTACTTTTTTCTTTCATATTAATAATTTTATTATTTCATTTTCCTCTATTACTTCATTGGTTATATATTCTTATAGTAATTATCCTAAAGATTAAGATAAGCACCCTTCAATTATTAAAGTCTTATACATATATTTTACCTTTACTATGTTCCTGATACTAGAAGTGAAGAAGATTCTAATTCCATTTACATTCCTCTTTTTTTTTTTTTTTCATTTCGTTGTCATGAATTTCAATTCTACATGTATTTAAGACTCAAAAAGGCTTTACTATTACTGTTTGGTACAGTCAACATTAATTTATAGGTGGCTATAAATATAGGCTAACTGTTAGATTATGACACAAATCAGAGGTTTAAAATAAAGTATTTTATAAATGTGAACAGTAAAACTGGGAATATTAGTTGTAAAAGAGTTTCTGAAACTCAGAAGTATTGACATTTTGGGGCAGATAATTCTTTGCTATGGTGGCTGCCTTGCAGGAAGTTTAGCAGTGTACCTGGTCTCCATCTGCTAGATGCTAGCCACCCCCACCCCAAGTCGTGACAGTCAAAAATGTCTCCAGACATTGTTAAATGTCCCCTAGAGGCAAAATTGCCTCTGGTTGAAGACCACTGAGATACATCAATTGGATTGAAAATTGAAAGTGTGTAGATTTTCATTTGGCAGTTATTATCAATTAATTTCCTCCTTCCCTTTCTTAAAACTTTGAGGGAGGCAGTCATCAACAGGAGCGATTGTCACTACTCTTATTGGTGCAGAAGCAAATGTGGGACAAAATCTTGTCTCTGTCTTACACAAGGACAACAGATTTCTAAGTCACTGTTTATGCCCAGCCCACTACCCCAATCTCTTCTTCTTTCAGACTTCTACCAAATAAGAAGACTTTCTATCCAGTACAAAACATTTCATTTTCTTAGTACTTAAAAAGTTTAGAAATGGACTAAAATTGTCATTACCATCATAATTAGCATGAGTGCACACTACTGAGCATCTCCTATATTTGAGGGACCCACCAGCTTTTAAAGGGCTGCCAGGTGAAAGGACTAGGGGACTCCATGCAGTTGAGTTCTGTGTTTTTCACATTCCCACCATAATAGGGAATAGATCTTTCATAGCATATTTGAATCTATAGATTCACACAGTGAGTTCTGCGAATAAAAAAGCAGACTCACTACTATTTTCTCAAATTGCAGCATTTTTTTTTTTGTGCGCTAGGCACTCAAAATATGTTTGTTTTTGCTTTGAATTGAAATAGATCCATATCAGAGATTATAAAAGGCAATTCACAAAGTGGGATATATGACCGAAATATAAGCAATGAAAAATGTGCAATATCATTGGTAATCAAAAATGTAAAATAAAATAATAATTAAATTCCATTTTTGCCCACTAAAGTGTTAAAAATGCTCTAATCTTTCTAACACCTAGTGCTAGCTAGGAGGATGTGGTGAAACAGGCGCTTCAGTTATTGGTGGTGGCCCTGTAGATGAAAACAACCCTTTTGGAAATTAATTTTATCTCAAAGCAAAACAAATTGCTCACACTTTTAAGCTCAATTATCTCACATCTAATTATTTATCCTAATGTATGAAAAAAGCTACTTTCATGGAAAGCTATGTCTCTCAGGATTAGCCAAACTAGTGAAACATTCTAAGTAAATGTCCAACAACAAGATATTGTTAGGTATAGTGCAATATATCCTGCCCTGTGGAATGTGATAGAGCTGTTCAAATGATGGTTATGAAGACCACATAGTTACAGAAAAAATTGCTCTGTGAAAGTTTGAAGTGCTCATTCAATGTGTCAGTGAATACGACCATGTAAACTGTGTGTGCGCGCACGTACATATACATCTGTACATACTTGAAGGGAAAGCTCCGAAGTACTAACAGTTTTTGGGCTAAGAGTTCTACAGTTGCTTATAATGACAAATGTTTTTTCCCCCCCCATGATCTAATTTTTTTGTGTTACTTTACTTTCCTAATTTTAAGGAAACATTCCAAAAGAGCAAAAGAATATTTTCCCATTGCCATCACATCTTACCTCCCCCTCTTGTTTCTCCTCTCAGGTTACATAGTCTTGCTTACCTCTGGAATTTGGAGAAACAATTTAACTACTTTTCCTTTCAAATTATACTTCCATAATTCCACAATGTTTAAAATGATAAAAGTAAAACCTGCTTATGGCTAAGAAAGTAAATCAGAATGAATGTATAAAGCAGAAATGAAAATACTTTCCACGCTGCCTCCAACAGTTCCTCTGACCCCATCTGCCTGGCCCTGTTCCCTGTACCTCTGTCATGGGTAAGGGTGATTAACAAAAGTTCGCTAAAAGCAACAAATGAACAGGGCAAACAAACAGAGACTCAGGGACATGGACAATAGATTAATGGCTACAGAGGGTACAGGGGAGGGGGAGGTAGACAGGGTAAAGGGAGTCAAATATGTGGTGACAGAAAAAAATCTAACTATGGGAGGTGAACATACAGTGTAAATATATAATGCCTTACTGTTAAAATGTACAATCGAAACGTATTGGATTTTGTTAAGCAACGTCACCCTAACAACAGTTTGGTGTGTGTGTGTGTTGCTGATCTTTTCCTGTGCGTTTAAGTACACATTATTTTCATGAATGAAATAGTATTATACATATTACCCTGCCCACTCCGATTGTGATAGCTTGTGCCAAATTGCCCTCCAAAGAAGTGGCTCCCTTTTATATTTCCAACAACAGTGCATCCTTAGCTCTGGTTCCCTACCCTTCTCCTCCCCGCCCCCTGACTAAAATCTTAAAACTGCTTAATCTTAAAGTGAAAAATAATACCTCACGGTTGTTTTAATTAACATTTCATTCCTAATCAGTGAAATTGAACGCAATTTATAAAATTTGCAGGCCAGCATTTGGGACCCTGTTTAGGAATTCTGTCTTCTCTTTCTGGCTGGTACCAAAGCCCAGTTCCAGTGCCACAGCCGCCCGTCTCTGAGGAATCATTCTTTAAGGCGTGATACGATTAGGAGCATATCATTCTGTTTTAGTTCTCATCCATCTTGTCAGCTTATGGAAATAAAGGGCTTAAAGGAATAAAAATTGCCCCATTAATATAATGGATCCAACACTCGTACCTTTTGTCAGTTTATTCTGTTGGATGCCACCTCATTAGGTCTGGCATTATTACCAATAAGGATATTATTGTTGTTGTTATTGTTGTTGTTGTTTAATGTTTCTACCATTATTTGCAGTTAATGGCTAAAGAGAACAGTGCATTTGAGATACCCAAATTAAAAAAAAAAAGTTTCTATGCTTACTTCACTACTTTTTGTAGAGGGGCATCATTCTTCAAGGTTCTCAAGATACTACAGCATGTGCCTCTTACCCCAGCTAATGGTCCAAGGTACACACGTTTGTGATGTCACCATGTGACACAGACAAACACAGATGGTCTCCACAAAGCTGCTGTGGATTTAACAGCGTGGGCTGCCGGTATGACCCGGCCAGTGCAGCATGTTGTCTCAGAGGACATTTGTAAACCTGTGGCAGCTCCACCACACAAGTCTGCACAGGTTGCCGTTTCTCCTCCCTCTGCTCTCTCCCTCCTGCGACATAGGAGGAAATGTGGTCCCTACAGATGAGAAGTCCACGTCACCCCTGAAAGGAAACTCCACCAGCTTCGAAACGCGATTTACGTACCACATCCCTGGTACCCAAGGCCTGTGTTGTTGAAATTCACAAGTTCTAAAACTCCAAAAGGCTGTCCAAGAGGGCAGGATGCAGAGCATCTGGAACCGAGACAGGAAGAGGGGCGTGTAGGAACTGGTGATATGTCCTGCGATGTCGCCAGGGGCAGAGCGAGCTTGGTTTCTCTCCACAAAGCCCTTGGCCACCCCAGCAGATGCAGGTGGTGAGACTCTCCCCGAGCAAGCGCACTGTCACGAGACTCCCTCTTCTTAGCGCAGAAGGGTGAGGAGCGGCAGGGGCCACGACCCCCTGCTGCCCTTTTAGGTAACTGGGCTTGTCCTCTGGCACAGGATGATTGGTTTTGGAGACAGGGTTTAGTGACAAAGCATGTGTGGCACTCCAGGCTACGTCAATAAGCGGACACCAACAATAAATCTGCAGTTCGTACAGTGACCAGGTGTCCATGATTTGGGACCACTTTAAAAAGGGGCATGCACTGGCAAACCCCATTAGGCCAGAGACCTGGTCTAAATTTTCAACAGATCTGTGGAAAGACAAGTAAAGGAAGAGGAAGGAGGCTGTCATTTACTCAGGGCTGGTTTTCTGTGTGTCAGATCACCGAGGTGACAGGTTTTGAATAGCAGTTTGTGGAATCATTCATTAAAAATGTATTGAAGACCTACTATGTGCAAAGGAGACAAAGACACATGTATCTTCCACAGATGCTTCCAGAAAGGCGACATCAGGAGGCAGGACCAGCAGAGGGCTCTCTAGGAATGGCCTCACACTGCATCTTGTAGGGAAGAAAGGAGCACCATGCCCTTGTGCTCGGTTCTGCTGCTTTGTGTCCTCTTATCTCAGTGTGATCAAAATTCTCCAAGTAAGTTTTGCTTCAGACCGTAGGCATCTGAGGCAGATGGCAGACCTTGAGACACCTGAGTTCCAATCTAGCTGTGTGACCTCGGGCAAGTTCTTACCTCTTCTGACCCTCAGTTTCTTCATCTGTAAAATGGGGTAATAAGCTCATACACCCACAGGACTGATGGAGAAGGCACAGTGGCCTCCTGGCAGCCCCCGACTCGCTTTGGGAAGCCTTTCTTCTCTAGGTTTCTTACCATTTACTCCCCCCCCCTGCGGCGAGGAAGACACCGTGGGCTTGGAAGTCACAGAGACCGGGTTTCGAATACTAGAGTCAGAGAGGTCTCATTTCAAATCACAGTTCTACCCCTCTCTAGCTGAGCGACTCTGAACATATGAGCTATCTGCATCTCAGTTCTTTCTGCCAAATGGGGTATGCCTGCCCCCTGGGGGCCAGGGGGAGTAAGGTGCAGTGACCTGTGGAAGACCTTGGCAGGGCACCGGTGCTTTGCCTCCGGTTTGAGACTGATTCATCTTCTATCACGTGGATGACTCCCTGATATAAAGGGGACCCTGTAAATTCCAAACCAGGTTTTGAGTGTGACATGTGCCTTAAGCCACGTGAAGGGGAGTAAAAGCTCTGTATCTCATTGTAATTTCTGGAGCCGAGAGCCCTGGCTAAATCACCCTGCCTGTGAGTTAGCAGAAGATCAGCAGGAGAGAGAGGATGTCAGAGAAAGAGGTGTCTGCCCAGGTGGCCTCCTGCCAGCAGGCCCATGCTGAGTGATGGCAGCAGAGACAATCGCAGCTAACAATAGCATGCTCTCCTTCTGAGCCGTCATTACCGCTTCTGTTCCTTCACTGCAAAATACTCCCCATCACTGCCTGGTCCGGCCCGCACTAAGGTCCTTCCACCCAGGCTCGCCTGCAGGCAGCACTGCCGAGATGCCACCTCCCCCTGGTCTGCAAACCTCCGCAGAACTAGCAATGATGCCTTTTTAAAAACATGCTTGCAAATGGAGCTGCCCTGCTCAAGATAGGTTCCTGGAGAGACTTTGCGTATGAAGTAAGATGTTTGCCCCAGATCCTGTCTTGATCAGCCAGCATCTGCAGGAGCCAAACTCTCCCAAGCAACAAAGTGGTAGAAAATTGCAGAACTGCCCCATACAAGGCATTAGGTGAAAAGGGACAGAGGGCCACCCTCTCTTCCACTGTGAATGCCTTTACGGCCTACCTTATTCCCTAAGCAGGAGAACTTGCTGTCCTACTTGATTGGTTAGATTTGCGTTGTGTATTTTTAAATTTATGGATATTTATTCCAAGAAATGGAAGCTTTTCCACAGTGTCAGCTACCTTTCTGAGACCACAGCAAGTTCACGATGAAGCTGGGATAGGTATCCAGGCTTCTTGGGTCTCAGTCCCACGGTTACGATGGTCAAGTCCATGGCTACCCTTCTCCAGGCCCTCGGAGAGTGGTATTATAATGGAAAGCAGCTACCTGTGTGCAGAAGTGAGAAGGAGCTCCAGCTCTGCCAACACACCTGAGTCACATGTGAGCTCTGCCAATTGCCAGCTCTGCTTTAGAACGAATCTTCATCTGAGTCTCGGAGGCTCCATCTGTAAAACAGAGTTAATATTACTTCCCAGACGGGATCATTGTGGGGATTAAATATGAAAAATGTGTATAAACAGCTAACACAACTCCTGGCGCATTGTAATTGCACCATAAATGATGGCTATTATTATCTAGTCCTTCAGGCCCTGGGTTTTCCCAGCTGGGCGTTAGTGGACAAGCACCTTCATCGCTTGGAGCTTGGTTCTCTCATCTGTGAAATGAGGGGTGTTCCCCTCAGCTTGATCATGTCTAGCAAGCACACACCTGCGGGCATACCAGCACTGATGCGGGCACGCAGAATCCCAGGCTGGCAGAGGTACAAATGACACACAGAGAGGGAGTCAGTTGGTGCTGACTAAATCCTTTCACAGCCTTTGTAGCAAATTATGTTTGATTTCCAGAACCTTGTCAATGAGCAAGAACAATGTCAGGAGGTCTGGAGAAAGCACGTCATCGGTACATTTCTAACATTGCCAGCAGCGGTGAGTCACAGCTCTGAGAAACGCTCTAGTTTTGAAATATTTGGGGCTCTGGGATCCCACGATTTGTTAAGACCCAATGTCAACCATGTGAATAATCTATGCTTGGCTCAGGGTGACCCCGGGTTAGAGCTGGGGAGACAATGCTTTGCCCTCGGTTGATTCCGTCTACTTCTACTCCTTACTTATTAGCCCTTAGCTTTCCATAGTACGTAGTATGTGCTTTCAATATAATGTGTGTTCAAAAAATGCTTAAGTGAATAAAGTCACCAGTGTACAACCAATGTATAATGGCAGTGGAGTGGAGCTGGGAGACGTGGCAAGGAGGTAAGAAACCACTGGACTTGGGTTTGGAGTAGCTTTCCCTAACCGCCCCCCCCTCATTTCCTTGCCAAGCTGGGCTTCCCCACATCGTCACCTGTTGGGGTTCTTTGTGTCCTGAGGGGCTGGACCCAAACTACATCAAGACATTTGGAATGCCCCAGAACAAATCCAAGCCTTGGGGCTCTAGGGATGAAAACATTTCCCTCCTAAGTGAGATGTGGGATTTAACTTTTATACTGATAAAGTGTGAATAAAGGGAGCCTTTAAGCTTTGTGAGAAGCATTAAGCAACTGATCTTAGAGCACTAATATCAAAAACAGCTATCATGGGTGGAAGTAGGCTAAGGCAGACAGGCCAGGAAATGAAGCGGACTGTGGATGGGTGCCTGGCTACAACGGTATTGACGTGCTGAGGCCCTGTACAATCACCAAATCCCCACCTCCCATTCCTCCCAGGATGTCTAGTTCACTGCATCCCCAGCACCTTAGTGCCTGGCACGTAGCAGAAGCACAGAAACTGTCCACTGATGACTCGACTGGAGAATGAATGAACCAGCTCCTAGATACAAGCTTCTCCTCTAGATGATGTGCCCAGCCCCTATTTCATCTTCCTCAGGCACATTTGACATTTGAGTCCCCAGAACAGTTTGAGGGGCCACTGCCCCCTTCATCCCTGGAACGCACCTACTGTGTGGGGTCAGAGTGTGGTATTGGTGCTGGACCTCTGCCCAGGGGCTCTGATGCTCTGGCAGGAAGGAAACACATGGGCCGATTCACTGCCCCCAGAGAAACTGGTTGCTTTGTATCCTCCTGATACGAACTCCGCCTCCACCCCTCCCCCCATTCTACCCATTCCTGCAACCCATTCCTGCAACTGAAGCCCAGCCGGCAACACCAGGTTGGCAAGAAAGGAGCTGTTAGTTTCAGTTTCCCCGAAAAGGGAGATGTTTCCTGGCTGCACAACCCCACTCCAACCCCCAACCCCCAGCCAAGTCATCAACTCCTCAAGTGCCCTTGAGGTGACAGAAGATGTTGCTTAGCGCTGCCCTTCCTGGCCTCCTGATCCCTGAGCCTTTGCCCCTCGCTTTGTGGACAGCTTTGTCTTCAGCCCAGCCTGCGGCGAGCTTCCTAAATCCTCTCTCTGCTTCTGTCCTGTCCGCTCTGCGCCCTCCGCAGGCAGCCAGGGAGGTCTCTCCCAGCAGCGACTCCTCATTCCCCCTGAAGGGAAAATGAGTTTCATAGCATTTGAAAGACCCTGTATGAGCTGAGCATTGTTCACCTCTTCTCATCTATGTTTTCCCTTCTCCCCCTGGAAAACACAGCCAGACAAAAACATTTCAGCTTCCCTACAAGCGACAGTCTCTTTGTCCCCTGGGCCTTCCAAAATACATTTCTTTGCCCAGAGCTTCCTTCCTCCCACCTGCCCCCTCAGGTAAAGATTGGATAAGACAAGAATCATCAGTGGATCTAAATCTAAGAGAAAATTGTGCTGACCAGCAGGATGTCTGCATTATCTTAGAATCTTCCCACAGATTCCTAATTGGTTCAAGGGGGGGGGGCGGGATTATGCAATGGGAGAACTGGGGAAAACTTTGTCTGGGTAGAAACATCAGCAAGGGACAGATGACTCACCTGGACAGTAATCAGGCCAAGGACGCAGAACCTTAACCTTAAACACAAGGTAACATTGAACAAACCCAAAGTTTAAAGTATTCTATTAAAGAGCAGGCAGCTAAGACTATTGTCTTAGTCTGGTGGCTGCTGTAACAGATGACCACAGATAGGGGCTCATAAACAACAAACACTTGTTTCTCACAGTTCTGGAGGCTGGAAGACCAAGACCAGGGTGCCAGCCTGGTGGGGTTCAGGCGAGAGCCTGCTTCTGGGTTGCAGACTGCTGACTTCTCATTGTATCTTCACATGGTGGAGAGCAGAGAGGAAGCAAGCTCCCTTGTGCCTCTCGTACACACTAATCCCCTTCATGGGGGATCCACTCTCATGACCTCATCTAATCCTCTTTCCTTTCAAAGGCCCTGCCTCTTAATACCATCACATTGGGGAAAGAGTTTCAACAGTAACTAAGGGAGGAGACAAATATTCAGTCCATAATGACTGTATTCTTCAAAAATGTCAACATCATATAAAACAAAGAAAGGTTATGGAAATATTCTAGATTGAAGGGGGCTAAGGAGATGTGGCAATAAAATGTATTACCTGACCCTAGATTGGACCCAAGGACTTTATTAGGTGAACAAAATTGAGATATGACTGGTAGGTTAAAGTATTGTGTCGATGTAAATTTAAGAAGCCACCACTGTGCTAAGGTCACAAGGACTACCACTATCCTTAGGAAATACACACTGAGATTATTTCCAACCAAAAAGTTAAAAAATTTAGAACAAGAGGCATACAGACAAAACTGACTGGTAGATATCTAAACGTTTGCTCTATTCTTCCCCACTTTTCTGGATCTTTAAGATTTCATGATTAACATTCTGTTTAGAATTTAGGCATAAAAAAAGCCTCCCTGATCTTATCCCAAATTCGTTAAAATGCGACATAGATGCATATACACCACACTGTTTTACTTTTGAATTACTTACATTTTCTTCTACAAGATTTTCTACATTTTCCACATTTTCTGTAAGCTACTACATACTTTTGTAATTAGAAAGAAATGTTATATTTTAAGAATAATCTTCATATATCCCCTTAGATTGATTTGTGGCTGGTCCCCAGCCACATGTGAAGTTAGCTAAGTGGGGGTAGGGAGGGGTTTGAGACCTCAGAGGAGTGACCTATCCATTTGTCTGTTCCTTGAAGGAAAAGAGCAGTTTCACACCCTTAGACTCCACCAAGCCACCTAGAAGACCTTTTCAGAGTTCTGGACCATTGGCCCAGCCCTGACCATCAGCCTCCCCATCCTTCAAGTTCACTCTGACGTGGGTTACATTTGCTTCCTTGTGCCCTGACCTTGTGCTGACCTGAGGATCAATTTAATAACTGGGAAGGAATGAAATCTTGGTAAACATGTGTGCAGTGTGTGTAGCTAGCTTCCAGCCCTCCTCAAATGCATGGAGTGCGGTGACCCCAGGTCATTTGCACCATCAGGGCATCCAGGTAAGCTCGACATGTAGACAGCAGCCCAAGAAGGGCCCAGCAAAGCCCTGGCGCAGGAGGAACACTGAGAAAGAGGACTCCCACTCTGTGACTAGACCCGGAGAACTATGACAATAGGAGTTTGCAGACCCCCAGTGAGGTGGAGAAAGGCTTACAAAACTCAACATACTCAATGTAGAACAGCAATTTTATTTTACAGTTCTGGCTATGAAAAAATCACATATTATTTTCTTTGTTTTTAATGTATTTTTTAAACTTTAAAACTTCTCCCATTCAGATAACATTAATATGACTTCAAGTTCCTCCAAGCAAGAATATCAAGCTTGGGCATTGTAGTCACATGGAATTTAGGCTGTGGGAGTTGGAGGATCACGTTTACCTCTTTTGGGGGTGGGGGTGGGAATACTCCAGCTCTCTGGGCAAGGCCATTCTGAGCCTCTATAGACCCTTTCCGCAACTTCAAAAAGGCACCCTCCTGGCAGGTGTAACCTCAAGGACACACACAGCTTGGGATGGGGCTTTTCTTGGAAGAGCATCCTTTCTCCAGGCAAGAGGGATTTCTACCTCGACTCGTCCCTTAGCCCTACCCAGCCCTGTCCTTCCCGCACAAACTGCAGAGCAGTACACTCTGTCCTGTTCAGCTTGAGAGGCCTCCCCAATCCTCCACTGCTCCCCCTTCGGGCACTTTCTTCCACCCCTTTCCCTTGGGACAATCCGTGGGATTGCTCTCAGTGGGCCCCAAGAAGCACGATGTTGCCATGTCTTGTCAGGGATCAGAGAAAGAGATTGTAACACCAGTCAGCCCAAGACTTCTTACTAACTCATCCTGTTCCACGAACTGCTGAAAGTCTTGAATCTTTGGAAAGTCAAGAACATGGGAAAACCCTAGCCCTCTGGCCTCCCCGGTCCCTGTAGCTTAAATGGTGCGTTAAATGCAGTGAATTCTGAACCGAGCACACGTCCTTTCCCAAAAGCTCCTCCTCTCTCTGTCCTTCACTTTCCTGTCAATGCTGTCACCATTCTCGTCACCCCAAAACAGCACTCAAGTCACTTTTCACCCCTTTCTTTCCTCATGACCACATCTAACTGCGCTCAAGGCCCTGCCTGTTCCATACACTGTGACTGCCCTCAGGGCTAAACTATGGATCAGCCTCCTCATTGGTCTCTCTGCTCAGGCATCACCTATCGGCCACATCTTTTTTCCAATGATCTGGCTTTGATTCTGTTTCTTACCAGCCCCAAATTCTACAACTCCTTTTATCTTCCTAATATATTCCAAATGCCCTTTATTCTCAATATTTCCTCCCAATTATCTCCCATCCATCTACTATGGATGACCTAGGCTCAGTAAAGGTGATGATTTGCCACTTTCCAAAACCACCCTGAACTTTTTGTCCTGGAATCTTTTATTTCCCCTAGGATTTCCCCTTTCACAGAAATCCATGTCCTCGCAGCTCAGCCCATCAAAACCTTACCATCCGTTAACATCCAGTGTCAACATCACCTACTCCTGGAAGATTTCTTGGATTTTTCCTCCTCTGGGCTTTCTTACCTCTGGTGGTTCCTCCCACATGCTGATTGCATTGTCCCTTGGGGCCACATCTCAGCTCTCTTGCATGGCTTTGGGGTCTGTGTTAGCAAGGCTCATCATGCACATTTCATATCTCCCTGAACCGTTGTTGAATACAAGAGTGAAGGGATGAATATCTTAATGGAGTTCATCTCTGTTCAAAACTAAACAAACACCACCTATGCAAATTGCTATTGACCCTTATCACTGGGGGTTAGTGGGGGGCTGTGGAATAGTTCAGGTGAGAGGATGGTGCTGGGTGCTGCTGCAGGGATGGAAAAGAGGGAAGGTGGGAAAAGTGAGGCAGAGACAACCACAGGATGTACCAGGAGAGGGCAGAGTGGTATAAATGACTGAGGTTTGGGTTTGTTTATAATTACAGGGAGGTGGAGAGCACAATTTGGAAAGAATTTACTTTGAGTTTAGCCTCCTGTGCCTTTTGCCAATTGCCTCTTGGGTATTTGGTAACCCAGTGGAGCCCCCCAAAAGTGGTGTTGCAAACAAACAAACAAACAAACAAACAAACAAAAACGACTGGTGCTAGTCTCAGTTTTCACATTAAACCATTTAACTTTAAGCAAGAGAGCAGGGGCACATTTGCTGTTCATAGGCAATGGGTTCTCAGATCCTGGAGCGCAAACTAAGCTGAAAGCTGCCCACTTCTCCCACCCAAACTGTCCCCCTTAAACATGCTTTGACTATTCCTGGCTGCCTGTTTTGACCGGCAGCTGCCTGCAATGCAAATGCATGGTGAGAGCAGCATAGTGCAATCCACCTCGAGATGAACAAGCGTCCTGAGCGGCGGACCAGACACTGCCCTGAGGAGGGCCCCTTCCACAGGCTCCGTCTTTGCTCAGTCTTCAGAAAAGCAGGAGTTGGTTCTTCCGTCTCCTTGGCATACAGGACAATTTGGCTCCAACCTTTTCATCCTAATGCCATCCCACCACTGCTCTGATTCCAGATTATGTTCTCCTTTGAGACGCTTAGTCAATTTAGCTCTTCCACTCAGCTCTGTCAAACTGACTTGATGGACAGAAATTCATTTGATCAGATACCAGAATGTGGCACTCTGAGCCACATTAGACTTGGTGATCAACAAACACAAAGGCACAGCAGTATTGGTGGTGGTCATTGCCATCAAACTACTGTTCTGGTGTGAGCGGGTCACCAGGAAACCCAGCCTCCGATTCGAAGAGCTTTGAGGACCCACAGCTGTGTAACCAGCTCCCCCAGGAACCAAGGGGATTGGGGAGGCGGGAGGGGGCAGGGAACTGGGGGCGGGGGTGCGGTGGAGGGGGGCGTTTCTGATCCTCGTATGGCTTGGGTGGTCCTTATATGGCTGAATGGTAAAGAAGCCTCTGCATTAGTAACTGCTAATTATTTCCATCCCGGTGAAATTCCACAGCCCAGCCTAGCCCAGCCCAGTGCCCTGAGCAAATAAGCTCTCAGGAAGGTCTGGCAGAAGAATCTTCAGCTCTGCTTACACAGAAAACACGTGTGAACCACCTACTTCACAATCACCTGGGGAGCTGCTTTGAAACAGATTCCCAGACTGTGTATGTAGATATTCTGTTTCCTAGATCTAGAGCGGCCGCTGAGAATCTGAGAATTATGGCTCCAAGGTTTAGAGAGTGGGAATGAGCATTCTTAGACCTTGCGGAGGTGATGCAGAGAGGCCACTTCTGGGGTTGGCCTGCAGGTAGTCAGGGAATGAGGTCAGACCCACACGGGGAGTTCTGGTCTAGAACAACCCATCTTAGCTCCTTCCAAGTCAATGGGAACTGGGGGCTCCCTCATTTGTTGTTTTGGTGCTCCATTTGATCCCTAGGTAGGGTCTGAAATTAAAGGGAATCCACACTCTCCTTGCATCATGAAGGAAGCGTAATAACGACGATAGCAATAATGGCTAATACTTATAACACAAGTGTTCATGGCGTAGCAGACCCCGCGTTCAGTGCTCTACATGGGTTATGACATTTGATCATTTTAGCAAGTCTGTTAAACAAGCCCTATAATGCAGCGCATGTTTTAGTGAAGACCCTGAGACCTCAGGGGCTAAGAGGCCTGCAGTCCACACCACTGTTGTGAGGAGTGGGTGGTCTGGCTCCGGGAGGCAAATTGCCATGCTCTCTTCTGGGTGGTTTCTGGGGTAAGCTGGCCTGAGCCTTCTCCGTCAGCTGTGCTCAGAGGTAGGAAGCCTGCAAGGCAGGGAACTCCTCTGGGAGCTGGCTGCTCCACATCTCTGTGTCACTTAACACCTGGATTACACGTGTGGCCAGGTGGCACCATCTGTCCCAAGCTTGTAGCCGCAGCGAAGGGTTTTCCAGAATGCTGATCACTTTATCATCCTGGTAACAAGCTCAAGGCCAGAAAGGGAGATGTGATTCATCAGTCTCTTGCTTTTCTATCACTTACTAGCAAGAAATTTCATCCCCGACCCCACTTTAAGCTGGAGATTAAAACAGATGTGGCTGGATTAACTGAAATTCTCCTTTTAACTGGCCTTATCACCAGGGGTGCTGTGTCACCCATGATCAACAGGGTACCTTGCTCAAAAGTGGAGGGGGGCGGGCGGTGGGGCGGGGAAGAACTGTTCAAGGTACTGAAATGTAAAGCCTTTCACGTTCTTCTGCAGTCTCCTTTGATGTCACCATATTTTTTATTTGCTAGTTAATGTCATCTTAAGTAAAGAAAAATGGAAATATTCAAATTGACAATTATAAATTACCAGCATAAATTTTACCATTTACTTAATATTGTGTGATGACAGTTTTTAAATGCAACTATAAGAACATTTAACTCAAATGTAGAATCAACAAAATCACACGCTTTGTGTTGCATAGCTCTTACATGCAGATGCATTTTGTTTCTGCCAGAACAGTGGAAACAGAGCCACTAACTCATACCACTTCCTTCATTTTACTTCTTGATAATGTGTGCTTTCTACCCACAACCTATGACGAGCGAGGAAGGAAAAGAAACTAGTGATTACCCTGTCTCTCCCTTTCCTTCTGTGCCATCAATTTGAATCGTTGGCTCATATAGGGAAGCTCCCTGGGTAAGAAAGGATTTGATAGGGTTCCTTGGTCGTTTATGTTTCTTAGAACACTGCTGCCTTCTGTCAGCATTTGAAGCAAGTTCTGGTCACATGGAAAATGTGGCCTCTCAGGGTTGTTGGCCCCCGTGCTTACTTAGTCGAAGATGTGAATTCGTTTTGAGTCTTGCTGAATTTCTGCATCTTTGGGCCCACCAGAATTTGCGAATGCAGCAGCAATAAGTGGCAGACACACATGGCACGTATGTTCTCACATGCATGTGCCATTGCCCCATCAGACCTCACGTATAGAATACAGGTTCAAAGATAAATTCATCAAGAAATTCAAGACCACAACAGAATATCATCAAACCAAACGCGAGGTCTTCCTATGCACAGGCTGCGTGCCCATGGAACCGCTCTGATGATCAATTTCATAGCCAATTCAGAGACAGGAATTTTGAGAAGAGTGGAAATTACAGCAAAACATTCTGCATGCCTGTATTCCTTGACATTTCCTGGAGATGAAGGTCAAGATTGGCATGAAGGGCGATGACTTAAGGGGAAGGGCTCTTAAAGGGGAAGGGCTGTACCCTGCCCTGTCCATCCTGCTCTGCTTGGTGAGCAGTGTCAGAGCTTGCATTTGGTGGTGTGAATGTGCGGATCCCAGCTGTAGACACTTTTAGCCTTGGATCTTTTCTCCTCCAGAGATGACTGAGATTTACAAATAACTTTGAGAACTTTGATAAACCAGAACTAGAATGGACCTTGTAGACTAAACTAATTACAGTGGGTTCAGTGTAAGTAATAGAAAACACAACTCAAACTAACTTAAATAATAAGAGAATTTATTGGTTCATATCAATGGAAAGTCTGGAAGTAGTTCAGCTTCATGGGTAGGATAATTCAATGGGCAATGAATGCCACTGAGAACCTCGTGTCTTTTTGCTTCTCTTTGCCTTCCCTGTGGCAGCCTCGTTCTCAGCCTGGTTCTCCTTCACGATGACAAGATGGCAGCCGATGGCCAGAGCAACTTGTTTCTTCACCAATGTCCAGGATAGGAAGTTCTATAGGAAGAATGAGAAAGCTTTTTTCCTCACTCTCAGAAAATCTCCCCTCAAGTATCCTTGGCCCCAAACAAGTTATGAGCTCATCTACCAACTAATAGATATCCACTGAGTGCATCTTTGCCAATTAATCTAGGGCTAAACCCCACACCCTTATGCAAACTCCAGGGTGGACTCAGCCTGTGCTAGATAGAGCACGTAACTGCACAGGAGAATGAAGAAGTGGGGAGCTGGGGGGACCAGACACATAGGGGATTACCTAGAGAGGCAGGAGTGGACACTGAGGAGGCCACCATGATATCCACCTTAGAGATCCTCTCTCTGCTCTCAGGGCTGGCATCAGGACCTAGCAGAAAACTTAAATGTGTGATGGTGTCTAAACTTTAAAACTAGGAACTGGGACATAGGCCTACCCAAAAGGCGTTCGAATCCATAATTAAAAAAAATGCTGGTCAAGCAAAACCTGTATCTGTGGAATATTTAACAGATGAGGAAATCAAACACCAGTGAGAGGAAGTACTTGCCTGATCCTAATTTTGCCGTATATTGAGTTCGTAGTACATCTGCTAACACATTTTACAGAAGGAGTGGAAAATGAGGCTTCAGGAGGTCAATTGATTTTCCCAAAAGCACACTGCTAATGAGTAACAGAGCCAGGATTTCGACCCAGTCCTATCTCCCTCCCGCACCTCTGTCCCTTTCCCAGTGCCAGAAGGGGATTTGGTGGCATGATCAGGAAGAAACACCCCAAGCCAGTGCAGTGCTCTGTTTCACTGTGTGTCAGTTAGAAGTTTTAGGAGACCATCTGATATCTGATATCATATACTATGGGATATTTAACCAAAGAAGTAGAAAGGAAAAAAGATTTTGTGAAGTAAATTCTTTGAGTAATGAAGTGAATTGTCAGTGACTCTTATTCAAGGAAGGGAAGCACCATCTGAGTGGGTGTAGGCTCCCAGGAAAAACAGGGTTGATCCTGCCTGGCTCAGTTAATGCCACTGGCTTCTGGCAGCCTGGCACTGGCAGAGCAGAAGTTTATAAACTCCTTTTTTAGAAGATATCAGGCTTTGGAGAGGTTGTGCAGGAAATCTGGGCCTTGGAATTGGCAGCGCGATAACAAGAGATATTCAGCTCTCTCCAAGATTCAAGTCTTGGCGTGCACACCCATCACGTGTGGAAGCCCCAGGCAAGCAAGTGGTGATCTCCTCCTGCCATCTGCTGACTTCTGCGTCTCCTGACTTGAGAGAAGGTCAGATTTCACGGAATACATAAGTAAACTCCACTGAACAGGAAACGAAAGGGTCTGTGCGTTTCTAACCAGGTGCCTCCTCCTCCTTCTTACGACCTGCTTCGTTTTTGTGCTCTTTGCTTTCCCAGCACTGCCACTGTCCATAACCTTCATAGGTGAACTGGCTGCTGAGCTGCTGGATGCCACAGGTCGGCCATGTTGGGCTACGGGACGGCAGCACTTCATCTTCAGACACAAAATGTGTGTTTAAGAAGAGCCGGCCAGACTGATGATTTCCAAACACATGATTAGTCTCAACAGAATTATGTGTCAAACATTTTGAAAAGACAGTCTTGGGCCCTGCCCTGTGAGATATTGATGTAGTATGTTGGGAGTTCGGACAGATATCTTCTTTTTTAAAAAGCGTCCACTAGCCTAGGTCGAGAGCCACTGAGCTGGAAGCTTCCCAAGGCTTCTTCCCAGCTCCTATAGTCCCATGTGGAAGCCTGTCATGAGCAATGTGAGAAATGCATCCTGTGCTATGATAATGTGTAAGCGTGTTATCCATTGCTTTGCTAAATGAAGGAATAAATACATTCGTAAGTCACGTATATTAAACAACTTCAATTATCCGGAAGTATGAAGTGTGTGGGAAGTTGGGGGGTAAGAAACGCCTTGAGTAGCCAAAAATTATTATTACATGTCAGTGAAATTACACTCATGCCCTTGAATGTCTCCAACTGGAGGCCCTGAGCTCTGCTCACAGAGCCCAGCTGGCCCTGTCCTCACAGAGGTCTAACACGTCTGGCGTGCTAGGTTCCTAGTTCACAGAATATTGGAGCAAAAATGAAAAGGGCATAGGAGTTGTTGCAAAATCCCCAGTACCCTAATTGCTTAATGGTCCAGGTTTCCTTTTGGGGTGATGAAAGTGTTTTGGAACTAGATAGAGGTTACACAACATAGTGAATATATTAAATGCCACTGAATTGCTCGCTTTAAAATGGTTAATGTTATGGGAATTTCACCCTTAAAAAAAGTTGCTACAGAAAGCAACAATACTAAAAACAAAAACTAATACAGAAAGCAGTACTCTTAGATTTGTACCAAGTAAAATGTGACAGCTTGACAGAAAATAAAAGAACAAAATTAAATTTTAACGTGCGCAAGAACTAAAATAGCCAAATGGTCTGGGGGCCATTTAGCATAAGGGTAATTCGACCACGTCGCTAGGCCCTAAGCTGTCATTATTAAAGAGCAGTTCAAAAATTAACATTTACTATATGACTCTATCTATCAAGAAGCGCTTATAAGACTTAAGGTATACCCTACTTAAGAAGTCAAGAGTACCCTTAAGAAAAATGTTCTATGCAAAATTCACTAAGTGAAAAAAAAAAAAAAGTCTTTGGAACCTGTGGTTTAGTTATCCGGAAAATGAACTTAACTGGAACAGTTCATTCACTAACAAAGTTATATAAATGAAGCAATACCCCACAGGCCAATGCCCACAGACATTATGTTAAAATCACTACCTCAGCTGTGGGGAGGTATTGGGGGATGACTGCCTAATGGTTACAGGGTTTATGTTTGGGTGATGAAAGCGTTTTGGACATAGACAGTGATGGTTGCACAAGATCGTGAATGTAATTAGTGCCACTGAACTGTGCACTTAAAAATGGTTACCGTGGCAATATATTATCTCAATAAAAATGTAAAAAATAAAGATAATTTTGAAAACCCCTTAATATCGGTTAAAAAATATTGTGACATCTGGTGGTTGTTATTACCTATGTTGGGGAGAGTTCTGAAGCTTCAAGCGGGTAATATTGATTCTGCAGATGAAACAAGAAGAGAATCTAGAGATAAGGTAGGTCCTAAGCAACGATGTGAAGAACACAGAGCAAAGAGGCTTTTATTAGATTTATTAGGATCCTTTTAAGCCATCTGTGCACTGATTGACTCTCCTGTGAGCAGCAGCTGTTTTTATTCATTAGGAATGAGCAGATATATAAGTCATTACTCAATGTTCATTTCACAGCTGGGTTTTGAGTTGAAAGGCAGTTCATATCCAGCAAATTTGGCATCAAGTGTTTAAAAGGTCTTTGTGTGAAAAGGTGGCGTTGAGCTTTGTAAAGTATTTCCATCTGATAATGGATTCAGCTAAACATCAGAGATCCAAGAAGGCGAGCCTCTCTGGGTTGATGATTGGATCAATGTGTATATTTGACTTCACTCTGTTCTGGGCCCTGAAGTGGTGGGTCTCTATATACATAAAAATTTTTAGAAATTTCAATGGAATATGGTGTAGTCATAAGAAAATGGAATAATTTACTTCCTCTGCTTAAATACCAATACATTCATGGGAAATGAAATGTCAAATGAGAGCTAAGACTTTAAATGTCACTGAAACAGAAGACTTTAGTACCCCAGCGAGATCCCCTTTCTTGGGCTCTGTTGACAAATGTATTGTCAGAGAAAACTTAACTGTGCTGCAGTACAAATTAACTCTGGAATCTCAGTGGCTTAATGCCACACAGGTGCATTTCTTCCTATGCAAATTCCAGTGTCAATCAGGAGCCTCTCCAGGGCCCCAGGGGACCCCCCTCGGTCAACACGATGACAGGACACTTCAACCCGCTTCAACTGGGAGCTGCTTTCTCACCCCAGGGTTTCTAGGTGGTCAAAGCAGGGGACAAAAACAAAGGATCCTGTGTCAGTTTTTAAATGTTTTGGTCCCTGAATGTCCCACAGCCCCTGGGTTAAAACTAGTCACATAGCCCTGGGTATCCACAGGAGGTTGGGAACTGTGAGGGGAACGTGCTGAGCAGTCAATGTCTCTGCATGGCCAGGAAGTATGCTAGAACCCATCGGAAGCCTGGTCATTGGAGCCAGATTGGTTATTGAGGGGAAACAGGCATTTCTTACTCGCATTCTAAATAATACACCATATCACTATTAGTTAATAATGTGCCCAGAAAACAAAGATGCGAGAAAAGCATTGCTATGGGGAGAAACAGACGATTAAGAAAGGGTGTGGGCTGGGGCCATTGACTTGGTAGTTGTCCAAATCTAATAGCTAAGGATATGGGAGTAAATGGGCTTGGGTGAGCAAACTGGTCAATGGTAATAATACGGTGCTTGCCACCTCCTCCCTGCCACTTGGGTCCCAGAAGCTTCAGTTTACACAATGGATGCATTTTGAGAATGTGACCCATACACTGGATCTTATTTTGAGTATATCAAGGGACCTGGATATTTAAAGAGATTCTTTATAAAATGAACCATTGAAAACACGGGTTGTCCTACACTGGCTTTTCATAAAAGCAGAGCACACCCATAACCAGTTAGTACCTAGACGAAAGGTATGGCAACGTCCAGTCCCTGCTCTGTCTGAGGTCCAATGGATTGGCATTCAGGCCACTGAGGATCTTGAAGATCAGGTGGCCTGTGAGACTGAGCACAGTCCCCAAGTAGGGGTTCAAACGATAGTTCCTGTGATTAACATTTTGGCTTTTGTAGACATTTACCTTTTTCTCCTTGCTGGATGGTGTGCTCTTGAATGCATGTCTCTCAATCCTGTTCTCTCCCTTTGGTAGGAATAAAGTTTTTGGAGGGCTGCCCCATATGGCCCCTCATTCTTCCGTATTTGCTAGTAGATGGAATCATCAGGGCCTTAAAAATAAAGCACAACTATCTGTTGTTTGTAGTTCATAGAAATTTAACCAATAGGTACCATGGAACGCATCCTTTAATTGTTTGCCACTCATAGGGGAGCCTGAACCACTTCCCCTAAGTGCACGGTTGTCACAGTGACAGGACGGCGTGGATTCTGAGGCCTGCTGCAGAGACGTGGGTTTTTCCAGATGAGCAGCCTTCACTCAGAGCTGTGCCTCTGCAATAGCTTCCTTCCTGCTGCCCTGCATTCAATATGCTAAGCTGCGGCTTCGGTCTAACTGGAACAGCTGATGCAGAGGAGTTACCACCGCCAATTATACCACTGAGTTCAGCCAGTGCAATCGCAGCCTTTCTCTTTGCTTCTTTAAAAAAGTTTCCTGTGTAAGGCAGCAGAGTTTGCATTTGGTGAGAATGTGTTTGATTTTAGCAGTTCTTATTTCTATGTTTAACTATAGCTTCCACTTCTCAATTGACTAGCATAGAATGAATTGGCTTCCGTCATCAATCAAACGTCAAACTCCGATATTTGGGGCTAGGAGTGATTTTTGTGTGTGTGTGACTTTCAAGCTTGTGTCAGTATAGGGAGCTGATTTGCTCATGGGTTAAACTGACATCTATTTAAAGAGGAAAAGAGGCCAAAGAAGAAATATGAAGGGTCTTGCATAGCCTGCAGTTAATTTACCAAAATTCCTGTCCCACAGAAATGTCATACCCGCGAAAAGTACTTTAGGTCGACCTCCACTTACCAGTGACCCTTTCCAACCATCCAAGCCAACCCCAAAGTTGTCTATGTCAAAAGTTAGAAAACACAGGCATCCTTTTTTCCAAAATGATTTTATAAAAATGAAGCAATAACACAGGAAAAAACAGAATCAATAGTGCTGTAGATGAAATTTCATTTGGACCCACTGTCTGATTTCTTTGCCAGCTTCCTTCTGGTGCTTGGGGACTTCAAATAAATGCTGGCCAGTGGCATTGGTCATGATATTGACATGAGACATCAAAGGAATCTCTTCAAGATTGCTGTTCTCATATGCAATCAGTACCAGGAGCTCAATTCTGTCTTGGGAAACGTGTGTGACTTGAGGCAAGCATTTGCAGTCTTTTGTGTGTGAGGTGACCTTACTATTAAACGCCTTCACCTCCTCACAGCAGTTGGAGGACGATATTCTGGAATGTGCAAATACATGTGACCCTCCCTATAACAACATCCCTGTGGGATCCACCTGAGACTCTGTTTAGCTCCAAGGAAACGCAAAGGCGCTCAGCTCAGTGGGGTTGCAACTCCCCTGTGGTCCCACAGGGTTAGGGGAACGCTCTGATAGACTCAGCACCATAGAGATGCTAAAAACAAAGGAAAGTTTTGGGCAGTAATAACCTCCATAGGCCCTACCCTCTCCCACTCCACCGCCTCAGGCTGCAAAGCAGAATTTTCCTTTAGGGACGTTACTGTCCACGGGGTCTGTTCCTTTTAAAAACAGCAAACTTTTCCTTTACGAAAGCCACCCCAGAAAACAAAGATCATTTATTTTAATGAACAAACTAGGGCACTAATAAACACCGTTGATTTTTTTTCCTGCCAATCTAAAAACTGTTTGAAGCCAAATTAAATTTTCGTACTCATCATAGCAAAGTAATACACAGTGAGTCTATAACCGTTAGAGCAACAGCAAACAGGTTTATAAAATCCCAGACAGGAGTTTTCAAGTGAGGCCAGTGATTTGCACTTAGGCCCCCGGAAGCGCCGCACAGCGATGCCAGCATCCCTTCGGAACCCATCAGGCAGCACCACCGAATTGCATTTTGTTGAAGAGAAAGCTGAGCAGAAGCAGTTGACATTCCAAGAATTACTAAAAGAACCGAAGTCCTGACCCATTGGAAGACTGTGAAATAATTTTAGTAGGTTTCAGCCATTTAAAAGAAATAATAGAATAGACAATATTACAGTGCCTCCTGGTAAGTTAAAGGATTGTGCGATAGACACGTTTGGGTAAGCCAGCCATATAATTTATCATCCAAACTGGGGCACTTCCGAGAGTACCAGGGGGCTCAATAATAATCATGCCAGGAAGACAGCATAAACCAGGACTTCTCTGAGCCAACGAGAACGTGCAGTCCACTCATTACTAGGTCAGGAGGTAAAATGTACTTGCGACTGAGCATAGTGTTAAAAGTTTCAAAAACACTGGTTTAGTGGCCATTTATCTACCTCACACTCCAACACACCTTCCAATGTCCCCTTCTGAGCAGTAGTCGCTACCACTCAGTGAGAGAGCGATTATGTGTGGGCAGTGTGCTGAGGCCTTTGCCCTCGTTTTGCATACATCCAGTCTTCACCGCCCCTTTGAGGCAGGTACTTGTATCAAGAAGGGACAACAACAAAAAATTCGACTCTGGCTAATGTAAGAGGAAATTTCTTGGAAAAGCTCACACTTCAAAGGGTGGTGAAAGAGAAAGGAATCAGCCGGCTCCAGAAAGCCTGGCCGATGGGCTCTGCCTGGGCCAGCGGCGAAATGAATGAACCCAGCCCGCTCCTCTCTCCTGGCACCACTGTGCCCTAGAGCCAGTTCTGGGAGGGTAGCCAGATCCACGATCGTGGAGGCCCTGCTGCCGCCTGGGGTGCCTGGAGCGTGGGGAAGGCACGCTCCTGGGGGAGCAGGCGCCAGGGTCTGCCCTCCTGCTCGCACGTGAGGGGTGGGGGATAGCCCTGAACGGGCCCTGCTGGGAAGGGAACTGGGCGCTGAGAAACTGAAGCATGGGCTGTACTGCAGGTCCAGCTCCTCGGTGAGGAAACTGAGGCTGGGAGGCTGCTCTCCTTGAGTGTCCGTGGAGCTGGTGTTCAGCCCATGCCCGCCGACCTCACAGCCCCCTCGGCTGCGCCGCCCCAGGCAAACTGATGTTCTCCTGTCCCCAAACCCTCTGCCTTTGCTACACCACTCCCACTCCAGGAAGCCCTCCCTGCAGGAACCAGCTCTATGCTGACAAACGTCTGTGTTCCTGACTTGACAGACAGGTACAGACAGGAGAGACACACAGTCACGCCACACTCCACTGAGAATCCCAGATCCCTGGAGATGGCCAGTGGTGGAAACATCCAAAAGAAGAGAAAAGCAGGCTAGGTGAGGGCATGGGCTTGGAAAAGGAAGAGACGACCCGTGGTATCCGGAATCGACCAGGCCTGTGAGGTGGCCCGGCACAGCGGGAAAGTCTGCTCATGGCTCTTCACCAGGTAGAGGCGTCTATTGAGAGGTCCTCTAACATCGGGACCAGGTACCAATGTGATGTCACCTGTGGTGGAACCGTGCCGGGGCAACAGAAGGGAAAGTCTGTTAACTGGCCCTCCGTTCACAGGTGCACAGCACAGGGACCGGGCAAATGGCATGAGCCGGGGACAAGAAGACCATGGGAATGTGCTGGGACCCTCGGTCAGAGAGAATGAGCAAAGGATGTCCTTGAGCTATGAGCCACGTGCTGTGGCCAAGGAAGTGGAAAAGGGGGAGAGGAGATGGCCCCCTAGTCGAGGCTTACTCTGTCCTCCTCGGACAGTGCTTCCAGGCCGCACCAGCGATTGCTAGCTCCCGCCTCACATCTGTGAGCCCGGAAGAGCTGAGAGGTAGCTGGGATGCCACGGGACACACTGGGGAGGGCACGTGGGTGTGTGCACACATATGCCGGCACACGCATGTACACATGCTCACCCCGGGCCGGGAGGAGGGCCGCGGGCTCCGGCTCGCAGCCCCCACACCTGACCCCTTGTGGTGGGGCCACACCTTGGCTTTCACAGTCACAACTGTTCTCTGCTCAAACGTTGTCAGCGGTGCCTCTCTGCATACAGAAACCCCCCCAAAGTGCCTTTCCCCCTCCTTAGCCCTGTTTCTTCGACTTGCTTTTTCACATTTCTTAGGAGTTGTTTACACTCGCTTCCCATCCTCAGTCTCCCCGTTAGCTCTCCCGTGACCCTGCGGCTGCTGCTCTCAGTGAGGTGTCAATGGCCTCAAAGTCTCAGGTCCAAAGGTCAAATTTTAGTCCTTACTTTCGTGGAGTCCCCATCGATTTAGCAAGAGGTTTATAAACACAGAATTACTATAGAGTGCAGTGAGGAAATTGTAGAGATACATACAGAAGACTATGGAAACCGGAAGAGAGATTCCTAACCCAGCACAGAGAGGTGTTTGAATCCTTCCTGGGGGAGATGACCTCTTATGGAAGAGTCAGGTTGGGGAGCAGAGGGGTTCCAGGCAGAGAGGATAACATGAGCGAGGGCCTCAGAGAGACAGAGCCCACAGGCCTTCCAGGAAGACGGGAAGCAGCCCGCCGCTCGTCAGGGCTCCTCTAAGGGGCCACAGCCCACGCCCGGGCCGGGCAGGGCCAGGGGTCCAGTGGTGAACCTCACACAGGGGCTCCTGCTCTCCCATGCCAGTGGGAGGGAAGTACCGGAAGCATGACCAGCAGGGTGGACTATGATTGTTATAGGGGGGTGAGGAGCAGGGAGCACTCCAGATTTCTGGCTTGGACACCACCACCCAGTGAGAGGAATATGGGGGATGAGGAGTTAGAGTCCCAACAGACTGAGCCTGAGGCCTGAAGATATTCCGTGGAGCTGCCCAGTTGAATTCGCACGAGTCTGAAATTGGAGGGCAAGTTCTGGAAGGGAGCTGCAGACTTGGGTGTCATCAGCCTGTAGGTGGGCGGGGTACCCTCGGGATCACGCGATAAGAACGAGATGACTGAGGGCAGGGCCTGGGCCACATTTGAGGGTCTCATGAGGGAAGCTGGGTGGGGGCGGAGACAGCGCATGGCTTGCTGGAGGGGTGGTCGCTTTGGTGAAGACACACCTGGCCTTATCCTTTGACTCTTTCACTTTTCCCACCTGCGACTTCGGCCAAGCTCCTTAATCTCTCTGGTCCTCGATTCTATTGTTTGTAAAGTGAGGAAAGTGATGTGCAGTCAACAAGATTGTTTTAAAATAGGGCAATATGCCTAAAGGCACTGAGTGTCTGTGTAAATCAGCTCAGGCTGCCATGAGGAGATGCCACGGACTGGGAGGCTTAAACAGCAATGTTTAGTAAGGATGAGGAGGAAGGCCCTTCCCGCTGATGACCAGCCCCAAGGTGTGGACATGGAGGAGGAGGGGGAGGAGTAGGTCCCTGGAGCCAGGGAAGCTGAGGAATCGGCCTCGAGGCCAATGAAGTGAACCAGAGCGACAGTGAAAGTCTGCGTGCAGAGATGAATTTCAGTCAATTAACCCCTGTCCAAAGGAACTTACACATCTGAAAGGAAAATGCCACCCCAGACACCAACTGAAGATTGATGCCCTCATTCTTGCCAGTGTTGATTCTTCAAAATTAAATTTCACTCCTTGGCAGCACGTCCAACTCCAGCGTGTGCGCGTCTCCCTCCCTCCCCCTCTCTCCCCTTCCTGTACCCTCTCCCCTCTCCTCCCCCTACTTTGCTTTTCTGCCCTCTGCCCCCTGGCTCCCTGCCGCACCCCAGGTGCCGCCCCCCCCTGCTGTAGGACGCTGCGGCTCCTGTCCAAGGCCACAGTGATGACGATGGTGACGACGACGACCACGGTGAAAGTCCTTGGAGGCAGAACATGCACAAATATCACCCACTCAGCCTAGGCCTTGGCCTCTACCTCGGGTCCACCTGGGGAACTACTCGGTCTTTTCTGATTTTGTGTCTCCTCTCCAGCAGCCTCAGGTCACTGTGACCAAACCCTGTACCTCTTTGTGGTGGTGGTGGTGGGGGGGGGGTCTTCATGTCAGCCACATCGTGCTGGCTCTACGTGTCCTGTGCAGCAGGTATGTCTGTATGGGGTCCTGGTAGAGGCTGTCGATAGCCTGAGAACTACCCCTCCGGCACACACGCGCACACACGTGTGTGCACTCACACACATGCGCACACACACTGCTGCAGGCAAGACAACGAAACCTTCCCCGCAGTGACTTCAGAAACCGCCACATGCACTGAGTATTCCCGCAGACTAAAGAAACTCTTGCCTGCCCGGGCACTTTCACTCTTTTCAGAGTGCGAATTTTGCACTCAAGAGTTTTCAAAGGGATTTTTTTTTTCCTTTGAGGAGGTGAGACAATGAAGGCAAGAATGAGAGACCCCTTCCAACCGCAGTGCAGTGCCGATGACTAGTACAAGAACATGGTTCGTCTGCTGTGCTGTCGTTCAGCCACGGCACCTTTGGAGTAGAGAAACCTTGGAGTGTCGAACAAGGCGTATCTTAGCTTTACTTGCTTTGATGGCTTTTCTTGTGAAAAGGGGAGAGTTGCTCTTATTCGATGACTCTAGTTGCCTTTGGGAAAGTCATGGAGCATTTTCTCCCAACCCCAAATCAGATGGGTTTGATCTAACACGTAAGGGCACCCCAAGGACAGCTATATGCCAAGGTCAAAAAAGCAAATTCCCCTTGGGGCTCTGGGCTGGCCTGCCAGTAGCATTGCAGACAGCAATGTTCCTTTCGCAATGTGCTCTGTATGGTGCCACTGCAAATCCTTTGCTTGGCCTTGAGTCGGCTTCTTTCCCTGGTTATCTGCATACATCTCTGGAATTTGCTGATGTCATAAACTAGTTTTGTGTGTTTTGGCCAGGCTGCATGCAGTGTTGTTAATATAGGTGCATTTTTTGGTCTCTGATTTTAAATACGTGAGCACCCCCTCCCTCCCCTGCTAAACCCAGGCGATGACTCCTCAGTCACTCCCAGTCACTAAGCTAATGTTTAGACATGAATGCACACAGCTGAGAGCCAACAGAACCCATTTCTAAGCTCCACACAGGCCACACGTCAACCAGCACCTCCCGTAATGTCCCTGACACCAACTCCTGAGCAGGAGGCTTGAAATTAAGTAGCAAATCTACTTAATGTCCAGTTAGGGTTTGGAAGCCTTTTGTGACTCAGTTGTATGAAAGTCCAGATGGGCTTCACCAAAGAGTCACTTCACCTAACTGTGACCACTAACATGCCCCTGGCCGCTGTTGTTTGAAGTCAAATTCCTGAGAACCGTGAAGCTGTGTCAGTGTCAGTACTCGGTGGGGAGGCCCCATGCTTTAGGTTTTGACATGAAGACTCTGTCATGTGTGTTTCCAGGGGCAGTGACCAAGGGGAGTGTGGCACCTGTGCAATTGTGCTTCTACCTCAGCCGCATGCAAATCTCTGTATATTTACATGGAGCAGAGCTGCCTTTTTTTCTTGGAGCTTTATAACTGAATCGACCCAAGTAGACATCAAGGTGGGCCACCTCCCTTTATCAGATGTGTCAGCTTAAACCTAGGGGCTCATTCCTCTCTGTGGCTTTAAGAGAAAGGACCAGCGAGTTCTGTGGAAACTTTCGTTGAGTTTGGAGGCACTGTCTGAGCAACTGTCACTGAAAGTCCTGTTTGGTCCTGATTTCCTCCCAGGTAAGAAGGTGCTGGCTACGCCCTCTGCTGGGCAAAGCAGGGAAAGCCCGTATTCGTCAGAGTGTGTGCAACTTGTGGATCTTGCCCTCATCTGTGACGCCAAGGCCATTCTCATTGTGCCCCATGTCTCCCTCCCTTTCCGTGCTGGGGTGAGGGAGAGTCTATGGGCTCCGACCCTGGGCTGGCGAGGTGTTCCGTGAGCACCCCCTCCCACCCTGCCTTCCCCAGGCGATGACTCCTCAATCACCCCCAGTCACTAAGCTAATGTTTGGACATGAATGAACACAGCTGAAAGCCAACAGAACCCATTTCTAAGCTCCACACAGGCCACACATCAACCAGCACCTCCCATAATGTCCCTGACACTAACTCCTGAGCAGGAGGCTTGAAAAGATTGTCCAGGCTCCCATCCAAAAAAGTAAGCCAAGCCTCTAAAGACAGAGAAAAGTCGGACTCCATTCTCACGGAGGAGCATGGCCTGGCGCCCTCTGCAGAGGCCCACCCACTCTCCCTGGCACACAGAGCCGTGCCAGTAGCTGGGCACACTGTAGCCAAGATGACAAACAGCTTCGTTCTCGCCATCTAGCTCTAGTCATAGCTGCACATTGTATTGACAAGGACTCTGAGGCTGCACACAGTCCCATGGGGGGCGGGGGGGGGGTCTCTGGGATTCTTGGGACCAAGAAGATGAAGGTTCTCCCACTCACATATCAACACTGTCCTCATTTCACAGTGATACTAAGACACTGCTGGTGGCTTCACGAGTGACGTACATTGAGGAGTCTGGCCACAGAGAGACTATGAGAAGGGGAGGATGCATATTTGTTTCACTTCCACCCTGAGGGCAAGAATCACTGACTCCTCTTCATCTGTGGGCACCAAAGACCTGAGTTCCGCCCCCCTGCCCCCGCCCCATCCCACATGAGTGCTTCTGAGGTTTTGTTGCTGGGGTGAAGATAGAAAGAGCTTGTGAAAAAATCGTGTGTATAAAAATGGCTGTTAGCAGATTGCAGATACTGGATCACGGTTTGGGCATGTCCATAGCCAGGTCTCACATGTTGGAGGTCCCCAGTTTCTGACAGGCATGGTTGCCCCTGGAGTGCTGCAGAAATCTTTCCCCATCCCCACAGACGAGGACTTATCAAATATGCCTGTGAAAGTGGCAAAATAGTCCCATACCCAGAAATGGCTGGGAAAAGATTTATTTCCTTTCTTTCTCCATTTATATTTGTACCTTATTTCACAACAAATTTGGAGGGCTGTTTTATACTATGTTTGGCACAATAAAATAAAGGAAAAATGTACACACGTAGAACTGCAGGAACAGCTGTGATGGTTGGAAAGCAGAGGAGCAGGGGTTCTTTTAGTTTTTCCCCTGCTTCAGTGTGAAGAAGCACGCTCTTTCTCACGTGCCCCCCCGCCCACATCCAACCCTGCCACAATTGCAATGAGAGTATCAGTCATACATCCTAAACAATTGCTGAAACCTGCACTAAATTTGTGGCTTTGCGTTTCCTTGTCACCAAAGCAGTAAGATAAATGTGATAATCAGCCGCGAGTTGCACACTTTCCACGGAGTAAAAAATACGCCTCCCTCAGAAGAAATACAGGCTGAGTCTGAGTTGAAGTTCCTGTGTGTCATTTCATAGAGGGTCCACTAAGCGACTCAGCGGAGCATCGTCAGCGTGCTATACGCATGTATCAGCCAGATTCGAGTGATCATTTATTAACGCCCCTCTATGTATGGTGAGATGCTTATGACAAGGCACATTTCAGGGAAAAAGTTCAGGGCCAACCCAAGTGGTCCATGATTCTATTCGCTAATGGTCTGGCCCAATTCAGAGATGACATCCAGGCTATCTAGGAAGTGATGGCTGCATGCCTTTTGGGCGATTCCCTGTTGGCATCATTTCCCTCATCTGGGCTTTTGATAGAAAGTGAGCGTAAGAAGCTCATGATTGTAATCATTGGCAGGGCCCTGGAGTGCATACTTTCTACACCGATGTCAAGTTGGCTGCATACACCTACAGACCGAGAGTGCCCAGCCAGGACTGACCCAAAAAGACAGCCTTCCATCGTTCATAAATTTGTCATAAGTTAGTGTTATTCTGGAGACATGAATATGGTAACACCTGAACTTTCTAGATGTTATGAAAACTCAAAGAATAAATCCATAGGGCTGGGAGGATAATCAATTATATAAGACTGCAGCAAAGATAAACTGTACATCAAAGTCACTTCATTTTATTTGCTACATTGGACATTATGCTAGAAATCATCTTGTTCCATTTGTTGCCTGAGTCTATAGAGATAGCATTTGAAAGCAGTAAAAATCAGACTGTTTCACGTCTTTCCATTTTCAGTGCAAAGAGATCTGCCTCAAAAGTGACCAATGTTCATAAGACTCATTTAAATAGGCACAGTCTCTGTAACTGGCATGGTCTCCATTTCTGTGAATCAAAATGGAAAAACCCGTCATTTGAAATGTTATTTTGCCAAGTGAGCAACTGAGAGCTCAGTTGGAGAAAATGGTTGTCATTTCCCCCTTCCTGTGCCAAATGAAATGAGCGGGACTGAACTAATACTCCCTGTGAAATTAATTGCAGAACCTTTTAGATGAAGGCCATGTGACTCACCTGAGGGAAACTCGGCTGTCCCCAACAGTGGATTAAAGCTCGTGAGAGAAAAGAGGTTGACTGGCTTTTATGTTTATGCATATCCACAAAACCTCGTACCGAAGAAGCAAACTATCCTTTCAATATCTCACATGTGTGAAAGTGTGTATAATTAAGATATATTAGGCAATGAATACAAAAGGGAGTGTGCACCTGGACAGCACAGAAATTAGGTACATAACAGAAAACAATAATGTACCACAGTGAGATACCATCTCATACCCATTAGAAAGGCAACTATAAAGTAAACAGACAAACCCCACCCCCCAAGAAAATGACAAGTATTGGCTTGGATGTAGAGAAATTAGGACTCTTGTGCACCATTGGTGGGAACATAAAATGGTGCAACTGGTGTGGAAAACAATATGGAAGGTCCTAAAAAATTAAAAATAGAAGCCATACGATCCCACAATTCCACTTCTGGTTATATACCCAAAAGAACTGAAAGTAGGATCTCAAAAATATATGTGTACACCAATGTTCACGGCAGCATTATTCATAGTAGGCAAGAGGTGGAAGCAACCCAAGTCTCTCTCGGTGGATGGATGGATGGATGGATGGATGGATAAACAAAATGTGATATAGTGGAATATTATGCAGCCTTAGGAAGGAATAAAATTCTGACATGTGCTACAACATGGATGAAGCGTGAAGACATTATGCTAAGTGAAATAAATCAGTCACAAAAGGACAAATACTGGATGATTCCACTAATAGAAGGTATCTAGAGTAGTCAAATTTGTAGAGACAGAAAGTAGAATGGCAGTCGCCAGGGGCTGCGGGGAGGAGGGAGTCATGGGGAGTTAATGTTTAATAGGCACAGTTTCCATTTTGTAAGATGAAAAGGGCTCTGGAGGTGGACAGTGGTGATGGTTTCACAACAATGCGAGTAGGTGGTACTCTGTACCACTGAACTGTGTACTTAAACATGCCTAAGATGGTAAATTTATGTGTACTTTACCACAATTAAAAATAAAAGCAAAATGATGTATGCCCCAGTCATTCCGAGCCTCATCAGATGGCCTCTCCCAGCATGCAATAGCTGGCCAGTGCAGGGTCCCTGGTTACTCCATGCACACGGAGGGCCACACATGCTCACAGGCTCAAAACCCAGTCTCACTTTCAGGTGACTGAAGGCCTTAGGGCCCCACCTTCAGTCCCCCAGTGCCTCTGGCTTGGAGGTTGGAGAATGCTGGTGGGAACTACTAGCCACCCAGTTGAACACAGGAACCCATCGATCAAACAAAAATGGGGAGGAGATGACAACAGAAGTTTCCCTCTCCTCAGAAACCACTAAAAGAAGAAACTGAGAAGTCACCATGAGAAGTGTCCTGTCCTGTCAGAAAGGGGTTAAGTGTGTAGAGTCTGGACCCAGACTGTCAGGTTGGAATCCTGGCCCTGCTGCTTTCTGGATTTTGGTGTGTTCTTGGACGTCCCTTTGAAATTCTCGAGCCTCAGTCTTCTCATTTGCAATGAACTTCGAACCGTGCTTGGCACATAGGCATGTAGAATGTAAGTATTTGTTAAACAAGAGAAAAGTTTCTTTAATTCATCCTCTCTACTATACTTCATGGACTGGACAGTCACGCTGTCACGTGGAGGGGAAACCGAGGTGAAATATCTCCTCTGAAGAGGTGTCGAAGCTGAATGTGGGTCTTACGACTCAATCCCAGTTCCTGCCACTCTAGGTCTGCCACCCTCTCCTGCCTCCCTGGTGGCCCTTCTCCAAGACAGCAGTGGGAACCAGGCAGTGGGGGAAAGTGGGTAAGAGTGAGCCACACAACCTCTCAGACAAACGACTCCTGCCCCCGGGGCCCACTACTGCCTTTGCACTCAGAACAGAACCTGCTTGCCATGAACTGAGAGCCCTACAAACAGACTGCATGAGAGTTTCAGACCCAAACAAGCCCTGTTTGTGGGCAATTGTTTCCTTCATCCACTCGGTTAAGTAGAGGCTGACCTACCCAGGCTTCACGACTGCCCTCCCCTGCCAATGTGTTTACTTCTTGGAAGGTGGGCAAGGCTAGGGAAAAAAGGTGGACCTTTGCATGGGTTTTTATTTGAGTAACTACTCCATGCACATAGTACAAAATTCAAAGGCACAAGAGGATATTCAATGTAAACTGAGTCTCTCACCCCTGCTCTCAAATGTCAAAAGCCCCCCACTGCGGTTAGTTTCCTATGAAAGAAAGGAGACCCTAAAACCAAATGGATTTCCTCTTTAGGGAATTGGTAAAGATGGACAACAGATAGCCCTAGGGCGAGCCAGTCTATAAGAGCTGGTGGGCCTCAAGACACTCTGGGTGGGTTACTGTCAGCCATGTACATTTCCCTGGGCTGCTTCTCTCCTCTGTTAGTGTAGACCCCAAAAAACAGTCACTTAGGGTTTCTTCTAAGCCTTTTGTGATTAAGGCTGGGAGCCCCCCCCCCTTCTTGTTACAGAAGGAAAGAGACTGGTTCCTTAATCTGTGCACAGACAGGGTCAGGACCCGTGCATGATCTACACTGAAGAATAACAGGGATCAGCGTCAGAAATCTTCCTCCCCAACTGCTGCCTCGTCCTCCTTTCCTTTTTCTTCCTTTCTCTTTGCTCCATTCCTCTTCCCAACCCCTAAGTGCACACTAAACACATACAATGAGCAGTGCCTGGGCTTCCTATAGATTTATGATTTATGGTTATTCATTTTATTATCTAAGTGGCTTTGCCAGGTAAAATATTAAGGCACCACTGCCATTATAACCTTGTCTTCCATGATCTCATTGGCAGCTGGTGTTGCCATGACAACTGGGCTGGAGAAACTGGTACTGAGCTTCAGTAGAAGATGATGTGAACACTGTGTGTGTGTGTGTGTGTGTGTGTGTGTGCGCGCGCGCGCGCGCAGACTTCCCATCGTGTATATCTGTTGTGCAGAAAGCCATGGATTTTAGTCCACACCTTCTGCTTCCCCTTCTGATTTGGTCAAAAGTAGCTTCGGGGCTCTAAATGAATTGGAAGGAGGCTTTAGAGGATGATTTGTTTGTTTGGTTTTTAAGTGGCAAATTGGAACCAGGGACGCATAAGAAATATCTTAGAGGTTTTCTCCCCACAAAATGAAGCGACTACACCCTCTGGATGTCACTCTTGGACCTCACTTATTTAACATCTTTATAATTCCCTTATTAGACTTAGAAAGTTGGAGCTAGAAGGGGCGCAGATGTCAAAAATCCAACCACCTTTTCATTTAAATGAGGTCCAGAGAGACTGACTTGCTCCCGTACAGTGGGTAAGGGTGTGAATTCTAGAATCAGTATACTGCCTGGCTCAAATCCTGGCTCCAGCAAGTCTTTACTGTGATCGCAGCCAAGTGACTTACCCCTCTAAGTCTCAATTTACTCATCTGTAAAGAGGGGACATTGAGAGAAATCTTACTAGGTCACTGTAACGATTAAGTGAGATAATCCATGATGTTTGGCACACGTTAAGCTCTCAATAAGTGTTATCACTATTACCCTGGTCACACTGGCAATCAGTGGTAGAAATAGGACAAAAATCCAGCTCAGCTAATTCCTATTTAAACTAGGGCCTTTTCCCAGTAATGCCACTATGTTTTTGTTTCTTTTTCTGTATATATTATGTGTCATCCAGGGGAGAATGGAAGCTCTTGAGATGGGGCTGTTTTTTCTTAAAACCTCCTATGAAGTGTGTATAATGCCTACACTAGTACCCTGTGGTACTTGATTTGAGGATACACTACATGCTTCCTGCACTCATGCAACATCAGTTGAATGTACATGGCATGGTTGTGCTGTAAGAGGAGAAAGGAACGAAAAAAAAACTTGAGGGAAGTGAACATTTTGTGATTATCTCATATGAAACCAGGCATTGGTAAACTCTTTTCAAAAGTGTTTAATCTCACAACCACCCCCATGAAGTGAGCACATTCATTCCCATTCTACAAATAAGAAAACTAAGACTGAAAGGTTATGCAGCATGTCTGGGTTCAGATGACAGGCTGAAAGCTGGGGTCCTACCCACCCTTTTACTTAGAGGTGCTGCTGGCGCTCTCAACAGATCCTGCTTTTCAGAACAATTTCTTAGCCCCCTGTGAGCCAAAAACTGATTTCCTGACGGAGTGAGAGAGATTCAGAGCAGACTGACACCTTTTCCATCACTAGCACAAAGCAGAATGCACAAAGCACAGTTGTGTGACTGTAAGGTGTCTAAAATATTTTCCCAGCCCAACTGGACAGGCATGGAAATTCACGCCAGGCTGGGTGGTTTTGCAGAATGCCACTTGTTTAAACGTCCTTTTATCACTCTGTCAGGAAGAAGAGCAAGGCAGAGGAACCTCACGGTGCTCTTCTGGGGAAATTTATTTCAAAAGGTATTCTAAGGTAAAAAAAGTACACCCACTGGGAGCGGGGGGGGAGCAGTTATCCTTTCTCCTAGGTAATGAGGCCATTAAACCAGCTGGTCTCCACACATCTTATGTTAGAGTGGCTCAGTCTCTGGATGAGAATTGGGTAAACCAGTACAGAATTTAATCAAGTGACCCACCAACCTGAAATGAGAGGTAGGGACAGAGGTCAGATGTGGACAGGCGTGCCTGATTCCTACATAACAGGGTCGAGAAGGGGGCTGGATGACTTGTCTGAAATGTAGGTTGGCACAGCAACCATAATTTTTTTTAAAAAGCTTGCCTTGTATGTTTATTAGGGTTTGGGGGGTCGGGAGGCTGAAAAAGATTTGAAGGAGGTAAATGGGCCCTTCTTTGGAGTTGCAGAGCTAGTGACAAACTTCTACTTGGGAGACAGACTTACTCCAGGTGGGAGACCTAGCCCTGCCTCTCGCCAGCTGTGTCACTGTGTACACGGTACCAACCCGACTCCTTGCACTTTCTGGAGAGGAGAGGATGTACCTCCGCTGAGTTCCTCGGTGGCATTGCGTGAAATGAGGTAGATGGGAACTGAAAAAACGGTAGTTATACAACGCCCCTGTGATAACTCCATTAGATGGAGAAATCTTATTGATATCAGTAAGCCTCGTCTTTTTATTCCACATGATTTTCTAGGTAACCAAATTCTAAGGGGTGCATTGTGGTGCCATCTTTGCATCCGAGCCATACGCACCAGGCAGGTATTCCCCAAACGGGTTCTAAGGCCGGGTTTCAAGTCCAAGGTGCCTACAAGGACCTGGAGCGCGGCCCCCACCAGGGTCTGCCCTCCCTCACCCTACCCCCTGGTGCTGCGGCTGGAGTGGGCGCTCTCCGAGGCCGGGGCAGGTGGGCGTTCCCCGTCGTACCGAGCAGACGGGCAGGCTGGGAGTCCCCGCCGCACTCCTCCGAAAGAAAAACCCCAGAGGCCCGACTCTTACGTAACTGGGGTGATGTAACCGCGGGCGGCTCCCGAGGGGCGGGGGCGGGGCACCGGGATCGCGGGCGGCGGGACTCCGCTCTCCCGCCTCGCCGCGCGGTTCGTCCAGGGGCTGCGCGAGTACACCAGCGCGGCCGGGCGCCCGAGGGTGCAGCGCCGGGGGCCGCGGGCGCTGCGGGTCCAGTCGCGTGGCCCGCCTCGGCGTGGGCGAGCGGGCTGACGGGGACGCGCCTGCGACTTGGTGATCTTGCTAGACCTGCTAAGCGACAGTGGCGGCCGCAGGCTGATGTGGGGGACCGCGGACTGATGTGGGGGACCCGGCTGCCGCCGAGGGGCGGGGCTTTGCCGCGCCGGGGCCGGACCCGTTGGCATCAGGCGGCCCGGGCGCCTCCCAGCCGTTACCTTGGCGGTCTGCAGGGCGTGCTCGGGGAGCTGCCTTCGTGGGGCTGTTTTCAGCGTCAGCCCGGCTGGTTCTAAATTCTAGGCGAGACTTTGGACTCCTGCTTGCCTGGGTGTTTTTTCTCACTAATAAAACGCGGCCGGTAGACTGTGACCTTTCTCTCCAGCTGGAATAGTCTGAGCGTGGGTTTCGGGGCGGTGTAAGCTGTGCACCCAGTCTGAGGTTGGTGAGCGATATTGGACGCTTTCACTGGCCCCTTGATCACACTTGTGTGCCCTGGCCGGCCCTCCGTTTCATTGTGGTTTTAAGGAGCGGCCAATTCCAGGGAAGGAGAGATGGTTTTTATCTTAGAATTAATTAGGCTTATACACTGGTTCTCAACCCTGTCTGAACATCTGAATCACTAGGGGAGAATTAAATATACCAGCTTTCCAGCCCTACCCCTAGAGATTCTGATTCAGGTGGTCTGCACTGGGGCCTAGACTGACGTTTTATAAATATCCCTACGTGTGATTCTCACATGCAGCCCAGTCACCTCAAAGAGACTTCCTTTCTCCCTGCAGTAGGGTTTTTTATCAGTTCCTAAGGCAGCATGGGCAAATTTCCATCACACAGGATTCAAGGCATCCTGCCAGGGCAGGCAGCTGCTGCTGCTCCCTCTCTTCACCCCACATGCTTTTGTGAAAGTGCAGATCCTTCTTGGGCCCGTGATGCGAATTGGAAGTATAGCTGTTAACCGACCCACTGAATTTAGTCAAATACTCTGACAGCCTTTTTCTTTCAAAGAGGTGTACTCAGGCAGTGACCACTATCTGCTGGGTCTTTCCGTGTTACACAGAGTGCAGTATGAGAGCTTGAGTCAGCTTCCTGACCCGGGAAGGCAGACTTTTAAAAATCCCGGAGGTAGAGGAGGGCAAAGTTAGGTGGGTCTCCCTACGGTTGCGAAGTTAGTGAATTGGAGGGAAAGACAACACCTTACTTTGATTCTAGGGGAAGAGTCTGTAGTTTGGGTTTACAGTGTTTTTTCTTGGGACTTGCATAGAGCTTCCCTATATTGGGCCACTAGGCAGCAGGATGGTCAGTTTCCTAAACTTGCCCCAACCTAAGAACTACCAGGGGCAATTAAAACAAAAATAGACAGACAACAAAACCCCCAAAACTCAGATGGGTAGGACCGAAGAAAATTTCACATTACGTAAATTGAAGGAAACATGCCTGGGAGTGCCCCTGCTCCCAGGTGATTCCTATCATCAAGGGCTGGAAAAACACTAAGTACAGAGGTTGTTTAGTTTGAATCAAAATCACCTGCAGGGCATGAGAAACCACAGGCTGCTGAGCCCCACCCCGAAGTGTCTGACCCAGAAGACAGAGAACACATTTCTTCTAATGATTCCCAGATGATGCTGACTCTGCTTACCTGGGGACCACCATTACTGGTGTGGAAGAGGAGCCCTAGGCTAAGTGTTGAGAACCTTCCATTTTATCACCTACCATATTTTGACCTTAGGCAAGTCATTTACCTCTCTCTGCATTTGAAAAATAGAGACTGGTATCGAGAATTTATAAAGATAAAATGCTTCTCATAAGAGAGGAGGAAGAGTTTTAAAGAGCTGAATCTTATTGTAATAGATTGGACCCAGAGGAAATCCTTGTGTTGAAGGCAAAGGACAGAGGAAGGGTATGACACGTCCTTCAGGCCAGCCTGGCACTGCCTATTGGCAGCGGCTCACAGCCTGGAGTTTGAAGATGTTAAGTCCACAGAGCCGCCCTCAGCAAAATATAGTCTCTAATAGGATCAGTGTGGTGGCCCAGGGGCTAAGGTCTCCTCTGGCTGGGTGTCACAGAGAAAAGCTGCTCTGCTTCCTGCCCCTGAAGGAAGGGGATCTTGAGGTCTGTTTCCTGCATGTCCTCTGGGGCCGGCGCTTCTGGCCCTGTTGTGTTTGGGAAAGTCTCACTCACTCTGCACCAGTGCTTTTTCCTGGAGAGGCCACTGTGTGTTGATCTCTGAAAGGCCTTGCTCTTTCTGAGGAAATTCTTGCCTCTGAAAAAAAATCCTTTCACAGTGATCCTGGGACACCTCCCCACCTTACCCCCCACCACTCCCCTCACACACACACTTGTGGGGGAAACAAATCTTCCAGCTTCTTCTATGGTAATAGTTAAAAATGCTCTCAAAGTTCCTAATGATTTGAAGGAGCCAAATGAGGAGCTCAAATTCAAACATGGAAGGTATGTCATAAAAAGTAATAATAATAACTGTTTATTAAGCTCTTAATTTATTCCAAGTGCAGTGATAAGTGCCCAAGAAGTAGCTTTTATTATCCCCTTTCTGTGGATGAGGAGACAGGAACTCAGAAAGGTGACGCCAACACAGATTGCGCAGGTTTAAGAAGCAGAGCTGTGATTTAAACCCAAGTGGTTCTATCCGAAACCCATGTTACTGATACTAATTTTAGTTTCAAGTCAGCATTTCAAGAAGCTTTAGAACACAGACGTCTTGCTTACCTTGCTAAGTGGGCCATTAACAGCAGAAGCAATGGGCAGGGTGTTCTCTGAGCTGCCCCAATCCTTCAGGCGAGTTACAGATTGGGACTAGGGACATTCTTATTGGTCTCTGACTCAGACAAGGGGTGATGACCTCCCCTGTGGCAATGATTTCCAAAAGAAACCGAAGCTCATAAACATTCTTTGGCCTCTTCACCAGTGTCAGGCATGCGTTGGCAGTTGCGCTGAACGGGGACAGGAGACCAGCCGCTGGCAGCCTGTGGAAGGGTGCTGGGCCTCCTGCAGGACCTTCAGGGGAGAGAGTCGCTTTCTGTGTCGCTAGGAGAAACCACTGGGCTCCTTGAGTCAGAGTCACATGCTCGGAGACCCAGGCCTGCCCTGCGTGGGAAGACCTCTGCCCTCAGGGCCTCCTCCTGTCCATGGCCTCCATTCTGTCTCCCTGCCCTCTGCCAATTTTGTGACCAAGAAACACTAGGAAAGTAAAGGTAAAAGAAGTATGTCGAAAGGCAGAGAGAAACAGTTAAGGAACTCAGGGTTGCATCCATTCGTTATGATACTTTTGTGCGAATTAGAAAAAGCGTCTCCTCAATTTGATTTGCCATAAAGTCCTAATGCAGACACACACCTCCATCGCTGTCATCCTAATGGTACCCCCTAGAGTTGTGCAGCGCATACCCTGTAGCCCTGAAAGATGCTTCACTCCTCGAGGGGGTGCAGAGCTCAAGCACCCTCCTTCATTCTCTACTTGCACATCTCCCCACTTTGCAGTGATTCTATAGCTGTCCTGCCATACAGTGAGCATGATGTTAATGGTCTGCTAAGCTCCCCTCCCCCACCCCCAAACTGGGACAAAGGAAAAGCAATCCATCTATCAGAGGATTGGGGACTTTTTTGGAGGCGGGGCTTTGGGGGGGCGCTCCCCAGTATCAGAGGCAGCAGAGAAACGTAGTTTGAATACCAAATTGTTGGAATCTCCAAATGTTTTTAAAAGGGCAGGAAGCTAATGGTACAGGAAATGTAGGGGCTGAGAAGATGGTATTGTGTGTGTAATCAGGGGGCAGGGAGCCGAAGAAGGAAGGGACTGTGTGATATGCCGGGAGAGCGCAATAATGTCCCCCCAGAGTCGGGCTTTCTCCCTGCGTAGATTGGTGTTCCCAGCTCCTTACAGCCATTCTTTCTGTGGGTCTGCTGCTTCCAGGAGTGGCTATGAATCTGCATGTAAGGATTTTGTCCCCGACGACTTGGAGGTCCAAGTTCCTGGAAGAGCCTTTTTGGTCCCAGGAGGAAACAGCAGCATGGGAAAAGCAACTGCCACCAGATAGCCAAGCGAGGTGAGCAGCCTGCTGTGTGTCTGCACCCCGTGGCCAGCCTGCAGCCTCTCTACACTGCGGGGAGTGCCTGTGTCACAGGCAGGTTAGGAAGGGCCCGGCCAGCATGGCCAGGAGCCCTGGACAGTGATCTCATGATGATCAGCGCATCTCATGATGATCAGCGCATCTGCCAGCTTTCTCAGCTGTGCCCTGAGCTTTCACCTAAAGGTGGATAGAGCGAGTGACTGGAGGAGCCTTACCTCAATGCTTAGTTAATTCACAGGAGAGCTTGGGTCCTGTCCTGCTTTCTGATTAAGAGCAGTGAGGTGCTCAGCCAACACTGGGCATCAGAATCACTAGTGGAACTTTAAAAATGTGGATATTTGACCTTAGCTCATGTCTCCTTAATAAAAAGTGGTGGTGGGGGTGGGGATTGGGAGTCCGGCGCAATTTGGCTGTGGACCCTAGTCAAGAACCAGTGCCCCCAGAACAACTGGAGAGGGGAGGGCATTGAACGTCCTCCCTCCTTCCCGCTGTCCCGCTGTCCAGCCTGCAGGGCTGGAGCAGCTGGGGACGGCCACCTGTTTCACTCCCCTAACCCTGATTCTGTGCAGAGGCTCTCTGGGTGCCCCGTAAATTATTTAATCAGGAGAAGTCTCTCTCTGGGTAAATGACAGAATTTCCTGCATGAACTCAACTGCCCTGGTCACTGAATGGCACTGTGGTGGCTAGAAGAGTCTGCCAGGTCTTTTAGAGCCTCTTCTTCAGCAGAAATTGATGTTCCAGTAGAAGCTGGGAAAAGAGCTTGGGGATTTATCACTTTTCAAGAAGCTCAAGATGTTTTATTTTGTTCTCTAAAATCAAGCCAGGCATTATCCAGGGAAATCCTATACCTCTCGAAACTGTAAAATTATCTGCCAAGTCAAGGCGGGTAGCCACTGTATCTTAGCACCTGGGAGCACTCTGAAGCACTGTTGGGGAGGGGAGTGTGGGGGTGGGGCTGGTCACCTGGTTGTCTGTAGCTTCCCATGAACCAGACCCCATTTAATAAAACGGGCTATTTAAGTGAGGAAAGCAGGTTCCATAATGATTACTTCTTAACTGCCCCAGCCAAAGCATTCCCCTTTATGTAAACCTTGATTAATGGCAGTAGAGCCTTTGCTGGAATAGTCTTAGTGTTATTTATGGATTCAATTACGAGTCCCTGCTACATGTTAGGCCAGTGGTTCTCAACTTGGGCTGAAATTAGGCTCACCTGGGGAGATTTAAAAACATACCCAGATTTGGCCTATCATGTAGAGCTTTAAAAACTCCCCAGGTGAGTATAAAGTATGACCAGATTTAGACCTCTGTGTCAGGTACTATGGAAGATGCTAGAAATGCAGACGTGACCAAGACTGACACTTTATGTTCTTCATGTGTTGAGACTCTAAAAAAATCAGGACATGAGCCAGGTGCAGTGTCAGTCAGTGCAGATAGGCAAGAGAGCAGGTTCAGGACCCCCGCTGTTACACCTTCCTCTCTAACCGCAGGGACCATCCTCTCAATTGCCAGAATCGTCCAACTTCAGGTATCTTTCTGTGAGCCCGCACGTCTTCATTCCTCATTTGGAAAAGCTGGCCTCCATCGCTGTAGCTCTCTCTGTAACTTCCGTGTTTTGTTGAGTTCCACCAGGTGGCACAGTTCACCTGGTTTGTGAGATCAAGACAGAGCCCAAGGTGCCAAAGGTGAGGTCATCAGGGAGGGTGGTAACCAGGTGAGCTGCTCTTCATCCCTCCTGCTGAGGGTTCCGTGCCTGGGGTCAGCTTTGGGGGGTCTGGACTCCTGCCTGTGCTCCTGGGTTGGCCATGGCCCGCCTGTGCAGGCAGGCGGCCCGCGGAGAGCTGGAGCACTGCTTTTCAATGTCTGGGTTTGAGCCCAGACAACTGGGGCTGTGAGGTTTGACCAGTCACTCTGGGGTGCCCCCGAAACCAGGCAGGCAGGGGCCCATCCCCGCTGTGGAGATATCATACCAGACAATGGCCCTGCTGGTGGGGAGGGGGGGGGGGGGGTTGTCAAGGGTGACTCAGGTGCCTTGAATCAAGCCGTAAAATGAGCCAAAGACTTTCCAATAAAGAGGGACAACAAACAACATTGTGGTCTTGCCGAGAATCACTTTCTAACAAGAGCTTTCAGACCTGGCTCGTATTTTATCATCTTCCTCTTCTGAGAGAGAACCGAGACTGGCCACAGAATTTGTGGGACCCAGTGCCAAATGAAAGTGTGGGACCCTTGTGTAAAATTAAGAGTTTCAAGACAGTGAAGGCAGAGCAGGGAAACAAGCATGGGGACCTTCTGAACGTGGGGCCTATGCAGCTGCACAGGTCATACCCCATGAAGCTGGCCCTGGGTGGGAAACCTGAACCCCCACTGTTAAGTAGAAGGGGCCCCTGGGGCCGGCCCTCAGTGACCACAGGCCCCTTACTTTCACTAGAAAACGTGCTCCTTTCATTCCTCCCCCACCTCAGTTTCCCCCTCTCTCCTATGAACCTGCTTCTCCAGCACCCCCTGCCCCACCCCCACTACTGCTGCTGCTCCAATCACTGCCCACAACTGAGGGGTTTATGCAAGGAGTCTGGGAAGGGGAAGACAGCATCCCCACCCCTCAGGCTTGGACCAGGGCCAAAGAAAAAGAATCCCCCCATCTAGAATGGAATATTTTGCATCTGCTCATGAAGGTTATTATTTTTGTCAATAGCATTTTCAAAGTGAGGAGTTGCTTTCCCTTCTCGCCAGAAACCCCTAGTCTCACACCATTAGATGCCCAGCAGAGGCTTAGTGCTGGCGTGAGCGTGAGGGGGTCTAAATCTTCCTCTGATGTCTGTGAGAGCCGCCTCGATCTGGGCTGCAGTTCTCGAGGTTGAAAGCCGGCCGTCTGCCTACTGATAACTTCTGGTTGTGCTCCAACAAGATGTATCAAGAATACTAATCTCACCGGCAGAGGAGGACTCGCCCGGATTCCAAGCTGCTGTGGTCTGGGCCACATGTGTTATGAAGTGGATTTGTATGGGACAAAATGACAATATGGTCTATTGATAATGAGCTATCTTTGTATCCAATTTCATCATCTTTGGGCGGGATATAGAGCTTAAAGGGGAGCCAAGATGTTTCCTGGGGTCAGGAGACAGGGAGTCCTTCGCCCTACTGCCCACCCACCCCCTATACACATACACAAGCTGGGATTTGAACACCCACCTGGGAAAGCCCCTCTGCTTTTGTATTTCTAAGTGGCCTCCAGCACTGAGGGCTTGGAGTCCAGGGCTCAGTGCCTGTCTGCTCATCTCGTGGGTATGGGTTCCGTGACTCAGGGTGTCTTCCAGGCTCTGCCAGGGATCAACTGCTCCTCCCTGTCTGTGAACAGGCACCGGTGCACGGCTTCATCTGGTCGGCAGCCCACAGCCCCCCAACAAACAGCATGGGGGCGGGAAGGAGCTGGGCTCTGAACTGAGTCCTGGGTTTGTACTCACTAGCCTTGTGAGCCTGGGCAAGGTTTTTAGCTTTGCAGAACCTCAGTTTCCTCATCTGAAAAATCATGATGATACTATTTTATTCGTTGTTGAACGTATATCTGAGAGTGAACCGTATGTCAGGCAATGTGTTAGGAGCTGGAGAGAAAGAGGACAGAGACAGACACAGCCCCTTTCAGTCTTGTGGAGGAGTCAGGTGGTTGACAAGCGTTTCCCATGAAGCCTGCCTGCCCAGCTGCGCCACAGTGCGAGGGATGGTGTGGACCCCGCAGTCTGTGTTTCCCCAACTCCCACAGCAGCCAGCTTCTGGCTGGGTTTGGCCAGTGGAGGTATCAGAGGAAGATGGGAGTGGTTGGAAGGCAGAAAAAGGACATTTGGCTTCCCTCGCAATGGCAGAATCTCTTTGTGGATTTTCCTTCTGGTGGACACCTTGGCTCCTGGGCTTGGCCCCCACCCCACCTCCTCTGTTGTTTCTCCAGCCCGGGCTGGTGGGAGCTTCCTGCTGTTACTGACCTCAGAATTAGGTCTCCTGTCCCACTGAGTTCTCACCTTGTTTCACCCTCCCCCTGCATTCAGTTCCCTCTGTTGAAAGAAGTTTCTGTTAGACCCCGACAGACATAACATAAGAGCTATGACAAAGTAAATTCAGTGTATTGTAGGACATATAGCTCTTAATCAGGAGGAGAAGCTCTTGTAATTGGTGTTATCAATACTGTTTACTGATAACTAATATTACCACTCCCACCCATATTCTGCTTTAAGTTCCTTAGTTCTGCGCTGTCCCAGAGGGGCTAGGAGCCAGCAAGCTCCCCAAAGCAGAAGACATCCATGGTAGAGCAGTTAGGGCACTGGCAGGACTGGTCCTGGCTGCATGGCCGGATGGACACCAGAGAGCAGCGGTCCCTTGGACGGGGCAGTCTGGCAGGCCAGCTGAGTCAGGTGAGCGTGGGCAAGTGGGCACCAGGGAAGGCACCAGGTCTGGTGGGAATCAGTTGCTCGTTTGCGCTGCCAAGGTGCTCTTTCTGGGGAGGGTATGTGTGGACAGGCTTGCGGGGGAGTGCTTGTCACAGAGCAGCACGCTCCCTGTTCACCAGCCCACTCTGCCTGGCTCAGTGCTCCAGGGGTTCTGTGGGAGAAAATCCGAGTGGAACCTCCTGCTTCAGCTCCTCATTGCAGTTCATTACTATCTTGCTGCCTGGGTGGAACACCAGACTTTTGTCTTCTTCGTCAACATTTTTTTTAAAAAAATGAACTTTTAAATTTTAGAATAGTTTTAGATGCACAGAAAAATTGTGAAAATAGTAGAGTTCCCATTTACCTCATACCAAGTTTCCCCTTTGTTACATCTTTCATTATGTGATTCATCTGTTACATTATTATTAACTAAAGTCCATCTGCTCTCAGAATTCCTTAGTTTTTACCAATGCCCTTTTTCTGTTCCCACGTCCCATCCAGGACACCACATTGCACCTATCTCTTTTTCTCCTCTTGACTGTGACAGCATCTCTGACTTTCCTAGTTTTTTGATGACCTTGACAGTTTCGAGGCGTACTGGTCTGGCATTTTGTACACTGCACTGTCCCTCAATTGGGATTTGTCTGATGTTTTTCTCATGATTAGAATGGCGTTATGGGCTTTGAGGAGAAAGATCACAGAGCTACAGTACTTGGGCAACATTTTAACGCCTGCCACACTCCTGATGTGGCTAGAAGATGCTGTAAATGTGCCCTATGTCTTGTGTGAACTGACCCCATCTACATCAAAACACCAAGATAAAAAACAGGGGTTTCTACTGTCTCTCTTCCAGGCCAATGTGGATTTCTAATTTCTTGAAAATTATTGGTTTAGCTTTCTGAGTACTCAGCATTGATATTAACTACCACCTCATTCCTACATAACGATTTCTACTTCTGAGGGCACCTTCATGCACTGTTTCTCATTTGCTCGTCAGACTCCCCCTCTTACAGGAGTAGAGGGGTTCCCGTGAGATAACCTTATGACTCCTGGACCACACAGCAGCTAGATGGTGGATCATCCACAGAATGGCTCCAGTTGAGTTTTTTCCGATTTTGATACTAGTGTCCAGGGTTTAAGAGTTAGTACAGTGGGGGCCAGGGCGCCTAGGGCCAGCCTTGTCATAAGTAGACCAGCAGTCCTGGTTTTTACACAATGTGTCTGTTCCTGGTACTTCCTCTGGTCACAGCAGACCGCTGGCCACTCCTGCTGGGTGCTTTCTGGCCTCCTGTTTTCTCCCAGAGGAGACAGATAATTTCCTTCATCTTTCCATGATGCTTCATTTCATGAGGCTCCATGGTTGATTTGTCTGGGACAGTGATTTTCTGTTCCCTGCCATTCCCTCCTTTTAGTGCTGAGTGAGGCACCGTAGTGCTCCCAGAAAGCTGAAGGAGGTTGTGGAATGTTGAATGTAGATTTGATTTTAGTTCACTTGAATTTTGCTGTTTTTTGAACCTGGATTTTTTATGAGTGGTAAGCTTGGGTGGGAGGGAGTTTGGGGGTGGTTGTGGAAAAGGCCTTGGGATGAAAGGATTAGGTGTCTAGACTCAGTTTGCAGTCACTGTGGAGGCTCAGTGCCAGCTCAGGTGTGAGTCTGCAGCCTGTGTCCGCTCTGGCTGAGCAAGGGCCTTCAGAGACTTTTTAAAAGAACATAGTCCTGTACAGACAGTCCTTTTCCCAGCCTTTGAAGGTAGAGGAACATTCAATTGTGTTAGACTTAAGCCAAATATTCAAGCTGACTACAGACTTTGAGTCATGAAAATATGGGTTTGCTCTGTTTTCTTATTCTCTGAGCCTTTGTCTCAGGGTGAGAAAACGATATGTTTTAAGATCAGTAGAAAGAAACTCCGAGTACAGCCTTGGGTTCTAGGGTTCAGTTAATGGGGAAACTGAGGCAGGGTGCTGCACTGCTTTATCAAAGGAGTCGTGGCTGTCGCTCAGAATCACATCTGTAGGTTTGGTTCTCAGGTCTCTGCAGCAGCAGGAACGTCTGCCTGGGGTTGGTGATGAGGAGCTCAGAGGGGATATCCTCGCGTTCACTGGATACTGAGAATACAAGTTTGATTCTGTGCTGGGTACAGAGGAAAAGGGCTCAACAGCCAGCGTACATCAGTCATCGATGTACCACCATAAGGGAAAAGGGGATGTTCGATGTGGTTCCTCCATCAACGAGTTCTCAGTGTAATGGGGAAGGGAACTGTGTCCAGAGATAACCTTAATGCATAGCAGAAATTGATGTGCATTCTAAGCAAGGACTGAGTCACAGAGGAAGTTGTCACAGTTAGAATATGCCTTAGATATTGTTTAAAGAGCACGGTCTTGACAAAAACCCCTAAGTGATTGGTAGCAGGAAACTGACAGATGCATGCCAAAGTATGTTATGTAGCCATAAAAAAAAAAGGTAGATTTATCTCCAAAACATATTCGCTAACTATAAAAGGGTATAGAGCAATGTATAGTCTGATCTTATTCGTGTGGAACAGGGACACACATACATATATAGACATAGTATTATATATATATATAGTATGTTTAGAATATATATTTTTTAATATGTGTATATGTAATACTTAAAACATTTGTCCATATGTATTATTTAAATAAAAATATTATATTATTTTAAAATGCTTAAAATTTTTTGGATGGTTCATAAGGAATTATGAACAATGATTTATTTCTGAGGTGTGAGACTTTCCATTTTGTATCATTCTACACAATTTGATTTTTAAAACCATGTACATGTATTTTTTTAATTTAAGAAATATTAGTTTATATCTTTTTTTAAAGAGCTTACAACTTTCTTTTTTTCTATCCCAGTTCAGAATATCTTTTTGCTCATTGTAGACTTGCCCGATCCCAAGAAAATCTGGAAATTTGTTGAAAATTTCACATATCATAAACTCGACGTTCTGGTAAGCTTTATAAGCATTAGTAGAGGCTAAATCTCATGTGTACCTTTTTGTCTATGTGGATGTGGACTCATAAGTATGTTCTGGGGTCTTTATGTTGACCTCTTAGTCAGAATCTTCTACAGTACTGTTCATGAAATCGTGTTTACTCGCTAGATTCACTCGAACGGCCACTCGCAGGTTAGATCTGTGGGGAATGGAAGGGGCCGTCCACAGGTTCGTGCTGTGGGAGGTTTTTCATAAAATGACGATTTTCATATCTGTATTCTAAACTCTGGAGATTTGGGGATTGGTGTATTAACATTAGAGATTCAGAAAAAAATAAAAATAAAAACTTAGTCCAGAAGCATGCCTGCTGCAGACAAGCAGTTCTTTTAGTGACACGGTCAGTGTGGGACTCCACAGAAAGCGGGGTGGGGTGCAGGTGGGGTGCTGCCTGACTGCTCCTCTCAGATATTTCACTTTGAACTGAGCTGCTTTTCTACCCAAATGGTTTTTAAAGTGCTCCCAAGTGCCCGTGTGGGCCAAGGCTCGGTCTTGTGCTGTCCAGTCTGGCTGTGGCGCATTTGAAATGTAATAGTTCAAACTGAGACATACTATAAGTATAAAAATCAGCTGATTGTGAAGACTTACTGTGAAAAAAAAAACTATCTCAATATTTTTATATCGATACATATTGAAATGATACATTTTGGATATATTGGGTTAAGTAAAATATATTATTAAAATTAATTTTACCTGTTTCTTTTTGCCTTTTTAATGTGGCTACTTTTTAGAAAACTTAAAATTACATATTTCCATTGGATGACACTGGTCTAGACAGAGCCCCAGAGCACCTTATTATGAATGAGGTTGCCCAGCCAAGCCCTCGTGCCTGGAGATCTCGTCACACTTCTGTGGGTGAGCTTTCTGCACAAGTGCGTTCTCCTAGCAGGGGCTTGGAGAGAAAGGACAGCTGAGCAGAACTGTGGTCGTCACTTGAATGTGGGACCAGTGGTGGCAGTGGAAGTGTGGGGTTTAGAAACAGGTCCTTTGGCCCTATTTTATTTTGAAATGGTAATTTCTAGATCAATAATGCAGGTTGTATGGTCCATAAAAGAAAGCTCACAGAAGATGGACTTGAAAAAAACTTTGCTACCAATACTCTGGATATGTCTATGCAACTTTCTTATTTGTTTTTAGCAAAATAAACGGAGACATAGATCACACCATAGAAGTATGAGAAAACATTGGTCACTGGTTTTGGGGCTCCCTTGGTCCTTCGTGTGATGGCATTTAAGTTTATCTTTCATAAGACACAAGTAGAGTTGTGCCGGGGACGTGTGCTGGGCCTGTAATTTTTCTTCATTAAACACTCTCTCATGTAATATGTATTCATGCCAGAAATACTTAGTATTGTTGAAGAACTTTTTTCTGGAAAGTTCAAGGCTTATTATAGACATCATTTTGGCAAGGAGAGCAAGTTCAGCTCAGGTGGAGGGTGCAAGTGTGAAAACTGCAGCCAGGGGGACTTCCCGCCAGGGCTGAGGAGGGTGCAGGCATGAGGCAAGAGACGGATCAAGGAGGGGCATTTGGCTGGAAGGCAGGGCACCTGGGTTCCGGCGCCTGCTCTTTACCAGCAGATGGACTCGTTTTATGCTGAGCCAGTGGCTCTCAGAGTAGGGCTCCTGGGCCAGCACTATCAACACTACCAGGGAACTTGGTAGAAATGCACATTCTCCGACTGCACCGCCAGATCATCTGAATCCAAACTCAGAGGGTTGGGGCCAAGAAATCTGTGTTTTAACGAGCCCCCAGATGACTGATGTGCACTAAGTGTGAACCCCAAGGTACCAGGCTTTTAACCTCTTTGGATGTTCTTCTTGAACCAAGGGTTCTGGAGTAGGTTATATCAGAGCCTTGCAGCTTGAAGATGCTGTGCGTCTGACTCTCCCAGTGTCTCTATTATTTCCTCATAATAAGTTAAACTTTTAATGAGGCATTTTCGTTAAATATTGTCCTCAGTCACAGATGGATGGCAGGGGTTCATGTGGTTGCTGGGGTCGTTGAGGGTGTCCATTAAAGAGCAACCCTCTTCCCAGCCAAGAACTGAACAGATTGGAAGTAAGACAAGGGAATAATTGATGCAAGTCAAAATATCACTGTTCTTATTGATGAAGCGGGTCGAAAGGCATGCCAAGGGTGAGTGGGTTCTAGTGTTACACCCAAGAATTAGACTCACCTCGTTGCAGCTGGCTGGCCTAGGACGGACACCACCCCCCCTCCAAGGAAAGGAGAAAGCGGGGAGCAGAGCTGAGTATGCCCATTTTCCTGCTCCTGAAGGGGATCAAAGTTCTGCCATGCTGAAGCTGCTTTTTGGAATATTGATTTTAAGCTGCTTATTAGGAAACAAAAGACCCAGGAAGAACCTTTGACCCTCCCCCTTTCCCAAGAGATTTTGACAGAAAAACCTGCTTCAGGAAGGCAGTGTTAGAGTGGTCACCTTCGCCTTATGTGAATTAAGTATGGTAAATAGGAGGCTTCCGGCAGGGGCCATTAGCTCTAGACCCTATGTCCCATTGTTTCTGAGTTGCCTGCCGGAATCTGCCTCCACGTGTGGTCTGCTCTTTCTTAACGACCTGGAAATCACTCATTCTCATTCCTGAAATCTCATACCCTGTGCCCTCCCTTTTCTCCTTTGTCCAAAATGCCATATATACCCAGGGTTGCCTCATTGTCCTTGGACTTTTCATGCATATGTGAATTCCTTATGCACATGTATTAAAAATTGTATTTTCTCCTGTTAATCCATCTCTGTTAATTTGCCTGTTAGTCCAGCTAGAACTTAGAAGGTAGGAGAAACAGTATTAATTTTTTTAGCCCCCACACTCCAAAGCTTACTAAATTGATTATTGCTCAGTGTTGCATTTCCCTGAGATGGAGGAAGGAAACAGCACAATGAGGAAGAACCTTTATCGCCAGTGGTAAGATCGCTTTTTTTTTTTTATTTTTATTTTTTTAAATGCCTGGAAGCTTGCTAAGAAATGGCGCAGATTAGTACAAATATTACCACCTTTGACTTTGTCCCAAATGTGGTGTCATTGCCAGAGTGCCCGGATGTGGGGTCACGCTGGTCTGCCTTGTAACTTTATCAGATGGCAAAGATTCCGGAGGGCCCCAGCTGGCCCCCAGGTGGCTGCTCAGCAGCACCGGCACCATGATTTGCAGGGCCCAGTAACAAACAAAAATGTGGAGCCCCTTGTTCAAAAGTTATGAAGAATTCCAGTATAGCAACAACAGAGCATTAAATCAAATGCAGGGCCTTTCGAAGTTCAGGGACCTGGGGGGACTCCACAGGATGAAGCAGCTCTGCTGCCTTACACCCCCCCCCCCCACCACCCAGTAAAATTCTGCTGGGTGTTTGCTGTGGTCTGGGCACCAGTGAGTGTGGTGCATGTATGTGCCATTGAACCCCATGACCCCCCAGTGATGGCGTATTCCTACCTATACATCGCAAATAAAACGGACTGAGAGAGGTTGTATGTGTTGGCCAAGGTCAAGTGGAGGAGCCAGAATTTGAACCCAAATCTGTCGGCCTCCACACCCCCAGTTATAACCATGACGCAGTTCTGCCAACTCCTAGCATTTCCCCCTCAAACTCGGCACTGAATTATTGTGAAATAAGAGCTAGGAGGGGAGTGGCCAGCCCTGACAGGGGCTGGATGGGCCAGGGTTGGGGCACAGTCTGGTACCTTTGCATTTACTGAGCACAAGACAGGTCTAATAGACTCAAAGGGACTGCCTTTTTGATTATACAGCTGGTTACGTTGTACTTTTGTATGGATCTGCTCTGTTTCTAAGGACCTTGATATCTCTTCGTTTTCATTTCCTTTTTGTGTTAGAAACATTTTATTGATCTCCTTAACCTCTCTGAGAAGCGTAATCATTCTCATGCTTTGATATCTATTCATCCTCTCTAGAGTGGAAGACAGCGTACGCTATATAAAGAGGCATGACAGTGACAGAGAGGGCAGCTTAATGTGTCTTTGAGCAGAAACAGAGAGGTTAAAATATTGTCATTCTTAAGCAGGTCCAGAGCCAAATGAACAACCCAAACCTCTGTCTGAGTCCTAGGAAATTGCTGGCTGCCGTTCTAATATGAAACATGTTTTCCCGGCCCGATTATGTAACACGGGATAGCTTGTTTTCTATTTTCTAAGATTCATCTGAGCCTTGAGAAACGTTTCCCATCCCTGAACAAACATCAGTAGATTCCTGACACGCTGAAGACAGGTCAACACCAGTATTTGAAGAATTTACCATCAGATCCTAAGGGTTTAGAAGCTGGAGTTAAATTCAAGAGACTGTCAGAGCCCGTGCCGGCGTATGGCTCTTTGTGGAGATATCGTAGTATATATCATAGTTTGGGAATACTTCTCTTTAACCTTTTGTGGGGGTGGGTTGGTCGTGGAGAGATTTTTATGGTTTAGCCTACTGTGGAACAGAAACGAGCTGCCTTGGGTAGATTTGTGAGTGGGTAGAGGAAGCATGGAGGTGAGGTGACCTCACGAGACACTCTGTTTGGTTTGCTGTTCTCACTCATGTATTGGGTATTCTCAAGTCCTATACATTTTTCCTGTTAGCATTCAGTGGCATTAAGAGTCTGTGAGGGGGGAAGACAAATGGGAGGGCAAGGGAGGCTATGCTAAGTGCCCTGCTGGCAGCCTGCCACAGCCTGTTAGCAGATTCAAACTCTCGCCCACACCTTACGCTCTCACATCACAGGACACACGAGAGGACACCGATTCCACCTCCTCCAGGACAGCTGTGTCGTCCATTAATTGACTGTAGTAAACTGGCAGTGGTGCCTTCGCTCTTTGGCAGAAGGGAGGTGAGTGCAGCTTAGGGCATTTGGAAGGGCGTGCACCAGTATAGAGTAGGTGTTCTGGCGCTTGACTTTCTGTTATTAGACGCCCCCTACTCACCGGCATATCCCCACAGCCGAGATAACTGCTGTTTAAAGCAGGCGCCTCAGGTCCAAAACAACAACACTAACAACAATAATAATAATAGCACATGTTGAGCACTTCCTATGTGCCAGGGGCTGTACTGTTTTTTCTGGATTTTCTCATTCAGTCCTCACAACAACTTTATAGTTTTTGCAGACAAGGAAACAGGGTCAGAAGTAGTCTAAAACCAGCATCTGTGACTCACCTTCCTAAACAAAAGACAACAAAATTATAGTTTGTGAATTTTTAGTACAGGGTTGTATCAGCGATTGCTACATTAAAACTCCAAAATCTCACAGGCTACAGTAATTAGCAGTACGTATTGGACTCTGATGCAGGTCAGCTGGGTGGGCTGATCTCAGGTGAGCTCAGTGGGGTGTCTCCAAGGAACAAGTTGGTTTGGGTTGTGTTTCAAATTCTCACATCCTCCTTGGACCATTAGGCTGGCCAGACCATGTTTCCTGGCCATGGGAGAAGCCCAAGGGTGCAAGCACATTTTAAGAACCTGTTTGCTTCACACCTGCTAACAGCCCGTTAACCAAAGTAAGTCATTTCACAGAGCCCAGATCAAGAGTCGGAAAAGTACTTCTCCCTTGAGGTGACAGTGCTCAAACGATAATCTTCCACAAGAGTCTGTTTTATTACATTCTAATTCTTTGGAAATGGGTCATCTGCCTTTGATGTGGTAACTGTTTATTAACCAAAATATTTAATGAACAAAATATTTGTTCAGTAAACATTTATAGAGTGCCTACTCTATTCCAGACACTGTGGTCACTGATGAGGATTCAGAAATTAAAAGGACTCCTGGTCTAGTGGGGGAATTACATACATACACAATTTAAGTAACCACATGGTAAGTTCTCTTTTCATCCATGAAGGGAGCTAGGGTACAAAGCCTCAGAGGAAAGCAAAGAACAGTACTTCCAAGGTAGAATATTTCCTTAGACACTGAATGGTTTGGTGCCAGGCATTCCTATTTGTCAATAATCTTTACCCTGAGCTTTACCTGTGTACCGTTTTGCTTCTAAGGTCTCCTTCCAGCTAACAGTAGAGAAACACAGTACCTGGGAAGTATAAGTACTGTGGAAATGTCAGCTAACATTATTTTAACATCCAAATTGCTTAACCTGGAATTGAAGCCCTTTGTTATCATACCTGACCTACCTGTCCATATGTATTTCTCATTATTTCCCTACATGGATCCTCTGCCAGTCAACCCATTAATTTTTTTTTTCTTTTCAACCTGTCGAATATTTTTTGTCAAGCCCTACTGTCCTGCATAGTTTCTTTTGAGAAATCAGCTGCCAGTCATATGGGTGTTCCCTTATAGGTGAAAAACTATCTGTTTTTCTCTTACTGCTTTTAATATTATCTCTTTGTATTTATCTTTGGCATTTTCATTATGATGTGTCTTGGTGTGGGCCTCTTTGGTTCCTGGTTTTGGGGACTTTCTGAGCTTCCTGGGATTTTATGTACATTTCCTTCACAGGTTAGGGAAGTTTTCCATCATTATTTCTTCAAACAGCTGTTCAACATCTTGATTTTCTTCAGGTACGCCGATCAGACAGATATTTGGGCCCTTAATAGTGTCCCATATGCTCCTTAATTATTTTATAGTCTTGGCATCTTATTATTGCCATTGTGATTATGTCCTTGGTTTCCCATCCTCTGGATAGGCATTTGTTCCTTTCTTTATGCATTTTGTTTATTCCATTTAATATACTTCTCATCTCAGGTTCTTCATTTTAGACTGGTTCCTTTTTATAATTTCCATTTCCATTTTTATGTTTTTTATCTTTTTTTGAAGTTCTCACTGAATTTATCTGCACTTCCTAAAAGTTCATTGAACATCTTTAGATAACCAGTGTTTTGAACTCTGCATCTGTTAGATTACTTGACTCCATTACATCTGGATCTCTGTTCTGTTCTTTCATATGGTTTTCTGCTTCTTTGTCTTCCCATTTTGGCTGCCTTTTTGTATTTGTTTATATGTACTAAGCAAAGCTCCTAAGTCTCCTGGTCTTATTAGTGTGGATTTGTGAAGTAGGTGTCCAGTGGCACAGTCCTGAGAGCGGTTCAGTTGCAGGCCAAATTTAGCCCAAGCGTCTGCCCCCCCCCCCGCCCCCAGGGCCACCTGTTAAGATTCAGCAAGCAATCCACAATACTGCGCTTATAGTTGTCTCAAAAGGCCACACCAGAAACCGCGGCTACTTGCCTCCAGTGTGAGTCTAGGTCCTGCTCAGCAAGGAGCACCTGACTCGCTGAGGAAATACCTGGATGTGGTGTGGATGGGGCTGCAAGTTGGGGGAGGCAGAGTTTCAGGGAATCCTCTGGGCGGAGTGACCTCCGTTATCCAGTTTGATGACATCAGGGCTACGGCAGCGCTGTGTCCATGCAGTGGTAGGGGAAGGCTCAACAGGGAACAATGGATACCGCCGGCACTTCTGTACAGAGCGAATCTCACCTCAGCCCTCACTTCAACGATGTCTCCCTGTAAGTTCCTGGTGCCCACTGCGTGCAGCTGAATGGCACTGGTGCTCAGAGTGAGCAGATTTGTCACTGTGAAAATCCACTTGCGGATGCGGCTCCTTTAAGAGGCGTCTGCCGTAGCCGCAGCCTCGATCTCACTCAGCGGCTTGAGTCTGGGCAGCCCCATGTCCTTGCCCTGTGCTACCTTCTGCCGTTGCAGGATGATTTCTTGGATTTCTCCCTAGTTGTATGGCTTGTCCATCCCAGGTGATTTTTCCTTGCTGCTGCTCCTTGTTTCCGTCACAACTTTGATTTGGTCTCTAGAGGGATGAACAGAGCCTCTATCATCTACACTGTTTTCTTTCCTCTCTTCAACCCATTTTTTTGAAACATGGCACTCACTAGCAGTGTACCTCCATGCTTTTGTCCCTGCTGCTCCTCTGCCAGGAAGGACCCCTTCCTGGTTCACTTTCACTTCTCTGTGACTCAGCTGGGCACACCCCCAGCCTGGAGCTTGGTCACTAGCAACCCTCTGGGAGCCCATCTTAGCACAATAGAAATCACCTGTTGATAGGTTGGCTTCTTGCATAGAGCAGGCACTGCTGGCCCTTGGGCAGGGCCCTGTCTGTGTGGGCTGAACTGAGCCAATGTGAGGCTGCGAAGGTTGTCCAGTTCCTCCAGCTACATGCCTTTGTGCGAATTGCTTAAAACTCCCCATGCTTCACTTTCCCGTTTTGTAAAATGGGGATAATGATACTTTAACGAGCTAGAGGTAGGTTTAAAGAGTGTTAAGCTGTTTACCCAAGAGAAAAAACTTGTGCTTATGCGAAAAAACATGCACCTGAACATTTCTAGCAGCTTTATTTTTATTCATAATTGCTCCAAACTGAGAATAACCGAGATGTCCTTCACTTGGTGAATAAACTGTGGTACTTCCATACAGCAGAATACTCTTCAGCAATAATACTGAAGTGTGCAACAATATGAAGGAATCTTAAATGTATTGGCAAAAGTCAAGCCAGAATCAAAAGGATGTATATGTCTAATTCTGTTTATGTGACAGTCTGGAAAAGGCAAACCTATAGGGACTGAGAACAGATCAGGTTGCTGGGGGTTAAGGGTGAGAGGAAAGTGTGACCACAAAGGAAATAGGTGACTAGGAGAGAATATTTGGGTTGATGGAACTATTCTGAATCACATCACAGTCTAATGCATAGAGTTACCCTACCCTATGCATTTGCAAAAACTGTACTCTCTTCGTCTTTGAGCACAGGTTACCCTGCACGGACATGACAAAATCAGGTGTGCACGCTGTGCTGGCAGATGTGGGGAGCCTTGCCTACGCACCCACTCCAAGGACAGGGCAGTGCACAAGGGCTGAGGGAGAGAACCTCTCAGTCCAGGAGACAGAGGGTGAAGGAAAGTGGCCCCATGAGGGACCCCCATCCCTACTAGGTTGCCTGGTTCTGGCTGAAATTGGGCAGTGAGAAGGAATCACAAGAGAAAAGCTGAATAGCCAACCTCAGTGCCTCATTGGCTTTCTAATTGTTCCTCCACCCCATCATTGTTCTAGAATTTTCTCTGTTCCACCTCTCCCTTAAGAAAGCCACTGGGGGTAGGGGCGGGGAGTTGGAGGAGAGGGCTGCCATCCAGCTACATCAGAGGTCTCCCTTAGGTTCCCTTCTTGCATTTTGGAGTCTGGCCCAAGGAGGCCAGACCCCTCTGATCTCTTCAGACAATCAAATTCATAGACACTGGGGTGTTATCAGGGCCATAGCCAGGCCAGTATGGCTCCAGCAGCATTCTGCATTCTGGACCAGATCCCTTCCTCACTCCTCCCCTCTTCCCTCGCTCCAAACATCTGCCTCCTTTTCTCATTCCCTTACGCCACACTCCTTTCTGGCAGTTCAAAAGATGTGTGTATTTTAGCAGGTGCAGTCTCAGGACTTTGTGTGGGAGGTGGCTAGGGGAGGAGGTATTTATGCAAGATCACTTTTTTTCATAAAACAAATGTCTATTCATTTAAAAAATAGAGAATAAAATAAACAAATAAATATTAATATAATAAAAATATACAAAAATATAAAAATAGGAAAATAAAAATAAACTAAAACTCCTATAATTCTATGATTAAGATATAAGCACTTTAATATTTTGCAGGGATCTTTTCTCTAAGCCTTTTTTATGCACGTCCCCTACTCCCAATTGGAACCACACTGTGTATATCATGCTGAGTCCTGTGTTTTTCCATTTAACATATTTTAAATGTTTTCTTATGTCATTAAATATTCTTTAAAATGTTACTGCTATTTAGAATATATTCTATTGTATGAACGCTCCATAATTTAATTAATCCCCTATTGTGGGATATTTAGCTTGTTTCTAATTTCTCGCTATTGAAAACGACTCATGAGCAACACTTGTTCGTTCATTTTTGAGTACATCTTTGATTATTACCTTAGGATGGATTCCTAGTAGTGAAATTTACAGAGACCTAGTGTGTGCACATGTTCAAGACTTCTGATTTACATTAACCAAATTTCCCTCTAGAAAAACTGGCAATTTATATTCCCTTCAGCACGTTCAGTGCTTATTTCTCTTCTTCCTAACAATCTCTGGGTCCTGTCATTCTCAAAGAATGATCTTTGCAGGACTGACAGATGAAATATCTTTTTTTTTTCTTTGCATTTCTTTTGTAAGTGATAATGAATTTGGCGTGTGGTTGTTTGTTGGTCATTTGTATACCCTTTTTTTTTCTTTTTATTAAAAATTATCGGGGAGACCTTGATTAACAAAATCAAGTAAGTTTTAAGTATATCATTCAACTGTAGTTGTATATGTATTGCACAGTGTGTTTACAGCCCATTGTTAGATTTCCCTATGTCACCAAACATTTGACCCCTTTTACCCTATCTACCTCCTTCCCCCCGCCTTGTTTGTATTTCTCTTGTAAATTGTCTATTCATGTCCTTTATCCATTTTTCTATTGTAATTATCCTCTTTTAAACGGTTGATTTATAAGCCTTCTTTGGCGCATTTATCATAACTGCATTTTGCCCTCATTTTATCAGATTACTTTTTAATTTTGTTTTCGGTATTTTGGTTTGCCACACAAGGTTTAAATTTTGTATGTCATCAGGCTGTATATTTATCACAAGGGCTGATGTGTTCATTTCTATAGTAAAAAAAAAAAAAAAATCCTGGTTACCCGAAGTACTTGTGTTTTTTCCCCCTATTTTCTTATAATATTTTCTCTCATTTAGCTTGCTAATCCTTCTGGAAGTTATTTTGGTATCAAGTAGGTAAGGAGCCTTTATTTTTTCTCTCACTCTCTCTATAATATATATAGTATATATGTTACTCTTTTAATAAGCAGTGTTGCAGCAATGCTTATTTATGGCATGGGCTTTCCTTTCCTTTGAGTCATGATGCCATCTTTACCAAATTTTCATTAAGTTGCTTCTCTTTCTGAGCGCCAGTCTGTTCCTCTGATCCATTAATTATTATGTCAGGATCACACTCTTCTAATTATTCACGGTGTATTTTAATATCTTCTAGGGCAAACCCCAGCTCATTGTTCATCTCAGTCTTAAGACATTTAACCCAGAGGATTGATCGGCTGGGGATGATGAGGGCAGATTTCAGGCAACAGCAGAGACTGATGGAGTCTGGAGCCCTTGAAACTACACAAGGAGGACCCCCCACCCCAAACCTCCAGAAGGGCTTTGGAGCCCTGAGCGAGGCTTTTGGTCTCAAATTGCACTGGGGGTCTGTCTGTCTCTCCGAAGGAGAGAGAATGAATAAACGCAAAAGTCAGCTCATTTGCCCATTGGCGTTTGGTTTTCTGCCCATCACAGAGGCTGCCTTGGATAAGGCATGAAAGTCTCCCGAGTTGGGCCCCCACTTGCCCTGCCTGCCATTCCCAGGCTGGGGTCTGAGCTGCTACAGCCCCCAAATCGGGCTGAGTGCTCTCTCCCAGCAATGTGGGGATGGCACCTCCTGGGCTCCAGGCCAAGGAGCCATTGGCCCCAATCCCGGAAGGCAGCCAGGGGCCTGGAACTCATCCTAGCTTGTGGGCTCAGGACCTTATCTGATTATCTGGCTGGGATTCAGTGGGCGTTTTTAAAAGAGTGCTCCTCACAGTGGTTCTACCAGGCACTCATTTGGGCAATTCCGAAAACAGAATCCCAATTAAGCACCTTCTGCTGTTTTTAATAAGCGGAGGCCCCAGTGCCCACACTCAAGTTCTCCCTGCCGTGAAGCAGGCTCTCCCGTTGCATCCCAGGTGCCAGTCGTAGCCTCCCTCGGGTGTGACAGCAGGGAGTGCGTTCAGTCATCTTGCAACAGAAACTGTGGTTTTGCTGTACCACCTGAGGCATAGCCCTGGGATAGGCTGCGGAAGACGAGGGAGCGACAGCATTTTCACTTCTGTGGTGACCTAGAGTCTCAAAGCCGGTGACAGGGCTCTTCCCTCTCCTCTCAGGTGGATCCTTCCCATTAGTGTTCACATATGTACATTCCCATGTTTAAAGAAGGCAAGAACGAACGCTTTGCAAGACTCTGCCTTCGGGTGAGCAACCACCTGCGTTTTCCGGGAACTAAGTGGGTTGCCAGCATGCAGGATGTTTAGTGATGAAACCAGGAGAGTCCTGGGCAACCCAGGATGAGGTGGTCACCCTACTCCACACCCCACTCCGTCCTGCTCCTCTCCTCACAGCAAACCTCTCTGTCCCCTTCCTCACTTCCTGTGTACACTGCAACCTGCTATGTTCTAGTTTTCTCCCCAACCACTGACAATTGGCTCGCTGAGGTCGCGTATGACCCTCATGTTGCCAAACCTAGAGTTTGTGCCTCCGTTCTCGTCTCACCTGATTGGTCAGCAGCACTTGACGCGGCTGTCCGTGCTCACCAGGGCCCTGTCTGCATGGGCCCTGTGAGTCCCCGCTCAAAGTCAGGGCTCCTCCCGTCTCTGCCCCTTCCTCCTCAAGCTCCTTAGCTGACTGCAGCTTCTCCACATGACCTTTAAATGCTGGAGTCGTTCTCACACTAATCCTGGGTGCACCTCTCTTCCCTGCTGCACTGTCTGTAAGGATCTCATCCCTGCCCATGGTCCAAATGTCACCGTGTGCCCTGGCTTCCAAGCATCTCCATCCAGCCCAGGTCTCTCTGCTGAGCTCCAAGTCCATATCTCAAATACCTCAAACTCCGCATGGCCAGAATGGCGCCCTTAGTCTTCCCTCAGCCATCTGTTTCTCATCTGATTGTCCCCACCTCAGTAGGTGGCATGACCGTCCCCCCACATGCTTGTCCTTGACTGCTCCCCTCCTGTATCCAATCAATTGTCACTCCCTTGAGTCAGCTTCCATAACATGCCTCCGCTTCATCGGCTTCTCGTCATCTCCAAGCTACCAGCCCCCTCGGTGACCGGAAGGTAGTGTAGCAACAAGAAGCCTCTCAGCGCCCGTGCGTGCTCTCTCCACCATGACTTCCTCCGTGAAGCTGACAGAGGGCTCCTTAAAAATACAAGTTTGTTCCGTTCTGCTTCGGACCATCCCTTGGCGTCGTAAAAGCTCAGTGTCACTGGCATTGGCCTTCTAGGCTCCAGCCTCACCTGGCCCCACTGTCCACCCTGCTCCCCCTCAGTTGAGCCCTCCAACCCAAGGCTCCTTGCACAGGTTGTGCTCCGTGCCTGGAACACTCTCCTTCCCATCCCCAACCCTCTCCCAGCACTCTGCCAGTTTATCCCTGCCTATCCTCTGAATCTTAGCTCGGATGCCACCTCATTGCTAATGCGCCCCAACACTGCCCCGACCCACCCCCATGAGCTCCTAACAGTCTAAGTACACACTTCGTTGCACTCACCTGAACTGTGAGTAGGTTAAGTGCATAACAACCTGCTCGATGCCTGTTAATGCCTGCTGAGTGCTGAGGGCAGGGAGCCCTCGCAGGATCCCAGTACTGAGCAGGGGGTCTGGCAGTTAGCAGGCCCTTGATAAATACTTGCTGAATGAATGGAACTGGATGAGTTGAGAATGGGGGCAAAGAGAAAGATTCGACTCACCCTCAGAGCTGTCTGACCCCCAACCAAGAATACCCCCTGAGAAGCTGATGACTCTGTCTCCTGGTACTCACCCCGTTTTCTCTGGGACTCTTTGTTGCTGGCTTCCCCAGGTAATATGATCTTTGAAATGGTCTTTATATGTATAATTTGTGAAGTTTGTGCGTGAGTTCTCCGGGGCTCACCATGGGATGTTTGTGTCACTGTGCAAACGGAGAAGTACCAAATGGTATACACCCACGCAGCTGTCTGCTTCTTTAAGATCCACACTGGTAACTTCCCAGGTGTAGAGGGACAATTATTTTCTCCAGCAGATAGTACAATTGGTGGAAGCACATGTCTATGGGCTAGTAACCAAAGTGGCTTTAATTCAGGCTGACTCTGAAGGTTTCTTATTAAAAACACCGATCAGTTTTCCTAAGCTAAATGTAAAAATTGCAATGTTTTTTTTCTCACCGAACAATAACTAACTTTAAAACTATGAAAATATATCATACCCAAGATATTGTAGGATTTTAGGAGCGCCGTGAATTTAACATTTGGGAGGAAACGTGGTTTTAGTAATGCTCTAAGAGTACCCTGTGTCTCTCCTCCAGTGTTACCCGGGCTTGACACAGTTTTACATCCCTTCTTAATTAGCTTACAGAGAGAGATTTGCTTCGAGTCATGTGATAAAGGTCTTTGCTGCCATATTTAGAAGACTGTGTCTAACATAAATTCCACTCCCAAATCTCTCTCTCATAATGAACCTCCACTGACATAATGAGTTCCTTGGAAGGAAGGCATTGTGTAAATTAAAAATACTAATGAGTCATAATGACTTATTTTCCTTATTACTGGGCGGAGGAGTAACTTTGGGCACATTTTCTAGGGCTGAAAGTGCCTTCCCTACACCCAGGCCCGCCCTCTCCTCTAAAATATCTTCTCGCTTTTGTGTTTCTCATCAAAACTATGAATCCCTGAAATATTCCTGATCTTAGCTAGTCACTCTTGGAGGAAGGGAAGTTACTGGGCTGGTTCACACCGAGGGATGAGTGACCAAAATGGTTGAACACCCTTAGCCATGTCCAGTGATGCCTGCCCGCACCTTTCAGGGGATACTCTTATTTTAAAAGGTAGCTTCTTAGCACCGAAGAACTGGTAAACTTTCTAGCCAAGGTGAGCTGAGTGGCGTAAGGATTGTCTAGTTAAGAGTAACAGGATAAAAACAACGTATTGGTGGGATACAAGGGCAGCCCCCGTGGAACTCAGTGGAAGAGGTGCAGCTGGGCTTTGGGAGGGTCAGGGGCAGAACAAGAGAGCTGCGAGGAACTGGGGTACACTTTTCTGTTTCCCTGGGACCTCTGTCCACAGACCGTCCTCACAATGGCCTTGCTCTCTCCCCGTCTGTGGCGGCTCTGTCTCGGCTCTCCCTGCACGTGGGCCCAGCAGCTGCCGCCCAGCCAGCCCACCTTCAGGTCCAGAGCCCCATTTCCTCACTCGTGGGGGGAGGGTTGGACTGGCGCAGCCTGGCTTAGGTGTCACTCCTAGCTCAGGCCACTCTGCCTGTGGGGTCCAGGCCACATGGGACAAACATAGTGCCTGACCAGGGTACCGATTGAGTTTTGTGTTTGTTGTTACAAAGAGGACGTGAGGCCCAACCCGAAGGGGACAGGTTGGGGCACATCTCCAAAAGAAGTCTATTACACCAGGCCCCAAAGTGTTTTTGCTTAATTTGGTTGAGAACCTGGAGATTTGAAGGGCTTTGGGGCAGGAGAGGGGCATTGGCTCACGTGTTAACAGGCCCAGGGTGGGATCTGTATGAGCTGAGCAAGAAGTTCCTGGCACCAAGGTCACCTGAGGGAACAATGACTTGCAAACACTGGGATCCATTCTGACTCCCTTGGCCCTGGTGTCTGCTGGGACTTGGTAGAGTTTAATGACTCTGGAAAAGGGAGATTTGCCATCTGTTTTCCTCTTCATATGGACTTGCTGGAACTTGATAAGTGATTGAACCTCTTTGGGATTCTTTTAATTCCAGTTCTCTTAAAAATTTTACACACACACACACACACACACACACACACACATGCATATAACATATATTTCTCTGCTATTATTTTAGCAGATTATTATTGTGTTTCTCTTTGCTGGCCTGAAGACTCTGAGGGTACACAGGAAAGACTTCAGAAAGCTGGCTGGGAGGTTGGAGGATTATAAATTGCTTGTAGTCAGAAAGAGAGATGCTTCAACTCCGTCTCGGGGAGGGGACATGCTTGCTTCATGTAAAGAGTTAGGTATGTCCTTTGGAACGATAAACCTGATGACCTAGGAGGGAAAAAGCTACAGAAACGTGTGATGCCTCAGATCTGCTCCTTTGGGAGGTGGGTGAGCACAGGGAGAAGGGTGGAGAAGGGGACATTCTGTGGATTTGGGATTAAGGCGATTTAACAAAGGTAGTTAAACCCCTGTAAGGCCTGTTGCTGAAGACTGCTGTTTCTGCAGGAGCTTTTAAGGAGCACCCCCCAGCTGGCTGTGCCCTAGAGGAGACTACTTAGTGAGACTGGGCGGCCCGCTAATCCTCCTGCAGGTGACTCTGTTAACATCTACATTGATGCAGGTATATTCTCTTTTGCAGAGGATGAAGCAGAAAACAACACACAGCCATCTCCTGGCCCAGCCCTCAGCCTAGCCCAAGCCCTTGCTGGGGCCTCGGGGGTGGGGGGCGGCCAGGCCTCTCTGAGGAGGGGGCTGCAGGCCTCCTGCGTGGAACCTGCTTCCAGCGTTCATTTCCTTTACTTAAAGGAGTCGTTTATGACCATCGTTAGGGCAGGCTGATGGGGCAGATAGCTTTTGGCAGAAGTCCTTTCTCCTTCTCACAAATTAAACCTCAAAGAAAGCCACCAGCAGCGAATGCAAAGGAATACTGACAAGGCTGGCCAAAAATTAATTGGGCCGTGGACAACTAAGAATGCTGTCTGGGAAGAGAGTCACGTGCAGAGTTACAGTTAATAATAATACAGAACAAAATGACAACAACCAATGTGTACAGAGAGCTTTCCAGTTCACGTACACATTATCTCACCACAAAACCCTCCGATGCTAAGAGGGGCTGGTCAGCTATTACCTCTCTCAAGGACAGGAATCGAGGTCAAAGTGCTACGTCAGCTTGTCCTAGGTCACACTGCTGGTGTTGTGGCGCGTTCAAATCTGAGACCCACGGAGCCAACTGAGATTAATTATGAGCCTTTATTAGCCGGCCGGCGACTGACTCTCCCCACTAGAGAATCAGCCCGAGCTTCCAGAGGAGGCAGCTTGTGAAGCCTAACACCACATCAAACAAGCAAGCAGGTTTACAGAAGCAGAAGTTAGCCATTAGTACATCTTTGCACAGGACATCTAGAACTACACCTAGTTATACATTAAGCAGATTACAGAAGCAGAAGTTGGCTATTATCGTCTGGTGCAAAAATGTTGTTTCTGGGGGACTCTGAAAGCTTATAGCATTTAGGGCCTGGTAGCCAGTTCTGTTATCTGCATCCTGGCGGTGATGTTGTTCGCTTTGTTTTCTTTCTTGGGAGCTGGCTCTTGAAGATATCACTGCTTCCTGTTTTGCCCTAGTGACTAATTTACTGGAGAATTTTCCACTTTTACACTGGTAGGTGTCAGTCAAGTCTCAAATCGAGGCTCTTGGCTCCCCCCAGTACCCTTTCTGTGTCGCTGGGCTGCTCCTCCAAGCTCAAGTGCAGGGTCACCACACGGGCAGGGCCACTGCATGAACAGGGAGCAAAGCGATCGGCAGAGTTGGTCAAGCAGAAGCTCCCAGTGGCCCAGAAGGAGCCCAGGGCCCTGTCACTTGGAGCCCCTTACTATTCCCCACCCCACACTGGGGTAAGGGGCTGTAATTTAACTATCCCTGTTAACACGAGGTAATACATGTTCATTGTTTAAAAAAATACAGTTAGGCACTAGAACATAGAAATACAAATGCTACCCCTCAGAGATAAACATTTTAAACATTTTAGTGTACCAAAATATCATCCTTGAAGATATTTTCTCTTTATTTTGACACATCTTTCCTCAGAAAAAGGAAGTTGTTTTTCTTGCCATTTTGTAAATCCTCATTCCGTACATTGTGAATATTTTCCATGTCAAATATACTTCAACAGTATTTTTCTCATTTCATTAAAAAATGTTATATATGTTTCATGATTGCAGAACAATCGTAAAATTGTACACTCATTGTAAAAATATTCAAATTCAACAGTGCAGACATGCACAGCAAAGGAAGCAAACGATTCACTTAGTGCCTGCCACCCTTGGGACATAAGCGACATTGCTAAATTTCATATTTCCTAGTCATACTCTTTATGCAGAGAGTAGACGTAACGAACATGCGTGTATATATACATTTCCCCCCACAAAGTGGGCTCACAGGCTGCCTGAGGTTTGCTTCTTCCCTTCCTGTAGTGTGGTCGTCTTTTCCTCTCCAGTACATGAGGCTCTACGGCATCTTTGTTCCAATCCCAGGGAAAGGGAAATCTGAGATCAGAGAAGGACCAAAACAGTAAGTGACAGCAACACAGGGCCAGTCGCAGCATTTGGTTTTAAAAATCCTCCGAGATGGGGAGCTTGCAGCTCAGGTAACTGCTTGCCACAAATCCGGAGATGCAGGGGAACAGGCCGCCCCTGCACGAGGGCCACCTGAGAGAAGGGTCCCATGGCACAGATAGCTCCACCCCACCCCACGGCGTGCTCTCTACCTCCTCAGGTGTGTATATTCTCATGACTGCCCTCATCCCTGTGGTGGAGAAAGAGCATGATCCCAGAGTGGTGAGTTGACTTTCGAGCTGTTTTATAAGTGAATGACTTGGCTCTGATGGGAAGTCAGCGGGCCTACGTTTGTTGCCCGAACAGGGCCATTCTTGTCCACATCCGCAGGGACAACCAGATTCTGGCCGATGGACCAACAGCCCTTCTGTTTAATAATCTGAAACCAAGCAGCGGCGCATCAGCCTGGGCAGAGCCCGGGCGGGTCTGGAGGGGGTCGGCGAAAACCGGGAGGGGCCAGGGCAAGGTGAGGGTCAGGCTGGTGCTTCTTCCCCAGGACACTGCTTGTCAGGACACTAGCTCTGTGGGGAGCCCCTGTCCTTCTCCTCAGGACACGTGCTCACGAAGACACATGCTCTGTGCAGACGCATAGCCTGGGATTCCCACTCACTCTGGCAGTCCAGACTCTGTGGAAGCCACTCCGAGTCCTACCCCTCTGCCCTCAGGGGCACCCCCACCTCCCTCTTCCTGCCTCTTGTCATGGCCGTGTGGCTGCTGCCTCCATATGCCCCTGAATTCCCTGTGAAAAGGAGGCAGAACTGTGCAAGAGCTGTGTGAAAGACCCAGCCATGGCTGCAGGCTCCTCCCTGACAGCTGTGCTATCTGAGCGCTGGCAAAGCACTGGGAAAGGGGCCTTCCGAAGAGCAGGGGCAGCTGTGGGTGGCGTTCAGGGCAGGATGGCGGGTGCATTTTCTAGAGAACATGATGCTGAACAGCAACAGACGAGCTAATGGAGCCTGTTCTCTCCTAATGGGCTGAAATGACATAAATCAGAGGCATCAAGGAGAAGGTGGTTTATGTAAGCTGCCTTCTCTCTGCCGTGGTGGGCAGGATGATGCCCCTTCCCCCCGCCCCCCGCAAGATGTCCATGTCCTAATTCCTGGAACCTGAGAATACATCACCTTTATATTCAAAAAAGGGGCTTTGCGGAAGTGGTTAACTTAAGGGTCTTGAGACAGGGAAAGTGTCCTGGATTACCCAAGTGGGCCCAGTGTAATGACAAGGGTAATCATAAGAGGGAGGCAGGAGGGCCAGAGTCAGAGGGTGACGTGACAGTGGGCGCAAAGGTTGTCGGAGTGATGCAGCCACTACAAGGAATGCACCTGGCCTCTGGAAACTGAAGAAGGCAGGGAACGGACTCTCTCCTGAACCTCCAAGGAGCACAGCCCGGCTAACACCTTGATCTTAGCCCCATAAGACCCATTCAGACCTTTGACTTCCAGAACTCTAAAGGAATAATATATCTATGTTATTTTAAGCCACTAAATTTGTCGTTGGTTGCAATAGCAACAAGGAAACTAATACACTGCTTGACAGAGAAGTGGGATGAGAGAGTATCGCAAACTTTTGTTTCTAAATTTCCATTATATTTATTGCAGATAACAGTCTCCTCAGGAGGCATGTTGGTTCAGAAGTTGAATACCAATGATCTCCTGTCAGAAGGGACAGCCCTTAATGGAACGATGGTCAATGCACAGAACAAGGTAAGGTGGCTTTCTCAAGGCTGCATTTTAAAAAATGTGCCACATGGGCTGTTTCCTAAGAAAGGCTTTTTCTGGGAAGTGTATTCATTTGGACCTTAGGAATTCACAGCAGCACCTCAATTATTCCCAGGCTAGGAGGGAATCCTCTTCTAGAGGATTTCTATGTCCTCATGCAGGAGCAGAGCACGGCTCTGCTGAGACTGGGTGGGCCTCCAGCCTGCTCCGGGGAAGCCACAAAAGCTGCCGGCAGCCTTCTCCGTTTTGTCGGACCCACACACAAAAAAGTGGTGACAGCTGGCGATCACCAAACAGAAGCCTGGCAGAGTTACCCTTGCCCTGCAGCCCTCTGAGAGAGAAGGCCAGTGGGAGGTCAGTCCCTCCCCTCTGGGCAGCCCCCAGCTGGTCAGGCAGATGCCACAGGAACAACTCTGGGTTCCCCGGGCTAACTTTGAAGGACACACGCATTTAATTCTGAAGAAACAAAAGGGCCTGTTCTTGACAGAAAGGGTACTCCTATCCCGCATCTCGGCTCCTTGCAGCAATTTTTAAAAGCCCGTCTGTATGTAGCTCCCACATGTAGAGGTCGTGCCCTTATTCACCTGGCGGGCTCGCGTGAGGCTGCCAGCTCCGGCACTTTCTCTCTTGCTGCTGTTGTCTGTGTCTCAAGGAAAGCCCTGTCAGGTGCCCTCCGCGCCTCTGCCCCCGGGCCCCCTGGGTATGCCGCTTTTCCTCACTGACCCCCCAGACCAAGTCCTGGAGGATTACTTCTCATGGCTCGAAATCCTGACGTTTGAAATGGCCAGAGTTCTTTACAGCTTTCCCGGGGGGAAGTGGGAACAAACCGCTTGCCCATCCTAAATGAGGCCCAGGGAGAGTTCTTTGGCAGACCTTCTAAACTGCCCTGAGATTGGGCAATAACTTGAAACAGCTGAGGTTTACGTGGGAGTCTTTAGTTCTAAAACTATTTGCAACTGACGTGTTCCTTAAGTGCCTTCAGTCTAAGGCAGGAGTTAATTCACGTATTAATGGGCACGCACCCAGTGCCAGCCTGTGCCCAGGGCCTGAGGCGCAAGAGCGAGCGAGGCGGACCCTGCCCTCACTGAGCACATGTCCAGCAAAGAATGGAGCCGCACAAGCAGCCTGTGGAAGCGGAGGATCTGGGCGCCGGGGATTTGATTTCGTGGCGGGGAGGCCTTAGGGAAGCCCTGGGGGCGCCCTTTACTGTGCCTCCATTCTCTGTGCTCTGCGCGCCTCCCGTGGGGTGGCCGGCGCAGGTCTGGGTTCTGGTCAGACCTCGTGGGTAAAGACTCAGTCGGAAAAAAAGGTGAAACCAAGTCTGAAATCCGTGCCCGCTGCAGTCTCAGACAAAGTGCGCGGGGCCCGGCGCCCTTGCCTCGCACCCGAGGGGCACCTTCTCTCCCATTCGTTCATCCTTCTCCAGGTCCGGAGGCAGCAGGTGCTTCTGACTGAGCGGTGGGCCCGAGCGCCCCAGGCCGTCCAGTTCTCGTCAGTGCATCCTGGCTGCGTCCACACCCCAGGTAGGTCGTAGCCTTTAATTTCCATGCAGCTTCTGTTTCATCTAAAAATATCTGAGCAGCCACAGGATTCAGTCTTCCCAGCAGTGACCCAAAACCAATGTCCTGAGGACTAAGAGATCGCTTCACTTCTGTTTGGGAAGCACCCATTGGGATAGAAAGGGAGAAGCCTGGTCCCTAGAAGAGCTTTTGTTTCCATTTTGCCTTGTGCACAGCCTGGGGTGGGGTGAGGCTAGGGTGGCCTTGTGCCCTCCTGACTTAAAGTGGCCTAGCGATAGAGGGACTGGTGAACACTGGCATTCCCACGTCACAGGGAATGGACAGGGCCCAAGGGAAATCAATGGGAGGCCACCCGGGCCCTGGGGATAGGCCCTGGCCTCCTCACCACTACCGAGGTTTCTGGAAATAATGAGAACAGAAAGGTGAATAGTAATCACCAAGGAGACAGCCAGAATTGTATGGACGTTCGCTGGAGCAGCAGGGAAGGGGAGCGGAGCTCTCCTCCAGACCCGCCCCTCCCAACTCCCTACTCCCTGCAGCATCTTCCTCCTCCCCGAGCAAGAGAACTAAGACAGCAGCAGCCACAACAGACACCCCACAGGACACTGAGGTGCCAAGAGCTGCCCTCAGTGCTGCCTGGATGCTAACACAGGTGTCCTCACAGTCCCTGTGAGGTGGCACCACTATCACACCCATTTACAGATGAGGAAACAGAGGCGAGGACGTCCCAGCTGGGCCGGCCACCACGTTTTGAGAAGCAAGTTCTCTCAGACACTGTTGTCATCTTTTGAAACCCGGTTTCTTAGAAGCTTTAACATTTGTATTTACATCCTTGGAATTTATCTGAGACATAATGGGAGATGTGGAAAATAAAGTCGCTCATGGCAGCACTGGTATCGGAGTGTAGGTTAATGTGTTATGGAACACCTGTACAAGAGAGCTGTTCAGACCTGAAAACCGTCGTCGATAAATGTCTATGGGAAAGGAAAATTGTCTGCACTATATCTTTAAGTGGAGATACCAGTCCCAAAACATTCCATGCCTTATGATGTAATTTTTGCTACACCTACTCTTGTAGAAAAAGGTGCGTGTTGATGCTCTGTAGAATCTCAGGAGACCTGGCTGAGGACCCAACACAGATTAGCATCTGATGCACAGATTTTGGGTTTTGCAGTCTCCTGTTATGTGCACAAAGGGGCTGCTCTCAGCAAAGCATAGCAGGAGAGACTCAGGCTGGGGTATTGGAGGAGAATGGCTTCTCAGTCCCTCTCACCGCTAATGGAGACATGCCGGACCAGGGCATGCTCCATCGGGCCGTCAGAGCCACCAGCCTCCTATGCTCCCAAGTACCCCACCCCGACACGCCACATCGACCTGTCTGCTTACAGAATCTGCGCTTCGAAGCCCACTGCCTGGCTCTAACATCGAGGTCAAGGTGCAGTTTGCCATCTATTGTCCACATGTCACAGAGCAACTACTGGGCCTCTCGGGTGTAGACATAGAGGCCTGAAGGAGGGCTAGGCAGGAGCCCGAGCATGTGGACACTAGTTTTCTCTGAGTGGTACCACAGATTATTTTGAATTTGGCTTTTTTTTAATTAAAAAAATTTTAATGACAGTTGTCATTCAATATATTAATTTCACGTGTATGGCATTTAGATAACATACAAAGGGACTCCCCACGCCCCGATAGCTACCTGATACCCACCTGATACCATACATAGTTATTACAATATTATTAACTATATTCCCTATGCTGCACTTTACATCCCCATGACTGTGTTGAAACTGCCAATTCGTACTTAATCCCATCACTCTTCCCCACTCTCCCCACACATATCCCTCCATCTGGCAACCATCAGCTTGTTCTCTTTATGAATGTTTGTTTTGTTCACTTTGTTTTGTTTAGATTCCATGTATAAGTGAAATCATATGGATTTATCTTTCTCTGTCTGACTTATTTCACTTAGCATAATACCCTCTAGATATATCCATATTGTTGCAAATGGTAAAATTTCATTTTTTTTATGGCTCAGTAATGTTCCATTGTGTATATGCGCTACCTCTTTATTCAATCATCTTTTGATGGGCACTTAGTTTGCTTCTATATTTTGGCTATTGTAAATAATGCTTCAGTGAATATAAGGATGCACATATCTTTTCAAATTAGTGTTTTGGATTTCTTCAGATCAATACCCTGAAGTTGGATTGGTGGATCATGTGGCAGTTCTATTTTTAATTTTTTGAGGAAACTTATACTGTTTCCATAGTGGCTGTACAAATATGCAACCTTACCAACAGTGCATATATCCTCACCAACACTTGTTATTTATTGATTTACTGATGGTAGCCATTCTGATAGGGATAAAGGGATATCTCATTGTAGATTTAATTTGTATTTCTCTGACAATTAGTGACATTGAGCCTTTTCATATGTTGTCTATTAGCCATCTGTATTCCTCTTTGGGGAAATGTTTATTCAGGTCTTCTGACCATTTTTTAATCAAATTGTCTTTTTGGTGTTAAGTTGCATGAATTCCTTATATATTCTGAATATTAGCCCCTTACTGGATGCATCATTGACAAACATCTCTCATTCAACAGCTTGTCTTTTCATTTTGTTGATGTTTATTTTGCTGTGCAAAAATTTTTAGTTTGATATAGTCCCATTTGTTTATTTTTTCATTAGTTTCCCTTGCCCAAGGAGACGTATCAAATACTACTACTACTACTACTGCTACTACAAAGGCAATGTCAGAGAATTTACTGCCTATGTTTTCTTCTAGGATTTTATGGTTTTGAGTCTTACATTTACATGTAAGTCTTTAACCCATTTTGAGTTTATTATTATATATGGTGTAAGAAAGTGATCTAGTTTCATTTTCTTTGCGTATACCTTTCCAGTTTTCTCAAGAGCGTTTATTGAAGAGACTGTCTTTACCTTACTGTATATTCTTCCCTCCTTTGTCAGAGATTAATTGACCTTATAGATGTGGGTTTATTTCTGGTTTCTCTGTTCATTTCCATTGATCTGTGTATCTGTTTTCATGCCAGTGCCATGCTGTTTTGATTTCTATAGCCTTGTAGTATAGTTTGCTATCAGGTAGCATGATATCGCCAACTTTGTTCTTCTTTCTCAATATTGCTTTGGCTATTTGGGGTCTTTTGTGGTTCTATATCAATTTTAGGATTATTTATTCTAGTTCTGTAAAAAATTCCATTGGTATTTTGAGAAGGATTGCACTGAATTTATAGATTGCTTTGGGTAGTATGGAGATTTTAACAATGTTAATTCTTTTTGTCCATGAGCACATTATAGTTTTCCATTTATTTGTGTTTTCTTTAATTTCTTTCTTCAATGTCTTATATTTTTTGAGTACAGGTCTTTTATAGCCTGGGTTAAATTTATTACTAGGTTTTTAATGCAACTGTAAATGAGATTGTTCTCTTAATTTTTTTCTGACAGTTTGTTATTGGTATATAAAACACAACTGATTTCTGAATGTTAATTTTGTCTTCTGCTACTTTATGAAATTCATTTGATCAGTTCTAATAGTTTTTTTCTGTGGACTCTTTTGGGTTCTCTCTCTATAGTATCATGTCATCTGCAAATAATGACAGTTTACCTCTCTTGTTCCAATTTGGATGTCTTTTATTTCTTTTTCCTGTCTGATTGCTGTGGCTAGGACTTCCAATACTATGTTGAATAGAAGTGGTAAAAGTAGACATCCTTGTCTTGTACCTAATCTTAAGGAAAATGCTTTAAGCTTTTTACTGTAAAGTATGATCTTAGCTGTGGGTTTGTCATACATGGCCTTTATTATGTTGTTCCCTCTACTCCACTTTGCTGAGAGTTTTTGTATAAATGGATGTTAGATTTGTCAAATGCTGTTTCTGCATCTGATGATATGATTTTTATCCTTCATTTTGTTTATGTGGTGTATCAGGTTTATTGATTTGCAGATATTGAACCAATTGTGCATTCCAGGAATAAATCCCTCTTGATCATGGTGTACAATCTTTTGCTGAATTTGGTTTGCTAATATTTTGTGGAGAATTTCTGCATCTGTGTTCATCAGAGATATTGGCCTATAATTTTCTTTTGTCATAATGTCTTTTTTTTGGTTTTAGAATCAGGGTAATGCTGGCCTCATAAATTAAGCTTAAGAGCCTTCCCTCCTCTTGAACTTTTTGGAACAGTTTGAGAAGAATAGGTATTAATTCTCTGAATATTTGGTAAAATTCACCTGTGAATGCATCTGGTCCAGGACTTTTGTATGTTGGGAGTTTTTTGATTACTGAGTTAATTTCGTTAGTAGTTATTGGTCTGTTCAGATTTTGTGTTTCTTCTTGATTTAGTCTTAGAAGATTGTATGTTCATAGAATTTATCCTTTTCTTCTAGGTTGTCCAACTTGTTGACATATAATTGTTCATAGTATTTTCTTACAATCCTTTATATTTGTTATGTCAGTTGTCACTTTTCATCTTTCATTTCTGATTTTATTTATTTGGGTCCTCCTTTTTTTTCTTGATAAGTCTGGTTAAAGGTTTGTCAATTTTGTTTATTTTTTCAGAGAACTAGCTCTTGATTTCATTGACATCTTGCATTACTTTTTATTTAAAAAATCTATTTCATCAATTTCCACTCTGACATTATTTCCCTCCTTCTACTCTAAACTTTGTTCTTCTTTTTCTACGTGTAAAGTTAAGATTGTTTGTTTATTTTAAAATTTTCATGTTTCTTGAAGTAAGCCTTCATTGTTATGAATTTCCTTCTTAGAACTGCTTTGTCTGTGTCCCACTGATATATTTTTTTGGGGGGGGAGTTATTGTATTTTAATTATCTCAAAGTATCTTTTGATTTCTTCCTTGATCTCATTGTTAACCCCATTCATTGTTTACTAGCATGTTATTTAGCCTCCATGTGTTTTTATTTTTATTTTTCAGTTTTCTTGTGATTCATTTATAGTTTCATGTCATTGTGATTAGAGAAGATGCTTGATATAACTATAGTCTTATTAAATTTATTGAGTATTCTTTTGTGGCCTCTCATGTGGTCTGTCCTAGAAAATTTTCCATGTTCATTTGGGAAGAATATATATTCTACTGATTTGGGGTGAAATGTTCTAAAAATATCAATTAAACCCATCTGGTCTAATATGTCATTTAAGGCCACTGTTTCCTTGTTGATTTTGTCTGTATAATCTATCCACTGATGTCAATGGTTGTTAAACATCCCTACTATGAATGTATTACTGCTGAGCTCTCTTTTATGTCCGTCATGTATTTAGGTACTCCAATGTTGGGCGTATAAATGTTTACAAGGAATATATCCTCTTATTGGATAGATCCCTTTGTCATTATGTAATGTCTTTCTTTGTCTCTCGTTATAGCCTTTGTTTCAAAGTCTATTTTGTCTGGTATAAGTATTGCTACCCCAGATTGTTTTTTCATTTCCATTTGCATGAAATATATTTTTCTATCTCTTTACTTTCAGTCTGTGTGTGCCTTTCAATCTGAAGTGAGTGTGTTGTAGGTAGCATATGTATGAGGCTTATTTTCTTATCCATTCAACCACCCTATGTCTTTTGATTAGAGCATTTAATCCATTTACATTTAAAGTAATTGTTAGTAGATTAGTAGTTATTGCCATTTTAATATTCATATTTCTAAAATTTCTCCTCCTCCTCCAAAAAATCCTTTTAACATTTCTTGTACTACTAGTTTGATGGTGATGAACTCCTTTAGCTTTTTCTTGTCTGGAAAGCTTTTATCCATCTTTAGAGCCTAAATAATAGTTTTTCTGGGTAGAGTAATCTTGGTTGCTTCGCACCACTTTGAATATTTCCTGCCAATCCCTTCTGGCCTGTGAAGTTTCTGTTGAGAAATCAGCTGATAGTGTTGTGAGCGCTCCCTTGTGTGTAACTAACTGCTTTCTTCTTGCTGCTTTTAAAATTCTCTCTTTATCTTTAACCTTTGGTATTTTAATTATGATGTGTTTTGGTACGGGCCTCTTTGGGTTCATCTTGTTTGGGACTGTCTGTACTTCCTGGACTTGTATGTCTATTTACTTCACCAGGTTAGAAAAGTTTTCCGTCATTATTTCTTTAAATAGGTTTTAAGTTCCTTGCTCTCTCTCCTTGCCTTCTGGTACCCCTATGATGTAAATGTTGTTATGCTTAAAGTTGTTCCAGAGGTTATTTTAAGTTATTCTGATGTTTTTGGGTTCTTTCTTTTTGATGTTCTGAGTCTTTTCTGATACCTTGTCTTCTAAGTCACTGATTTGATCCTCTGTTTCATCTAGTCTATTGTTGAGTCCCTCTAATGTACTCTTCATTTCAGTTATTGTATGCTTCATCTCTGATTGGTTCTTTTTTTCTATCTCTTTGTGTAAGTTGTCACTGAGTTCATCTATTCTTCCCCTAAGTTCATTGAGCATTGTTATAACTAGTGTTTTGAACTCTGTACCTGGTAGATTTCTTGCCTCCATTTCCCTTAGTTCTTTTTCTGGAGTTTTGTTCTGACCTTTCATTTGGGACATGTTTGTCTCCTCATTTTGGCTGCCTCCCTGTGTTTGTTTCTACATATTAAGTAGGTCTGCTACATCTCCCAGTCTTGGTAGGATAGCCTTATGTAGTAGGTGTCCTGTGGGGCACAGTGGCACAGTCTCCCTGTTCACAAGGTGCTCCAGGGGTGTCCCTTGTTTGTGTAGTTGTAATTGAGCCTTGATTGCTGTTGGCACATCAGTAAGTGGGATTGACCCTCAAGCTGTGAGGACTACTGGCCCTGACTACAGTGAACAAGCTGTTGCATGGGAGCTGACCCCATGGAGTGGGGTTTGGTGTAGCAAGGCTCCAGTGCCGACTGGGTCCACCCTTTGGGTGTGTCATTTGTAGAATTAACTGGGTGGTGTTCAGGTGTCATCTGAATCTGGCTTCTGGGGCCCCTCGGAAGGGCTCCAGTGCATGGTCAGGTAAGCCACTGCCTGTGCCTGCCCCAAGCCGCCTGGTAGGAGCTATAAAGTGATCTGCATTTGGGAGCTGCTTGTGCTGGGCTTGGAAGAGCCTAGGAAAGGCGATGCTGCCACCCCGGGCCAACTGCCATTAATACCAGGCTGGGGACCACTTAGCAAGAGGTACAGGGTATGCCAAGGCCAGCTGCTGCTTGTTTGGAGTTTGTGGACTTTTCAGATATTTTAGGGACGTACATAGCACAGGCTGAGGCTGGCTGGTTGCGAGGAAGAGCAGCTGAAAGAGGTTTGGGCTTGTGCAGGAATTGGGTGGGGCTGGTTCTCAGGGAATCACCAAGGTTGAACAAGCGATGTTGGCCAGTTTGATGGACAATAAAATTTGGTGCCTGCCTGCACCAACAGGCTGGACGTGTGGGAAGGCTCAGCAAAGGAACAAAGGGCCCCTCCAGCCCTCATCCTGAAGCCAGACAATTCAGTTCCTCCCCTGTATGTCCCTGGTACTTTTCGAGCTGCTGCCCCAGCATGGAGCTCAGAGCGAGAGCCTAAGTAAGTCCATGTGTGGGCCCTTTAAGAGTGCCTGGTACTCCAGAACACTGTGTCTCACTCAGCCATGATCCCTGCTGATTTTCATGGCCAGATATGTGTGGAGATGCTTCTTCCTGGCATTAGCGGTCTGGGCTAGTGAGTCTGCTTCTCAGAGGGAACTGCTCTAGCTGATGCCTCTCCTAATTCTTAGCCACTGCATGTGGTGGGGGACCAGCTCCATTCACGTCACCACCTTCCTACCATGTGGCTTCTTCTTTACATCTTTAGTTATAGGCATTCTGTTTAGCTAGTCTTTAGGTAGTTCTCAAGGGTGGTTTTCTATAATTTAGTTGTAATTTTTGATGTGGTCACGGGAGGAGGCAAGCACAGCATTTACCTACTCTACCATCTTCACTGGATATCCAATTTTTTTTTTTCTCTTTGCTCATCAGTACTTCCTGATTTTCCACAACGAACAATTATTGCTTCTATAAAAAGAAAAATAAGTTTATTTTTTTGATTTAAAAATGGACCTTAAATTAGATACCTTTGTCTCTAAAATCCTCTGATGTCATTAATATGGCTTTCAATGTTGTTTTCCTTGGTTTCTTTCTTTCTTGGCTTCACAAGAGCATGATAATTTTCCCAGTGTGCTCACTGTAGAAACACTATGTTTCCCCTGAAAGTCTGGGGTTTAGTCTGCAGCCAGCTCTGGGCCACCTGTGGTGAGGGGCAGGCTGAAGGGGCAGGTGCTGGGTTGGGAGGGTGACAAGGTGAGGAACCTCTACGTAGCTTAGGCAAGACATGTAGAAGTGGGTGACACAGAGGAGCTTGGCAGAGGAAATGAAGTTCTTTCTCTTCTTACTGTACTCCTCCCTAAAAAGAAGAAAACACTACAGCAGTCCAAGAAACCATCAGCCAGGATCCTCAGAGAGGTCAGAACCATTTGTGATGGCAATCCCAGGAGGTGGGAGTCTGAGCCTTAATCACGTCTCAGCCTCCTTGGAAAGGGCTTGTTTGTTAGGATAGTAGGAGCGGGCCAAGGGGACTCTGCAGGTGATCTTGTTCTCAGGACATGGGCTGGTCTGGGTGCCCATGCCCAGGAACCTGGGGGACATGGGACCCAACTCAAGTCTCAGGATCTGGTGAGGAGCATTTCCTATCCAGGCTCCAGGGAAGCTTCGCAGTGGCTTTGTAACAAGGATCTCTGGGATCTGAATAGGTTGGGTAAATGCTATTTTGAAGTAGAAAAAGAGCAGTTTATGACCCTATTATTATTATTATTATCATTAATTATTGTGTTAAAAAAGAAGCCAACCACACAAAATCTCTTCAGTTGAGACTGTTGTCTTAATCAACCTGTGTCCCCATCCTTCCCTTCTCGTAGGTGTGAGGCTGTCTGTGCTGGGGTTCGATGCCAGGTTCAGGGACAGGCTTCGCTCTGCGGCCCAGGGGGCGGACACTATGCGGTGGCCGGCCCTCGCCCCTGCTGCCTCCATGCATGCAGCCCAGTGGCCAGTTCTTTCTAGGTGACTTCCTCCTTTTGTAAAGGCAGCCATCACCCTCATTCCTTAAGCCACATGATGGGGGCCTCTTGAGGTGGACTGTCCTTCCATGAAACTTGGGGTGGTGGTAGGGTTGTTCCCCCACCCCTCTGCCTAGGCTTCCTTGGCACGATGGCCCTTCACCTGTTAGGGTGAGTTTTAAGTGTTTCACCTCTGTTTATCCTCTTCCCCGGCTTTTTTTTTTTTTTTTTATCTGTCTTTATGAACTCAGTGGGGCCCTTGAGGACAGAAGTCCCCAGGCTGTGACCCCTGTCATTAAAGTCCTGGCCAGGCCAGGCCCTGTGGGCGCCAGGTAGAGGCATTCCCTCCTTGGAAGCCCAAGGGAATGGCAGCTGTCCAGAGCAGCAATAGGAAATGAACATGGTGACTGTGCTTTCTCGTTTCTGGAGGCGGTGATTTGTTCAGGTTTTGGTCTCTGGGCAGGATCCTAAGGGCGAGCTCTGAGAGGAGACGGACAGGGAGGAGACGGCAGCAAAAGAGAGACCTGGGGTGGAAGCTCGGGTCTTCTCTCTGGTTGTCTTTTCCCATCGCGGATAACTACCCCGTCTTGAGCTATTATGAAGCTCTGGGGACCCTGCGGGGAGGGGCATGGTGTGCCTTCCCCCACTGTGCCCCTATCCCAGCCCCTCACGGCCAGGTCCCAGGCCAGAAGGCCCTGCCCTTGGCCACCCGCAGAGCTCCTGTCCTCCACCCTGGTCTCCCTTCATGATGCTCCACTGTGGGGACCCCTGAGGGCAGACACACTAACTCTCACTCCCCGGCAGGTGTAGTGAGAGATGACTGACCTGGGGCCGAGCGCGGCAGCCACCAGGGACCAGTCCAGGCTGCTGCGGTTCTCACCTGTTTTCCTCATTTTTAGATTGGAAGTTGGTTGCCACACACTTGACTCTTGCTAGAACACCCTCCACACCGGCGGAAGAGGAGAAACTAATTGCGATTCTGGAAGAGCTGGCTCAGAGATCTAAATAGGCCGGACTCGGACTCCGCTTCCCTAAGATGACCCTGTGGCAACGAGGCACCTAGGAGCCCCAGGAACTTTGACTTTAGAATAAATACGACTGGCTTAGGGACCAAGCTAAACTTCCTCTTCTACAGCAGGTTCTTTTCCTGTGTAAATCTCTCATTATTTGAGAATGTGGAAAGACTGCATGTAGGATGAATCCGCACTGTCCGTGTGAGGGGAGCTCAGGTGGCAGGAAGCGAAGGCACCGCGCAGCTCTGCAGGCCAGGGGCGCCCTGCCCTCCGTGTCCCGCGTCCCGGGAGCAAAAGCGTAACTGGGGGCAGCGCCTATTTACATAAACAAAGCACGTGGGGGCCGGTCACATCTGCTTAGGGTTAGGAGCGGCTTCAATAAGGCACCCGTCATGTTGGTGCCACAGCTGGATGAAACCTCTGAACTACACCATTCTACTTCCTAGTGACTCCCGGGCGAGTTGAACCCAATGAGCAGATTTAGAATATGTCTATACACATTCTTGGTGTTCAAGGTGACATAAACCTAACTCTGCACCCACAGTGGAGGAAAATCCAGGGGGGCACAGCTCAGCTAGTCACATGGTACGGTTCCTCAAAGGTGCTTAGATCCAGGCCCTCAGCCAAGTAGCCCGAGGAAGGGTTTTCTTCTGGATGCATCTGCCTGAAAGGCCCGCGAGCATCGGCTCCATCTGACTGCGGTTCTTTTTTCTGAGGGAGGAAAGAGGGGGCCTCTGGAGTGCTGGCACAGGTGGGCGATGAGGGAGGAGGGGGGGGGGTGCCACCAGGGGCAGGAGCCTCAGGGTGAAGTGCCACCCAGCTACCCCACTCACAGACTGTGACATTGTGCAGGCCACTGATTTCTTCCCATTTTCTTATCCACAGATGGGCCTCATGAGTTTTTAGAGCGGCTCTTCCAGGCTGTGTTTGCTCTGAAGCCCTCTTTTTTTCTCATTTGGAAAGTTTACCAACCACAGTTAAAACAGATTTATGTGAAAGGCAAAAAATAAAATGGACTACATGCCACAGCCCATCTGCTGTGCTTGGAGTCCGGGTGAATGGTGGCTCACCTTTGTCTCCAGACTGCTGCTCTTCCTGGGGGTCCTGACCGCCAGATGCAGGAGTGGCTGGGAGATGTACCCCCCCGCCCCTCGTGGCTAACACCAAGGCAGGGCTTGGAGTGTATGTGGTCCCGTGTTACAGCCGGGCAACAATGACCAGACCACAGTTTCAGGACGGTTTCCAGAGGTTTATTTTACACCATGGAGGTGACTTTGCACTGAGTCTCGTACGGTGGTAACGGCTACATGTACAGTTCAGTTGGAGGGAAGCACAGTGGGGAAGGAAGCAGGGTTTTGAAACATTCGCGCATTCAGCAGCATTTGAATGCAGACTTGATACAGACATTTAAACATCGTAGGAAGTTTTTGCTCAATCCCACCCAATCACGACATTCAGAAGTCAGTGTCAGGACCACCTGGTTTGGTTGGTGGAATCGGCGACAGAGAACCACATTTGAGAAATATGTTCTAACTTTGGGCTTATTACAGTCTCCGCCTGACCCCTTGGAGAATCTTTAAAAAGAAAGAAAAACTATCCATAAAGTAATATGCCCTCTGCAGCCAGGCTCCAGTGTGGCCAGAGACACGCGGGCACACAGAGCAGAAGCGCCGTGTGTCCCTGGCTGAGGATGCAGTGGCCGGCAGGCACGGTGTGGGACTAGCACCTCCCCTGCTGTCCAGTGAATAACAGTCTCTTGCACTTTTCACAGAAAGATTTTCTTTTGAAAATGACAGTACATTGAAAAAAGCCATTTAAAAAGCAAGGCAAATGGCATAAAACACAAATGTTCATTGCGAGCACTATGGTTAGCAGTGACGCAAGTGCTTGGGTCCCTACTTCACACTGCTGCATGCTACTGACGTAAGGCCGCCATCCGTTTAAATGCAAGAAGTGCACCTCAGCGAAATACTTTTTTCAAACTATTTTCCCTTTTTGGATTGCAGTTCATCCTCCCGTGCTTCCCAGAGAACCAAGAAAAAAACAGTGGGTGGCGGCGGGTACGGCAGAATCGCGCATATCAAGAGCAGATTCTAAATTGAACTTTTGAAACCAACCTGCAGTTTCTTGACTTTTTCTCCCAAGAAAGTCGGATACACTTGACTCACAAAGCTGAACATTTTAAGGTATCTGTTTTTAATGAGATGGCACCATGATTAACTTCCACCTCCACCGTCTTTTTCACACCTTCAAGGCTCTACATAGAAAAATGCAGAAAGCAATTTTCTTAACGTGACAGAAGAAAAAAAATGTCAGGCAATGCTCCCATTTGTCTGAGTTAAGCCAGCCGCGTGTGGGTCGGTCACTGGTAATGGTTTGGGCCAGTGCAGTAATAAACAACATTCACGGAATCACAGGGTCATGGGATTGGAAGGGCTCCTAAGAACGAGTATCGAATTTGACCCTTATCCAGGCTTTACTCTCCTACCCACATCACTGACAAGGGGCTATCTACGGTCTGTTCAAACATTCCCTGCCATGAGAAATGCAAAGACGGGATCTCACTCCAATTTTGGACAGATCTAATTTTTAGACTCTCCTTCAATGTGCTAGGTCTAAACAGGCTTCTCAGTGGACAGGATAATGTTTAAAGACAAAATTACCAACTAAAACGCTGTATTGGTAAGTATTCACTTGACAGTTCTTGGTCATAAAATTGAGCTAAAGTTTAAACATGAACACAGATGTTCCTGAATTAAGTTATGGACTATTATACTTGAGCACTCAAAGAAAAAGGCAAACGGATGGAATGGCAGGAAGGAGAAGGTGCCAAGCCCATGGTGGGAGGCCGAGTGTCCCTGCCTCGGCGGCCAGGTCTCTGAGGCAGTGGGTGCCTGAGCCCTTTGTACTATCACTGGATTGAGAAAGTTGTTCCCTTCCACTTGGAGAGTGCCACTGCAATGAGGATTATCACATCTGCCACACTATACTGAAATGACTCATTACTTGCAAAAATGATTTAAGGCCAACAGGGAAACAGAGGGCAGCAACTGCCTTTTATGTACCAAAAGGTTGGAGCTGCCTGTTAGTATGACGCCACAGTTGTCTAGAATAATCTCCTCCTGCCACAGGTCAAGGCCTTTCCTTTCTCAAAGGGGAGTGGCTTAGCCCACGCCACCTGTGTAGCTATGGAATCAGCATGCAAGTACTTGCAGGCCAAGTCCATGCACGCATGGTCAACCTCACCACCTCCGGCGAGGGGCTGTGCACCCAGAAGCTTCAAAAATTAGTTATCATGGGTCATTTTAAGTTAACATTTGAGGCGTTTCCAAAGAAAAAGAAACTTCGATACTAGCTTTGACTGCAGGAAAACTTGACTCTAAAACTGACGGGCCTCTTAGTAAACAAACCCCTCAGGACCAACTGAGTGCTGCCTTCCTCTCTTCTTCCATGAGCATCTGCATCTCAAAGCAACAAGAGCTCAGGCTCCCTGACTGCAGCTGAGCACTATTCACTGGCGACTCCAAGCCACCTGTGGTCCCCTGCACCAGGCTGCCGCTAGATCGTGGGCCTTTGTTTATGCATCTTCTGCAGCTTGGAAAGTCACTTCTTTACTCAACAAATGTTTAATACTTGGTTCACCTGCTAAGTCCCTCTGACCCCAGCCGCGGTGCAGCTCCTGGGAGGGACCCATATGCACCTCTGTTATTGACTTTACACACTGTACTGAAAATGATCTATTTACACATCTGTGTGGCCTCTGCACAGGCCTGGCAAAGGACCTTGTCACCCTAGGGCCTAGTTCAAAGCCTGGTGTATGGTATGCACTCAACAAATGGTTGGTTGAACTGGATTAGAATCTCAGATCCTCTAAATAACTGAGTATTAAAAAGGAACTTAATTTCTGTGTTTTCCAATCAAGTTGCTAGATAGCCATGCTTTCACACCAGGAAAAATTTAACACTATTTTTAAGGAGAGAAAAGAATGTTTTGGCAAAATGCTTTCATGTTAAAATGTAAATCTTAGTGAATAAGGCTATTTACATACAATAAAACTACCATGAGAACCAGAGGAATCTCATTTAATGAATATTTATATCCAGTAACTTTGACACATAGTTTAGAACTATCCCTCTGCTTAAGAGTCAAAATTCAGACTTTAACAGATTACTGTTAAGCAAAAATAAATCCATTTCAAAACATGAAAATGTGATGTTCCACAGGAAGGGCATATACCCTGTGGGCAGAGACTCACTCAAGGCCAGCCTGTAATCAGTCTTCAGGCAAGCAGGGTGCCCTGGATTCCCACTTAAACACTGAGGCTGCGCGGTCTGTGGGGAAGAGCGTAGGAAGGAGTCCACGCTGATGAAGATCTGCACTAGCTGCCTCACCACACAGTGCCCACCTGCTCACAGCCGCAGGGCTGGGGGCAAACGCAGAGTCTAATTTACCCATGCTGAGAGGAACAGACCTGCCTCCCGAAGGCCCTGTCTCTAGGCGCCGGAAGTCACTTCTCCCACTCATGCTATTACCAAGTAATGTTCAAAAATAATTGTTCCTTGAAAATTCTTCTTTTAGATTTCTCTTGTTTATACCTCAGCTATTCTATTTGCTTGATAGGACTAACCTGTTTTGTGCTTGAACACTCTAAATTTGTGAAGATACCTTCCAGTTGTGATTTTATGATTCTTTAAATAATTCAAATAATCAAATGAGAAATACATCATGGTTGACTGACTTCACATAAAAAGACACACAGCTCCGAGGACTTAATGTAAACCACTTGAGCTACTGTGGAGACATACCGAGGCAGTTAAATGGTTCCAGTAACATCATTTCTTTGGAGAAACTGAGAGCACGTGACTGGTTTTATCTTACCAAAGGAAGAACAAACTATGTGCATATATGTGCAATTTTGCCACTTTCCCAACACAGCCATGTTAGGCAGCACTTGCCAGAGCTTCCGTAAGTTGAAGTAATAGAGCAAAAATCTATGTAAAGTACAAACCCAATAGGGTAAAACAATAACTATGACAGTTAACCTAGACAGGAGAAAGTCACGTGCTGGTACCAGCTTTCATTCATCATGAACGAAGCCTCCATTTTCATAAAATGCTTGGAAGGCGCCCAACACCAGCACGTCTAACTGAGTTAGAAAAACGGAGGAGACACGCAATGGAAAACCCAGGCACTCACAGTAGTATGGACACACACAGCTGGTTTAAACGCTAAGCACTTCTCGTTAAATTCAAGCAACCAGACGGATGAGGAGAAAGAAGGGGCAGAGCAATGGCTCCTTGACATGTCTGTGGTTTTCCGACTGTGACTCTCATCGTCAATGAGGTGTCAAGTGGTTTCACTTTGAGTGGCTCTGTGGACTGGGGTACAGCCACGCTGGGAGGGAGATGATGACAGTGAAGTGTGGGGTCAGAGACAGTGTACACAGAACATGGTGTACACATGTGACCCAACGAGCAGCATTCCAAATGGGGTATGAGCTCATCGAGACCTCACTCGGATCCATGCCAGGCCTGCAGAGCGCCTGATCCACTGCCTCCCTCACACTGTGCCTGTCTTCCTCTCTACAGAGACGCCCTGCTCCAAAGTTCAGGGAGGGGAAACAGAGATCTATTTATATTACTCATTTCCAACATAGCTCTCTATTATGTACAACTTCGTAATGGCTGCAGGTTCTAGTAATAAACTATAAAATATATATCTGAATATTTTAAATTTAATTCTCTTTTAAAGCTCTCATAGAGCAACCATGCAGAAAAGAGTCAGATTAATTCTAACAGCGTGATGGCAAGTGAGGGCAGTGTGGAAGGGGGCAGTGAAGTGATAAGAGGCACTACTTCCACGTACGTGCACACATGCATATAACCTTGGGGTATGGTCACATGGCCGATCTGGTCTGATGTCTCAGGTGATGGCTGTCATGTACTGTGGCTGACTGGGGAGCACCCACTGCTTCCCAAAGCTACAGCAGCAGAATCATCTCTAGGAAGCGCCGTCCCATCCTCAGGAAGCATGCTGGGTCAGGGTCAGGGTTAGGGGTGGTCAGGGCTGGGAGTACTCCCGGTTAGAAAAGTAATTAATCAATGATCATGAGGGAAAATGCTTTTCTGGAAAAGGGGGGAAATAGGAAGGATTTAAAATACTACCACCAAAAAATTGTCAAATCAGAACAAGACACTGTGGAGGTGGGGCTTAAATAGGGATGGAAAGTAATTAGCCTGCTTATCTGCAAGGCTTTATTTAACCTGGTGATCCCCAAGAGGGTTGACATAAAGTGCTGAGAATGGAGCAGGCATGTAACACATGCTTGCCCATCATTTAAATTCTATTTTTACAGGTGAAAATAAGATTTTTAAAAAGGACTTCAATATCCCGAGTTGAGTCACTATACAAAGAATATTTTGCTTTATCAAGTTTGATTGGATTCCCTTAAAATTAGAGTTCTTCAAGTTGATTTTCTACAGCCCTTTTTCACATTCCCAACAGAAACACAGCATGAGCTGTAGGATTCAGTACCTTTTATATCTCAGATCACACAGATTCAGTATAAAAATATGCAGAGTGTTCTAGTTTTTAACGGGGAAAAAATACAGATAGTAAGGAATAGAACAGGATACATCTCGTAGTAATGAACGTGTTTAAGTTCAGAGGTGATGTCACACGGAAAAAACACATCTTAAAGATACTTATTTTGAAGGACGCAGGGTTTTTTGTTTTTAAATATTATCAGTGAGGGAGAGCTGGGTCAATAACATTAAAACATAAAAAGCTCAGAAGGCTCCAACTAAAGTAGAAATGGTCCAGGCACTGACAGTTGAAGCTCTGAGTTATAATAATCTACTTTCATGATAGCAATGGTTGGGAACAGCTTTCTCAGAGTTTTTTAACATGGGAAAGAGAGGAAACTGAGGCAGAAACACAAGGTCATTTCTACTCAATAAGAACATGAATAAGTTAGACATTACACACAGATCATTCTTCAGGAGACTGATTCAAGAAATAGACTGTTAAATCCACATGAATGGTTTTCCAAACCTCTCAATTGAAGATTTCTATGAAAGTAAAAACACTGTGAATAAACGGTGTAAATACGTACATTCTGGGGAACAGCAGATGAAAGTGAGGGTAGACAGATACACAGAGAAGAAAAAGATCCATGCCCAAGTGAAGAAAACATGGAAACTGCTTTATAATGACCCAAAACACCCTGAACAGACATTTCCCTTATTTCTCCACACACAAAGTAACAATTAAAATGAACTGTTGAAAAATATAAAAATTAAACACAGCAGTTTTCAGTATGCACAAAACAATGTAGCACAGCCAAACTGTATAAACCATTTGTTAAAAAATATCTCCTTTTATATTGTATGAACAAGTTGAAAGAGTCCTCTCCAAGTGTCCATTCGCAAGCTCACCACTGTATGCGCAGGTAACAGGCAAACTCGGCCAGGTTCATTAGCTTCTCACACTTCTGCTTTACACCTCCAATAACAATCTGGACTGAATCGTTTCTTGAGCAAATACTATCTGATGCCTGGGTGTGTCATCAAGACACTACTGGGGTCATATCCCACAACTGTAAAAAGAAAAGAAGATCTACAATAAACTAAAATAAAACTGTGTTGATGATAAACAGACCTTGTAAGTAAATTCAAGTGACTTTTTCAATTTAATAAGCAACTGAATACTATATTAACAACTTCAAAATCTGTAAAATACTATCTTCCCATCAAAAAAGTACAACACAAACCTCAAAAACATGAATATGGTAACTGGAAATGTTAATCCAGCTAACAAAGAATAAAGGCACATTAGGCATTGAAAGGACTGAGTGGGTACCAGGGATGTGCTGTGTACAGCCAGTGCCCGGCATGGGGTTTTGTATGTAATAGGTGGTCAAAAATGCTCACTGCCGAGGGTAACCTGAGCGGATTTCATACAGTCTTGGTACTCCTGTGTGTTTACACAGGGCCAAAGATGAAAAACTCCTAAAATAAGATGGTGTCCTACCTTAATAACCTTGTCAGTTCCCGAGGTCAGCAACCACCCTCTGGTTGCATCAAAATGCACATGCACGATGTTATGTTTACTGTCATGGAAGGTGGCCGTGGGTGCACGTCTGGAAGAAGCAAAGAAAGTTTCCAAGACTGAAAGGTGGTGACATATGAATGAAGAATAACCAGGGTGACTTTAAGATCTAATTTTTAACTAAATGGCTAAAACTGTTTCATTATTAGAAACGCTGCTGAGATCTACCTCTATTCTCTGGTGACCTGGTATGACTTTTTTTTTTAAAGGTAAAAGGATTCTTATATTCTGCAAAATTGGAAAGAGATGATGAAATTTTCAAAAATCTTTTATAGATTATTGTTGCTTTTATAGAGCTTATGAAAAACATTGTTTTTGACAAATTAAAAAAAAAAAAAACCCACCACAGCACTTTCGTTAAGTTTGCTCTCAGAGGGACTTGCTGGTAAAATATTCTACCTTTGCCTATTTAATAAAAAAAAAAAATCTTGCTTGTTAAAATGCCTAAGATATTACCATTGTAATCAAAGGCCTATATACTTCCCTCTTTTCGCAGGTTTAATGGCAGACTTACTTGTGCTGTAGTGTCCCAACACTTTATCAAACATCGTTATTTTTGTGTTTTTTAATCTATGCACTTTTTTTAAAGCAAGAAGGCCTGTCAATTGTGCCTGGGAGTTCCATATGCAATGAGAATGCTTCCACAGAGAAGAGGCAGAAGTTCGCAGTGACATGGGAAAGGGGACGGGGACACGGTGCAGGACACAGCTGTTCTCTAATCAAGTTTCGAGGGTTCCCACTCTCTAGTGGGCTCTCTGAAGATGGTTGTTTCCTTCTTTTTATCTACAGCTAAATCTGGGAAATAACTGATCTTCAGTATACTAAAAATGGTCACTTTAAAACATTTAGAATTAAGACTTAGGTTTAATTTGCAGTCACTCTAACCTTCTGGGTTTGTGACTTGTGCTATAAAGTGAAGACTCAAACTAGAATATCTCTAAGATCACATGCAGCTCTCCAATGAGAACTTGTATTAATTTCATCATGATGACTGAAAAATAATCAATGAAAAGAAACGCTTACTTACGCAATGGCATCTTTATATTTGATATAAATAAATAAAAATGAAAAATATAAATTAGGGTTATCTATAAGAGAATACTTTATTAATTTGCCAAAAATTTCTTTTTTAAAAAAATTATTATTTAAAAAATTTTCCCCCCTCTTTAATTCCCCACTCCCCCAACTTCCACCCCTGACCTATGGATGTTGCTGTTTCCCTTGAGAACGTGATCTCTGGAGGCGGTGCGCCCCCGGGGCATGGTGCGTGGGGGTGGGGGTGGGGGGCTGGCACACCCAGGGTATGGTCCATGGCTTCAACTGGGGTGCGAATCCAGGACCTTCTGCATGTAAACAGACGTGCTAACCACTACACTACCCCAGGAGCCACCCCAGGAATTTCCTTTAAATACTGATTTATTCTGGTACTTTTTCAATGTTTCTATTTAGATGCAGCTTTTAAGTCACCCATCTACTTAAATGACTTCACTGTATACAAGGCTCTGGAGGTATGTGGGGCGGGGCGCGGGAGAATCAGGCAGCCGGTTTCCTATGAAATCCTGCTGTAATTCACTAAAGGGAAACTTGCTGGAGAGCATTTGTTTACATGGGGCAGTTTTCAATTACTGACATGCAAGACAGTATAGATTTGTCCCACCCTCCCAAGCACACTGATGCACAGTAACCTAAGGCCCTGGTTTCTGGGCAAGACTGACCAGCAAGACTGAGTAGCTAGGCAATTGGTAGTATTTGCCTCTTAGGTAAAGTGGCCTCTCTCCTCCTGGAAAATGAAGCCTCTGGAGCCTGGGGGCTGATTCCACTTCTGTGAAGATATCAGCTTGGGCTAGAAAGTGAACCCTGGGCACTTCTCAAGGAAATGGGCAGACAGAAGGTTCTGTTGAAGAACATCTATTTGTAATGCACATACCCCTGGGGTTGCGAAGAGCACAGAGATGCATTCTTCGCGCAGACTCTCTCCTCTCCCACCTCACAAGAGAACACAATCTGCTGGTGGAAAGGAGGGCTTCGCCCACTTGCCCCAGTCTGTATTCTAAACCAGCAGAAACCAGGGCACTAGCAGTCCTGACTGTAGTGCGGGGTGCAGCTCTCAGATCACATTCTCTCCTGAACCCTGACAAATCTGCAGACTGCTGGGACTTACTCTTCATCTGTGATGGCCTCATGGCAGCTGTCACAGACCCTCACTTCGAACTCGAAGCCCATCAGAGGGATGGAGGAGCGTTTGGAGCTGCACTTACCGCAGACAGCCTTCCCGCACTTGCGGCAGTGGTGCTGGAGGGGGAGAGAACAGGTACTCATTAAGGCTGCTGGGCCTCGCAGGCGTGAGCCACAGCATTCAGGTGAGGACGCTGCACAAGAGCGCCCCAGAAAACGGAAAGGAACACACAACCGAAAGGCGGAGCACGAGGACTGCTGGGAACCACAGGTGACCGCGCCACCTCCCCACTGCCCCCTTCCTCCATTCTTGGTCCTTTCCAGTTACTATCTCTATGAACTCTGGAGGAACCACCCAGCAGTCCCGTTATTTTAAAGCTGAGTGTACTGGGAAGTGCCATCTCCAGAGATTACACTGCCTGATGGAGAACACAAATGAACCCTGGTTCAATCCACCGTCTATACTCCAGCCATGCTAACCTAGGTGAGCAGTGAAACCAACGTTTGGGGAGGATCAAACCCAACCATGGAATCAGACTGAAAATGCTATGTATTATAAGTAGATCTAAATAACTAAAACTAAGACAGAAGGGAGTAAGTAAAATTATTAAGAAGAAATAAATACCACTTCTGTAACTTCATGGTAAGCATAACCCCTCTAATTTTAAGGTATATTTCAACAGATGCCACTAGAATTCAGAAATCATATCTCTTAACTGCTTACTGGGAACAAGTCAATACAAAAGCTGAACCCAGCAGGAAAGAGCTAGAGTAGATAAAGGGAATAAATTAATGTGCAGTTACAAAGAGACACCATGATAATAATTTACTCTTATTTCTTCTAAGATCACAAGGTAAAGTTATTTCCACACTATTACATTTTGATGAAGCAGCCATATCACGCACCTGTCTCAAGCCAATTTTCTTACTGTCCCACATTTGCTTGAAGTTCCAGAAGAAAGGCTGATCACACTTTTGGCAGGAATCACTGTCCAACCATTCAGGGGTCTGTTCAACAAAGCACACAGCAGGTCACAGTGAGAAGCAGTGAGAGGATGGAACCACTGACATTGATGGAACTTACAGAATCAGAAGAATGATTTCTCAATCATTTAAAACATATTTACTGAAGGCCCTGGGGACATACTGGTGAATAAAAAGACTCTCATGAGAATCATCAGGGAAGGTTGACATGAAAATATTATTAACAACTACATAAGTGTAAGTGCAAAGGCCTGAGGAGAAGCACAGTGCTATGGCCCAGGCCGGGTGCAGGGGTGAGGGGTGTTCAGCAACAACAGCCGGGGCCATCCCAGCAGTGTCCCGACAGCCATGCTGAGAACTTAGGACTTCATCACATATTCTCTGTTCATATGTAACATTACATCTGCTCTAATTGTGTACAATTCTATCTAATTACACATCATACATACACACAGCTATCTGTGTTGGAGGGACAGAACCTGACCACAGCGGATACTTGGGGGAGCTACTTGTCCGCGATCCACTTGTGGTAGGGCCTGGCAGAGTCTGAAACTCTGCTCCTTGCCTCGTGAGTCACACAGTATTCTGATTTCACTCACTATTTCCCAACCTCATCACAAGTACTCTAACTATGGCAAACAGGTCTAAAAAAGGTGTTAAGCTTAAAGCTATTCTTTAGAAAATCTAAAGGTGACTCTGCATTTGCTTCTAGAGTTCCATGTTCAACTCTGCAAATTCATCAGCTGGCAGAGGGGCTGATCTCTTTCTGCATATCACCAAACCCAAGGAATCTTGAAAAATAAGCCCAATCTCAGAGTTTCCCAAAAGTTGAATTCCAGGAAACTTCAATTGATTCTTACTGTCAAAGAGGCCTGAGATCAAACAAGTTTGAGAAATGAGGTCCTCCATCATCTATCTTCCCCCTCTTCGAGATTCACAATGGACGGCAGCACAATAAACGCCCAGAAAGGTCTTTTTCTGTGGATGTAATCCTTTTCTGAGGAATACCTCTTGTGGAACAGATTTGAGGACTTAGCCTATTATTCTACCTTCAAGCAGAAATAAACCTAAAGCTATACACTTTCTCACAAAGTGAAGTAAAAAGGTAACATTAAAAGACTCTAATTCTTGGTCTATTTATTTTATTAAAACTGAAAGAAGCATTGATTTGCTTTGTAATTTTCATGTCTTAATCCGTTTAAAGGCAGATTTAACAAAATAATGCAAATTTTTAGCTAAACACAACATTTTACCCCTAAAATACATATCCACGTTGTGATTTTTCGGATACTTCTGATGCAGGAAGATTTACAAAAATCTTTCACACACACACACACACACACACACACACACACACACCACTACATTTTTTACAAGGAAGCATGCAGATTCAGGACATATCAAACACATCATATCGGGTATCAATGAGGAGGGAATTAAGGATCAGGAAAAGGGGAAAAAATAAATCAGGATATGATTTATAGTATGATTCCATTTTTTTGTTAAAAAAAATCTTTCACACGTGTATGTGTAGAGAAAAATGTAAGGAGGGATGCTTGTCAACCTGTTAAGGTGTTAATTTCTGAGTGTGGCACCATGAGTAACTAACTGCTGTTTATTATATATATTTTGAAAAAAATGGCAAAAGTTTGAAAAAGTGAACTTCATTAACAGCATAAATACATGTACAACCTATGGGATGTCAATTCGATTGTGTTCAGCCATTCCAGGTCTTCCATCATCTGCCCCTGCCCCCCTCAAGCTGCTCCTCCGGCCGCGTCCTCTGCGCATGCGCACTAATGCTGCGTGTGCGACTGCCCACGTCCACCAGCTCTTTACTCTTGGGGTTTCTCGTCCTGGGCAGTGTACATCCAGGCCCCATCAATCTTTCAGCCCTATTTCTGTCCACAAACCGTTCAACGTTGGCCTACAACGGTAACGCCTCTTCCTAAATACCCAATACTAATGCTCTAGCTTGCACTGACTGCAATGGATTCATTTATATCATTCAATAGTTTTCTTAAGTTTTCTACCGCGTGTCTTTTCTTCCAGAAAGTCTGGCAGCGCTTAGGGCAGGAACTGCTTCATCTAACATGTCTCAGACCTCCAGAGGTGAGCCCTGCACAGCACTTGCCAGCACTTACCAGGAAGCAGCTCCAGATACATCTCAGGGGATTTACATTTATATAATATGACATTTGCAAAAAATGGACAGAACCATTTCCACTGCTCATTCAGGCTCTGAATCACTCAACAAGATTTAAAATAGTCAACAAGGACCAGTGCTCATATATATGCATGTCAAAAGGCTAATTTAAGCAAGATGGCTCAACAGACTGCCCACAACCACCTGGTTTTGTCTCTGGAAACAACATTATCTTCCTTTGGGGCTCTGTCCATCAAGGGTGGAGACTGCATGCTGCAGGGGTTCAGAATGAGTTACCTCTCACCCCAAGATGTGCCTCTGTGGTGTGCAGATTATTCTGAGCTAAAGGAAGCTGAGATCCTGCAGGTCATGAGAAACTTAACCTGTTCCTTAAAGAATTTGAACTAAGGGCCTTGCCCATAAGAATTATCACCAAAATAACTCTTTATGACCTCTCTGTAGCGAAGGATAAACTTCTAATTACCATATATCTGCTCTTCTTATTGTCCTACAATGACCTTCCTTCCATCTGAAGCCCCAGGTGATCCTTAGCTCAGAATGTCATTATTTACCTCATTTTCCCTTCCTGTCTTTGAATCTCTCAGGTATATGGGGTCTCTGACTCTCTCATGTATGTGGAGTTCTCATACATATGTATGTAATTAAATGCGGTCATTTTCCCTTGATTTGTCTATTGTCTATTTGATTATTAGACCAAATAAAGAAACTTGAGAAGAAAATTTCTCCCTCCCCCACAGTGCACTGAGGGAAAAGAACCCAAGGGACCCCGCCTCCCCTGGTTAGGTCAGTTAGGCCAGGAAAAAAGCCAGGACAGACCAGGTGTGACTGTCGTTGACCTAATACTGGTTCCATGCAGATCACTGGTCACTTGGAGAGCCTGGCTAGTACACATTGTATGGATTTCTCTGCCTTTTACCAAATGGCATTTCAAAAGCAATATTCTACAATTCCCCACTTTCTAACAGTAATGACTGTTTTAATTAGTTACTAATAGAACTCCTGTGGATTTATGGTTTGAACAAATCAGGCTTTAATCTTCTTAAGCATTTAATTACTGGCATTTGAAAGGCGTTACGCTGTGGGTAATACTTTCTAGAAATGGGGTTGGGTCAGGACTGGGAAAGAAGATGGGAAATTGCTTTTGTCTTTTTAAAGTGTTGCTTTTCTGAAATTAGAAGAATATACACTGTCAAAAGGAAAGTTTAATTCCAGGGAAATGAGAATATTGTTACCTTTAAAGTACTTGTCAAAGGGGATATTCTGGAAATGTATCAATCATTAAGATGCTCAAAGGTGAAAAAGAAAACTTATACCAAACCAAGGATTCTTACTTCATCAAATATCATTTCTCAACCACTAGCCACCACTTCCCTCAATAACATAATGCACGTGAGTTTTATTTTCAGAGGGCACTTTATACCAAAAGGCTAATCACCTGAAAACAGAAGGTTCCTTTTTCTCACCTAAAGCTTTGTTGTGAATGCAGCAACAGATTTAAAGTCTAAATAGCTCAGCCTCAGTCTAAATTCTTATGAAATCTCCATTACATGAATGTTAAATGCCAACGTGTGGATTAAAAAAAAAAAAGGAAACTCCTCTTATACTAGAATTTATTCTGACATGTCTTATACCATGATTTAATCATAAAAGAAGGAAGAAATGGGCAGGTGGGGGAGCTGATCCATTTTTCAGCACAGCTGGAACTGTAGAGCCCAATCTGGTGGCTGTGGAGGGAGAGGCCCCCAGCTTGCTGTGACACCTACCTCCTGCCTCTCCACGTCCATGTTCCAGACGACAATGCCACCGTCACCGCCACATGAGATGAGCTGCCGTGTGTGCTGTGCGTAGGAGAGGGCCTGGACTTTGTCACTGTGAAAGAAAGCAAGAGTTGGCAAAAGTTTAGGAAGCAAATAAAAGCTCTAATGGAAGGAAGCCCAGCAGTCAATCAATGTGCACACTCACTGCTGAGCCTCAAGTGCAGATCTTAGAAATCAGATGGAACTGTCAACATGCCAAGGGTGGGGAGAGAACTCGAGGTTTAAAAGTCAAAATGCTCATTTAAGATGTCGAGGCCCCAGGCAGAGATAATCTTTGTCAGTTACCAACAATTAAGGAGAAAAGCGGATTGCTGAACTGACTGTAACATCTTACTGATTCCTTCCCTAACTGATTAAATAAACTAATCTGTGACACATGTTCATGTTACATTTGTTCAAAAGTTATGACTCATTTTCTAAAAAAGGTATCCTTTAAGAATTTTGGAGGTCATTCATTGAGAAGTCGACTGGATTTATATGAGAGTCAGGTAAACTGTGTTGCCTGAGAAGTGAAGCACATCATTGGTGGGTTAGATCCACACATACTACTTCTTGGCTCCCAGAGTGAATCCAAAGCAACAGTAGACTTGAGCTTCGTTGACTATTTTGCTAGTTTTTATTTCCTCTTTACTGATTTGTGTTTATTTTTCTTTCTAGTCCATGCACGGCTGACAAGTCATTCCCTCTTGGTGGCAGCCAGGATAGAGAATTCAGTTTTATGGTCTGGTAAGTTGGTGATCACTTAACCAAAGAGTACACAGATCTACTTTCCGTTAGGTGAGAGAGAACAGGGAATCTGGTTTCTTGGATGTTTTGTTTGCATAGTTTTCTATTTTGAGCTCAAATCAATTAAGAATTCTGTGTCCACTGGGAAGGAGAGCAGCTCTTTGAAATCTGAACTGGCGATGTTTTCTGTTTACTTTTGATCTGTGGCTGAAGCTGCAGAACTGAGGCCATTAAGCTCTGTGTGTCTGTGTCTACAATCCAGAAAGGCCTTTCTTTACTTCTTGTAGTGTATGGAATGCTTTCTTATTTCCAGGTATCAATAAATTAGATTATAGCACCTTTTAAATTGCAAAGACTTGTTCTGCTTGGCTTATAAAGTACTTATATAAACTGAATATTTCTAAACTTCACAGAAAATAAGAAAATTGAACATCTAAAACTTTAAATTTACTATACTTGAAAATAAAAATTATTTTACAGAAAATGCTACCTAACTCAATTAAAATTTTAAGAATCCAAGTTCAAAAATTAAGGTAACTTTGGCAAATAAGACTAATATGATAAGTTTTAAAACACAGCTGTTTTTCTGTGACTTCTCAGTGTTAAGTATAATACAAGTGTACAATTTATTTTACTTGGGTTGATTTCTCCTAAATTTATATAGGATAACTGGCCAAATAAGCTAATGTTATGCCTATATGTTTAAGATTATGAAAATTATAAATCTGTGTTCAACCAAATTGAATAATTTCGCTGATATACTTTGTATATAAATAGCAATTATGCTTTGCAGCATATCGCTTAGAGATAATTCCTAAGATCTTTAAGAGTAATATTAAGCTGTGTCAATCAATAATCATTAGATACCTACCTAGATAATTTCAAAATAAGTTAGAATACTGAAACTTTGATTATAAAGAATATTAAGTTTATATGTTTGCTTCTTACTTTCATATTCTACAGAGAGGCTATAACTTAGGTGAGTCATGTCAATGAATGTGTTCATTTTCGCCATTTTTAGGGGAGGTAAAAGTGATGTATGTCACAGTAGAAATTAATGTTATATGTGTTTTATAAGCTTTGCTAGTCTGGTAAAATGCTTGTATATGATGATAGATAGTTCTCAATCATCTACATCCTTCTCCCAATTTTCTCTATGAAATAAATGTAACTTAATTCTTTGGTTAATTATTATAATTAAAATGGATGGCTGAGACTATGTCAGGTTCAAATAGAAAAGAAATGCAATTGCATATGCATTGTTGAAAGAAAAAGAGTAGTTCTGCCTTAAAGCAGTAGTTTTGAACTTTGTCTCAGAACCACTTTATACTCTTAAAACTTATTTGAGGGAAATCAAAGAGCTATGTTTAAGTGAGTGATAACTATCTATATTTACTGTATTTCTTTTTTTAAAAAATTTTTAATTAAGTTTATTGGGGTCATATTTACTGTATTTGCAACCAAAACTGAGAAATTAAAAAAAACCTGATTTGTTGAAAATAGAAATAATTTATTCCATTTTAACATAAACAACATAGATGTTATGGAAAAAAATTTCCTAAAACAAGACACTTTGATGACAAAAAGGGCATTAACATTTCTGCAAGTCTTTCTAATGTCTTGCTTAACAAGAGAGACCCGATACTCATCTCTATCTGCATCTGTTATGATGCTACTCATCATGCAGCCTCTGGAACACTCCATTGTATACTTTTGAGAGAACATGGATAAAAAAAGCAATTCTAAAGTAAATTATAAATTTGTTCCTGAATCTGAAAGAGGAACATGAAGGACAAATTTTGGAAAGTGAATTTTATTTGCTTTCACTTATAATACTTGGGTCTGAAAAAAGGCTATAAAATACATTAAAATTTTGGTGTAGTTCCCTCAGCTTTGATGCCTTGCTTCCTTTTATTGATGAATGCCTTTGACTATAATGCAGAAGAATATTCTTTTTTAAAAAATAAATTTATTTCTTTAAATTAGTTTCAAGTATACAGTACATTGGTTAGACATCTATAATTTTATAAAACCGTCCCCCTATTGCCCCCTCCCTCCCCTGGTCCTCCACTTAGCCATCATATTAATGCTAACTGCATTCCCTCTGCCGTGCTCCCTGTGCCCAACTATCAACTACTAATTTTTACTTCATTTACCATTCACCCCATTCTCCCAGGCTCCCGACACCCCTCTCTTCTGTCCATCAGCAAATTGTCCACTGTATTTGTGAGTCTGGTTTTGATTAGTTTGTTCTTTTTGTTCCTTAGATAACTGCATATAAGTGAAATCATATGGTATCTATCTTTCTCTGACTTATTTCACTCAGCATTATAACCTCTGGGTCCATCCATGTCATTGCAAATGGTAGGATTTCATTTTCTTTTGATGGCTGAGTAATATTCCATTATATATGTGAACCATAATTAAAAAGAATATTCTTTACATTCTATAGAATCTACCTACCTGGAAGGGATTATGTCTCATCTAAATTATTTTTAGAGCTTTATGCTGACTTGATTACAGTCCTTGATTATTTAAAGAAAAAAACAAAGGACCCTCACTCGTGAGAAGAGCTAAATCCTTTAAGATTCTGTTACTTTTTCTATTTATTCCAAATGTCTTATAGTTACTTTGATTATGTAGATAACCAAGTGTTGTTTTTAGGCACTTGCGCTCCTATCTTAATGAAGTACCTAAAACTCGACTATTCTTTTGGTTTTGCCTTCTCAGACTAAACCTTATGTTTAAAAAAAAATTAAATTAAAATGTTAGGATATATTTACCCCTAAAACCATCTTTGAGATTTCCTAGAGGGGTTCTGGACAATCATAAAGATTTTATTTTTATTTTATTTTATTTTCTTTGCCTTTTAAAAAGAAAGATGCTATGAACAACTGCATTTGCTTGTTGTTATTATTATAAGAGTTATCAGTTCGCAAGAGATACTCAGTTTTCACTAGGTTAAGTCAGTACAGGTTAAAATGATACTAATACAAGTATTTCTGAAATTGTGTATTTTATGGGAAGACCCCAGAGATTTTATAAATGCTCTCATTTGCCTATAATACATTTTGAACTTCAAGGGAAATACTGATCAAAACTCTTAGAAAATACTTACATAGCGTATCTCAATAGAGAATTTTATTCTCCTCCATTCTTACATTATTTGTCACAGTAAAAAAGTTAACTATTACATCTCTATTACCTACAGATAACTTTTGTACTACTCTGAAGCTTGCCTGAAGGCTCTGCTCTAAGCTACAGGCACGAAGGACAATCTTAAGAGTTTTGTGGAAAAGGACTTCACATACCAGTTATTTTAAAATACTGATATTTCAAATAATAGACTCTTGGGCCAGGCTATTGAGCTGACATTGCTTAGATAATTTTTCATCTGACCAGTAGCATTTCCTTGGATTTCTGGACTCTTTTTGAGTCTGGATGTAGACATCTTACTTCGTGTAGACTGCTAAACCAAGAACCAGCAGAACAAGAATTATACAGGACTGGATGAACTGGAGAGGAAATTTTACTGTGTTGTCTGGAATACTGCTGATGTTGTAGTGTTCTATTTTCTGGACACGTAAGGATGCTTTTACTCTTCCTTTCTATGCTATCTCTAACCTATAATTTAGTAAACTCTGCTTTTATAAGCTAAATCAAAACATTTAAAAATGATATCCAGTTCTCACTGATATCCCAGAATTCAAAAACTCTTACTGAGACCCCTTAATTTGCATGGCAATATAGTTACTTCATAGGTTCAATTAGAATCTATCTGCAGGATATAACTGAGCGACCAAGCCCCTACTTCAGAGTATCATGTTAGAGAATGATACTCAGTGAATCAGATATGAATTAGCCACTTTAAGAACTAATGGAGCCAATGCCTACAAAGCCCTCCCAGAAAACCGGCCCTGATACCTGATTTTGCAGGGTCCTGGACTTACTTGTGGTAAGGAAGCTACCAGGTCAGGAACCTAGCAAATGCTGGAAACCTTGAGGAATTCACCAAGGACAACCTAGGTGAAATATGGTGGAGAGTTTCTCGGCTTGGTTTCCTGCCCTGGGGTCAAAAAGCCCAATCTAAGATTCCTTGTAAAAACTTCCATGCAAAAGTTAATTCTGTGAGCTTAATAGTTGTTTATTTAATACTGCATGATTGCATATTTGCAAAGCAAACTAAGGAGGCCAATGTGATTACACTTACTGCACCAATGTAAATAATTAGGCCAAACCTTGTGAGACAAGCTCTTTTTTGTGATCAAGAATAATCTTTGAGATTATGATGATTATAGGAGAGGAGGGGGAAAGAATTGTCAAGTAGATTGTGAAAGACTAAAATGGGCAAAAAGAAATTACTGGGTGTCTTTTCAATGGAATTTTAGGTGTTACTTAGCACACTCTTCTGGGTTATCTGATCTACAGGGGTCTGCAGCTTTAAATGGGCTATTCTATAATCCAGTAGCTATAGAAAACTGCTATTATTGCAATAGAATCTTGTCTAGTGAAGATGCAACTAAACCCCAGACCCCGCCCTCCCATGAAAGAAGCCAACTGTGACTCTACTTACAAATTCATGTCAACACTCCCCACTGCCTATGTCTGTATCTACTCTGTGGATTTTTCCTTGGAACTGGTTAAACATCTTACTATTTCCTATATTAATTAATGACTAATATAAAACCTTTAACATGTATTCCTTAAAAAACATCAACTGATTTTTATCTGTCCTGGTGGTTCTTCCGTGTTCTTAAGTATGGAGTGCCACCATTCTGACATTTAGGTGCAAGAAGGAAAATCTATCTAGTTGAGCAGACTCATAACCCTGTGATTTGAACTACATTTCATTTGTTAAGGCATTCTGATACACATCAATGATCTTGTAAAACCAAAATAAGCTCCAGAAGGAACTGCATTGCCACTCATTGCTGGCAGCAACGACTACATAATTTATGGGGCTACAGTACCGTTACACAGAAGAGTGGAACACAGTGATGGATGCTGGATTCCAAGCTTTGCAATAAAGCTGCTCAGGGACTTCTTGATTTAAGGATTCAAAATACAACCACCTGCAGTTAAAAACAAGGTGAGGGAACATCCCCAGGCTCACAGATTGAGGGTTATAAAAAATAAAAGATATCTTCTTCATGCACTCATGTTTCATCTGACATCACTATAGCATTTATCCTAGAAAGCATTTCAAAACTGGTTATTATTTCATGGATGAGTGCTCCATGTATACTGCAACGCAAATGATCTTAGGAGTGCACAAAAACTTCACTTTTTACAACCACCAGGATCTGTCATCACAATCTATACTTAGCGAGATGGCTTTATTTCCTTTCTCACCAGTCCTAAAAGTAACATATGTCTCATCAGGCCCAGCTACATAATTTGGGAAGCCCAATGCAGTATGAAAATACATGGCCTCTTGTTAAAAATATTGTTGAGAATTACAAAATGGACCCAGTGCGTTAAACCAAGTGTGGAGACTTTCTAAGCATGGGGCCTTCTGTGACTGCACAGGTCACACACCCAAGAAGCTGGTCCTGTGTCTGATGCTTAAGAAAACAGCGTAGAGAAACCTTTATCCTCTATAGAAAATAGCTTTTCCAACACAGGCTAACATCTGCCCAATGTCAACTTAAACCCTCTTCCATTTCCGAAGAGTAGGAGGGTCTTCAATGTATAGCATCTTTCATTTCTTTGATGTAAAGTTCTAGGTTACTTGGCGAAAAGCTAATCATTTATGCATCTCTACCAGAGATCTTGCTCCCATATTCAGAGCTCCAAATATTCATAAGTTTTCCAAACCTCAAAGGACCAGAGAGACTTCTGGGCATACAAAAGTGAAGTCTCCTGGATAACAGATGTCTAGGGCTATTTCATGCCAAAGGGACCCTAGAAGGATTTGCCTCACCAGGGATCCTTGGACCACAAACACTCTGAACCTGAACTCAGCACACATCTGGGAACACTAGTTTAAGCAGCAGAGCATTTTGCTGTTTACTGGCTAGAGTGGAAGTTCAGATTAGCCACCGCATGTCTGCCCACTTGCAATTCCTGAAAACACTGTATTTAGTTCATGCAGTTCTGTTTTGGTTAGCCACCTGATCCTGAGAACTATGGGAATCTGTTCATCTCAGAAGATCCAAATCTAGAGTGACTCCCTCACTGAGGCCTCCCACTTTCCAGTAAACCTGACAACTGTCCCACCTTTACCCCATTTTCATACTTCCAGCACAGCTCCACACAGGCAGGGACTATTTTCTTAGTGTCCTAGGTGCCTACCGCAAAATCTGGTATGTAGAGAGCTCCGTAAACATTTGTTTAATGTGTTATGAATAGAGCGAGTAGGTGTACGTGGCAATATTTCCATGGAAATGCTACAATCAGAGAGAAATAGTAATTATATCCAAAAGGTTAATTTTTGAAGAATTATAATTTTTTTAAAAGAATAATTTTAACAACTGCCACTTATTAGCCTTTACTCTTGTGATTATTTTCCATGTATTATATCATTTGTGGTTTTAAACAACTTTTGAGGGTTTTTCTTTCCAATTTATCCTTTCTTCAGAGACAAGGAAACGGAGGGTCAGAGAGAGGACGTGCCTCGCCAAAGCCTACACGGCCGTTAGCAGAGAGCTGGCTCAAACACAGTATGGCCAGACACAGGCCTAGCACTTAATGACCACTATTTAGCCCCTCTGTCTTTTACAAGATTCTATTTTCTACGAGCCCTCTAATTACTAATGTTTTTACTATGTGTTTAGCTAAGTAGTTACAAATATAAAAGACATCTCTTCTTCTCTATCCTAATAATTCTTAAGTGCTACAGTGAGAAACATTCCTAAATCGCAAATCGTATGTAATTTTCCTTGCCCTCTCTCCCCCACACCCAGAAAATGCTGTATATAAGAATTTTACTTCTTCTTTTAACTTTACATGCAATTTACTTGATATAAGAGGAAAAAGCATAAATTTTCCCAGTGTGTATTTATTTATAAATATCTTATTTCTTTACCAAAAGGCTTTGAGAATGCTTATAACAAAGGTCTTACACATGCTAAGTGCAGGAAGAACGAAACAAGAGCTAGGATTGTGGAAACAGAAGCTCACACACAGGCCTTATGTGCCAAGAGTCATGGCTGTGACTGAGCCTCATGCGACCCAGGGATCCAAGGAGGGGCCTGTACCGCAAGGGCCACACAGACCTTTTATCTGTGCTTTAAATCAAGTTACCATTGAATTAAATTGCCAAGAGTCTTAGAGGCCTGAAAAACACTGTTATAAGAAAAATTATGGTCATAAAGTTGGTCATGAAATGATAGGTATTATTTAAGAATAAAAAAGGTTCTAAAAAGCCCAAGTACCATTATTAGATTTGACAAGGTGGGCATGGGGCAATAAATGTCCAGGTTTATACTTGAAAAAACACAACTGGTCCCTGAAACTGACCTTTTCTTTGCCTTTCCTTCCACAGAGCTAGCACATAATCATGCTCTAACTGCTGTAGGGAACAAAACACCAAAACACTTCCAATGTGGAAAAAAATGTATAGAAGTGTACTTTCTTAACTGCTTTTCCCTTTGGACTTGGAAACATTTTTGCTGTCATCAATCACTTACTCTAGTGTTAAAGCTCTCTCTGCTTTGATAGGATTTTTACACACACAATCAAACTAGTCATACTTCTGCTACTGAAGGATGGCATGAAGCCGCAAACCCGGGACGGGAGCTGTCTCTCCACACCATCCGTGGGCATTTCCTGAAGAGGGGAAGGCAGTCTCTGCACCCTGGGGGGCGGAAGCTCTGGCCCGGTCTGCTCTCCCCAGGTCCCCAGCTCAGCAGTTCAGTCCCTGATGTGGAACTCTGGCCAGCATTAGTCACCCTGGGGAAGGTGGGAAAATGAGGAATTGCAGAATGGCAAGGGGAAGCCTCAGGCCACAGGCCACAGGGAGAAACTCTTTAGCTTCTAAAGTAGAAAAGGGACAGAAACCACCATGGGGCAGGGTGGGGACCAAGTGCTATGCAAGTTCATTTTCGTGACTCCAGTGCCTAGCTGGATACAAAGGCTCCGAACTGCTTTATTAGATCAAGCTGCACTAAAGCTTAGGAGACCTAAGCTGTCAGCTGGGGGCTTTGACAGTAGCTCAGCAGTCTCATCTAACAAATGGAATCTGGCTTCTCTCTTTCATAGGGTTGTTGTAAAATGAAACGGAGGGGTCTGTGTATTTGGAAAGCTCTTTGACGAGATACTAGGCGCTATTCAAACACAAGGATCATCGAACACTAATCCAGTGGCAGTTTTCAGGGCCACAGAACGGCTGCTATGAAAGTGGGTCTTATGACCTCTTTCTTGCCTGATACCCTTTCCCGTTCTTTCCTGAACCTTCTTGTGAAGGCCATCCTCCTACTGCCAGCAGCTCCTTTGGCTCCCGTATCTCTACCTCAGGTGTTCAAACCCACCCCAACAGAACAACAGTAACCAGTGCTGAGGAATTTACTTCCCTTAGCTCTGTGGCATCAAGGCGTCCCCTTCAGGCTAAGATCTGAGAACCCCTCAGAGAGTTCACTTTGTTACTAAGCTTGAGTTAAACAAGGCACGAGGCAAAGGCCTTCTGCCATTATTCCCATTTAAAGCCAGTTCTGACTGGTGGCTCCTGATCGCACCTGCCCGCCCGTCCCACTAAAGTCCAGGGGAGTGATCCTGTCAGGATGGACTCCAGGTATGGTCTGTTTCATTTTCATACGGCCAAGTTTGCATTTCTGAGAACTGGGAGACCTATTAGTCTAGGTTTTATTTTTCTGGGACTGAGAGATTACATCCCAGCCTTACAGCTCTTCCTTTCTTACCAAACTGGAGGTGCAAGTTTCCCAGAGCAACGTTTCACATGAGGGCACTCAGCACATGGTGATGCTGGTGTGGAGAGTGGCGACACTTCCCATCATGTGGATGGGTCCTGTAAGGCTGCCTGGACCCTTTACCAACCACTGTGTAAAAACAAAACTAGTTATGGCTCATCTGAATGAGTCTAACAAACATTACTGATCTTCATTCACAACCTGCATTTTGTTTCTGTTAGGTTGGTGGGGGGAGGGGGGCGGGGGCGGAAGGCCAGCCATATACCTGCCTGGAGGCTTCCTAACTTGATATGGAATCAGGAATCCAGATAAGGGCCCACCCTAAAGCCCTGGCACCACCGCCCTAATCCGATGCTCAATTGACGTTCCCCATTCTATCCCCTACCCCCATATAATCCTATAAAACTACACCCTCCTGTCCCAGGGTGCGACTTCTCTGGCCCCTCTCCTCAGTGAACCTCACCCAGGAGCCCTCTCCCAATAAAGGATTGCTTTTAAAACTTCTCTCGGCGTGTCACGCATTCACCTTACAGTTTCTCCAAGAGCCCAGTGTGCCAGGAATGCCCAGCAGATTAGACAGCAGCTGAGTGTTCGCAGATAGGACCGCTTGGCTTCCCTTTCTCTTTACATACATGGATGACTGACACCAACTCCTTCTACATGATGGCGATGCATGTCCCTTGTCATGGAGAGAAACGTAGGAGGACGATTCCTCTAATGAGCTGAAGACAAGGTCCCGTGGCCCTGTAAGCCAGCTGTAGCCCCAGACACCGTGGTCTGTTCTCTAATGTGGGAAAGAAGGGCTTAATAGCTACATCTCTGAAACTAAACTCTAACACTACAATAATTATTTGTGCATGGGCCCTCCAAAACTAAATTAGTTCAATAATCCTAAACTGCAGATCTTTTTAAGGAAATACTTTAAAAATATTTTAAAACTAGTGTTTCCAGGCAGATTTATAGGAAGAGCTAATGTGGCTTAAAACCAGCCGGTTCACAGGAGCATTAATGACATTTCTTTATGGCTGTCTGGAGTCGCTCTTAATATCATTTTGAAAACTTTACAAGTTAAAAACAGTTTAGACTAGCTTTAGAGTTCTACAGCAGTTCCAAAATTCTTTACTGCAACTCGAACAGAACAGACATTGCCCCAGGGACTGTGGGCAGCCCAGAGCAGGACAAATCAGAGTGTGGTCTGAGGGTCACCAGCAGAGAGCTGCCTGGGAGGCTAGTTACCACAGACGCCTGCAGCTCCAGACTGGTGACTGGAATCTTCAAAGACAGGGGCCGGGAACCTACTCTAAACAAATTCCTCAGTGATTCTCTATGCACGGCCAAGCCGGAGAAACGCTCCAAGGAAACAAAAGCTTTCTCTGCTTTTCCTCTCAGCCCCTTGAAATCCGTCCCTTAAGGAAGAAGAGCCTGATATGAATCAAGGCCGAGTACTCAATAAATATTTGGTGAAGTACAAAATGTACCATGTGAGAAAGGGTATTATCTATCTCTCCCCTTTCCTTCAGCTGCCAGAGATCCTGAAGCCACATTTGACCTCAATTACGGAAATTCTGTAGGCCTTCATAGCGTGTATTTCTAAGCTTTTTTCTTTCAATCTCAAAATTTTACTCTTATATTCTCCCTGGTTCTAATTTTTACCTTTTATTTATTTTCTGCCATTATTTTACTTTACGGTTTCTATAAACACTCTCAAAGCCTCTGTGGAATAAAATGGGGTATAGATAAATAAACACACTTACGCACAGATATAAATCAAAGTGGCCATTACTCGCTTTCCTGCCATGCTCCTTCCCACGCTAAGATCCTGCCCCAGAGACTGAGCCGCACTCTGTCCCAGCCTTCAGCTGGGAATCTTTTCTCGAGTTCTTTATAAAAGCACCAGTGGTCTTACTTGTGTCCTTGGAGCTCGATGGCTGTTCCTTTTCTCCCACCGATGTCCCACATGATTACAGAGTGATCGGAGCTGCCTGAGAACAAAACTCGCTGGACGGGGTCCCAGCAGAGAGCAGTCACCCCACCTGAGAGACCAGACACAGCTGAACATTAGTCATACAGTAACAATATTATTCACCAATGAAATGTGAATGCAAAGGAGTTAGGATCTAGTGCAGTTTCTGGCACACAATAACATTTTTGTTGAAAGAACAAAACTTTAGTACTTTAAAAAAGAACTTTTTGTTGAAAAAGTCCCAAAAGAGAAAAAATTGACTCCAACAATAAAAGTCCCACACTTTAAGCATTTCCCCCCAAATTTAAAAGTACCATAAAATCAATTACTGTAACAACTGAGAGAAATGAAAAGGCAATTAACTGACCTTCAATCATAATTCTAAGACATAATTCTAATAAAAATAATTCTAAGAAGAATGGAAAATTTTGCACCATTTGTAAATGTTAGCCACATTTTTTTAACTGCTGTCTACTTCCCATCCCGACAATAACAGATTAAGTAAATAGGGTTTTAAGAAGCTCTATTAGATTTTTTATCTTGAACTTCAGATAAAATTAGACTACAATATCAGAATTTCAAAGCTATTTTCTCTCTTTGGAATTTAAATTTATAGATTCTGGGCACATCATTTACATCCTCAAGCGTCAGTTTCCTCAACTCTACAATGGGGACTGTGGTGCTCTGACTACACCACTGATGAGGTCAGCCCCGCTGGAGCCTCCTCGCGGGGCTGTGCTGAGAACCCGGCTGGACGACCTCGCAGCGCCACTCCACACCGTGCGCCACACGGGCCGGCTGTCAGCAACACTGTAACACATCATGACAGATTTTCTGCTCTGGCAGCCCCCCTTATAAATCGAACTCCTTAAGCACTGAGAAGAATAATAATTTTCCCCTATAAGATGAGCACAAAACCTATGAATACTGAAGAATGCGGAATACTCATTTTTTACACTACTGAAAAATACTATATCCTGGAAAGAACATAAAATAGCTTTCTTAATCTGTTGGAATCAGATGTTTTCCTTCTTTAGACAAGCAATTTGTTCTATGAAGTGCTGTACTTTAAAAGCTTTAGAGAAAGTTTCCTTTATATAATTGTCTTAGAAAACTTTTTTTCAAGATCAGAAGAAAAAAAATATCCCCACTACTCTGAATTGTTTAATAGCGCCTTCCTCTGACTGCACAACATTCTGCTTGTACATGCTCCTATCCATGTAAGAATAAACACCACTCTGCCCAGTGCTTATGTGGTAACCGCCCCCTGCAGCTCCCGTCTCCTTGACTCTCCCCACTTCCTGCCCTTTCACACACCCCAGCACTAAGCACAGAGTCGGCAGCAGACAGGCCCTAGTACTGTCTGTTGAATGAATGAAGGAGCAGATGAAAGAAAATACAAAAATCTTTTGTTTTCATTCATCAATCTTATTTGGAACACCTCTGTTATGCTCAGTCTTTCAAAGCTAAATATTTCCTCCTTCTGTAGAACTCATTTTCTTTCCTTGCTATTAAACTCCATGATTATACTGTAAAAAAAAAAAAAATCATCCTTCAGTATTTGGCAATGTAATAGTCCAGGATATGCATTCCATTCTGCAAAACATGGTATTTATTCCCACACGGTACCCAAATGGCTTACTTCATTAAATATCTGTGGCAGAGTTAGCCAACTGTCCACCTAAATTCATATTCCCCTTCCATATATAGAGCGCTCCCTGGCAAGCTGCCATCCTGCAAGGACCACATTTACCGAGCCCTCTTGCATCTAGGGATCATATGACAGAAACCAGAAAGTAAGTGGGAGCAATTTGTATCTCCTCCAGGTAAAGACAGTTAAGATGTCCCTTTTCTACTTTCTGTTTACACTTTTTCTTAGAGGACTGCAAGACCCCAGGGCATGGAGAAGAAACTATGTTCTAGAAGGAGCCTGGGTCCCTGAATCACCACCTGGAAAAGAGCTGTAAGTCATCAACAGCTGTGCTAGGTTGTTACATGAGTGAGGAATAAACTGCTGCTGCATTAGGGCATAAAATATTGAAAATGACTTGTTGGAACAGTTAGCATTACCTTTTAATATGCCACATATTTATTGGACTACTATAATAAGGCTGACTCAAGAAGGGGAATGTCACTAAAAGCTTCGATAAATGTCATGCTAATGAAAAGTGACTTGTTTAGACTGTTATTCCTGATGCCCAATATTTAAACAGAATTTAGCTTTCAAAGCAGTCTATCATAAACTCTGAATTGGTTTTTCCTTCAAAATATACCTGGAATCTAAGCACTTCTCACTACCTGTACTACTCTCCTTCTGTGAGCCACTATCAAAATTTTCATCTGGAAAATTAAGAAGTATGACACATATTTTGTTGTAAAGGATATGGAAGAAAAAGACGCTCATAGATTGCTGCTGAGAATGCAAACCAGTAAAATGGGAAAGGTCACATCTAACAAAACTGCATATGAACTTGGCTTTTAATCCTGCAATCTCACTTCTAGGAATTTATCTTGAAGATACAGTCCCTACTCCCACCAAATAATACAAAATATACATGCACAAGGATATTCGTTTCAACATTGTTTGAAAAAGCTAAACATTGGGAACAACCTAAATGCTCATATAAGAGAGTAGGTGAGTAAACTATGACACATATTCACACAGAATACTATACAGCCATGAAAAAGAATGAAGATCTCTTGGATGAATAGGAAATGATTTCTAAGTATAATATAAAGTGAAAAAGGCAAAGCGCAAAAGAATATGTTATGTTACCTTTCACTAAGAAAAAGGATAAATGAGAAATTAATAAGATTTATTAACTACAGCAAGTGTGAGTGTGAAAGGCTGGGAAATCAGAATGGAGTAAGGAAGAAAGAGAGTGACATTTTTCATAGCATATATTTTTGTTTGGTTCTGAGTTTTAGAACCATGTTTATATTTCAAATATGTGAAAACTATTAAATAATTAAAATCAACTGAGTGTTTGTTTATGTGAGGCCCCCCCCAAACAGAAACAATTGAACCTAGCTGTATTACAAACAAATGATACCACCACACTAAAGGAGGGAAAGGGGAGAAGTGACAAAAGTAACTTTGGAAAATGGTAATAAGGTTAAATAAACAGCACTCTAGTTACTAGGTTTGCATTTCATAGGGCTGTTGAGTTATATAGGTTAGCAATTCTGAAACTACTGTATGTATATTCTAGGATTGAGCAACTAAGCTGAGCCAGGACCATATGGCACCAAAAACTAAGATGTGCTAAAAAAATTATGGGGACATGTGAAAAGGACACAACCCAACATGAAGGGATTCCCAACAGCTAAATCTAGGACACTGAGCAACAAGATGAATAAATGGTAGTAGAGGAGCCTCACACATAGAAATTAATAAGAACTCGTAGAACTCGTGGGCTTATTACAATATAGACAATTGAATAAATATGGGAAAAGTTTTCCCTTATAGTACAATTCCAACTAAAAGGTGTAGAAAGAATTATGATAAAAAACAGAATTTGGCAATCATCACAGTAATACTTGTTTCTGATAAGAATCAGCAATACTAAAATTGTGGAAAAATATAATAAGAGAATACTTAGTTTCAAGGTATTTCCTTTTAAAATACTTAGGAATTACAAAGGATAACAAAGTGGAGACACATATCCTATCAAATGATCAAAGTTAACATCACCCGTAACTGGGAAAATCAGTATCAGGCGCTCCCTGACGCACTAAATTAAAGCACAACATCACTTTTGTGGTGATGGTATCAAAAATGCGTAACCTGAATTTAACCATGAGAAAACTCAGATGGAGGGGGATTTTATAAGATAGGGACATTCTGGCTAGTTCTCAAAAATGCCAAGGTCTTAAAAGAAAATGAATGACTAAAGAACTGTTCTAGGTTAAAAGAAACTAAGGAGACATAGTAACCAAATGCAGCATGTGGTCTCTAGTTGGATTCTGAACCTGAAAAAGGATGTTAGTGTGATAACTGGGGAAATGGGAACAAGGTCTGCAGGTTGGAAATAGTATTGTATCACTGCTGATTTCCTGGTTTTGATATTTGTCCTGTAATTTTCAAAATGTTAACATTTGGAGAATATGGGTAAAGGATGGACAGGACTCTCCACTATTTTGCAAGTTCTTTAATGTCAAAAACTATTTCAAAACAAAAAGTAAAAACAAAGCAAAACGAAAGAAGCCTAAGACGATTACAATAGCCTCCTGTTAGGTTTCACTTCCTGTCGTCCCACCCGGCAGCCAAAGCAATCACCGATCACCGAAGAACAAAAGGCATATTGCGACACCCCTTGCTCAGCCCACTCCTCTGTTGCCATCCCATTCAGGGTAAACCTCAAAGTCCTGTCCATGGCCTTCCACGCCCTTCATGACCCAGCTCCAGCCCCTGTCGTGGGGCTTCCCCGCCTCCCCTCCTCCACCTCACTTGTTCTGCTCTAGTCACACTGGTCTGCCTGATGTTCCTCTACCGTGCCAGGTTCGTTCCCACCTCAGGATCTTTGCACTTTGTTGCTTCTGCCTGTGATTCTCTTCCCCTAGATTATCACTGGCCCATTCTGTCACTTCACACAAGTCTCTGCTCAAATGCCACCTCCTCAGAGAGATCTTTCATGATCACTACTATCACTCTCTTCCTTATTTTCTTTTTCTTCAAAGCATAACATATATTATATATTTATTTGTTTACTGCCCCAACAGAATATATAATCTCTAAGAAGGCTGAGTTTTTGGCTTATTCACCACAGCATCCCCAGGACCTAGAAGTCTGCCTCTTAAAGTAGGCACTCGATAAGCACAGATACCAAGTGACTGAAGGAGTAAGTACACGAATGGTCTTTGTTCTTAGCACGTGAAACAGGCATATGACTGCTCACTTTTCTGGCTAACCAGTGTTGTTTACAGGCTAGCCTTCATCTATTCTATTACTCACACCTTTCAGGTCAGAGAATGTTCATCTGAAGCAGAAGCTCTGGAGATGGTTCTGCTTGCCTGGTTAAGCCACTAGGATGAAGGGGACAGAAAAGAGAAAGAGGAAAAATACATGACTTCCCCTATATAACATGTGTTTGTGTCCTCTCCCCGCCCCCCAATTCTTATGTTGAAACCTAAACCCCACTACTTGGAAGTGTTTGGGTGGTAAGGGAGGAGCCCCTCATGAATGAGATCAGTGCCCTTATGAAAGAGACCCGAGAGAGCTCCCCCACTCCCTTCCACCATGTGAGGTTAGGGAGAGAAGGCAGCTACCTATAATCCAGGAAGTGGACCCCACCAGACACTGAGTCTGCCAATGCCTTGACTGTAAACTTAGACTCCAGAACTGTGATAAATAAATGTCTGTTGTTCATAAGCCACCCAGCCTATGTAGTCTGTTACGGTGGCCCGAACAGACTGAGGCAACATACAAAATGTGTGACTCAAGTTCTTTAAAGCAGCATGCCAGATTTAAATAATGGTGGTCACTGGCAAAAAGAATGGCTAAAAAGGCTTATTTGACTTAGTCAAAAACTTAGGTTGTTCACCCTATCAGAACAAACATGGAAATTCTTAAATAGAACTTGCTATGTGCCAGATGATAAATACCTTCCAATTTTCGCTAATACACACCCATGTCAACAAACATTGCACCATAAGACCCCCTGGCCTTTGTTAGTGACTGTGGGATAAGGATGGTCTATGTTAAAGACTCTGGATGTTTATATACGGTATTTTAAGTACACAAGCTCTGGAATCAGATTCTAGGCACAAATTCCAGCTCTACCTTTATTAGATATGTGACTTTGAGCAAGTTAGTTAGTGTCTATGTCTTAGAAGTCTCGTTTTTAAAATAGGGATAATAGTTTTGTTAAGATTAAATAAATTAATATAAGCATACAGAATAGTGCCTAGCACATGAGAAGCACTCAATAAATGTTAGCTATGATTTTACTGCAAGAGACCTCATCTATACCATCTCTGAAACAGTGTCCTTTGTTAAGTCAGCCTTCAGGTGGGACCAGCTTGTTCCCATGCTCTCCCAGCCATTATAAGATCAAGTAAAGTTTTACAAACAAGGACGATCTCTAGTTTTACCGCATTACATTCAGGCTGTAAGAGGCCAGAGCTGAGAAGGGAAGTTCTTAAGACAGAGTCAGAAAGAGAAAATAGATAACTAGATTAAAGATAGTCAGGGTATACAGAACACCATCTCAAGGCTCAGAGTATTGCACCGTGCTTCAATGAGAGTGGAAAAGATGGAGGGAAAGCCAAAGGGCAGACAAAAAGGATGGGACTGAGGAGGGAAACAAACAACTTCGGGGTCCCATCCCAGCTTGATGTAATGTCCTAACAATGGGTCTACTGGAGGTTGGCTTATAAACTGTAAACCACAGCATTCAGTTCAATAAGCATGGATTGATCATCTTCTACATGGCAGGCACCATGCTAAACTCTGCAGATATAATCAAATCAAATAACGCTCAGACTCTACGCCAACACGTACGTACAATAAGATAATGGGCCAGGTTCTGAGGACAAGAAGGGCTTGCACATTGTTTGGTGGAGCCATTCTCTCATGGGACATGTGACTATGCCCTCTGTGTGGAGTGCAAATCTTACCTTTTATGACCCAAATAACTTTTTCTCCCTCTTCAAGGTGTAGCTCAAGCATTATCTCCTGCAGGAAGCCTTTAACCCCAGCACACCTCGATCTTTATGAGGATGTTCTATTTTAAACACTTAGTCACTACATCAAATTTTGTTAGATAGAAAATCTGTTCCTACAGTAGGCTTCAGGTTCTGAATGTTTGTATTCAAGTATGGTGCAGAGTCCCTGATACACAGTAGGTGCTCCATAAATGTTTGCTCATCTGGCCTGTTGAATGGATGGCAGAGAAGAATGGTAGGGCTATAAACCAGAGCAATAAAGCGTCATTACAGAGGCATCTGGCAGGGCCTCAGAGTTGGGGGCCAGCAGAAAGTGCAGTAAGAGACATGAGGGGCACTGAGGGCTGGAGAGAAAAGCAGCTAACTAAAGAGCCTCTTCCTTCCCAGGTGGATTCTTGCATCTGTTAGCGGACAGAGCTTCCTGATGAACAGTCCATTCTGCCAGACACTTCCAGCAGCAGGGGAAGACATCCACCTTTTACCAAGCCCACATTCCAGAGCAGTGCAGACATGTGCACCTCTCCCTCAGTCCCACGCTCAGGCACCTCTCGCCCTCCATAACGAGGAGAATGAGAGCCAGGGGCTGCAACGGTTGTGGGGTTTAAGGATTCATGACGTTTTAAATGACAGAAATCATTTCTTCCATTTTGTTTGACTTCACATCAAATTACTTCATCTTTCCGCTCCCCCTCAATGTTTCATTACATGCTTCTCCGTGCCTTTGACCTCCACAAGGTGACCCATGGAATAATTTTTACCATAAAGGAATTCATTCTTAAAAATAAGGTTTTTAAAAAATCATTATAAAATTTATCTGTACTATGATATACTTTCATAAATGTAATTTTTAAAGGTTGCATAATATCCCAACACATGGATGCTACCTTATTCTATTTATTGTTAGATTTGTCTCAACTTTCAACTATTATAATAAGTCTTGCTAAAATGAGTATTTTGAAACATAAACCTTTGGGAACATTTCTGACTAGTTAGAAGAAATCCCCAAATGTGGAAACCAGATCAAAGAGTATAAACATTTTTAGAAATTTAGACATTACCAAAATCCTTAGTGAACTATATTTTTTTGGAGACTTTTACAACATATCTTGCAAAAGCTCAACTATATGGAATGTTGCAAAATCAGGGCTGGAAACTGCTAGGTCTGTTGGTCTGTCAGTACTAGAATGTGACCAAGAGCGATTCCTCACACCCTGCCAGGTGAAGGTGTGCGGGCGAAACGTGACTAAAGCAGAGTCGTCTAAGTAAGTCCTTGGACCATGAAACCTCCTGGATAAAATATGTGACCTTTCAGTTACTGCACTTTGCTCCAGGTTGAAGTGATGAGTGTTTTTGTGAAGTTAAATGTGCTCTATCTCCAGGCTATCCCTTCCTCCAGAGACCCAAAAACAGGTATCCAGCTGTCTCTTTGCTTCCTCCCCAGGGGCATTTCTTAGTCCTGTCCAGTTTAGAGCACGTGATAGTCTCTCTCAAACCAGTAAATGGCATCGTTGTTCACTCAAGTGCTCTGATGGAAGCCTGGGAGCCACTCCGCCCCAAATCGTTACTGTCCCCCTAGCACAAAAGAGGGTCACCTATTCAGGGACTCCAGTAGCTGCTTCCTTTGAAATGGTCTCCTCACACCCATTCTTGTCCCTACTCAATCCACTACCCACTGCTGCTAGTGATTTGTTAAAAGGGAAACCAAGTTACCGCCTCACTTACCCTCCACCCCGGTCGGTTCCCCACTGAGCGAGAACACTGCCAGGCGGATCCACCCCACTCCTCTCCCCTGGCTCTCCGCGTGGGTCATCTGACTTCATTCAGCTGCTCACACTTTCCCACTCCAGGCTTCATACCTGCTTCACACATCTGGAGTCTGGAGTGCTCTCACCACCTGGGTATCTCCCCTTTCTCCCTAGGGTGTTGTTTACACACCACTTTCCTGTAAGCCTCTCTTTAACTCTGCGGACGGGAGGAGGCCCTCTTGTTTCTTGCTTCCAATGCAGCCTACTCATGACTTCAAGGCTTCACGGCACTTGCTACACTCCGATTATCTGCAATTACAGGTTTAATGCTTGTATTCCATGACTGGAAGTTGAATAAAGCATGCATTATGCTTGTTTTCACCTATGTAATCCACACCATCATATACTGATCTAATGACTTGACTGATTCTTAATGAAAATATGCATATGTTACACTTTATATAAACTGGATTGATTGAAAGCCACCATTGAAAACAAAAGTTATGTTTTATTTGAATTTTTGTATTGGCACTGAATATGCCTTTCCCTGTTTTAGTAATTTGTTAGTTACAGTTATTTTCAATAATTCCTCTAACAGTTAATGAAAAAGTCTGTATTTAATTTTTCATTAATTAGTATGCTTGGCAGATTTATATTCAAGCCATCCTGTTTCTAATATATTTAAGCTGATCAAAAAAAATTCTTGTAAGTAAAAAAACATATATTTATTAATACTATGAATTTCCAATGGTCAAAATTTGATTTTCCCCCTTTGTTCAAGTCAGTGTATGAATTTTTGGTAGAAATTCATTCTAATTTCTGCAGAAATAGCAATAAAATGAGATACTTGGCATTTAGTTCCAAAAATAAAACCAGCAGAGGGAGCATAAGAACATAAAACTAGTTTCCTAAGTCCCCATGGATTAGTAAATTATTAGGCCGATTCCATAACCCATATTTTTATATGACCTTCTGTACTACAACCGAGAGTGATGAGTGAACAGTTATGACTCTGCACATACACCGAAGACTTGTGTGCTTCTGAGTTTGGATCTGGACTGATGAGACCCTAAAGATCACTGTACCGGATCTCGGTTCATTTTAAGGTCTATGTTTGGGAGGTAGGGGAGTGGGGAGACTAAACTAATCCTTACAAAACTCCTTTTTCCAGAATTGTGTCTGGCCAAGCTTGCAACCTTGCAGGGCCCAGAATGGGGCTACTGCACAGAAAGAGCTCAACAACATCTGAATCTCCACAGAACCTCGTGGAGGTCCTTGCTCCGGCTTTAAATCAATGAGTTGTGCCACAGCCAGATTGGCAATGGGTATATACTGCTAGGAATAATAACAAGTTAAATATGTGACTCAATACATGTTAGTGACCTTTCTGGGCCATGTCGTGTCTTCCTCAAAGACAGCTCATGATAAAATCACATGAAAATGCTTTAAATATTTTAAGAAAGACAAGATACAACGTCAAGGTAACATTTTATAGTAGAACTAACTCTCAAGACATGAAACCCTTGGGCCCCATCTGGCTCACCACACAGCAGTAAGCAGCAGCTACTTACCCTTTTTCTGACCTGGAGGCAACAATACAGAACTCAGAGCACTCCTACCAGCCACCATACGGTGTGAACTGACCACTAACGAGCCAAAAGGTCAAACCAAATCTGGGAACTAGCCAGTACATCATTGCCTAAATGTTACCTTTAGTCCGTCTACTCCTCGCTTTCCCATTACCACTGCCACATTCTGAGGTGCTGGCTTTCCAATTACACGCCCTACTCTACTGCCAGAACCATCTCTTAAAATCTGATCAGGTTAATGCCTTTGCTTAAAACTCTATAATGGTTTTTCACTGACATCAGGGTAATGCCTCAGTGATCCGAACTGACTCTAGCTTCCTTTCTGGTTGTCCCCCACCTCCTACTCAGTGTTCCAACCAAAAAGCGTTACCAGAGTTGCCAGAGAGCCACACTCGCAAATCTCCATGCCACCATGCCGGTTTGCTCCGCCTGGAATGCTCTTCTCACTTTTTCATGAACTCAACACTTACTCCTTCCCAAAGATCTTAACTCAAGCAACATCTCCCCTGGGGAGGCCTTCCCTGATTAACTCCCACTCCTACCCAAGCTAGGAGGCCATCCTGTGTTCCTGGGGGCACGCAGCACCTGCTTCCCCACTGCCCTCGCCACCATGCACTAGGATTACTATTTAGCTCTGTCTCTCTCACTGGCTGTACAGAATTTGAGGACAATGACTGTGCCTTTATTTCTGTGACTGGGGGTTCTGGCTGAGATCGACTAGGGCGGTGGGTCCAGGGCAGAACTCACAAAGAGACCACAAAGGAGAGAGGAAAGAGCAGTTGGGAGAGGCAGAAGAAAACTGGGAAAGCACGTGTCACAGAAGCCCACAGAGGACAGATACAAGCGGGAAGGAATGGCCGTAATGTAAAACACTGCTGAAAGGTTTAGGGAGGACATAGCTTAAAACATGTCCACTGGACTTAGCAGGCCACTGGCCATCTGAGAGGGCAGTGTAGGCAGAGTGATGAGACAGGCCAGATTCTAGGTGGCTGGAAAGCAAATAGGAGGTGAAGAATTTGAAGCAGCTGGGAAATGATGTTCTTTGAAAAAAGCACTGCTACTTGCTACAACATAAAGCTTAGGCTGAGTGAAATAAGGCAGTCCCAAAACAACAAATACTATGATTCCCCTCGCTGGAGGTCCAGAGTAGTCAAAGTCACAGGGACAAAAAGTGGAATGGTGGTTGCCAAGGGCTGGGGGGAAGGGGAACATGAGTGCTTAATGGGTACAGAATTTCAGTTTTGCAAAGTGAAAAATGTTCTGCAGAAGGATGGTGGCAAAACAATGCGAATGTACTTAATGTCACTGAGCTTGCACAGTTAAAAACTGATTAAAATGGTAAATTTTAGATTACATATATTTTACCACAATTTTTTTAAAAAGGAAAAAGCATTGCTATTAAGAAAGTAAGATGGAAGTTGCTACAACAGGACATGAAATTGAGAGTTTTACTTGTTTTGTTTGTTTGTTTTTAACAGAGAGGCAAGAAACTTTAGCATGTTAATAAATTGAGAAGAATAAGTTAGTCAAAAGGGAGAAAAGAGAAAGACTTTTGGTGTGGAGACTCTGAGGAGACTGAGCCTAGGGCCACAGGACAGGGCAGAAGGGCGAGATGTGAGGAGGGGATAGAGGAGAAGTTTGCCTGTTGAATAGGGAATACGGTGGACAAAAAAAAATTTTTTTAAAAGCTTCTATCTGATAACATCTACTCTTCTTTGAATGAGAATGATGGGGGATGGGAGGAGGGGCTTGGGGAGAGTGACGAAGGTCTGAGAAAGCTGTTGAGGGGATGGGAGGAGTGGACTGAAGATCTGTAGAGGGTCTACGTGGAGGGATTATGAGACAATTCCTGAGCCTGGATTGGAATGATGAATTTGCCACGGTAATGATGGGCTAAGGCTCACAGTGTCATTTGTGGCTGGGTCCGGCCCCAGTGACAAGTAAAGAGCATGGATAAGGATTGAATGACAGACAAGGCTTACCAAGAAGGAAGAACAAGGGGACCCTGAGCTGAGCATGTTGGGAAGCATGTGGCTGAAGTGGCATACCACTGGGAAGGAAGGAGAGATGGGGTGGAGACATATGGAATGAAGGATCAAGGACCCAACTTCTCAACTAGGGCAAGAGCCAGTGGGTTTAGGGAAGTGAAAGATCACAACACTGAAGTTAGCAGTGAAACACAGATGTTTAAGATTCCTGGCTAGGGTACAGGGGCTAAAAAGAGAAATCCGATGAGGAGGACCTGGGGCCCAGCCACAGGAGATGTTTCTGTGCGTCCTTCCTCCCAAAGGCAGCGATAATGCAGATGATCTTTTAAGACTCTTCACCCCCTCCGCCCCTCCCCCAGCGATAATGCAGATGATCTTTTTAGACTCTTCACTCCCCCTCCGCCCCCTCCGCCCCCTCCCCCCCCCCATTCCATTTTCTCTTTAACTGCATTCCTTTTTTTCTCTTTAGGAAATCCCTTATGCTCTAGGTACTATCCCATTTTACATCCTCATTCACCTACTTTTATTCTTATTATGATGTCTAAACTCCACGTTAACCTTGATCTGTACTAAACTATGGGTTGGTTATCTGAAGAAGATGCAAAAGTCCATTAGTATTCATGAAAACAGGCAGTGACTCACTCCACAGAGTCAACATCACATATTAAAAATACTAGTAAAAATTTAACCATCATCACCTATTCAAGTCTTTTAAAAGTTAAGAGTGGATATTTTATATAACTTTGTTTAAATGAACCTGAGGAGACCAGTAACATTAAAAGGGCCTTAGGTTTTAAATTGAATAGAATCCAAAAGGAAGGGAAGTTAAAGAGGAACTTGTACCTTTTTATACAACATGGCTACCCATGATAAACATAGTTTTCATTTCATTCATCTTGCAATTGGTAGTATCTCTTATATGCCATCTCCTTACTCCAAGGATGGCAAGGACAGACTGAGGCAGCTGTCCAATGGGGTTTGTACAGTTGTCACACAGTCTCAAACAATGTCTCATTAACACATGCCAACACTGGCTTTTTCCAGGGCAACATGATTAAGAACCAGTCACCAACATTTTCAAAAAAGATTGGTTCTTCTTTTGTCTGGATCGATGTAGACGATTTTTGACATTATATCTTACTGAGTCATTCTGAAATCAGTTATGTGTATCATGTGTATCTTTGCATAAACCCAGAGGGTACTATGTCACTTTCACAACATGTCATCTGAACACCAGAACACGCAGCAGGTGCTGGCTCGCTGGAGAGCAAGCAGCACATGGAGATTTTGCCTTTAATCCCACCTGTATGTCCTCTGAATGTTGTGATCAGGGTGCAGTTTTCTTGCTCCAGTTTGAGGATGGTTACTTGGCCTGAATGGTCACCAATAAACACATGCCGGGTTTCAACATCAAATCTATCATGAAGCATTAAGGATTGTTTCTCAAAATCAAGTGGAGGGATCAATGAACGTAAAAAGCAATGTGCAAATCCCCTATGAGGAAAACCTGGACATAATGCTGCAAGATACAAAAGTGGATATAACAAAATGAAAGACAGACACAGTATTATTGGACAATATGACCCAACATGATAAAGATGTCAATTCTCACAACATGGAATTGTAAATTTAATATAATCCCTATAAAAATATTAATATTTTCTCCTAGAACCAGATATGTTAATTTTAAAGTTAACAGAGAAAAATAAATAAGCAAGAAGAGCTAGAAAGACTCTGAAAATAATAGTAATGTGGTTATGTAACAGGGGAAGGCTGGCCCTACCAGATATTAAAACACGTTATAAAGTCCCTTTAATTATAAGTGTGGATTGGTGTGTACATAAACAGACAGACCAATGGAACAGAATACAAAGTATAGAAAGAGACCCAAAAGCATACAGAAATTTGCAACATGTCTGATAAAGGTGGTTCTTCAAATGAATAAGGGAAAAGACGGATTAAAAAAAGGATACTGGCACAAACTGGAAAGTCATTTGGAAAAATAAAATAGGACCTGTATTTCACATTATATACCAGGAAAAATTCCAAATGAATTAGAGATCTAAATGTAAAAAATTAAAAATATAAGTTCTAGATGGGAGATTCCTTTATAACCTTGGAGTGGAAAACGCTATTTATACTAAAAAACACAAACAACAAATACTATAAGCAAACCTCAAAGACAAACTTGAAAAGATATTTGCAACTTATGCCATAAACGCCCAAATCTCTAATACATAAAAAGAGCAATCAAGGAGAAAAAGATCATAAAGCTAATAGAAAAATAGGCAAAATTTATGGTTGGATAGTTCAAGAAATGAAAATGGTGCTGTGCAAAAAAGAACTGCCTTAGTAGGCCTCACTGCTTTCCTTTGAAAGGCTGCCTATGAGGCTGCCATGGCACCTGGGAACTTGGATTTCAGGAGAGTCCCTGCTATTAACAGATGGGAGTGGCTCACTGCGCCCTACCTGTACAAACAACATGGTTTATGCCAAACACCTGCTTTCCTTCTGGGAGTCTGGAAGTTTGGTGCATGCCAGGCAGAGGCTGCCAACAGACAGTGACCAGCGTCCAGTAAAAATCCGAGGTGCTAAGTCTCTAGGGAGATTCCCTGGTCGATAAGGGCTAGCAATCCTACCTGTAGAGACCCATCCCAGAGGTACGCTGGCAAAAAACCCAAAATGCCACATGCCTAAGGCTATTTACTCTATATTACTGTAATAGCTAAAATTTAAAAATAACCCAAAATCCAACAAAAGGGGACTTACTGAATTAACTATGGATACATCCATGCCATAGAATACTAAGCAGGTGGGGGGAAAAAGACCTCTATACCATAAACAAAGTGAGGTTGAGTAACTTTTAAGACGTATTATTATGTGGGGAAAAAAGCCAAGGTATGTAAGAGTCTATATGTTTACTATCTTTATGTAACAAAGGGAGGAAATGCAAACATAAGCGTGTGCGCTCATATTTAGAAAAGGAAGCACTGGAAGGATAAATCGAGCTCTAACAAAAGGGCTGCTCATGGAGAAGGGAGAAGCAGCTGAGGGGACGGGGCAGTAGTGAGACTTCTCTTGTTATATAATTTCCATTTCGGAACCTTGTAATTATTTTACACATTAAAAATATTTATAACATTAAAAGCAAAAACTCAAACTAGTAATAAAGTTTAAAACGAATAAACCTAACTATCAAGTTGGTGATACAGCCATGTAGTTAACATAAATATCTCAAGTGACTTCAAAACACAGCATTTTGACTTTAAGTCATTTGTAGAATATATTCTAAGGAGAGAAAGAACTGCAAAGAAATCTAAAATGTCATTCAGTCGTCTTGTTATTATAATGTTACTATTATTATTTTGAAACAACTTAAATATACTATAGGATAAGTAAGGAATTATGTTAATGTTTTAGGAACCAAGATATTCAGCTCAAGGCAAAAGAATCAAGTACAAAAATGAAGTAAAAACCTTCTAATGTTAAATTTAAATTAGAAATATTATATAAACTGATAATTTCTTTTCTTTTTAAAAATAGACACACATATATCTCCTAGCTTTCTCTGAATACAATATCTCACTAAAAGCAGCAGCTGATTGCAGGGCTGGGACAGGAAGGTACAAGATGAGTTTAAGACAGTTGTGCCAAAAATAAGGAAGCTCTCAGAGGCTATGGGTTGTGCCAAAAAGACACAGGAGCCAATATAAGTCTTACTGGCCAAAGATAAGACAATATGAACATTAAAAAACAACAACAAAAAAGCCAATTTGTTAAAATATACTTAATATATTATTAAACAAACAAACTCTAAGACTTTATAATGATGTTCAAAATAATAAAATAAAAGATCCCTATTGGAGGTAACCAGGACACTAAATCTCTACTTGAAAAAGAGCAATTAAAAGGTAATAATTAAGAATTTATGTTGCTTTTCCTGTACTAATTAATTGTATTTCAGAATAATCAAAAAGCCCTAGTTAAATGAGGTAAAGCTCTGCTTTATAGCAGAATTCCAACTAATGCATGCGTAAGAAATGACAGGATTATCAAATCAACGTTTTGCAATCCAGTGAGGGAACTGGTTTAGGCACAGATCGGCAATGGACGAAACCACTAAATGAAAGACTCACGGGAGGACTGCCGTGTGGGGAATGGCTGTCACTGCCTGAACCACTAATCAATCTTGGCCTCTCTGGAAGGGTGACAACCCCACATACTACGTGCTGCAATTGCCAAGTGTCCTTACCAAAAGCTGAATCTGAACTGAGTGAAGATTTTAGAGGCACTTTCAGTTTATAGAAATGTATGGGATATGGGTAGGTAGAGGGAAAAGGTTAAATGACAACATGAGGAAGCAGAGATCAATTCAGCGTGTGCGACTGACTGTCTATAGAAGAACTGACTCAGTGCCTTTACAGTGGCATTAAAAAAAGGGTGGGCCACTGCTCTGGATTGAGAGATTGAGGAGATGTGACAACCGTAACCGTGGGCCTTGTCTGGACCCAACTGCAAACGAACCCACTGCAAAAAACCCTTTTAGAAACTGTGAGTGAAATTTGAAATTGATTGATCATTTAACAATATCAAGGACTAGAAATTTTTAGAATAATAGCACTGTGGTTATTGAAAAAAATGTCCATATTTTTCAGAAGTATGTAAGAATAGAAATGACATAAGGTGTCAAATTTGCTTTAAAATGCTCCAGAAAAAAGAGAGAGAAAGCAAAAAGGGACAGAAGAATCAATAGGGGATCTGAGTGATGAGTATGTAAGTGTCCATTATACTATTTTTTTCCAATTTGGTATATGTTTTGATATTTTCCATAATAATATTTTTTTAAAAAGAACAAGGCATAACAAATTCTCCCTGTCTCAAGAACAAAGGAGAAAAGTTACACTCTACAAACAAGAAGTATATGTAAAACAAAATTAAGATTTATATGGAACAAGATCACCTTATATTTATCTTGATTAATTATAAGAACACAGATGAAAAAAACAGATTTAATTTGATATACGACAGTCTTTACAACTGCAAGAAAATAATAGAATTCTCTAAAAAATATATGTGTATAAACTCAAGTAGAGTTATTTGGAAGAAGGCTGAAATAAAACTGTAGTACAACCTCAAAGCCAGAGTGACTGGCATTAAGTATGATACGAGGAAATATGAAAATCAAGATAACAGCTTTTCATACTCTCCCTGAATATGAACAGATCTAAGAGACTACTTGGTGGAAAGACATTTCACTACATAAGGTGACATCTTGAAACTACCTCCAACATGAATGCATCTTAAAAGGAAGACTGCTTGAATTATTCTTGTGAAAGCATGAAACGTGATCAAATCATGGTCAAATGACAAGACTGAAAGGTGAGGCTAAAGTATTCACAAATTTATAGACTACAAAGGGAGTGAGAAGTAAACAGTTCTATTTCCTAGCATCGACCTGCGATGGGATCTCTGGGAGATACTGCCATCCTACTGTACCCAGCCATGCAGAGGGCTCGCTGAAAGACTGGTTCCCAAGCCGTAACCCTGGTTCTTCAAGTAACAGTCACGTGACCTCAAGAAAGTCACTAAGCTATCTCAGCTTCTCTGAGCTGAGATACTGTGAAAATTGAGAATTAGGTCTTTTGGTTTTTACTTCACCTTACTGTTTGGATGAACAAAATAACATGTAGAAAATCTCAGGGACTGCAAATATAAGTTATTCTTTTTCCTCTCCTTCTCTGCCTTATTATTACTATTGTTATTGTTGGTTTTATAGTTCACTTAATATTTGAAGCTTCATATCTTTGCCAAAGCAATGAAAGATTTTGAGGTTATTCAGAGATTGATAATTTAGTTTGTAAACTGGTCGGTCTCTTTGTCTTCCTTTATTTCTCTACTTCAATTTTGGTTATTTTCATTGCGTATTTACTCTCCAATAAAAGGCCTGAAAAGAAAGAAAAATATTGAATTTAATATGATTATCCTGTCACTTGTTGGCTTGGATGAATGGCTGTCTGAGGTGGTGATGGTTGAGTAGTAGTTCATGTGTAGAAATCTCTTAGCTACACCACTAGTGTCCACTAGTGTCTAAGATCTGCTTCTTCCTTCCTTTATGAAAAAACAAAACAAATTTAAAAAAACCCCAAAACTCAGTACACAAGGTGGCAGAAAAAGAAAGAGAGGTGGGGAGTGGAGGGTTCCCATGAAATGTGTTTAAAAACTGGATTTTACTGTGAAACCCAATACTGTATGGGCTTCCTGTTAACAATCTGTGCACCGGGCAGCTCCCAAAGAAAAACCTCCAGCCCTAGGAAAGCCACACGGTTCTTGGCTGACACTCTGGTCAAAGCAGTGCTGTTATGCCATCAGGGTGCAGCACTGGCGAACCACCAGGAATGTTTGTGCTCCCAGGAGTAAGAGTTAGCACTGTGGCTCCAAAACCAGAGCTGGCGCGAGGGAGCTGGTGGAGGGGAGGGGCTCTTCTGGAAGGGCCTGTCTCTCTGTAGTGCTGCGGCTCCCTTTGCCTTAATAGCCAGGTTAGATCGGACAGTCGTGGATGCTGGGAAATGAAGCCACAGTCTTCCACACATACACGAGGCCTTCTGGAATCCAACTGCACAGTTTTTTTATGCTGTTAAACTGCATGGTGTGGCCAAGCGAAGCAGCTGAAAAATGAGGATGACTTGGAGATGCCTGAAGACAGTCAAAGACCACCACAGTGAAGATAAGTTCAATTCTGTGTATTTGTGATTCATTTTTCATTTTCAGATAGTCTAAAAAGTAAACTTCTTAAAGGCAAGATCTCTATTTTTTCTATATTCCTTGGCTTGGCTAATGATATAGAAGTTGGTGTATTAAGAGCTAATTATATCGGTGCCATTAGTTCTGGTCCAAAGGGGCAATGAAGTATGATGGGGAAATAACAGTCCAAGCAGAAGACCTGGGTTCTGGCAGTGACTTTGCTACATACACCTGTGCGTGTAGCCACACGTAAGGCACGTGACCCTGTGGGGTTCAGCTGACTCATCTGCAAAATGAGGTGTGAGTGGATGAGTTCTAAGGGCCTTTCTAGTTCTAATGCTATAAAAATTATTATAGAGGCAAGAGGGTTCATGTATTTCAATTCAAGCATTAGGCTTGTCTGAACTGGCTCTTAGAAAGTAAACTTTAGAGTTTCTTTTATTAACAGGTGGCATGACTCTCTCAAAGACAAGCCGATCCTGTTCTCCATTCCTTATCGCCCTGGCTTCTGGTCTTCCTGGTAATTTGCCACTTTGATAACCATCCATAAAGGCCATTCTTAGTTTCTTCATCTTGCCCTTTCAGCGAGGAAAATAAGGTGACATTAGCCTATACACAAAAAATACAGGTACTGCCACACATCCGCAAAGACAGCAAAATACTTTTTCAAGCTGTAGAGAACCACTGAATAGGCATTTTACAAAGGAGATAAAATTCGAAAGCAAATCTTACTATTTTTGTCTGCTTTGGCTGACAAACGATCTATTTCCGTCTATTTCCTCCTTTGCCAGAAAATGAAGAGTTCTATGCTTTGTAAATTAAGAAAGCCAGGGCTTCTCACTCATCTCAATGGTAGCATCATCTACACAGCCTTCATTCTTGTCAAGCCCATGCTCCCTGGAGCCCAGGGCGGACCACTCAGCATCAGCAGGTACTCACACTGAGCACCAAGACCCTAGAAACTTGGGAGAGAGGAATTAACATCATTCAACGGACCCTGGAAAAGTCTTGTACCTGGAACAAAGCCCGTAACGTGGTAGCCTCTCGAATGTTTTTTAAATGAATGGGAATCCCATGGTGCTTCTGCCAGACACCAATGGGAGTGTTCACAACCTTAATACCTATGTGTACATTACTTTTGTACAAAAATAAAAGACTGTACTTCAGTGATGGCTTTATCTCCATGTTCCATAATTCCTTCCGACAGCTCAGGCTCACAGTCTGGGCCGGGTCCTATCTAACGTCACACTTTGAGTCACAGCAGACCACAACCTGCTCAGCAGGGTCTGTTATTTTAGGCGAAAAGAACGAACCTCACTTTACTCCCCTTACATGAGGGTTTGCGCATTAGGAGAGTCTATGAACATCTTAATCAGTAGAGCAAGTCAGCAAATAAAAAACTTTCAAGTTGCACATACCCAACATTTTCATGAAAGAAAGAAGTCAACAGTTAAGTTCCCACCAAGGAATCTTGTCCAGCAAAGGATACTGCAGGCCCGAGGCTACAGCACTGGTGCGATAACCTCCCAGGCGCTGGCCGCTCTCAGAGCAGTGCCAGGCAAATTGCTTGTCCTGTCCCGTGCTCAGCACCCACTCCAGCTCCAGGACAAACAGGATCATCGTCACTCTGCTCTGATGCGCTGGAAACCAAGAAAAAAGAAAACAACCCATAAAGTATCCTAAAAGAGGCTGGTAAAGCATGGTCCACAGGGCTGCAGGTTCTCTTTCCCCCAACCCCAAAATAAAGAAAAACAGCCTAGAAAAGGGGTTCTCATCAGTGGGTGGGGTGTGCCCCTGTAAGAGGTACATTTAAGTCTTTATACGATTTTTAAAAAATGATCCATTTCTTCCCACTGCTTTTTTCTTTCCTGCCTCCATCAACCCAAAAATACTACCACAGAGGGATCCTGTTACTGAAGGGCCTGGGCCACTACTCTGAGACATGTTAGAGCTGCTGGACTAGAAAAATCAGATTCAGTGTGACTACAAAACACATTAGAAACAATGTTCTTGTAACAAAGTCACTGGGGTCATTTTATCTAAGCTTAAAATAAGTAAAGATGATTACTCTTCTCCTTTTGATAAAGTCTGGCTTATCAGTCTACAATGAAGTTGTACATCAATTTTCTGGAAGACATCAGATGCTTAGAAAGGAGGACGGAATTAGTCCTGAGTGCTAAATAAAAGAGGATGAAGTGTCCCTTTCGTCAAAGTACACATATATGCGGTCATGATAGCAAATTTCCCAGGGCCGCTCATACACAAGAACATCATCACAGAATTATTGCATCACACGATTTCGGAGTTAGAAGAAACTATTCATGTCACCATCCCCATCTCCCTATTTTACATATTTTTCATTTTCAGGGCAAACTGGAGCACAATAAAGCTGAAGAGCTTGGTCAATGTTTCATGGCTTCTCAACTACCAAATGAAATCAGTAAATATTTGCATTCTTCTTATTACACAGTTCTAAGGGGTGAGGTAGAGGGGGTCTGTGGCCAGTGAACGGAGCTGACAGGAATAAACAAAGGCTGGCATACTGGGACCTGGACCTCCCAGTCCAGTCTGGTGGGTGAGGGTAGGCTCATCATCAGTGCGATGTAATGACAGAGAAGACATGTTTTCATGTTCTGATCATGAAAAAACACAGTATGGATGGATCAGTGCGGATCCATTGGCAATAACAGTATCACCTGCCAATTCCTGAGTGCCTAACAAGTGCCAATACTTAAATATATTATCTCAGTTATTGTAAGGACCTTACAAAGGTAGGTGGTGTCCTCATTTTACACATACAACCTGTCCGTGGCAAAATGACCCTTTTTGATTGACTATCAAATAATACAGCCAAAACCAGAGTGAATACCTCCACAGGGAAGTCATTTCAACAAATGCCTGATGTTTTAAAATCCGATATTTTAAGCATGGAGAATTTAAAGGGATACAGAAGGGTATAAAAGCAATAATACTATGACTTCTCTACAGTAAATGTTTGCCTTTCAATGTATCAACCACCAACAAGATCAAAATGTCTTTAACTAAAAGATGTGACTTCTTGGAGAAACTCTTTAAGATCTTGTCACGTCTGTGTCATGAGACGTCTAATTCAAGTTCCATCAATGATGGAATAAAAACAAACTCTCTAATGGGTCCAAGAGCACCTAAGTATATTTTAGGCAGAAGGTGGCCCCCGGCACTTTGCCTTCTTTTTCTCATAAAGAGGCCTTTGATCCTATCTATCACTTTCTAAATCCAAAGGGATGATAGTAGCCCAGAAGATATGGGGTGTTAGCCCTCTGAGCTGCCATCATGTGCCAGAGGAGGAGACAGAGGCTTAGAAATGTTATGTGGCTTGTTCGAAGCTGCACAATCAATGAGTGATGAAACTAAAATTAAAATTGCAGTCTTTCTGCTAAAGCTGGTTCTCTTCCTCTGTGTCAGACTGCCTATGACTACTGGAAAAAAAAAAAAAACCCAAAAAACCCAAAACTCAAACACATACTCTTTCTCAGGTGACAGAATTCTTTTATTCATAGAGAAACCCTTTAAAGAGCCATACATATCACTAAGTTATCACTAAGTGTCTAAAACCTGGGCTTGAAGCTTGGCTATAGTCTTGAATAGGAATGGTGAGAGAGGACATTCTGTCTTGATCCTGATCTTAAGGGAAAGAATCTAGTTTCTCAGACTTAAGTATGATGTTAGCTAAAGATATTTTAGATGTTTCTTTATCAAGTTAAAAAAGTTCCCCTCTATTCGTAGTTTGCTAAGAATTTTTATCATGAATGGGTGTCAAATTTTAACAAATGCTTTTTCTGCTATCAGTTGATATGATCGCATGATGTTTCTTCTTTTGTCTTTTGATATAATGGATTATACTGACTTTCTAAAGTTGAACCAGCTTTGCGTATCTGAAATAAATCCTACTTGGTCATGGTATGTAATTCTTTTTATACATTGTTGATTGACTAGTATTTTTTGCAGGGTTTTACATCTATTTCATGAAGAGACACCGTCTGTAGTTTTCCTTTCTTGTAATGTCTTTCTCTGGTTTTTGTTATCACTGATTTAAAAAAAATGTTTATTGAGATAAAATTCACCATTTAAACCCTTCTATAATGTACAATTTAGTGGTTTTTAGTATGTTCACAATCTATGTTGTGCAATCATCATGGAAAATGTTCTATTTCCAGAACATTTCCATCATCCCCCAAATAAACCCATATCCTCAACTCTCCCTTCCCTGGGCAACCACTAATTTACTTTCTGTCTCGACAGATTCTCCTATTCTTGACATTTCATATAAATGTAATCGCACAATGTGCAGTCTTCTGTGTCTAGTTTCTTTCTATTAGTATGTTTTCAAGATTCATCCATGTTATAGCATGTATCAGTACTTCATTCCTTTGCTATGGCCAATAATAATTCATTGCATAGATATACCACATATCCATTTATCCATTCATCCACTGATGAACATTCAGGTTTTCATTTTTGGCAGTTATGAATAACTTTGCTATAAATACGTGTGTAAAAGTTTTTGTGTGACTACAGGCTTTCAATTCTCTTGAGTACACAGCTTGAAGTATAAATACTGTCACAAGGTAAATATGTTTAACTCTCAGAAACTGATAAACTATTTGCCAAAGTGGCTTCACCATTTTACATTCCCAGTAGCAGAGTATAAGGGTCCCAATTTCTCCACATCCTTGCCAACACTAGTGCCCCTCCTATTTTTGAGAGGAATGAACATTTATTGAACCACCGAATTATGTTTCAGGTACTGTACCAAGCAATTTACAAATGTAACTTCTTTTTTATTGTGGCAAGATAAACAAAACATAAAATTTATCATTTTAACCACTTTTAAGTATACGATGCTGCGGCATTAAATACATTTACATTTTTATATAATCGTCACCACCATCCAATCTCCAGAACTTTTTTATATTCCCAAATAGAAACTCTGTACCTGTTAAGCACTAACTCCCCATTTCCCCGCCCCCGCCCCCCTCAGCTCCTTGACAAACCACTTTCTGCCTCTAAGAATCTGATTACCCTAGGTACCTCATTTAAGTGGTATTACGCAGTATATTTGTCTTTTTGTGACTGGCTTATTTCACTTAGCATATTATTTTCAAGGTTCTTCCATGCTGTAGCATATGTCAGAATTTTGTTTCATTTTAAGGCTGAATAATATTCCACTGTATGTATATACATTTTCTTCCACCTTTTAAATATTGTAAATAATGCTGCTATGCACATGGATATACAAATAAGTATGTTGAGTCCCTGCTTTTATTTTTGGGGGGTATAAACCTGGGATAAACCTCACTTGGTCCTTTTTATGTATTGATGAATTTCATTTGCTAAAATTTTGGTTATATTTCTTGCATTTATTTTCCTGGGGAATGATGGCCTGTAAATTTCTTTTCTTGTACTGTCTTTGCCTAGTTTTAGTATCAGATAATGCTAACTTCATAAAATGAGTTGAGAAGTCTCTTCTTCAATTTCTCAGAGTTTGTATAGAGTTTGTATTCTTCCTCGAATCTCTGGCAAGTCATTCATCAGTAATGCACCTAGGCCTGGAGTTTCCCTTGTGGGAAAATTTTAATCATAAATTCAATTTCTTTAGTAGATACAGGGTTATTAGGGTTATCTATTTCTTCTTGAGTGACCTTCTGCAGTTTGTATCTTTCAAAGACTTGTCCATGTCATTAAAGTTGTTAAACTTATTAGCATAAAGTTGTTCATAATATTCCTTATTTTCCTTTAAGTATCCCTAGATCTATAATAATAGCGCTTCCCTCATTCCTGATATTGATAATTTGCATTCTCTCTCTTTCTGTGTGTGTGTGTGTGTGTGTGTGTGTGTGTGTGTGTGTGTGTGTGTGTGTGTGTAAGTCTGGCCAGAGGTTTATCACTTTTATTGATCTTCTCAAAAAACAACACAGCTTTGGGTGTCATTGATTTTTCTCTATTTTATTTTCTATTTCATGAACTTCTGTTTCCTTTTTTCCCCTCTTTCTGGTTTCTTGACGTAGAAGTCACTTTTGAGACTTCTTCTCTTCTAACATGGGTGTTTAGTGCTATAAATTTCCCCTTATGTACTGCTTTAGCAGCATCCCATGAATTCTGATATTACGCTTTCATGTTCACAGTTCAAAACACTGTCTGATTTCTCTCTCTTTTTTTTTTTTTCTATGACCCATGGATTATTCGGATGTGGGTTATTTAGCTTCCTAGTATTTGGGGATCTTCCAGAGATCTTTCTATTATTGATTTCTACTTTTATTCCATTTTGATCAGAGAATATTACCCTTACATGACTGAATTCCTCCAAATTTACTCAGACTTGTTTTATGGCCCAGAATATGGTCTACGTTGGCAAATGTTCTATGTACATTTTTAAAAGAATGTATATTCTGCTTTAGTTAAATGTAATGTTCTATAGATGGCAATCACAACAAGTTGGCTCTCTGTGTTGTTCAAGTCTTCTATACCTTACTGATTTCTGCCTGCTTATTCTATCAATTATTGAGAATATTAAATTTCCTGACTATAGTTATGAATGTGTCTATTTTGCCTCCTAAAATTTCATAAGGTTTTACTTCACCTATTTCAAAGTTATGTTTATTAGGTGCATAAACATTTAGGATTGTTATGCCCTCCTGAGGGATTGACCCCTTTATCTTTATGAAATGATCTTTTTTATCCTTGGTAATAATCTTTGCTTTCTTTTGACTAGTGTTTGCATGGCATACCTTTTTCCATCATTTTATTTTTTACCTATTTATGCTTTTATAGTTAAGGTAGTTAACTTAAACGCAGTTTATATTTGGGTCTCTCATTTGCATTATATCTGATGGTCTTTGCCTTTTAATTGGCTTTAGATGATATACATTTAATGTGATTATTGATAACTTGTTAGGTTTAAATTTACTATTTTTTCCCTCCATCTGTTCTTTTTCCCATTCCCTCTTACTTTTTTCTTGATTAACTGAGAATTATTTTATGATTCCATTTTATCTCCTTACTTGATTTATGAGTTGTAGCTTTTTATTATTTTATTGGTTGCTTTCGGGCTAGTAGTATACATCTTTAACTTACAGTCTTCCTTTAAGTGATACTACACCATTTCATGTATAGCTTAAGAACTTTACAATAGGATACTTCCATTTCTCTCCACCCCTTGGCCTTTGTTCTATTATTGTCATACATTTTAAATTTACATATATTGCGAACATCATGTTCTTTGTTGTTATTTTTAAACAGCCAATTGTCTTTTAAAGAGACTTGAATCATAAGAATAAACCTTATACAGTTGACTCCTGAACAACATGTGTTTGAACTGTGCTGGTCCACTTATATGTGGATTTTTCCCAATAATTATAGTCAGCCCTCTGTATCCACGGGTTTCACATCTGCAGATTCAACCAATCACTGATCAAAAATAGTATTTTCGATCTTCAAACTGTATTTCATTGTTCTGTGCCATTTTATACAAGGGGCTTTAGCATCCATGGACTTGGATATCACGGGCAGGTCCCGGAACCAATACCCCCACAGGTTCAGAGAGTTCTTATCATGAAATTCTTATCACGTTTGGTGTTCTTTCTTCATTCTTTTGTGTAGATCCATACTTTCCTTTGACATCACTTCCTTCCTTTAACATTTCTTTTAGTACAGGTCTATGGATGGCAAATTATTTCAGTTTTTGTATGTCTGGAAAAATTTTTATTTCACCTCTATTTCTGAAAGATATTTTCATTGGGTCTAGAATTCTATGTTGGCAGTTCTGTTTTTTCAGTAATTTAAAGATGTTGTTCCACCGCATCAAATCTACCACTTCACTAATTTACTGTGTCTAATCTACTCACTAATTTTTTGTATCTAAAGTTTGATTTTTTAAAAATTTGATTTTTAAATCAAATTTGATTCTTTAAAAAATTTGCTTATTTTAAAAAATAAGCTTTTTATTTTCTTCTGGTTTCTACACCTTCTCTGATTTAAAAAAATATTTTAAAAGATGTAGTGGTTGTTGGTCATTATTTAAGATCCTTGGCACAATTTTTATGTTAACTTCCTAATTTGGAGCTTCTAGTGCACATAATTGGTTTAAATCTGTACTCCAAATCCAAAAGTTTTCTTTTTTTATAAAATGACATATAACACTGTATTAATTTAAGGTGTACAACATAATGATGATATATGTATATATTGTGAAATGATAACCAAAAAGAATTTTGTTAAGATCTATCACCTCACATACACTTTTTTTTCTGTGATAAGAACTTTTAAGATCAAAAGTTTTTAGTTAGGATTTTGATTTATCATGAGATTTGATTTATCCATATTTGAGATGAGCAATAAATTTCCCTGTAGTTTTCTGAGCCAATTAAGTGGGAGTTTTGTTCCTCTCCTTTTCATGGGATTTCTTATGGATTTCTTATGGATTTCAGCTTCATATGGAAATCTCAGTCGCATTTCCCATTTCACTCAGGCCCTAGGCCTCACCTCATGTCCCCCGACTGAACATTCATGCAAAAGCTTCTAGCTATTAGTGGCTCTTTTTATCTCTGCAGGACAACTGCAATGTTAGGTCGTATGTACAGCACTATGAGCTTGGTGTTTTCTCTTTGCTTTAGCACTTGGGAATCCTCCTTTTGTTTCTTTCAAGAGCTTAGTAGCTTTGCATTAAAAAGAGCAACAAAAAAAAAACAACAGAAAGTATCATTTTACCATTCCTTTAGGTGTTTGTGGTGAGTTTATTCAGTCTTTTAGTTATCAATATTTTAAATAAACCTCTTATAGACAAAATGGAAATAAATGAGCTTTATTTTGATATGTTACATGTATATACAACTGGTTGGATGTAAGAGGTCCAAAGAATAATGGCATACAAAGAGTGGTTTCTAGTGATATGATCACCATTTGTACATATGTGAGGCCAAGCATCATTTTTAACAAAGACTTAGGGATGATATATTTTAGCATTATACATTTAAGAAAAACACAAAACTAAGAGGGAGTTTATAAATTTGATGACAACTAGAATTTCAAAATATCTCGACGAGCTAAGATGATGGACTAAGTAAAACGAGACAATAACAGTATGTGAAGTAAAGCATTTACGATAAAAAGAAAAGAAAAGAAAACAAGAAACAGCTTTAAAAGTACAAGAGATGCAGACTCACAACAACTCAAGTGAGAACTGTTGAGGTGGGTGAGTTGACTGCTCTGCATGAACCCACAGTGAAAGTGGCCGTCACCTAATATTAGAACAGTGCCCGGGAGAGGAAAGAAATAAGATTTTGTACTTATTACATTATACATGTGTATTACCTCTTATTGTGTAACAAATTACCCCCAAACTTACCAACTTAAAACAGTAAACATTTGTTATCATAAATCTTAGTGCTGCTTAGCCTGGTGCTTCTGCCAAAAAGTCTCTCACATGATAGAAAGAGCAAGGTGTGGGACGGGGCTGTGGTCTCATCTGAAAGCCTGGCAGAGGGAGGATGTGTTTCTACGCCCTCTCACACAGCTGTTGACATGACTCAGTTCCTAACAGGCTGCTGAACTGGGGGCTTTGGTTCTTTACTGACTGTTGACATGGCCTCCCTCAGTTCCTCACTACATGGGCTTCTTCTCAAGGCAGCTCACAACACAGCAGCTGGCTTCCATCAGAACAAGAACGCGAGAGAGCAGGATCAAGGTGAGAGGCTTGAATACCATGAGGCAAAGATCACTAGGAGCCACACCAGAGGCTGCCCTCCACAATGCGTCACATTTTTAAATGGCCTCAACAAAACAACATGATATCTCAAGATCTGTGACCAAGGTAAAAAAATTTTTTTAAAGAACAAAAACTCAGATCATGTAAAGACAATGTAAAATGCTTAGGCTAGGAAAGAGAAGGAAAAAAGGAGGAGAGGAATGGACAGGGGAGGGAATTTTCATGGCTGTTTTAAAATCACTAATAAGCTGTAAGAATCACTAATAAGCTGTAAACTGTAGGAGAGTGTACTTAGTTTTTGAAGCTCCAAGAGGCTGAGCAATGACCAACAGGGGAACATTCTAGACCTTATCACATAACATTTTAATGGTCTGTTTACCTACTGTATCCTCCACATGATTATAAACTACTTATAGGAAGATACTATACATGCCTTGTTGACTATTATAATCCTCAGCTACTGGAACAAACTGGTAATCAATACAGCTAGTCAATAAATACTTGATAAATGATATGTGAAACTATTAAAGAATAAATCTATAGGGAAATGAATTTTCATTCAAAATTTAAAAATAAAGAACTTAATGCTTAGCATTTTCCAAAATCGGTATGGGTTGCTATTTCTCTGAAAGTATCAGAGGAGACAGATACTGGATGACTATGCAGAATGAATGAGGTCAAGAGATTTGGATGGAATGAGCTCTAAGTGTTATAAAGTCCACCTCTAATGTTCTGATCCCATGACACTGTTGGTCTGGATAAAGAAATCCTTAACAAAAATTACTCTTGATCCATATGATGAAAATGGCCTATGGTACATGTCGATGCTAAAGACATACTAAAACCGTAATTTCCTCCCCTAGGCAGTATAATCAGACTGAGCCTTTTAAAACATTTAATGAAATGAGCCCCATGTGAAGCCGCTCACTCTTCACACTGGCCATACGCTCTTGTCTGTTGCACTGTTTCAAGGCAGTATGGTATATAGCAGGAAGCCAGATGACAAAGGCTGTGGGTTCTGGTGTCATACTGACCTGCCTGGTCTGGCTCTGCATGTACCAGATATAGGGCCGTAGGCAGGTCACCTAATCTATTTGGACCTCAGCAATCTTAATCCTAAAACTAGGATGATATTCACTTCAAAGAGTTGTTCTGTTTTGCTCCCCCTGACTATTGTAAAGTAAAGCCCCTCTTATGACAGTGGAAACCATCGAGAAACATTTCAAGGTCTAGGTAAATGAAAACACTGCTCTCATTCCTACCTTGATAGTTTTTCACAGGAGTCATCTTGTTATAATCTTCTGATAAAATAAATTCCTGTAAAAGAAAAATATTAAGCAAAAAGAAATTCTTTAATTGAATGATTATGTTTCAGTAAAACCAGATTGCGTAAAGCAAACATCACCACAGAATTATATCTCACCTTAGTATTTTGCCAATCGACTCGGCATTTTTGTACTTCTTTAAAAGTAATAATCATAACTGTGATCTGATGCAATTATCACAATTTTTACCTATGACTCGAAGCTGATATTTGGAGTATGCATGAAAAGAAACTGCATCGAGTTCAGAATCCGAATACTGATAAATTTTGAAGATAAACCTGATTCAAATTACTTTACTTTCAATGGGGCCATGGCTGAAATTTTGCAAGGTTCTGGCCAGTGACCAATTAGATGGCAATGCTCTGCTAGAGAAATAAACATTTTAAACATTTATTACTAATACTGGTAACTTTCCCTGTACTATAAAGCTTCTTAGGCTGCATCTTATCCTTCTCTGTATCCTCAGGGCACCTGGCACAGTGCCTTGGCACAGCAGGTAATTAATAAATACTGAATAGATGAATGTGTGAAAAGCATCTCCCAATTAGATGAGGTTGGCTTGGGTGTCAAACTTATTCAAAATCAATTTCTATATGTCAATTGTATATACTCTTTGTGGGGACACATGAAAGGTGAGTGAGTGTGTGTGCTTCACGTACATCATTCACCTCACTTCATCTCATCACATAGGCATTGTATCATCTCACATCCTCACAAGACGAAAGGGTGAGTACAGTATGAGATATTTGAGAGATAAAGACCATATTCACGTAACTTTTATTATAGTATATCGTTATAATTATTCTTTTATTATTGTTGTCAATCTCGTATTGTGCCTAATTTATAAATTAAACTTTATTGCAGGTATATATATAGGAAAAAACTAATATAACATAGAATTTAATACTATCTGTGGTTTCAGGTATCCACTAGGGGTCTTGGAACATATTCCTCACAGATAGGGGGGCACTATTGTATTATAAAAATACATTATTTATATATTGAGTTCTTTAAATTAGGAATAATTTAGAAAATATCTTAATATGTAAGCAGTTATATTTATGGCTACCTTTTAGTTGCTTATTTATAGTTTTATTGGCTTATATTTGGAAAACATTTTACTTTTTAAAATTTCGTTAAAAATTTTCTTCATGGTCAAGATATTAATGATTTTGTAAATGTACAGCAGATATAAGAAAAATGTATTTTCTCTAAGTTCTAGATCTATTTGTATATCTATGTAATGAAACTGATAGTTTTCAAATATTGTGTATCTTTACCTGTCTACTTGAATTTTAAATTCAGAAAGATGTGCTAAAAATGGGCTTTTTAGTGTTTATTATTCTGATTATAAAAGTAATATGCTTACTATAGACAAACAAAAACTATGGAACAATATCAAAAAGGAAATTCAAATTGTCTATAACTTTACAAATTAGTGATAATCCCTGTTAATATTTTGGCTGTTTTGCCTTTCAATCTTTTCCCTTATATACATCAAAACACATTAAAATGAAACAGTGCCATTACTGGTATTGTTCTGTAGCTCTCCTTCTTAAGTTAACGTTATCACATGAACATACTTCATCATTAAACACTCTTTGAAAATCTAAGTTTAATGACAAAATAATATTCCATTGAACAGCTATGTAAGGTTTTATCTAATTTGTCTCTTCTGATCATGACATTTCTAAGACACCAGTTATTATTTTTAATGATGTTATCCTTATAAATTTTGTGTTTTTATAATTATTTAAATGGTTTTCCAGAAATGGAATTATTGATATAAAATGTATGAATATTTGTAAAGCTCTAGTTGCCTATCATCAATAATTTTTCTGAATAGTCTGTGCCAATTTACGTTCCCACTATCAATGTACAAAGAGAGATTATTTTATTAAATTCTAGCCAACACATATATTCTAAAATTGCTACTACTTAGATATAAATAGAATTAAAAAATTTTGAATACTCAAATGTTTATTACCCTAGCATTTCCTTTTTTGTGACTTTTCTTCTACCTAAAGGATTTTAGTGTTTTTCTTATCTATTTGTATATGCTTGTTGTAGACTGAAATTATCCTTTTTGCCGTATTTTAAGCAACTACTTGTTGTTTTCATTTAAACTGTATTTTAAGTAGCTTTTTCCTGTCAGTTATAAATTTGATGTAATCAAATATATTTTCCTTTGTGATTTCCATTGTGTTAAGCTTACACATTTTTCCAAATATTATTTATAAATTTCTGCTCTATTTACTTCAAAATTTTTTGTTTTTGTTTTTCTTTTACTTTGTACTTTTAAAGCTGCTTAAAGCACCTAAAAGGCATTTTGGTATAAAACGTGAAGTGAAGATTAAATCGATCTTTCTCTTAAAAGCAAACCACCTTTTCAGCACCATTTATTTCACAACCTCTGCCACTGACTTGTGATGTCTCCTTTACCATATTTTATGTTCTTACATATAATTGGGTCTGTTTGGGAGTTATCTAACTCCATTCTATCAATCTGTTATTCTATTCTTGGGTTAAAATAAAAATGATTTAATCACTGTAGATATAAATATGTGTAACAAAGAAGCTATATGCCTAATTTCTTTAAAAAGGTAGCAAAATGATCATTAAAATAATCTTTTTTTGTAACAAAAAAGAAAAACCACATTAAAAATTTTTATTGGAATTGCACTAAATCTTTAAATTCAGGAAGAAGTGACTTTTAAAAGTCTTCTTTCTACGTACATTAGCAAATTCTTATGATCTTATTCAACTAAGTTTCACATATTTCTTTTTAAGACTATGTGTAGATTTTTGTTGTTAACTTACGTGAATGGGGTCATTTTTCTACTACTTGGCAAACTCTGAGTGAAAAAAGACCAGATTTACAGATGCTACTTTTGGACTAAATCTGAAAAATAGTGGTATCACAGTTTCTGGGAGACACATTATGAACCCACTAAAAATCTTGACTTGTGACAGTTATAGTACGATGATCAATACTGGATAGAATACTTGGTTACATGGGACCCAATCCAAAGGCAGAATAAGGCACTATTCTATTCCTAGGATTTAAAAATAAAGAAAGAAGGTGTATTTCAGATCGAACTAGAAAAAGAGAAGAGGGAAAAAAATGGCAAGACTGACTCCAATGTTAAGGGTTGTTATTAATAGGGTGGAAAAAAGAAAAATGGTGTATGCTATTAAGCTTCCTTGTAGATTTGTCAATGCTTTTTCTACTCTTCCTGTCTCTTCAAATTCCTATGAAAACCAGGTCCCGCAGAGTGAGTCAATCAGATGGTAATATTACTTTATTTGGGCAAAATCATAATGAAAAGTTTCTAGCATGCTCTGTCACTAAAAAATGCACAAGGCTCAGGCTTGTGTATATACATGTCATTCTCAACCTCTTCTGGTGTGTTTCAAAAGAACAATGATTTCTTATTGGTTTATAAAACTATCTGTCAAATACAAGAAAGCAATGAGCTTGGCCCTTCTGCTATTCCATGGTCACTCTAAGTTTACAGTAAAGGAATGCTGCTGCAAAGTTCTAAACAAGGCCCACCTGCTCACCTATCAAGGGCCAATGAAACAGACCTTAAAGAAGCCTAGTAATAGAACCATATCTTACACATAAAAAAATATGTATCCATTCTTAGTTTCTTGCTTTAGTTGGAAGTTTGCCAACGGTCTCTTATTTCTTTAAATATAGTACTACTCTAGGAAAAGAAATATAATTTAAAATTAGATTATTAGCTACTGAATCTTTGTCATATTTGTTGCATATTAGAGCATATAAATTGATTTAATGTTTGATGAACCTAATTTTTAAGAAGAAAACTGAATTAGAGTCTTTGGATAGGTTTTCCTGTTCTCTCAGAAAAAATAGCAACCAGCCAGGTCATTCCAACAAGCCAGGTCATACAAAACCTAAATAGGAATTCTTAACTCAGCCCAAATATGATAAGAATGAAGGAAGGAAGGGGGTCATCTGCTTAACTGCCAGCAAAAGTGTCAAAAAATATACAGCTTTGAGGTACTCTCATACGTGTGCCTACGCAAAACCATCTCTGGAGAGAAGATACACACATAAAGTTTCGTGAACACAAGGTACCACCATTTTTGCTTGGGAACAGAGGCGTCTTCTTTCTGCATCTGCCTCCATAAACAGAAACTGATCTAAGGCCAAAATCTTGTTGAGAGGCTCAATACTGGTAAACCTTTTATTTTACATTTCTGTATAAATTCATTTCTGTATCTGCTTAGAAATGTTCAGGATATTGCTTAATATATTACTTAGTGTCTCAATTATTAATTTATATGAGGGTGATTGATTTTTAAAATTGTGGTAAAAATAGATAACAATAAATTTGACATCTTAGTAATTTCTAAATGTACAGTTCAGTAGTGTTAAGTATATTCATATTGTGCATTGTGAATAGATCTCTAGAAACTCTTCATCTTGCAAAACTGAAACACTATACCCACTAAACACTAACTTCCCAAGCCCCCCCGCCCCCGCCAGTCCTTGGTAATCACCTTTCTAATGTTTGTTTCTATGATTTTGACTACATTAGATACTGCACATGAATGGAATCATACAGTATTTGTCCTTTTGTGACTGGCTCATTTCACTTCGCATAATGCAGCATGTGACAGGATTTCTTTCTCTTTTAAGGTTGCATCATATCTTATTATATGTATAAACTACATTTTCTCTGTCCATTCATCTGACAGTGGACATCTAGGTTGCTCCTACCTCTTGGCTATTGCGAATAGTGCTGGAATGAACACGGGTGTGCAAATCTCTCTTCCAGATTCTGCTATGAATTCTTTTGGGTGTATACATGTAAGTGGAATTATTGGATCATATGGTAATTCTATTTTTAATTTTTAAGGACCATCCATATACAAGAGGGTGACTGATTTTAAATTCAGTGTTAGAAAACTATCATTACCTTTAAAACTGCTTTCTATTATATGGTTTCATGATTAACAGTGTCTCCTTTTTGCCTTGGCTACCAGGTAATTCAGAATCAAATTCAAGTCTTAACCACAGAACTTACACTAGTCTAGTCCTTATAATCTGCATATTTGTGTTATTTATTCTATTATTCACTCAAGTTTTTTTAGTTACCAGGAACTCAAGCCAGTAAAAAGAGGATTTAGATGGGGGGAAAACATGGCATAGGTGATAGAGGTTCTGTTCATTCCTCTGGTGACCAAATCAAAGATGTGACAGAAATAAGGAGCAGCAGCAAGGAAAAAATCGCTTGGCATCTAGATGAACAAGTCACACAACTAGGGAGAAATCCAAGAACTCACCCTGCAATGGCAGAAGGCAGGGTGGCGTGAGGATGCAAGGCTGCCCTGAGCAAGCAGCTGAGTGAGACAGAGGCTGCGGCAGCGGCAGACGCCTCTTAAAGGGGCTGCATCCACGAGCGGATTTTTCCAGTGACAGACTCGTTCGCTCTGAGCACCAGTGCTGATTCCGCTGCATGCATGCGGCACCAGGGACTTACAGGGAGACACTGTCGGAGTGAGGGCCAAGGTGAGACTTGCTCTGTACAGAAATGCCAGTGATATCTGTTGTTCCCTGGTGAGCCTCCAGGCTACCAGTGCATGAACACAGTGCTGCCATAGGTGTGACGTCATCAAACCGGATAAGGGAAGTTGCTCTGCCCAGAGGATTCCGTGAAACCCCATCTCCCCCACATGCGGCCCCACCAAGCCACATCCCAGTGTATCCTCAGTGAGTCAGGTGCTCCTTGCTGAGCAGTGCCTAGACTTACACTGGAGGCAGTTGGCCTTGGTCTCTGGTGTGGCCTTTTAGGCAATTATAAGCACAGCATCTGTGGATTGCTTGCTGAATCTTAACAGATGCCCGGGAGGGGCAGACACTTGGGCTAAGTTTGGCCTGCAGCTGAACCCCTCTCAGGACTATGCCACTGGACACCTACTTCACAAATCCACACCAATAAGATGAGACTTAGGAGCTTTGCTAAATCCCTGGAAACAGACACAGAAAGGCAGACAAAATGGGTAGACAAAGACACAGAAACCATATAAGAAAACAGAACAGATATCCAGATATAATGGAGTCAAGTAATCTAACAGATGCAGAGTTCAAAACACTGGTTATAAAGATGCTTGATGAACTTTTGGGAAGTGTACATAAATTCAGTGAGAACTTCAACAAAGAGATAAAAAACATAAAAATGAAATGGAAATTATAAAAGGGAACCAGTCTGAAATGAAGAACACATTATTGAGATGAGAAGTATATTAAATGGAATAAACAAAGGAATAAACAGTGAATAAAGAAAAGGATCAAATGCCCTATCAGAGGATGGAAAGCCAAGTACACTCAATCAAAATGGCAAGAGATGAGATGCCAAGACTATAAAAATAATTTAAGGAGCATATGGGACACTATTAAGGGCCAAAATATCTGTCTGATAGGCGTACCTGAAGGAAAACAAGATGTTGAACAGCTATTGAAGAAATAATGATGGAAAACTTCCCTACCTGGTGAAGGAAATGGACATAAAACCCCAGGAAACTCAGAGAACCCAAAAAACAGGGATCCAAAGAGGCCCACACCAAGACACATCATCAATTAAAATGCCAAAGGTTAAATACAAAGAGAATCTTAAAAGCAGCAAGAGAAAAGCAGTTAGTTACCTACAAGGAAGCACCCATAAGACTGGCAGCTGATTTCTCAAAAGAAACTATGCCGGACAGGATGAAGACCCACGATCTATAACTAAGAATAATTTATCCAGCAAAGCTATCATTTAGAGTTGAAGGACAGATAAAGAGCTCCCAGACAAAAATAAGCTAAAGGAATTAATCACCACCAAGTCAGTATTACAGGACATGTTGGAGGGACTTCTTAAGAAGAAAAACATGTATCAAAAACAGGAATAAAGAATGATAACAACTACATTCCTATCAATAAGTACCTCAAAAGGAAAAGAATTAAGTGTTGCAACTAAAAGATAGAGTGGATGAATAGAAAGGAAAACAAGACCCCTACATGTTGCCTATAAGAGGCTCACTTCAGATTAAAGGACACACACACGACTAAAAGGAAGGGGATGGATAAAGATTTTGCTCTGATGGACCTAGAAAGTATTTAAGTTAAACAGAGAAAAATAAACACTATATGATTTCACTTATATGCATAATCTAAGGAATAAAAAGAACTAACTAATCAAAAACATACTCACAAATATAATGGACAATTTGGTGACGGACAGAGGGGAAGGGGTTTTGGGGAGCTGGGAGAATGGAGTGAAGGGTTAAAGAAGTACAAATTAGTAGCTGATGGATTGCAGTTAGCATTAATATGTTGGCTAGGTGGAAGGTCAGAGGGGGGAAGGAGCAATTGGGGGATCATTTTCTGAACTATACAGATGTCTAGCCAATGTGCTATATACTTGAAACTAATTAATAAATACCTTTTTTAAAAAGAGAGGATTTATTGTAAAGAGACACAGGCCACATTGGAAAGTTACTGGCCACTGAAGCTGCACTTAAAACAGAAAATTTAAAAATATTAACTAATTAAAATAATAAATTTATTACATTAGTATAAAAACATTTTAATCAAAATATCTATATTTTACAAAACAAAAAATTAAGCAGAAAGAGTGGTACTGTTTTCCATTTTTGCATATCTGGTTAATTGAACATAGTTGGATCTTCGTATCTGCTTCTGCATTCAATCTGTACACTTGTTAAAAAATTAAGAGTAAAAAAAGGCAAATAACTTCTTAGTATTATGAAAAAGCTCTGACCTCATGGACCACAGTTTGAGAATACTGGTTCAGTGACTGACCTGACTTACTTTTGTTTAATCCTCATTTCAGATTCTGCCAATTTGCCTGCAGAGTTTGAAGAATTACTCGTTTGTTTATAAATTATGAAAAAAGGCTTCCCTGGCTACCAAGTAATGGGACATTCTCTTCATCCAGGAACTAGGAGGGTTAAATGCCTTTTCCCCCTCTTGTCAAATGCCTAAGAACCTGATCATGTGTGTTTTAAGAAGTCCAGGGAAGGAACGCTTTAGCTCTAAACCCCAGCCTTGGCTCTGAACTTTGTAAGAAAAACGTCTAGTCATATTTCTAAGAAGACTGACATATATCAGAATACAGCAAGCATCTAAAGCAAGAGAAATGATAACTGAAGCTTATGTAACAAGGGCAGCCATTAGCCTCTCTAGATTCTAAATATCGCACACAAAGGAAACAAATTTAGGTTTATAAATTCTTTGATAAATTCTTGTTCAAACTCAGGTTTACATGCAAAATACACAAAATGCACTTTCAAGGTCTTTCTGCATATAAACTGCTTGTCTGGCTGTTCCCTCTCTAGGTCCTTTTAGCTGGGTACTTAACTGATGTCATTATCTTTTTTCACATCAACAGTAACATGTTTTTGTGCTTTCCCATCCCCAATCCCTCCGCACTGAATTCAAGTAACCAGATGCAGCTGGTTTTTCAATAATACTTCTCCCAAGAGGATGGCAGGAGAGGGTAAAAGAAAAAAGATACACAGGTTTGAAATTAACTACTTCCAAGACCGCCTCTAGGCAAATTTCAGAATCTAAAGGAAAAATGCTCTTGGAAATTACTCAAGGGATGGGAAATATACTGCTCAAGGCCAAAATCTGAAGCCAAAACAATGACATATTACACAAAGAAAGCCACTAAAGTATTGTGGCCCCGATATCCTTCAGAGATAGTGAGAGTACATATTTTATTAACTTCTAAACACAGTAAAAATTCTGCTATATTAAACATCAATCTACATGAGAGATCAGTTTACATAAAGTCTAGTTGTTAATACTTATTTTTTAAATTGAAAAAAAAAAAAAAAAAGCTCAAACCTTTTGACAACATTACTCCGAACAATAAAGCTACTTGCTGAAACTGAAAACTGCTTATAGCTGATGTCATGAAATCTAGGCTGATACTCAAGGCTGGCGCAACTGCTGTTCCTACTTATGAGAGGGCTGGTGAAGAAAGTCTGGATCTTTGGTGGTTAAGTTTGGATTTCCTAAGATCTGGGGGTTTGTAAAGGATCTTAGAGACTACCTAACACAATGACTCATTCTTTAGAGAAAATGCAGTCCAGAGATTCTAAGGTATTATCCAAGGACAGAGGCATATTGGGTGCACAGCCTGGGCTTAAAACTCAGGTTTGTCTCTTGATTTTTTTTTTTTTAATCTACTGATCTTTTGACTCAAAAGGATATTGAAACCTGGGTGAATTGAAAATTTATGAGCAAAGGAAAATATTACAGGGCAAATTCTTAAATCACTCCATTCTCCAGAGAATGCACATGACAATACATTATAACAAACACGAAAGATAAGTGAAGTACCACTAATGCTTCCATCATTATCTTTGTTACTCAAGTCTGAAGCCTGGCAGTAGCACTAACTGATATGCTACAGACACTGATCAATCAGGACAGAGGCTGGTGGAGACGGCAGCAGCTGCCATGTAGTATGTGACTGAAAATGAGTGCAGCCTGGGGGTTCTCTTGCCACTCAATTTTTCCTACACAGTTAGTAATCAGATCCTTATCATTCTTCTTGAACCCATGCCCCTTCCGATGCATTTCCAACTAAACTACATTTGTCCTTGACAGTGGCCTGCACAACCCCAACACCCAGCCTTTGCCCAGTCTCTCCTCTGCCAGGAAACTGTCCCCTCCCCCAACTGCTTTTCAAACCTATCCTTCTAGTTAAGGGTGAATGATCTACGTTCACATGATCACCTCAGGCAGAATGGATCTTTCAAGAGACTCTGGATATTTTATGCTACTGATCACAATCTGAATTAATCAGAGCTATCTGTGATCAGATTATTTAATCTTTCCTTACAGATTTTAAATGGAAACAAATGGAGTTTTTGTTTTCTTAATATATGCGTCTCCCACATGCCCAGCATTTCCTCCAATATACCATGTATGAAAAATAGCCAATATTTATAAAGGAATAACAATTCCTTTTTTTTAAAAATTAAGTCAAGATTTTAATTGTACTAATATTATAAACACTCATGCCTCAGGGCCCTTGTAATGTCTGTTCCTCTATCTTAAACACTCTTCTCCCAGATAATGGAGTGACTCACTACACCAACCTTCAAATTTTCTGCTTGAATGATACCTTTTCACTGAGGCCTATGTCCATCCTTTTAAAAATTTGCCATCCGTCTTCTCTTCCTCACTCACATTCCCAGTCCTCCTTACTCTGCTTTATTTTTTCCCATAGCATCTATTACCTTCTAACATATAAGTTTTTATATTTCTTGTTCACTAAGTATAACATGCATAAGGAGAGGAATGGGGAGGAGAGTTCACTGATGTATCTCAAGCACCTAGAACACTGGCTGGCACATGGTAGCTGCTCAACATACACTTGTTAAAAGAACTGAATGAAGAACTAAAGTGTTATTTTAAGTAATACATTAATTTACATAGACTAGCTCTTTATTAATACTTTTGAATATATGAAAACAATATATAATATCCTATACAAATTATGAGGTATGATTTTTTCAGTGACAGCTGCAGTAAAATAAGTATGACATTATTTTAAGTTTTCATATAGAGAAAACACTAAAAAATTATTAAATGATTTGCTCATCAATAGTAGGCTTGGAAGTAGGAACTAGATTTCTCAATTTGGGGGTTCTATGCTAACCACAAGAGGTCTGAATGAAAATATGTACAATTTCCAGACATTCAAATAATAAAAGAAAAAGGAAGAGAGCCTAATTGCTTAGCTATTACTTTTTGTAATCAATGCCAAAAATAGAACAGCACTTGGTTTTGACTCAAAGCTAATCGATTTTTTACTTCCTAGGTCAATAAGAAAACACAATAATGTGTAGATTTTTTTTTTAAATTGAGATATAGTTAACATATAACATTATATTAGTTACAGGTGTACAAAATAATGATTTGATATTTATATATATTGTGATATATTGCTTTATAAAGTAAACTATTTCTAGTATGGTCTCTATGTTAAAATGTTAAATTATCTTTTTTGGATTTAAATTCACACATTTTCAGCCTGAACATTGTTCAAACCAAAAAATATAGAGATAGCAAATAGTGAACAAAAAGAGAAAGCAAACATTACATATAAAACCCAGTTTACCAGCAAAAATTGGCACTCACAAGAAAGTTTTAAAAATTATGAGTTTTTAAAAGGTAAACTTGAGATGGCAAATAATTATTAAAAATACTTAATTTCATATAAAATTATTAACCTTATCAAAAAGTAAATTAAGGTTCACCTTTTCTTGAAGAGAATTTCTGCTATAAAAATAATTTAAAAAATAATAATTACTATTTATCGAGGCTTTTATATAAATGTAATCCTCACGACAATTCTATGAGGCACATATTATCATTCCAATCTACGGTGAGTAAACTGAGGCTTACGTGAAGTTAACCAACTTGTCTATCATTATCCAGCCGAAAGACAGCAGAGCTGAGTTCAGTTGCAGATATCTCTGGAAGCAGTTCATACCTCAACCACCAGATGTCTGACCCTAACATATATGAAGGTCAAGTGTGTTAACAATGATTTTCCCCACAAACTCTGAGTAAACTCTACCTGAAAAGGGAGGGGAAAGAAGAATAAAACAATCACTTCGCCCGTATCAGTGCTGATGGGAAACAAGGGCTCACACAAGGAAGACTAGAGTTTAAGCATGGACGTAAAAGGAGAAAACCCTTCTGGATGGAAACACAAAGGAAACTAGCTGTTTCTTATTCATTTGAAAAATATTACTGAGGTTCCAGTTTGTGCATGGCTCTCATGGGGTATGGGAAACAGCAATGCAGATAACATGTTTCCTGCCTTCAAGTTGCTCAGGCTAAGGGAGGTCAAGAAAGCAAGGAAATTAGCACTTACTAAATGTCTCTCATTTATTAGATGCTTCAGGAACTCTACGTGTTATCTTATTTAATATACAATCATATAAATAAAACATACATGTAAGCTAATAATTACACATAAATACTACAGTATAAATTTGAGCTAAGTGCTACAAAAACCATTAAGAGCATTTTAACTCTGCCTGGAGTAGGCAGGCTTCTCAGAAGAGTGGGTTTGGGGTTTACGCTAATTCTTCAAGGTAGGAGTTCCTCAGGGAAAGAAGCAGGAGATCAGCAAGGGGTAACATCTCTTTTTAGCAAGGGGACTCCATGTACATGGGCATGGATGTATGAACCAAACAAGTTCCATATTTGGGGAAAGAGAGTTCATAATAGATGAGGCTGACAAAGTGGGCAAGAATTAAGAAATCTGAATTTTACTGTTCCGGGAGTTGTTGAGAGTCTATAAACACAGAGGAGTGGCATAATTACACCAGAATATTGATATCTGATGGCAGATATCCAAAGAAGATACCTGCTGAAGGAAACTAGAGGCAGGAGACAGCAGGACCACTCTAGAGCTTACTGCACAGTCCAAGCAAAAGCAGCGAGAGACAGGAAGTTTTAAAGTGAGAACAGAACAGGCAAAAAGGGAGACTGGAGATAGTTCTGAGTTAAGTCAGAAGGCCAGAACACTGTTTGCTATGAGATTTGAGGGAAAATGTGGATTTACTATAATTCCTATTTCTGGCTATGGCTATTTGCGATGTCATTTACTGAAAGAAGGAGAAAGAGCATATGTTGGAGAAAAGAGAATAATTTCTATTCTGAATATGCTAAATCAGATGTCTTGGAGACGCCCAGGTAAGAATGCTAATTAGGAGCCAGGAGTCTGATTTGAGGCTCAGGAGGTCAGAATGGGTCACAGTTTTGAGAACTGTAGATGTAAGATAATTAAGCTGCAGGACTAGATCACCAAGGAAGAGTACGCAGCACGAGGCGGGACCTGGGGGTGCAGTGACATCTAAGGCTCTGCCAGAGAAGGAATAGCTAATAGGGAAATCTGGAGAGAACTCGGGGCTTACTAAATTTAAAATACCATATCAATTACCCAACCATCACACCATTCAACCCACTGGAGGCACCTTTCCAGCTCCTTTCTCTCCTATCCATGACAGACAAGCTCTGGGCAAGAGAGCCTGCCCTATTGTTTTTACTTCTCTCCAATCCAGGAAACCAGTTGGACCTGATTGTTGCTGCTGACTGAGAAGCTGTGCTATTCCATGCGCCAATACGGTTAGCAGTCTTTTTGCAATTGTGTAATTTCCTTCAGTGAGTTTAAGGTCTAACACTGATAGTTTTCTTCCCACACTAAATAAGTAATTATAAAATGTAACATTCACTGCTAATTTAGAGTTACTCCCCCACCTGAGGAATTGGAGATGAGAGGATTGTGGCTTGTGGAGCCTATAAATATTTCCCGCTTAGCCCTGGAGGAGCCCGGAGGAGTCGTAAACAAACAGGGAGGGATGCCCACTTTGGAAACAAAACCTCCTCTGGGTTACTGCCACCCCGAGTCAGTGTAGCATCCAAACTGCAGAAAAACAAAGAAACACAAACCCACAGCAAATCACAGCACTGCACCCCAGGGACCAGGGCAGACCTAATGCCACTCCCCTAACATAAGCAAAGCTGGAAAAAACCCTATTCCCAAGACTGTCTCAGATCAGAGTAGGCTTAGTAGCACCAGGTGATGGTGATTCAGTGACGTAGGAGCTTTATTAAAAGATAAGTGCTTTCTTCACACATTTTGGCTCTAGTGAGTTACCAAGCTTTAGAGCAAAAGGTCAGATAGCTCTTGGAGGGGGGGGTGTTTCATGGCTCTGCTGTTGTCAAGTACTCTGGAAGGAATGCCTTCAAAGGTGATTGACATGGAAATACCGTGTCAGTCTCTCTAGGCTTGAACCTTGCAATCTAAACGACACTGATGTGCAAACTATGGCCTGTTGTATAGTCTGTATAAAAGATTAACTCAAAATGAAAATTAGAAAAATATTTATGCAGCAAATACTATTCTTATATATCTAGATGGAAGTGGTTAATAAAGATTTGTAATATAAGACAGATTCCTAGTGTTAAAAAAATGTGTAGGACCATAGATAGCTCTCTGGACACTGGCCTATAATATCCAGATTCCCAAATGAGTGGAAAGTGATACCGCCCTTGATGGCTGGTAACCTTCCCTCTTCCATACTCTTAGTCCACTAGAGTAAGGGTATCTCTTGTGATCAGAACTTTGTTACATCTTCTCCAGTGATCCATTCAGAGCATCTTTAGTAATCTGTACACTTCTGAGCCCAACCTTCTCCTGAGAGTAATGAAAATTAAAATAGTAACAACTTGGATATGAAATTATTATATGAAAAATGGTACCTGACAGTCCATGTTTTGTAAATCACTGGTAAATTACTGTGAAAAGGCAGCAAAGATTGAAAATGGGACTAGAAATAAGTTGAATCTCCCTCAGGAGTGCCACTATGAAGCTACCTCCTCCCCTTGGAACTGGCCTACTAAATCCACATGACACAGATTTTAACCAACGCTTCCTGGGTACCATCAGTGGAAGGTGCAGCTGTTGCTAATGATAATAATGTTGATAGGATCTAATATTTATGGAGCACTTGACATGTACAGACACCTGTTCTAAGAGCTTGACATGTATTATGTCAGATCATCTTCACAACAACTCTATAAAATGAATTATTATACTCATTTAACAGATAAGAAAACTGAGGCACGCATCAAGAGTAAAGCAACTTGCCCAAGGTGACACACCTTGTGGAGTGAGAGCTGTGATCTGACTCGGTCAGTCTGATTCCAAAGCCTGTGCTCTTAATCTCTCTATCCTGTCAACGTGATAGACTATATTACTTAACTCACTGATCCATTTGGTAAATATTTAGAGAGCACTTAGAATTCATGGGCACTGTGCTGAGAGGTACAGGCTTGTACCAAAGAGTCAGGCAGACACAGTTACTGTCCTGTGAAGCTTATGTTGAATATACGCATTAATCATGTAATCACACAAGTAAGTATAAAATGGCAACTGACAACTGCTACAGAGGGCACTCGGTGTGTGAACACATGAATTGTTAGATCAGGGAAGACTTCCCCAAGGAAATGAAAATCAAACAGATCTGAAGGATGAAAGCTTAAGCAGCCAAAGAGAGGAAAGCAGCACATTTAAGGCAGAGCCTCTGTGGCAGGAGGAACATGGTGAGTATAAGAGACTGAAAGTGGGCACTAGGGCTGAAACGCTGAGAGGAAGGGGTTTGCACAAAAGGAGGCTGCAGAGGGCAGAGGCAGAAGCGGCAGGGTCACACAGGCCACGTGAAGAATTTCAGCCTGTGTCCCTAAGAGCAGGGAAAGCCACTGGAGAGGTTTGGCAGGAGATATATGATAAAATGTGTTTTGAATCCTTCCGGCTTCAGTATAGAAAATATAGTGGAGGAAGCAGAATAGATATGAGATGACCAGTGATGGAGGTTAACTGAAGGTCCAAGGAGAAGATTAAGCAGGGTAATGTTGATGGTGGGAGGGGTGGTGGTGATGGTGATGACGATGACAACAACGAAGAGGGGTAGAAGGTGAGAGGCATTTAGAAGGTAAAAATCAATCAAGCGATAGACTGGAGAGAGTCAAGCAAGGAAAAAGGGAGGTGACTCCAAAGGGCCCTGGCCCTTGCAACAGGGTGAACAGTGGTTACAGTCCCTAAGGCAGGGAAACTGAGAAAGACCAGGTGTGTAGTCTGATTTTGGACCTGCTGAATTTGAGGTTCCTTTGAGACAGTCAACAGGAAATACTAAGAAGAAAGTTGGAACCTCAGAGAAAAGGACTGGATAGAGATAAAAAGTTGAATTACTGTCATATGGTTAGTAAATGAAGCCATGACATAGGTGAGACTGTCCAGAGAGAGGTAGTGAGGGCCTAGGAGCAAACGCTGAAAACTCCAACACTGAATCAAAGTGGGTTAGGCGACATCCTATGATGCAAACAGAGACAAAACCACCAGAGAGAAGGAGGAAAACTGAGAGTATTGTGTTGCTGGATGCATATAAAAAGAATGTTTCAGGAATAAACAGCAGAGCTAAATGCTTGCAGGAAGGTCAAACACGATGAGGATTGCAAAAGGTCAGATCCACATGGAAGTCTTCTATAACCACAGCCAGAGCTGTTTGGGCAGATCAATGGGACTGGAAGCCGTACTGCAGTGGTCGGAGTAGACAGGGGGCAGTGAGAAAGTATAAACAGTGACTACAGACAGCTCTTGAAAAGTCTGATCATAGGAGAGTAGTTAGAACATTAGGTGTGTAGGGAAGAGAGTTGTGAAGTTTAGTCTTTGTTTTTAATAAAAAAGGAACTTGAGTGTGTTTAAAAGCCAGTGGGAAAAATCCAGGGGGAAGGGAGAGATTATTAAGGTACAGACAAAGGGAAAGTAACTTGAAATGTAAAACACTCATCAATTCCTAGCCATTGCCTTTTAGCAGCATCAATATGTTGCTTGATGTTGCCAAGATAAGAAGAAGACCACCTTCTGAGATAGTAGTACAATGTCCCTATAAGGCCATCCTTTGTGGCAGATGAGCACTGTATAAATGATTTCAATCCAACCTATACTCTACCGATTTCCTCAAAGCCCTATTAAAGTACAGGACAATCTGCATGCTCGTACAGATATTCATGGTACAGAATTAGTCTGAAAGTGAGATCAAGAGGACCTTCAAAATTTCTAAACTGCAATGGAGGTGCCATGAAATGACCTTGGACCACAGAATGCTCTTGGCATCTGAATTCACTACTACTTGACCAAGTTTTTAGATAACATGCTGGTACTGAGCAATAGATGGCAAGATTACATGTACGGCGACTTAAATGAAGGAGATGGGCTTGTCCTTGAGAGGTTCTAAGGTCTGTGATTCACACAAATATTAAAGGCACAATAATTCCCACAGCAGTATTTTCTGTGACAAAACCACTTTCAGTGAATTATGCTATATGAATAAATAGTAAGCAATTGGCATGTTGGAACCCTAGGACTCTTGCTAAGCAGAAAAGGCTACACACACACACACACACACACACACACACACACACACATTTATATTTAAGTCCATTGCAATTTATAAGCACGAGCTCAGAAGAGAATAACTACGTAAGTCTAAAGAGAACTCACATTAGAAAGTCCAGTGCCATAAAATGATGAAATGACTCATGAATGGTGGTCTTCCATAGCAGACACCATGCAATAATGAATCTTACGCTGGTATAAATAACAGTGAAGTTATGTAAGAGTTTAAAAGTAGGAAGCCCTGTAGATTCCAGGTCCACATTTCTCTAAACACAGGACCTCCTAGAACTTTCTGAAAATCTGCCCTCCATTGACCTCATGATTAGGATACTATTCATGTATGATATCACAGGAGAAATCTTGCAAAGCAGGGAGATTTCAGAAGCAACATCAATTCTTCCATAAGAACAAACTTAGAATGCACCATGATGACTGACAAGTCAGCTGTAGCACTGCTGGCTTTGAGCCAATCGAGGGGAAGGTTTTCAAAATACTGTCTCTCCAGCAGAAGTGGCCTGACTGTACACTCAACTTGGGTTCAGCTGAAGTGCTTTATTCATAGGTTATTTGTCATCACTGTAGAATGCGACCTCAACATTTTCAGTCAGTCCCTGTAGGCTCATTATAACCCACAGTAATAAACAACTCATCCAAAACACCTTGTTACGTTAAATGTTCATTTTTTTAAATCCTTTTAGCAACGGCTTGATACATGGAATAACATAAGCTTCCAATGCATCAGTGAGTATCTTAGGGCAATTCCTTGCAACTGGACTGTTCTAGTTGTGTGAAGAAATCGGCCTGGTATAATATGAAAATCTGTTCAAGAGTCAGGAAAATCTGAGTTGCCACCACTATCTTGACATGTGGTCAACTGGATACATCACTTAATTGAGAGGAGGGTGGCATTAGATGTAGAAGAATTAAGGTCCTTTTCAATTCTAATCTTTTCTTATTTCCAAGGGGATTTTGAATCATCCTCTTTAAATATCTTTGGCTATTACTTCCTGAAGGCATCATATTGCACATTTACAAAATTGTTTCCTAATCAAATGTTAGAACACTGTTAGGAAAATACTGTAGATACAATATTACCAGATACACTAAGATGAATAGTATCCTCCCAAAATTCATATAAACCTAGAACCTCCGAATGTGACCTTACTGGAACTGTCTTTGTAGATGTAATTAGTTAAAATGAGATTATAACTGGATTATGGTGAGCCCTTAATCCAATGACGGGTATCTGAAAGGGGATGTGATCATGGAGGCAGGGAAGGAGAAGCATTTGAGATCTTGCGTCTAGGCACTGTCATCAAATAAACTCTAATTAAAAAAAAAAAAAAAAGATGGAGGCACAGAATCTGACCTATCTACAATCCATGGAACACCAAGGATTTCCAGCAACCTCCAGAAGCTAGAAAAAGGCAAAGAAGGATTCTGTCCTAGAACCTCTAGAAGGAGCATGACCCTGTTGATACCTTGATTTTGAACTTATAGCCCCCAGAATGGAGAGAGCAAATTCTGTTTAAACCGCCCAGTTTGTAGTTCTTTGTTACAGCAGCCCTAGGAAAGTAACATAGCAGGTACTGATGCTGCAACTGGGAATGACTCATTTTGCTCTCATGGCAAAATACAAGGACTGTTAACAAATACTACAATGCCCTGGACCTTCTGAATCGCATAAAACACTTCAAGTTCAAGATCTGGTTCCAGGTGATTTCCTTCTAGTGGATGCTGAATATATTTTTGTGAAAATTAATAAACAGAAACCTCATTTAAAATGAAGTCAGGAGGTTAGAAGAGTGAACTCTCATGCATGCTACTTGTCACTCAATGCATACTACTGACCCAACAGGAAGAGGCATACTTTGCATCTCTGCCAGGAAGTGTTACTATTTTACTACCTCAGCAGGAGGAAGAAACAATTCCTCCTTGCCCAGGAGCAGCTCAGCCATGCCAGACCGCCATAACTCAGCTGATACTTCTAACTTTTGGTGTCCTCCAATGGACTCTGTTTACTACAGACCCTCCCCAGTTCAGAACAAAATATTCCTCTCCTTAGTTTCTTTACACTTGTGCTTGGTTTGCCATTAGACCGCATGTCCTGAATTGCAATTCTTTGTTGTTCACGAACAAATCCATTTTGCTGGAAAAATTAAATCTGGTTATTTGTTCAAGGTAAACATTTTAAAAGAGGTAATTTCTCCTTTTATTTGAAAAAGCAACATCTTTTCTTACAGAAACTGCATTCCTCTCCCTTGAAACTATGGGCCTTCGGGAAGGGAGAAACTTTAAGCTTCCCTGTTACAAGAACTCTGCCTGAATGATTACTGTGATCTGTGATACAGATTCCCAATCTATGAGATTTTGCCAGGACATACACCATTGTGAATTCCATCACGTGAAGCAATTTTACCATCTGGTAAAACTGATAAACACACAGTAATGCTCTTGTAGAGTTGTTAATTTAATTGTAAAATATGAATCTCCAAATAATAATAAATGATATAAAGAGGCATATTCCTCCTCCCATAATCTCAAAAGTTCATCAGATTTCAAGTCTTAGCTGAAAAAGAGGAAATGAAAGACTTATTAACAGCATATTTTAGGGTTCCACAAACTCTCAGGAGCACATTATATTTCCACTTAAGTTTCCTGGTTGCTTGCTGAGTGTTATCTGTTTATGAATTTTGGGAAGCAGAGTCGAACATCAAATTCTTAAATGACAGCCCAAACATGTCATTTAAACACAGGATTCACTCATAGTTTGTCAACTACTGAGAGCAATTTACTCTGCCAGCTAAGTGCCCAACCCAAATGCTTTCTCTCCTTTAGTCAACAGACATTTTAAAAAGCAACGACAGTGGTTCACGAATTCTGTTAGGATACAACACTGAAGGAGACGTGGTCTCTGCTGGCAGTTAACAACTGAGTGAAGAAGACCCATTAACAAATGAGGCAACATTCCAAGGGGTAGTCTAGAAGCACAGAGATATAATCATCTGTTGGGGGAAGAGGCAGCAGACAGGAACTGGAAAGCCTTTAGCAGGAATTCTTCACAGGCTCACAAGTAGCTCCAGGATAGCAGTGTGGGGTTAGAAGAAAGCCCACGCTTCAAGGCACACAGGGTTCGTAGCTCTGCTGAGTGCTGTTTCCTGGATGAGTAAGTTGGAGAAGGCACGTGCACTCTCAAGGACTTAGTCTCCTTATCTGGGAAGTGTAAGTACTAACGCCTACATCATAGATTATTGTGAAGCTGGATGAAGTGATGCATGTAAAGCAGAGTGCCTGGTACACAGTAGATGCCCAACAAATGTTTAGTTCTCTACTTTTTATCCCCTTGGGTAACCTATGTGAACTAACAGTAACATATACATACATACATACATACACATATACATATATATGTATATGTGTGTGTGCGTGTGGCGCGCGCGCTTGTGTATATTTATATTTACCACAAAACTACCAAACAACAACAAATCCATACATGGTCAGTATCATTTATTTTTATACAATAACTACTATCCTGAATGTTAACCATTACATAGATCAATATTTTACTCTCATCCCAATCAAACTTCTTATAACACAAAAAGAAAATTTATCTTCAGAGAGCAGAGATTTTATCATTTTGAGGCCTTGTTCAAAATTTTTTCAATGACTATGCATTTATCTTGGCAAAATTTTAATAAAATTTTTAGCTAATAGCTTTGATGAAAATATATATTTATAAAGATGATTATACATATATCTCTATGACTATCCTACAGCCATTATTTAGTAGGTTGGTAAAAATTAGTTTAATGGAAATTCTTTAATTTCTGTGTGATGACATTTCCTCACTAGTCAATTATTCCCTCTGAATTTTTTAGAAAGGCTTCCCAAGTAGTAATGGGGGGAGATTTTTCCTGTTGGGATCTAGTTTCTTTACATACTACTAGCTACTCATCCTGAGTAAAGCTTTTCACAATCAAACTCCAACTACTTTTTTATACATTACACTCCATTAATCCTCTCCCACACTACTGATTGCTTGCCAAACGACTCCTTCCAAACATTCTTGCCCTTTCTTACCTCCACGTTTTTTTTTTTTCCCTATGCCATTCATTCTGCTTTAAATACCTTGCCTTCCTATCTTTAGCTAATCAAATCCTAGCCATCTTCTACATCCAGCTCACACCCAAGCTCCACGGAGCCGACCCAGTCCAGATCACTCTCTCATACTCTTTTCTGACCTCATTGCCTTGCCAACATCATGCTCATTGGTATAGTACTACTTTTGCTGTTATTGTTGATTGGCTAGAATATGAAAGCATTACGACAGAAAATTTCAAAGTCTTATGTCAGCATAAATAGCAGTTAGCACAATCTGATTGGCTTCTTTCAACATTAAAACAGAAGGTATTTCTGAAAACTCAAGATGAATCAAACTACTGGCATAACTTCCTCTCCTATCGAGAATAATTCCATTGTGAAAAACATTATGAACAGCAATAGAATTATACAAATAAACTATCTCAGAATTTAAGAAGGTACTTATAAGCAGCTATATAAATAATAATAATGTCTGTACTTTAGTCAACAACTTATTTAACAAATTATTCACCGAGTCCCTAATTTGTACAAAGAACAATTTGTACTAAGACCCACTGGGAAAGGAGATGAGTAAAAGCCTGACCAAGTCCTCAACACTCAATACTTTAATAGAGGAGACAGACTTAAAAACTTTTTATAAAACAAGTTAAATAAGCAATACAATACAGCTAATCTACTGAGCACTGTGTGTGATTAATTTCAATTGGTAGGGCTCAGGAGTCACTAGTCCAGAAAAAAAAAAAGGGGTGTGAGTGTGGGTGTGGGTGGGGGTGGGGGAGATAGCATTTAAATAACGCCTTGAGAGATGACTGAGATTTTGTAGACTGAGATGGCAGAAGGGAATCTGGGCTACAGGATCAGAAAAAGCACATTATAGAAACTAAAACATACGCTCACTCTCCTTCAGTGTTCTCTTAGGAGGTAATCTAACTTGCTACTTCACGAGAAAAATAAAAGGCCATTCCTCTCCTACATCTAAAACTGTCTCTGTCTTTCTCTCCTGTCTCAAAATTCTCTTCATTCTTTTCAAAGCTAATTCTCCAAATTGTTCCAGACTTTGTTCTTGCTACTATATATCTTGTTCTGGTGCTCACATCTCTTTTTCCTTTTGTGGCAAATTTTTGAAAGAATTGGTCTGTATTTGTTTTCTACTTCCTAATTCACTAGTTATATAAAGTTAACTGCTTCTTAGTCTTTTTCATTTAGTAAAATAAAATAAATAAGGATTTCCTTTCTGGTTCCTTTTCTTTGTTTTAAAATAAGTTAACCCATATTTCTTTTTAAATTTTTTGCTATATAGGAAGAGAATGAACAGTCTTTAATAGAAATTCTCATATCTAGAAAGTAAACTATAACAGCTGAACTCTGTTATAAGTATTTTCAGTATAAAATCTGTTACTGTAGTGATCAATGAGAATTCTGAACCTTAAACATATTGTTCTCTAAATGTACCTCTCCCTAACTCAGAGCTCTTTACAGTTCTTCAGATAAGAATGGGTAGGATGTACAAGTCATCATCTTAGGTAACATAAAAGAGGCACTTTTAAGGAAATTGCTACATATAAGCTGGACCCTTAATGTCTTTTAGGAGACCTGGGTAAGGTAAGGTTTGGCTTCCTGACACTGTTGCTGACATGGCAAGAGAAACATCTCAGTCCAATCTATGATTCATATTCAGTTCTCTGGCAGTTTCTTTTTACTAGAGAAATAATGGCTAAGATAGTCACTCCTCTTACATACAATACATAGTCAGACCTCCATAACTTACTTTGTTCACCTGTCTTGCCTTCAAAGCCAAATTCATTAGCACCCATTAACCATCTACATTGATTTCAAAAATACAAAGAATCACCCATAGGTTATATACACTTAAGTCTTTTCATGGACGGTGAGTGTTATACATATTATTCCATGAACTATTGGGCAACATACAGATCTCAGCTCATCTATTCATATTTGCTTTGTAACCAACACTTCAGTCCACTAAACAATCCTATTATCTCCCTTTATTTTTCAAAAATAAATTTATCTTCCATACACCCCACTTTTTAAAAATGGTTCTCCTTAAAGTAGATAAAGATCTGTATCATAAACTTCTCTCTTGGCCTTAAGAACAGAGTTTACAGAGCTACAAAACGCACTGGATATTATGGAAATTCCATAAATATGTCAATAGCTGATTTATATTTAACATATTAAGGTCACCAAATAAATGTTTTGACTAAGATCAAACAGAAAATTTCGCGGTCCACCTTTTCAGATTCCTTGTAGGGGTCAGGTCAAGACCACAAATGGAGACCTACATTCCATGTCTAAATATTCAAAAGTTATAAATCAAGTTAAACTATTAAACAAAATATGGTCTCTTCCTCCAGTCTTGACAAGTATACCTTCAACCACCTGGAGGTAAAGGTACAAATTTAGATTTTTTTAGACTCCTCGAAGTTCTACACTCCCATGTGGTGACATGAAAGAGCCAGCCCACACGCTTTTCTTCACAATCCCCAGCTCAGTCAACACCTTGAGGGGCCTTGCACACATATGTGGACATCCTACCCATTTCAAACCACTGCTCCTTAGCCGCTCTTCAGGCTAAGGCTACTTACTGGTTTTATCGGGACCCAGAGTATGGGGGTGGGCGGAGCTTAGGGTTAAGTTGAGCACCCCTCTTAGCGCTTCAGAGCCCTCATCTGAGGGGAAGTGTTTGGGCCAGAGCTAGACTAATTCGCAGGTCTAAAAGTAGGCCTCTCCTGCCCAGAACTAAAGGGAATACAAACTGGGTAGTTTAGCAAAAGGGAGAATTTACCAGATCAGTTTGTTACTAGTTAATTTACTAGTTGAAAATAAATATGTAAAAAGATTAAGTAGTAAAATATGAGATTCCAATCTCTAATAACTTCAGTTCCCTCAAGATCTATAATTGAAAAGGTCTAATATTTATCTGGATCTACTCTACAGACTAAACCTAGATCCTATCCTTTCTTTACAAATTTATACTAATTTACAGAATTCTACTCACATGCTAGAAGGAGTTAAGAGGGCAGAGAAGAAGGAGCAAAAGAAAGAGAAGAAGGAAAACAATGAGTATCAAAGACAAAATCAGACATGCAGGTCCAAAAGGAGACATTTCCCTTGTGTTTTCTCACCCGTGCAGAGAAGCTATATATCACGCTATATTATAAACCATCTGATCAAAGCCGCAAGTATCATAGCTCGTTCTTACTAATGCACAGATTTGCAGTTCATTAGTTGGCCTCATAATGCCCCTATTCTAGGCACCATGTACACTGTAGTCAAGCTGAATCTCATCAGCATTTGAGACTCTCCCTACACCTCACCATAATTTGCTGCACTGTAATTTCCACTTAGCAAGAAAATTAATTTGCAAATAATTCTCATCACAATACATATATATATATATATATATATATATATATATATATATATATTCCACAGGAAGGGAAGTATTTCAACTGGAAATCTTATTTATGTGTACTTACTGAGATTGTACCATTGTCTAGACCTATGGACAGTCTTCTTGTTTCCGGGTTAAAAGACATGCATGAACATGGAGCTGAAAGAAATGAACATGTTGATGAAATTAACAAAATGATGATTCTCACGATTCAGGAGCGACTAGCTAAAAGTGGTGTGGCTATTTCTTCACCGTTATTTCCTGAAAAACAGTTCATTTAACTCCCCATCTCAAAAATTAAAATAGTAATTTTACGACTAACCCCTAGTTTTTTCAGTTTTCCTTTTAATGAATGTAATAAATAAGATATTCTCAAACTAGACAAGTTCCCAAGGCGTTTGGTCTCAGCTATTCTGTCAGTATCAAGTCTAAATTTGCCTGACTAGATTAACAGTTTGTGCTGTGTAATCCTTTTGTCACCGATCTCCCTTCCACTCAAACCCTATCTTTAATAGAATAAACGTATCTTTTCTGAACTAGGGAAACAAAAGATCTTATTACACCCCCTCCATACACACCTCTAGTACAGAAATCTATTTTTCGATTCAGAATTGATTTGGGGCATGAAGATGAACAGAAGTCTTTTATTCTCAGCATTCAAGGGATATGCTGGGGGCTGCTAATTGGAAAAGGCAGGATTTGTCTCGATGTAAAAGAGAACTCATTGGCCAACCAGGCTCTACAGGAAAGAAATCAAGTGAGTCAGTTCACCCAGTCCTGGACAGGGCCTTCCTGTTCTGCAAGACCGATCTGTGCCTAAGTAAATTAAGCACACTTGGAAGCCTCCTGTGGCCAAGAGCTTGCTAGTAAGAATGGAGACCTACTGACAATTTATCCTATACCGAAATAGTTGTTCTAAAAAGTCCAGCACAATTTTTAAAAATGTCCTCCTTTCGTCACAGTAGCCCTATAAAATCGCAAACTACTCATCATCATAATCAGCATCAGATATTTTTATTCCTACTTTTCACAGTTATCATTAGATGTCTTATCCAAGGTCACATAAGCAGAAAGTTGGAAAAGGTTCAGACATATAATTCAAATACACGGTGTCCTACTTTCAAACATCCAACGGATTATCTTTAAACTATGAAAGAACCTCAAGTTCCACAACACAGCCACTTCATAAACACGTCTTAGTAATACTATTTTTTTCATTCTCTATAAAAGGGCCCTGAATAACAACAAAAAAGATCTTCTAAACTATATAAAGTTTTTACTTTTTTCTAATTTTCAATCATGATATATTTAGAAAACGGAAACAGAAAAAATAATTTTCTCCTAAAACATCTATCAGTGCAGAATATCTTCTTTTAGTTCAGCCACAAAATTAAAACTAGATTCCCAGAAAAACACTGCTGGAAAAACGCAAGCACAAAATTGATATATTAATGTACTACCCTACGCGAAAGCCAGTCTTACGGGCCCTTGCTCTATAAAACTATGTATGCGCAAAATAATTCTATACAACAGATGCTAATAAACGATACCAGCCAGGTCTCATAATATGTGTATAAATTAAAAATCTAATGATTCCATGGAAAATTATGTTAGCTGAAAAAAACCACATAAAAATACATTGTGATTAGAGCTACATTAAAGTACACACACACACATAAAAATATGCATGGAAAAACAAAATGTAGTTATGTTCAAATGACAAGATTATTCCTATAACATTGTCTTTATTATTTTGCTATTCCTGTTAAAATTTTTAAATATCTAATGATTTTATTAAGATATAAGCATGACCATATAAAGCAAAACTTGACTGCAGCACAAAAGACTACAGGCTAGTCAAGAACAACCTTATTGCTAGCAGCCTGCCTGACCATGTATTTCCTCCAAAGTACATATCTAGTTCCATAACAGTTAGAAAACCCCGCTGATCTCACTGACCTTTATGTGATTTAAAAGACTTTTATAATACTGCACAGGCTACCCTTAAATCTACATCACAATTTCTTTATTCATCATTCTCCCCCATTTACTAAATGTGTTATTTTCTCAAATGAAAATTATACAACGCTGACGATGTTCCAGTACGTGGTACAATAACGTACACAGCATAGAGCTGTTATTAAGGAATTCAGATGTTACACCAACTCTAAGTTCTTATATAAGAACTATAAGACTTGGCCCAATGCTACCTCCTTAGTTCAAATCGCTTTATATTGATAGTAAGAAACGCCACCAGAATTCAAAAGAAAAAGACCTTTCCTGTAAAGGAACATAAACAAAAAAATTAACAGAATTCTGTTGTTCTAGAGCCCATATGCTTGAACACAAGATTGTTACAGACAGAGGAATGCTAGAGCTAGAAGCAATACCTCCCAGGGCCCCCAAAGGCACAAATACCCCTTGAAAGAGGCATTATTGGTAAGCACCAAGCAAGCCTACATGCGTGCATGTGTGCGTGTGGACAGAAAGACTTTTGGTTTGTGAGCCTTAACTGTGACACTCCCGCAGAAGTAGGCCCTGGGTTGTTACTCATAGCCCCTGAGGGCCAACGAGGCAGGGAATGAATTGAAAAGAATATCTATGTCCCTATTTGTTACTATTGTAAATGTCTTTCCTTTTGGGGTCAGGGGAGTAGACAGACTGACACAGAGATCTTCTAAATTCAACTCACCAGAAATTAACAAAAAGCAACCCCTGACAATCTGGTGAAGGCCAGAGAGGGAGGAGGGTTGCAGGAGAAAGGGTGAAGGGTTAAAGAGTACAAATTAGTAGTTGAGAGATGGTCACAGGGATGCGGAGCGCAGCACAGGGAATGTATTCGGCAGTAATGTAATGGCTAGGCGTAGAGCCAGAGGAGAGACAGAGTAATTGGGGAGATCGTTTCATAAACTATATAAATGTCTAATCAACATACTAAATACTCGAGACTAATAATAAAATAAGTAAAATAATAATAATAAAATAATAATAATAACAGCAACCTCTGAAAGACTAGCGCTATGGCCCATACAAAATGGCTCCTACCCATCCATGCAAGAAAATGTCAAAGGGGCAAAACTGTCCAGGTAAGAATAAGACATAGGAGAGCAATGTTAATTATGGCCAATGGTAAAGGGAATCCTTCAGCAGGAAGAACAAGGGAGGAAATATAAAAAATACGATTTAAGCACAATATTTGCAGCTATGGTGCAAAATGTGGTATTTCACAAATAAGATTTCAGCTTTAAATTCTATAAAACAAATGATTCGTAAGACAATAAAAAAAATAATGGTCTCTTTGATGGCTGGAAAGTTCAGGTTAGAGATGAACTGCCTGAGAGACTATTCTGTTTTCCTACCTTAAAAATGTATTCTCCAGAGTATGAGCAAAGAGGCTGACCAGAACTATAAAATTATAATACAGCTCACACTCTTTGAGTATCAAAACTGTATCCCTGAACTCAAGATGAAATATATATGATACAAACCTGGAAGCATATTTATTCTCCCCCACCTTAAACTGTTCCCCATGAGAAAGGAAAACCACCTGAATAAACCACCCATTTCCCAAGGCCTCTTATAGATATCACGTGTCAAAATTTATGACAAACTGTAACCTGGATGGGAATTGAGAGGCCAGTGGGAGGAGCTCTCATACCCTGTGTGGGGAAGAAAGCCATACACCACAGGAAAAATCTGTTTATAACAGAGCTCTATGGTTCTAATAGCACCTCCCCTTAACTTCCTCTTCCCCTCTGTAAAAAAGGAGCTTCCTGCTTCTTTTTGCAGTATGTGTGTGTGGGTCACTATGGCTGTATGTAATGGAATGCAATTCTTGCTTTCTCCTGAATAAATCCTTTTTGATGATGGACTACCTGGCTGACTTTTGTTTACAGTAGACACATACATACTCCATGTAGTTTGCTGCTGCTCCTATACACACCCAATAACAAACTCAGGGCCTCGCCATGAGTCTTGTTGATATTATATTTCTATCTCCTCCCTAATGTTTTCATTGAAATCTAGGAAAAAACTGTTCACGATTTCATGATAAAAGAGTACAAGAACTCATCTTCCACACTATCTGATTAAGATTTGCCATCTCCCTTCTCATGTCTCGGACTGACAACAAAGGAAGTGTATTTGGAAAAATTTCAGGAAGCAAGATAATAAAAGGTAAAAATAAGATAGAAAATAAATTTGGGCAGGCTTATAGGTAATGGGAAATAATATTCTCCTTAGATCTTGATGGCCTGTCAAAATTTTATCTTTAAAAGTAAATACTTTCATAATACTGAGTGTTTTATTTTTTAAATGAAATCTTTGTAGTTTCAGGCAGATATGCAGCTTAAAAGTTAGAAAAAAAATAAGGAGATACTCCAGCCTGGGTGATATATTAATGACCAGGTAATTTGAAGGGTGGAAAGCTCAAGTGGTATAAATCTAGACAAAAGGAATTCAAGAGATCAACATCAACTTTAACAGCCAATAATTAAGTGGATTAGAGAGCAACTGGCCATCTGTACTTCTAATACTTTTATTCCATACATGGTCTTAAAAAAAATACTGCTCTTGCTTTAAAAAAAATGTAGTTGAGAGGCGGCATTCTCGAAATACTTCTATTTGGGGGAAGTTTCCTAATTTCTATTATTTATACCTGTAATTCTTTCATTTTATGACTAATTTATTTTCTGTGCTTTGCTGAGGTGAACTTTGCTCAAATAAACACAAGTTTCACTGCAGGGTAGGCTCTAGACTTCAATCACACTGACCGCTTTACAATGCTAAAGGCATTATTTAGCAGGAGAAACTAACTAACCTTCAGGGGATGTGCGGGTGGGAACTTTAAAACTAAATAAACAACAGTACTTCCGTGAATAAATCTTCAGTTGTGAAAGCATCCTGGAGTAGGTAAATGGCAGGATCCTACACAAGAGGGCTTTGAACACAGAGCCTTCAAGGAGCATCCTATTACCATAAGCAAAGATTTAATTTACTGACATCATTTCATTCTGCCCGTTTGTCACTAGATAATATCTATTACGTTTAAAATATTTAACTCATGTTTTATTAAGAACACTTGTATTTAGGACTTCAATTGTCTAGCATTAAAAGAATTTTTCATTTAAATCAAATATTTTATGCACTCAACTAAAATTAACCATTTGTTTTCTTTTCATTTAGTCTTAGTGACATCAGCAAAATTAAATTAGCAGTAGTCACTTTTCTCCCTGACAAGTTTTAATTTCAGTAAAGTGATCTGACTACAGTAAATTTTAAATTACTGTTAGATGAAAATCGAACAAGAATATGTTAAATAAGTGCTATAGTTATTCATATTAATATCTGTTATCTTAAGTTTGAATAATCTATGTTTTCCTTTATTTCCATTAAACATCTAAAGCTTCTTGGACACCTCTTTTTTCTTAATAAACACAAAATTAAAAGGTCAGATTATGTTACTATTTCTGAAAATGTAAACAATTTATTGTTTTTACACACGGTTCTATAATATAACTTATACTAAAAAGAAACCAACAAAAGAACAATATACTGCACAACTAGGAACTCAAAAGTTATTTGAAATAAGATATATATTAAACAAGAAATTCCCTCAATAGAATTAAAGGTATTGTCTAAAAGTCACCAAAACAAATATTATCTTGTAAAAAAAAGAACTTCCAAGTCTATTATTTTAAATATCTTTCTATCACTAATCTATCCACATGAATTTTTCCCAAAACCCCAATAAATTCAGCAAAGAGGTTGGATAGCACACGAACCACCTTCAAGTCCTAAAGCACTGAAAGTTCTCTTCTGATCTCACCGACAGGAAAATTAGTATTTGCAGTTTACATGCAGAATAACTCATTTCCATCCCAGATAAAAAACATATGAACATATTAACTACTTTACTATTATAAATACTCAATTTCAAGTTATCTGTTGCTCCAGGACTACAGTCCCATCTAAGAGGGGAAGGAAACCAATCCAGCCACACCCTCATAACAGCGACTCCTTCCTAATCCCTCTGGTTTAAGATCAGCTAGCTATACAGTATCCACTGCTAAACACCAAGAACCTGAAAGAACTTTACAAATACTTACTTGACATATCTAATAACCTAAATTATTTTGCAAATTTGAGAATGAAGAAAATAGACAGTTTATCTGTTAGGCTTCAGAACAGAGAAAATGTAAAGGACTTGACCAAAGTTGACTTAGAAAATTAGTAGCAAAAATGAAAATCAAATAGTTTCCCACCCAGGCACAGGTTCTAACCTACGAGGTATTTTGAACGTATTTTTATGCACGGGGGATACTTCTGAGACCCCCGGATCCCCAGTGGATGCCTGAAACCTCAGAGAGTTAGTACTGAACTCTGTATATTCTATGTTTTTCCTATACATACGTACCTTTTCACTTAAAGGAAGCACTTTATGGCTTCTCTTTGGCATGTCTGAAATGCCAACATCACTACTCTGCCCTTTGGGTTCATTATTAAATAAAATAAGGGTGACTTCAAAACCAGTACTGAGATACCATGACAGCTGATCTGATCAGCCAGATAGCTAGTAAGTGAATGGCAGGCGAGAAGCATATGCAGCATGGAGACTCAGGATGAAGTAATGACTCACGACCCAGGCAGGATGTGGCGGGACAGTGAGAGATACTCAGGACGATGTGCAATTTAAAATTTATGAACTGTTTATTTCTGGAATTTTCCACTTGATATTTTCAGACTATGTTTGACCAAGTTGATTGAAACTACAGAAAGTGAAACCACGGATCGGGGGGACTACTGTACTCCAATCTTGATGCATGTTTTGGGGTAGATTTAATGTAAACAGCAAGACTATGTTCAAACTAAATCTCTCTAGTCATCCCAAGATCATTTATTTAATGCATTCCCTACCTCATTTCACAAAGAATTTAAAATGGCTTAAAAAGCAGATAAAACAAAACCAAATGATACAAATAAGCAAAAAGTCATGACTAAGGAATGGAAAGAAGATTAGAATAAAGATCTGCCCGGAAACAACAGGTTCCATGTTTCATACACCCCTAAGAACCATGTACCAAAGGTCCTTAGGGATGTTTCCCCAAACATCCTTGATACAGAAAATTAGATTTGTACAGCCACTGGAGTAAATGGGAAAAACTGTGAGGGCCCAAATGACAGGGTCTCCCCAACCCTGGAAGGGGATGTATTCTCTGGATCATCCCAGGATGCTGTAGCGCACAGGCTGGGAAGTTCCACCTAAGAGAGAGCAAAGAATTTTTTTCACTGCTTAGTGCTTCTCATCAAAAGGGTGCTGAGCATTATGGTAGACAATTACTTCAAAAACAGCAATAATATACACAACAGTATGAGCTGAGGGAACAACGAAGGAAGGCATTTCTGCAAAGGGCTAACACAGAGTAGGAAAACTCAGAGTACAGATGAATAATTGGACAGCACACCCTTCACGCTGCCACCATAAACAGTCTTTCTCTCAACCAGACTTTTGATAAACACTGGAAAGCAGACAGTTCAAAATTGTTGTTCAGAAGGATTAGAGATCCTATACTAAGCTAGCTGAGCAAATGGTAAAATGCCCATACTTGTGTTGAAAACCGGGAGACCAACCACAACTTCAGACTGGGCAATACCACCAGGCCATAGGAGAGAGCTGGAAATAAGACAAAACAGTTCACTGTATGGCTCTGTTAGGTGTGCCTTTATCTGTTATTATGTTTGAAAAACTGTCTTCTGTTTTGCTTTTGGGACAAATTCATCAACACTTAGGAGCCAAAGTAAATTCCGCCTGCCTGCCCTGGTAACGACCGAACACACAAAGGTTTTCCAATTATCTGATACACCTTCAGTCCTGAGGCTCTGGCCCTCTTAACCTCCTACTCACTACATTGTTGATAGTCAAGTTGTTTTACCTATTCTCCATGCCCAAGGGGAAAAGTTGGCAATAAACACCCAGACACGATACCCAATACTTTAATAGAGTAAGAAAATCTCAAACACCTGCCACGCTGGCTCCGGTCTGAGATCTCTCTCTTCTACTCCTCTGTCTGACCTAGTTGGTAAAGCAAATCTAAAATAGCTCAACCATGAAAACAGAAATGCCTGTGCTTTTCACGTGTGTGTGTATGTGTGTGTGTGTATTCCCCTTTGTAGTGTGATACAAATATGGTACTTGAAATGGTATCTATTATAAGGTTGAAACAAATAATCGCACTATGGGTACACCTAAAACCTCAACTCTGGATGATGACGCCTGTCTGGTTTCCAAGCCCAGGGAGGTCCCAGTTGAGTAGGCTGTGACTTGATCTTGTAATAGGCAATAAGCAGGTACTATGTGAGTTATGTCAAGAGGATATTACTTTTTGAAAGCATTTCATAAGGAAATGCTCATATTTCACACTCATCCATGAAAATCAGCTTATAGGAAACCACAAAACAGGTCATCAGTCAGCCCAAATTCTCTACAGACAGCAGAGGGTGCCTTAGTAATCATGTCTCCATTATGTCTATTTCCTATGTTACAGCACACAGCATGCATCATGAGTGGTGGTCTGCCTTCCCCACCAGACTGTGCACACCATTAAGACAAGAATCATCTGCCATATTAAACCATATATCCTTAGTACATTGCACAGTGTTTAGTACAGGAGAATATTGCTTTCTGCTTTTCTTCTTTACTTGCCCTCACTTTTCTCAAACTATTTTCAGCTCAACACCACAGTGACACCAACAGGGACATGGCTCAGTCCTTTCTAAAGATCACAGAGATCCATGAGAAACTGAGAAGAATTGGGAGGTATACAATCAGAGCTAGGCTGAGTCACATACTTATAGTTACAAGGAACTTAAGCACAATGGGTATATCCAGTAGGAGGGAGAGTCTCTTGAATTCAAAGGCAGGAACAAAGGCGAGTTTCTGGGGGTTAGTTAGGAGGATTAGGAAGAAAACCTTCAACATCACTCACTCACGATTCTCTGCCTCTGGAGCCAAACGGTCCTTCCTCTCTGTTCACACTTCTTTTTAAGCAGATCAGTTTTCACTGTTTCTTAAAGCAAACAAATTTTCATACCTCTAGGGTTTGCATGTTCCTAGCTCAAGACACCGAGCCAGGCTAAGACTAGCATTTCCTAGTCCAAATTCTAAATTCCTGGAAAAATCAGACTGGATCAGGGGCAAAGAGCCATAACCAGGCAAGTCTGGCTCCTTCCTACGGGAGACACGAAGTTTCTCAGAAAAGACAGGGTACGAGGACACCACCTAAAGCAGCAGTCGTGTTTTTGATCATGATGTGTCCACTCCTCATCTTTCTCTTGTCTCCCACTCACCCAAGTTCACTGAGCCTTATCACACTCTGCCTTTCAGGCTCACTCTCTGCCATCAAACTTAGCCTTCTCTATGCATTCTTTCTCATCTAAGGCCTTCTGTTTCCTGCCCTCCATTAAACTTCAAATACTTCTCAATGCTACACAACATTAGTATCCTACCCAGAACACAACAAATACAGTATTTAAAAGGTCTTGTAAGGACAAAATAAACAAATAAGCCATATGTTATATGCACAAGATATTTTATGTTTTGTTCAGAATTTGGAATACCACTTATTGTATACCACTATAAATAAATGATATGGTCGTTAGTGACTAACCTCTTAACAAAAACATCTTTGAAAAGAATGCAAAACAATCTCCTGGAAATTAAAAGCTATTTCAGGTTTTCTAACTGACCAAAAACGCAGCATATGTCCTTATGCAATAACTTAAATTCTTGCTCAGAGATCAGTGACTATCAGTTCTCTGAATGCATATGATTCCCGGAAACATAAAAGCCAATTGCAGACCAACTGTGAAGAACATAGCCTTTTGTTCTTTTACCTCTCCATAGCGGTGGAACCATCCGACAATGAAAGTTTAGAGAAATCATCCTGACCATATATATGTGCCTTGTTCATCTGCAAATCCGGGCACCTAGTTTGATGGTCTGTACGCAGTAGGTGCACAGTAAATGTCTGATCAACTAGAATGTGTACTTCTACCTATATATTTACAAATCAATCCTATATATGCATGAGGCTTTACATGTGTTCATATAAACAAATGTATATTGTCACAAGACAATTTTCTCAAACTTTAAAGTGTATTCAAATTAGCTAGGGATCTCATTAAAATGAAAATTCCAATTCAGAAGATCAGGGATGGGATCCAATATTTACATTTCTAGTAAGCTCTCAGATGATCCTGATGTTGCTGTCCATAGACCACATTTTAATAGCAAATTGATCCCTTTTTTACTCTCTTTAGTAGAACGCCATAGACAAATTCTGCAAATAATCATATGGTCTTCTTTCTCAAAGATCGTGTTCAGTCATTAGGAAAATTATAATAGTGTTCTCAGGGCAACTCATCTTTATTATCAGATTCAAGTTTTCAATAAGTATTTAGTTATTGAGCACCTCTGCTAGGTGTAGGAGCTACAACAGCCTTTTAGTCATCCTAGCATGCAGCTTAATAAATTATGAAAATGTTACTCCAGGCTTCTCTGTAGTCTCAGTGGTATTCAAATAAAGAGAACTTTGGAGAATGACACCAAAAATGTGTATGGATGTGAGTATGGGCAGGGAGTGGGTGAGCAACTGCTTAGGATCCTGTGTCTTGATGAGGTTCCTATTAATGTTTATCTCGAGAAGATTCCTGCTTACTGTCCCCAAGCCCTCCTCATTCCACCCAGGTCCCCAATCCGCTGTCTTCAGTCATGAGGGTGACAGGTCTCTGCCACCCCCCAAACCCTCCTCATTCCTCTCAGGTCCTCCATTCCTCTGCCTTCAGTCATGGAGGTGACAGGTCTTTCCACCCCCAAGACATCCGCTTTCCACCCAGGTCCACCTCTCCTCTGTCTTCAGTCATGGGACTGACAGGTCTTTGGGGTCAATTTCAACTTTTTGGATTACAGACCTTCTCTGTTTCTTTCAGTGAGATAATGTGTCAAGTTTGATGAAAAAAACAAGACCATAGATAAGACTGGTTCTTGCTGCTTAAAAATCAGGAGAAAAAGATCAATCAGAGAATCTCCTTCTCTTTCCATTTACCTAAGCACCCCCAACCCCGCCCACCACAGCCTGACAAGAAAAGGTCATCTAGGGCCTTTGCCATATAATGGTGTCTGCTGCAGGCACTCCGTGTAAGGGGGGATCATAAGTACTCAAAAGTACAAGAAGTTTTCTTCTTCAGTAATGCAGGGTTGAGTGTTTGATTCAGCTTTGTGGTTATCATACAAAATTCTAAAGACGTATAAAACCTCAAGAGATAATTGAAAAGCCTCAGAAAATCATTATATCCTTAATAATTCACTTGTTCACAAACAGACAAAACTGTTGTCTACGTTATTACAGTATTCTTTTGCTAGGGGCATAAAGTTAATCACATCTACAACTGAGCATGAACTTATTTTGGTTGTACATTGTGGCATGAATTTCTCAAATTGGAATACTTTTATCAAGGGAAGAGATGCACAACACAGCAAGCCAGAGGGTACATGAGCCCGAACAACAAATCTGAGGGATTTTCTAGGGCATCAATTTTAATTAAGATTTGAAGGAAGGGGAATAAGAGGACTGTTTACTATTATAACTGATAATGAATTTGAATAATTATTTTACACTAAAATAAACATGGAATAGGATGCCCAAACTGCATTAATTTTAGTGAAAAAAACAGCAGACTAAAAAGAAATTTCCCATTTTGTGGAATTAGCTCTTCTCTCCCTGCAGGGGAACTTCTGCCAGCATAAGAGTCTAAGAATCGATCATATCTTTTTAAAAGTGTATTTAAAAGATCACTATTTACCAGTACAAAGACATATTTCTCACATAAGATCTTGGAGAAATGAGGTTAACTGCTAATTAGAATGTTTGAATCCTAAGCCAATCCTTTTGAGAACTGAATGTTCAATGTTGAATGTCTTGATTTTGAATAAATAATATAACAACAATGCAGAACAAATTTACTTCACAAATGTAATCACTGGACAAAATTTTGAATTGTTTAAGAAAGTACTTTACAAAAAAAAGTTAAATGAAAAATTAGAAAAGAGAGAGACTCTGCTGTAACCAGAAAGCCTATGTGCTGAAGTCCTTCTTTCTTCCATTAATCTTACTCAGAAACTGAATATACAGTCAATTTCATACTGAGAGCTTATTTACATACTGAGAGCTTTAGAAAATCCAAAATGATTTAATATGGTACTTTCCATTTTAATGATAATCCCAACCTTCAGGCTTCCCTACTCAAGAAGCAAATACAGAGAAGGGAATCTCCGAGGGAAGGGGAATTAGGGTCAATCTGTTTTTTTAAGACAGAAATCCAGATACTTACAAGGCATGAGATGGTATATGCTAGGCCAATATTGTCCACTGTCCCTTTTTAACCAAACACGAACTGTCCTGCAACAGAAGAAAATATGTGCTCAATCACGTTATTTTTAGTCATAGGAAAACTTTGACAGACAGAAAGCAAACCTCTTAATTATATATTCACATGTTCATATCTAACATATCTTAACTATATACTATATATATCTTAACTACACATATGTAATATATAGACACACATATGCATGCATGCCACATATGTCTCTCTAAAGATCCTAAATTTAAGCCTTGTATACATTAAGGATTACATAAGATTCTTTAAGTATTATCCTCATATATGTCTATATACACACATGTAACATGGATAGTGTTTGAAAATTCTTATTTTTGTTGTTGTTTTGCCTCTCCAAGTATATGACTTTAGCCCTAGTCTGCTAGAAGCATTCATCTGCTTGGGGAGCTATTAGGTTTTACTACTGAAGAAAATGCAGAAATAAAATGAAACAATATGCAGCATTTGACACACACAGAAGGATTAATAGCAAGTCCATAGTTTTACAGGCCAGGCCAGGCCACTGTCTCCAGAGATGCTTTTTCCAAGCATGGTCAGGCAACAGTAAGCTCTGAGAATCACATTTCCTGAGCTAACAGGCCGGCCGAGAGACCCATCATGGAAGAGGGTAATCCTGAAGCAAAGGCTATGAGCGACACTCGAGGCTGGCAGGCCAGACACAGAGCTCAGAGAGAAGAGGGAGAAAGCAGTCAGGGAAGTACCACCAGATTCTGACCAGCCATCAACAAGATCGTTATAAATTTAGGGTGTTAAAAATCTCCTTGGTAACCACTAAGAAAATAACTAAAAAATAAACAGCAGAGAAAAGAAAGAAATCAAGAGTGGTACATAAGAAAAACTTCAAGCAGATATAAAAGAAGGAAATAGTGGGAAAACGGGGGAACAAAAGAGATGTAACGTACCAAGAAAAAAATTAAAAAGCAAAATTGCAGAAGCCCTTCCTTATAAGTAATTACTTTAAATGTAAATAAAAAACTTATAAATCAAGGCAGGCAGAATAGATTTTTAAAAACATGGTCCTACTTCATGCTGCTTAAAAGAGACTCACTTTAGACTCCCAAACAAATAAGTTGACAGTGAAAGAATGAAAAAATATATATATTTCACATTTCACAGAAATAATAACCATCAGAAAGCTGGAGTCGAGATACTAATAACACAAAATGTCTTTTTAAATAAATTTTTATTTTTCAAAAACAGTTGGCATACAGTATTATACTAGTTTCAAGTCTACAACATACTGATTAGACATTTCTATACTTACAAGGTATTCCCTCCAATAAATTTAATACCCATCTGACACCACACATAGTTATTACAATATTAATGGCTATATTCCTTAAGCTATTTTGTAACTACTAATTTGTACTTCTTAATCCCTTCCCCTTTTACATCCACCCCTATCTGGCAATCATCGAAATATTCCCTCGAGTTTGTTTCTGTTTGTATGTTCATTTATTTTGTTCCTTAGAATCCTCATGTAAGTGAAATCACATGGCATTTGTTCTTCTGTGTCATGACTTACTCCAATCAGCACAATACCCTCTAGATCCATCCATGTTGTTGCAGGTGGCAAACTTCATTCTTTTGTGTGGCTAAGTAATATTCCATTGTGTATGTATATATACACCACCTCTTCTTTACCCATTCATCCATTAATAGACACTCAAGTTGTCTCCATATCTTGGGTATTATAAATACTGCTGCTATGAATACATGGATTCACAAGTCCTTCAAAGCGGTGTTTTGGGTTGGTTTGGATAAATACCCAAAAGTGGAATTACTGGGTCATTCTTTGTCTCTTGCTATAGCCTTTGTTTTAAAGTCTATTTTGTCTGGTATTTGTATTACTACTCCAGCTTCTTTGTTTATGTGTTCACATTTTTATGAAATGTCCCTTTCTACTCCTTTACTTTCAGACTGTGTGTATCTTTAGATCTGAAGTGAGTCCCTTGTAGGCAGCATGTGTAAGGGTTTTGTTTTCTTACCCATTTATTCTCTCCTCTTTTGACTAAAGCAATTAATCCATTTACATTTAAAGTAATTGTTGATAGATATATAAATATTGCCATTTTATCATACATATTTTTATTTTTCTTTTTCTTCTTCTTAAAGAAGTTCCTCTAACATTTCTTGTAATCCTTAGTTGGTGGTGATGAACTCCTTTAGCTTTTTCTTGTCTGGAAAGCTCTTTGTCCTTTGATTCTACATGGCAGATTTGCTAGGTAGAGTAATCTTGGTTATAGGTCCTTACTTTTCATCGCTTTGAGTATTTCATGTCAACCCCTTCTGACTGCAAAGTTTCTGTTGAGAAATTAGCTGACAAGTCTTATGGGAGCTCCCTTGTAGATAACTGCTTTCCTCTTGCTGCTTTTAAGGTTCTCTGTCTTTAACCTTCAGCATTTTACTGATGATGTGTCTTGGTGTGGGCCTCTTTGGATTCATCTTGACTGGGACTCTGAGCTTCCCAGACTTGTATGTCTATTTTCTTCACTGGGGCAGGGAAGTTTTCTGGCATTATTTCTTCAAATAGGTTTTCAATTCCTTGCTCTCTCTCTCCTCTCCTTCTGGTACCCCTTTGATGCAAATGTTGATATGCTTGATGTTGTCCCAGAGGCCCCTCAAACTATCCTCATTTTTTAATTGTTTTCTTTTCACTGTCCTGATTGTTTTCTGCTACCTTATCTTCCAAATTGCTGATTATATCCTCTACTTCATGTAATCTACTGTTGATTATCTGTAATGTATTATTCATTTCAGTTATTGTATTTTTCATTACTGATTGGTTCCTTTTTATGATTTCTATCTCCGTTTTTATGTTTCATATCTCTTTGCTGAAGTTCTCCCAGAGATCACTGAGCATCCTTATACCCAATGTTTTGAACTCTGCATCTGGGATTGCTTGTCTCTATTTTGTTTAGTTCTTTTTCTGGAGCTTTGTTCTATTCTTTCATTTGGGACATGTTTCTTTGTCTTCCCATTTTGGCTACCGCTGTGTTTGTTTCTATGTATTAGGTAGAGCTGCTATGTCTCTTGGTCTTGGTAGAGTGATCTCATGTAATAGGTGTCGTTTGGGACCTAGTAGCGCAGTCTGTCTGATCACCTAGCTGGGTGCTCCAGATGTATCCCTTGTGTGGACTGTGTGTTCCCTCTTGTTGAGCCTTGATTGCTGTTGGCATGTCAATGGGAGGGACTGACCCTATGGAGAAAGATTTGCTTTAGCAGGGTCCTGGTGCCTGCGCAGTCTGCCCTTTGGGTGTGTTATCCTTGGATGCTGACCCAAGTAGTGCTCTAGCTTGATCTGAAGCTGGACCTCAAGTGTACCAGCCCACGCCCCTGTGGGAACAACCTTGCCATAGGTCAACTTCAGCTATAGCCTTGCCCTTCCTGGGGCCACCAGGCATAAGCCACCAAACAATCCGCAGATGGCCGCTACCTACACTGGGCTTAGAGGTGCCTAGAGAGGCCAAGCCATGAACCGAGGCTGGCTACTGCTAATGCCAGACTTGGGGCTGCTCAGCAAGAGGTACAGGGTAGCTGAGGCCAGATGCTGTTTGTCAAGGTTTCATGCACCTTTGAGAGATTTTAGGAAAGTCTGCATGAGGCAAGATAGACCATTTGTATGGAAAAGCCACCAAGTGTCTCGGGTGGGACCACAAGTTGGGTGGTGCGGAATCTGAGGGAATCGTGAAGACTGGGTGACCAGGTTAATGGGGACTCAGATATGGCGGCACCCACAGTTGCATCCCACAAAGGGGAAGGCTCAGTGAAGAAACAATGGCTTCTGCCAGCAGTTCTGTCTGGGAGAAAGCTACCCCTTCAGCCCTCACCCTTAAGCCAGACAACTTGGTTCATCCTTGGCACTTTTCAAGCTGCTGCTCCAACACTGGAGCTTAGCACAAGTGGGTCCATCAGCAAGTAAATCAGTGTGCGGGAGCTTGAAGAGGAATTCCAGCTGCCCTGTTTCACTCAGTCACAACTTCTGCCGGTTTTCACAGCTAGAAGTTGTGGGGACTTCTCTTCCCAGAAGTGAAACCCTAGGCTGGGAAGCCTGGTGTAAGGCTAAGATGCCAGTCCTCTGGGAGGACACCCATAGCTGAGCTAGCCCTCCTGATTTTTAGCCACCACATCTGGGTGTGAGACCAGCCAATTCTGTGTCTCCGCTCCTCCTACCAGTCTTGAGGTGGCTTCTTCTGTATGTCCTTAGTAAGACTTTTGTTCAGCTAGATTTAAGGCAACTTTTAATGATGGTTATTCTGTAGTTTAGCTGTAATTTTGATGTGATCAGGAGAGGAGGCTAGCAGAGCATTTACCTACTCTGTAATCTTGACTGGAAGTCCAAAATATGTTTTTAAGTCAAAAATTGTTACAAGAGATAAAGGACACTATGAACTGACAAAAGAGCCAATTCATCAAGAAGATAAAACAATTGTAAATATATGTGCACCAAACTACAGAGCTACAGAAGATATCAAATAAATTCTGACAGAATTGAAAGGTAAAATAGACAGTTCTTCAATAATTGGAGACTTCAATATATCACTTTCGATAATGAATACCGCATCTAGACAGAAGATCAAAAAGAAAAGAAGACTTGAACAACACTATAAATCAACTAGACCTAACAGACACATAGAACACTCCACCCAATTAGAGCAGAACAATAAGAGCACATAGAACATTCTTCAGGGTAGACTGTATGTTAGGCCATAAAACAATTCTCAATATATTTTAATATACTGAAATCATACAAGGTATCTTCTCCAACCACAAAGGAATGGAATGCTAAAATCAATAGAGGAAAACTGGAAAAAAATCACAAATATGTAGAAATTACACATTACCTTAAACAACAAATGGATCAAAGAATATACTAGGAAAATTAGAAAATACTGTAAGATAAGAGAAAATGAAAACACAACAAACTAAAATTTGTAAGGGGCAGCAAAAGTAGTATTCAAAGGGAAATTTATAGCTATAAATGCCTGCATTTATAGCTATACACACACACAATGGAATATTACTCAGCCATCAAAAGGAATGAAGTACTGACAAATGCTAAACTTGGATGAACCTCAAAAATATTATACTAAATAAAAGCCAGACCAAAAAAGTCACATACTGTATGATTCCTTTATATATATATTCTGAATAGACACATCCATAACGACAGAAATCAGTTTAGAGGTTGCCAGGGGATGAAGACAGGGAAGAATGGGGAGTGATTACTAAATGGGTAATGGAGTGTCCTTCTGGGGTAGTGAAACAGTCTTGAAACTAGAGAGAGTGGCTGGTTGCACAACACTATAAATCTATGCACTAATTTTCAAGATGAATTATATTCTTTAAAGTGATTAACTGTACATTATGTGAATTTCACCACAATAAAAATTTTAAAAGAAGAATCAATACAGGCTTGGCCTGGAATCGAGGCAATCATTTTTGATGATGAGACAACAAGCTTGACAAAAGCTGACATGGTGAGGATGGCAGAGAGAAAGGCCACCGAGCCACCGACCCTTTAGACTAACTTTAGACATGTTTGTGAGATGATTCAATTTCTTTTTACCTTAAGCTATGGGTAGGTGGATTCTGTTACCAGGATCTGAATACATGTTAATTGATAGAGAAGTTGAAGGAAAGTAATGTCTTTCCTTAGGCTTTGGGTTTTTCTAAATACATGGATGATGCTGTCACTCACTGAGATGAGGAACACTGGAAAAGGACCAGATGTGGGGTGAGAATCATGAATTCAATTTTGAACATATGCGTTGGAGGTGTCTTTAAGTTATCCAAGAGTTCCTCATTCGTGAAAAATGAGAATTATAATTAGAACGTATTGCGTAAAGTGGTTGTGAAGATAAGATGTATGGTTCTCAGTGCAGTGCTTGGCACATATCAAGCATTCAATAACTGCCAACAATAGCTACTGGCATTACCATTATTGTTTTAAAAATGTAATAATCAACCACAGCTTGGGAGAATTCAAAATACAAAACTTTCTTGCTTTGCCAACATATTGAACATATTAATCCTTGATTAAAATCATGTAAAGCATTTTAGCTCAACTTATAAAGTGTCCTGTAAATTATCCCTTTATGTCTTGTTTTGTAACATGTACTAAGCATCTGTGATGTGTCAGGCATTGTGTAGGAGCTCCATGTGGACAGATAAGTAAATATATCATTAAAGCCATGAGAGATAAGAGCTGTGACCTATTTTATATCTATGCAAGGCCATTGGGAAAGGCATCTAATCTATGTGGGGAAGGATGGCAGGTTCACGAAGTGCTGACTCTGGGAGGATGGCATTACCTAGCATTTCATTTATTTCCTTCATCGCACTGCCACAATCTGTTATGTCTACCGGCATGTAAATGTGTTTATTATCTGATTCTCCCACTAGAATATAGCATGAGGATAGAGAACACGCTTTTCTTGCTCCCTATTGTCCACCCAGAGCCTGGTAGAGTGCATGGCATAGGGCAAATATATGAAAAATAATTTGTTGGATGAATGGAAATAGGTGTTAGGCCAAAGCAGCAGAAACTGCTGGTTACCTACCATAAATTCATTTTCCTCTTCCTCTGTCACAGCAGTTACACTGACCTGAGAGGGAGGGGCAGGGCACAGAGGCCAAAATAGAATACAACAGACCTCAAACTAGGCAAGATGCTTGACAGAGTTTATTTGCTACGCACAAGTGAACAAAAAGAAGTCTACAGCGCTTTTCAAGGGACTGTTTTGCCAACAAAATCCCAAACAAGGCCTTCCGACAATCCCACAAAATAAGTCTGATTATGAATCCCACGTTACAGATGACGCTCTGAAGCACAGAGAGGTCTCAGGTTATGCAGAGCCGCGGTCTGAACCCAGGCAGTGCGGCTTCAGCAGTCGCTCTCTCAACCATGACACCATGTAGAACTGCTCTCAAACATGGAAGGCAGAAAGAGGCAGGAAAATATAGAGAGTTTCATTTACGACATACTGAGTTTAAAATAACTCTAGATCATCTGCGTGGCAATTACCTGTGGGGCTAAGTGCACACAGGCTGTTTCACTACTGCGACATCAGCTGAATCAATGCTCATGGTCTTTCAGATACATAAATTATAAGGTGATACATCTCGTGTACACCTTGTATCATGTATAACATGTATGTTACATATCAAGTGTGTCGTGTATATCACTGTCAGGTATGTCATGTATATCATGTATCATACATATATAGATAGACAGATAGATATAATCACGTTATAATTTATTCACCTGAAAGACCATAAGCATTGATTCCGCTAACATTACAACAGTAACAACCTGTGTTCACATAGCTCCACAGGTAACTGCCACACAGATGATCTAGAGTTACAAATTTATGATATATATTGTATATATTAATATACATATTAGTGACTGATATATATACATATATATAACAGAGTTTCTAAAAATCCCAGTAAAAAAGGTACAAGTCAATATAGCTAGTATAGGTTTGTTCTAAGATTTTTAAAATAGCTATACAGGTCAATAGGGTGGCAGGATAATATTAGTTTTAATTTTAATAACAGTAACAAACATTTCTACATAAATAACAACCCAAAATACTCTGCATGTACAGTAGCCCATCCTTACAGCAGCCCTATGAAACAGAAATCATTCTTTAGAGATGAAAATCTAAGACCCAGAGAGCTTAAGCAATTTGCCCTAACGAGTAAATGGATACAGTTATTTTAAATTCTTGCTCTCCTCACTAAATATACTACTTCTTTACACCAACATGTATTAAGGGCAATGATAAATTTTACAATCTAAAAATAAAGTTGTATAAAAATATTTGTCCCCTTATCTTCAGAGGTATAAAAGTACTTTTAAAAAGAAAACAGACACTGCATGCTAGAGGTCAAATGCACAACTGGGATGGCCAGGATTTCCTAGATAAATGTAAATTCAACTATACAAGACCTATAAGCAAGTATTAATTTTTCTGAAAATTATATCTAAAAGCAACACAAAAAGCTTTTTCATAGTAAATTAAAAACCTTTTCCCTTGAAAAATTTTTAAGAAAAAAACAGCTATGAATAAGAGTCATAGTTAAGCCAGTAGAGGTCAGTGCATTGGAGAATAAAAATGCATGACCAGGCTGAAAGGCAGGGCAACTGCATTCACCCCCCACATCCCCACACAAGCCCTGAGTTCACGGGAACTGAACAGGGCCATGGACATTGCACCATCACCTTCCTGGGTCCTATTTTCTTCTCCCCTACCCCTCCCTCTCTCCCAGGCTCTCAGCACTTGGCAGAAACAGCCATTGAGAGGGTTGGGAGAAACAATGCTCACCTCAAAAACAGGAAGACAACTTCAGTTCAGCAGGTGGGCTATTTTAATATTAGCACAATCTTACTCCATTTTGAACACAGATGACCATATTTTAACAGGTAAAAATTACTTTAAATATTAGCCAGAAATATTATTCCTTAGACTTAAAAAAGTTTTCCTTTTTTTTTTTTAAAGGTTAAAACAGACAGTAGAAAAATTAAAGCATTTATCAAATCTCCACTATAATCAGTGCTGGTGTTTGCTCCCTGACTGAGTTCTAAATAAAATCAGAGAAGGAGCTACATTTTATCATATTTGGCATCTACCCAAGGGCCAAGCCTCACACCATGTCCATAACTGGTGCTCATCATTTGTGACAGATCAAAAGGATCAGTCAAAAATCCCTCACTACAGCCACTCACCTCCCACCTGTCCACCATCGGGAACTTCTCTGATTACATCTGCACAGAGACCTTGTACAGAATGACAGCAAAGAAGCTGAGATGACACCAAACAATCTGTACACTCCGCTGGGTGATACAATGAGAAGGAACGATAAACCCTCAATTTAACAGCTTCAGCAACCACTAGTACTCTAAAGAAATAGGATACGAAATAGTACTTCCATACTACTTCATCCCAACCTAACTCCCTCCAAAGAATCGAATCCAGTACCTAACTGAGTGACAATCTGAACTACGACGCACCTGTCCTCCTCACCGGCAGCCCTCAGCCCAGTAGCCAAAACAATCACGTAGAGAGGTCTGGAATCAAATGTTCGATCAAGCAGGGGAGTCAGAGAGATGCTCCCTTTATGAGATCCTCTAATTTTAGTTTGTTTGACTTCCTTGTTTTGAACTGTCCACAGTTCAAGCACTAGAATTTAGACACTACTGCTGAACTGACAGTGTGCATGTGTTCACACATGTGTGACTGTATGTATACATATATATGTATATATAACCAAGCACCACACCAAGTCCACTCTCAAACCTATCCAGGAAAAAATATATCCTTTGATCTATATTCTAGCAATCTTTAAGTTCGCTTATCCTGTTAACATGTCTCATGTTAATTTGATTATTAATCCAGCCAGAAGAACTTAGAAAGGTGGGAGGAAAATTATTTTCCGCACCTACACCTAGAAGAAGTTTGGAAGATGTGGGCAGTAAACTAGGCAAAAAAGGATGAGGCCCTAGAAGAAAGAGGCCAGATTTTCGAGCATTTTGGAAGCAGACGCATCTGGACTGGATGTGGGGTGCTGTGTGAATGGTGGCACCGTTCCTCAACAAGTGATTTTTGTGGAGGGCAATGCTGACTTCATCTTGAACTTGCAGAGTCCGAGGATGATCCAGCTAGGGCAGTCGAGGAATGAACTGACTATTTGGAGTCCAGGAGGAGACCTGAGCTAAAAATTAAGATTTGAGAGTCACTAGCATATAAGCAGTAGCTAAGTCATTGGTGAAGAAGAAAAGAGGTCCAAAGACAAACCCCTGAATAACACCAACAGTTAAAGTGTATAGAATGAAAAATACCTGTGAAGACTTTAGTGTGGAAGTAGAAGCAAATCTACTTCTCAAGCATAACATGTGTCCTAATTTTTGGTCTAAAAAATAAGGCCATTATAAACATACCTAAGAACTGAACTAAATTCACAGTGAAAACACACCCACAAAAAAAAAAAAAAGAAAGAAAGAAAGAAAGAAAGAAAGAAAGAAAAAGAAAGAAAGAAAGAAAAGAACAAAAAGAGAGAGAGAAAACTATCTATATAGGTCATTTTTCTGGAGAAAAGATTGTGGATGGTGACAAACAGTATACCACAGGTTGCTAAGCTACTGAATAAAATAAGATGGGGCGTCTACCCATGTTGAAATCTAGGCTTTTAAAAATGTGCCCTAGAATGATGCAACCTTCATTAGTTACCATAGCAATGAACTTCATTTCCTAGGGGACAATTGTTTTTGCCACCACTTAAGTAAGGGGGGGGGGTGAATATGAATTTTCAGGGAATACTTTTTTAATAGATCACCATTTCAACCTCAATACAAACAGAAGGCAGTCTCTAGTGATCTGCAAACAGGAAAACTTTGAGCAATAGGATGTTAGCGTCTTTTTGCAGTTTTACAGTGACTTATTTAAGGGGGGGGGGCCACCAATGAGAGAATGTTACAGAAATCCTTGAAAAACATACCTGAAAGATTAAAGATTGTTTTAAAGGCCTACTTCTCTATGATTATTTGTACTAAGTACAAACTGCCAGATTCTCATTATATGCATTCTGATCACACGTAGTAAATAAACTAAACCCAATCTTCTACAAAACATTGTGTATCTCTGTACTGCGGGTTTCTCCATGGAGAGACAGAGGCTGCTGTGTGGAGTGAGTTAAGGCGGCCAAGGTTTAAGATCCAGGGGCTCAAACTGGGCGCTGTCCAGCTTCTGGACCACTCTGCCAAGCTGCTCGGTCCCAAGCATTAATCACCCTACCGTATCAGACTTAAATAACTTTGCTGAATCACAGACGCCTAGATTTTTTTTCTCATAACTATAGAAACCTAGCAATCAGAGCTGGAAAAGAAATGTGGCTGTTTTATATTTCAACACCTTGAGCTTTTAATTCCTGCTTTAAAAACAATAACCAGAACGGTCCTTTGTAGTTATGTACTTCAGCCAGGTATGCTTAGTTAGTATAGCGGATTTCCCCTTGGCATTTTAACCAGCAGGGTCAAATCAAAGGTTGTGAAGGCCTTCACCATTTAGAATTTTCAAAAGCACAAACAAAAGGCAATTATATTCATTGTTTTTTTAAATCTATAAAATTAAGTCTCAAAAAGAAGTTAAATGGACCCATATGCCAGGTGAGAAATTACAACCGCACACAAAATACATGGAAGTTTTGTCTTTATCAGTCAGTAGCATGAGTCTTGAGAAAAAAGAAGCCCCCACAAAGGCTTAATTCTGAGAAGTTTTATTACTAAGAGTACTATTCTATATCTGCAAATAGTTTTCTTGCACATGAGACTTGTTTTTGTATATTTTGTTTTCTTGCTGATTTAAGTCTTAGTGGCTGTTTAAGCACAGCTTCCTGTCCTTGCATAGTTGTGGGTTTTAGAATTCCAGGACTCCCTCCTCTTACCAAGGCTGCCGCATAATCTACTCTCCATATTAGCATAATTTTCCTACAAGCCTTGGGACTCCCCAGGCAAAATTAAGCTCCAAGATCACACTGTATCTTGCATGTTAGGACAGTCACATTAGCTGTCAACGCTGGTTAACAAGTCCATCTCCCCTTAGACGATGGATTCCTTGAGAAGTTAAATTTTTATCTTGAATATCTCTTGAATATTTGTATCTTTGATTTAATACCTACAATAATTTTATCTTGAATACATACGGTACTTAGCACAGAGGAGGTCATATAAGGTCATATAAACACATACAAGGAAGAAAAAAGAGCAAGAAATAAAAGAGAAGAGAAAAATGAACACATTCCTGTTATGATGGTAAAGAATAACCCATAGGGAACCACTAAGAATGCTGGACAGGTTCCTCCTGGTCATTACCATCAGCAATGTCATTTGCTCCTCAGCCAGAGTCCCTCACAGTCAAGAGAAATGTGAGTACAAGCTTCGAACAGTCAGTCTGAGCAAGTCGACAATATGAGAGTGTTCATCAATATCACCTAATAGGAAGAATATGGATGGAATCATTAGAGGAACAATAAAGATTTAAATACAGTTCCTGGCTCTGTACACAGTGGGAAGGCATGGTTTGTGCCATTCTACTATTTATTCATCACTATATTCCTACAGCCTGCTGCAGTGGCAGGAACGTGACAAATGCTCAACAGGGACTTAATGAAAGAGCAGTGACTCAGAGAATGCCCCTGGCTGCACTGTTCTGAGTCTGCAGACTGATGAACTGCTCTCTTCCACAGCAGTCACATGTAGCAAGAATTTTACATGTCAAGAATTTTACACCTTAAAAACACAGCAGAGCTGTGAGAGGGGAGAATGGGGAGCTAATGTTTAATGGACATGGAGTTTACGTTTGGAAAATGAATGGTGGTAATGGTTGCACAACACTGTGAATAAACTTAATGCCACTGAATTTTACTCTTGAAAATGGTTTAAATGGTAAATTTCGTGTTAAGTCTATTTTAGCACAATAAAAAAATTTTTTTTTAATTTTTTCAAAGGAAAGAAAGAGCAGAATGACTACTTCTCTAAAACCGTAATCTTCATAGAGCTGCCAAAGGTGCAGCAATCAGAAGACAGCTGTGGACAGACTGGCCCTGAAACAGGTCGGTAGAAGACATCCTATCATGGCTGAGGATGTGTAAAAGGATGCCCGTGCCCACTCCAGCAGGGTAGGGCAGCAGGTACCCATCCAGCACTTAAATATAACTCAAACTTGGAGTTTGGAGGAATTAGACTTGATCCATGTGTAAGACGTTAAGGTCACATGATGAAATGGGATGTTTTCAAAAGACTACTTTGGCAGTAGTGAGCAACCTGGATTAGGCAGGTTGCAGACCAGCTGAGAGACCACTATAGTGATCAACGTGTTAGAGTGCAGCAGCGGCAGGGGAATGAGGATGAAGAACCAAATCCTAGATGTTTCTAAGAAGGAATCAAGGGAAAGAGAAAGACACTAAGGTGGTGATATCCAGGCTGGAGAACCATACTGATGACAAAGGCAGATTGCAACCAAAGCTACTAGCCCATTTTTTAAAAACAAGTAAAGGCATCACAAAGTCAAATGATTTTTTCGAGAGAAAGAAATTAGAAAATCTCATTGATTTCCAGCAGTGTGACAGAATAATGAGTGAAAGATCTTCTGGATTAAAATGATTAAATCTTTGGTAAAATTTGGTAGAATTTGGTTTTCTTTTTATTGTCATTTTAAAAAAATTGCCAACTTATTTGACAGTGAGGAATCTGATGATCCTCAAAACTCTAAGTAATAGAGGAGTTTTTAATAGTGTTTTTAAACTCAAATTTGTAACCTAAGAGTTTCTGTTGGATCCTGGAAATCTTGAGTATCCATTTTAATGCCACATTGGTGATGGGATAGAAGAGGAAAGGCCTAGGGCCTACCCAACAAGACGAATCTAATAAAAAGCTCTATTTAAACTGGGATCCCAAAAACTACACCCTTACTGTAAGAGTTTGTAAGAAATAAATCCTCTCACACAGAAAGGGGATAGCAAGAAAACTTGTCTGGATCAAAGAGAAAAAATAAAAATAAAAGTTGTTCTCCACAAGCTGACCCTCATGAAAGATTAATTACAAATTTAATCTACTTGTGTCACCTTAAAAGCCTCAAGTGGAGAATTTAATTTTACGTGGTCCTAGCTTTATAATGTTCTCGAGGCAACCAGAAGAAGCAAAAGCAAATCCAGACTTCTAGAGGAACTTGATTGACATCAAGGAGCTCTTAAAGATGAAGGCATTCAATGACAAGGAAGTTAGCAAGATCAGGTTAAAAGTTATCACTTCCTCTCCTAGATGAACTGATCAGACCATGATGGTGACAATATTAAGAAAATTATTGTTCATTTATTTCTGTGTGATAATGGCATTGTGGAATGCAGAACAAGTTATCATTTATATATATTTACTGTAGTATTAACAGGTGAAATGATATAAGTAAATCCCAACACTCCTACCCAAAAAGAATGGGGTGGGGAAATATTTGAGACAAGATTGGCAAAAGGTTGATCACTGAAGCTGGGTGTTGCATACATTGTTATTTTCATGTGTTGTCTGTGTTTGAAATTGCCCACTACAAACTGTTTTGTTAAATCTTGAGGTCTTGCCTCATGCCAACAACTGTATACAACTGCATGTTACAGAAAGGCACAGGCTCTTTTGGAAGTACAGAGTTTATGAATAGAGAAATAGTACTGACTATTAATCTATGAAAGTACTCAACGCTTTTGCCATCCATTTGGCAATCCGAATTGGTTTAACATCCTCTGTTGGTATTAATAAATAGTTCATAAAATGAAACACTATTTCTAGAGAATAGATAACTTCTGGGTCTCTAAAACAAAAAAGCCACCTTGAAAAAATTGTGCTTTAAAAGGTATGAATAGTTGAGGCAAATTATTTAGCATACATACCCCAAAGAAATTAGTCCAAAGTATCAAGAATAATCCTGCTAGAAAAAAAATTTAAAGTTCTCATGTTAAATATTATCAGTATATAAGTTAAAGTAGCATATATCAGTGCTAAAGGAGACAACGTCATATGGACTACTTTGAAGTTACCACAGTGGATGAAAATGTCTATTTTCTGTGGTGCTTAAATGTATTTCATTTGGAGATTAAATTCTCATTACTGGAAAACATTAAATGGTATAAAGAATTCAGATTCAACATTAAACAATCTATACTATTTCGAATGTTCTCTTTTATGACAAAGAGACAAGTTCTGAGTTCTAGGTGGAATAAAAGACCTTATAACCCAACCTATATCATAAAGCAACTGAGACTAATCATATTTCTCGCAAACCTTAAACGCATGTGATTCACTTTTAGTAGTACAAAGGAAGTATAAAACAGGAAAATCAAAAAGACAATGAGACTACCTCTTTGCTGCCAGGTCAAATAAACATATATAGTAGCTATTGACCTTTATCATTTTGCCTGACACAAATTGATGATTTGGCAAATGGTTGAAAATCTCATGTTATCTTTAAAAAACACTGTATACAGATATCCTCTCCTATAATCAACCATTTTTCCTGTGGGTTCTTGAAATACGTAATGTATACCCATGAATGGTAATAAATCCCATAAATCAAAAGCACATTAACTTCTTATCCATACTGAACCTTCCTTCCCCGTAAGCTTCCATCAAATTTTCTTGATGTATCAAAGTACATGATGTACAAAGTGCGATGAACCTAGAATAGCAAAATTTCTTTATAGACTGTTAGAAGAAAAGTCTATTATCACAAATAATTCACTATATCTTGATCTCCCTTGAAAAGCATGCTCAATTTAAGCCATGCCAATGGAGAAGCTTACATGTAAACTCATTCTATGCAGAGAGAAGCCAGAGAAGCCAGCGAAACAAGGCCTTCTGTTTATTAGTTAACCCTCATTTACAGTTTTGTGGGGAAGTCAGGTAAGAGTAATAGTTGAAACTAAATTATTTTCTAATATTCTTTTCAAGAATTAACGTGCAAAAAAATTCTGAAATTCATAAGAATCTTCAGCTAAGCTGACATACCACATAGCTTCTCCACCAAAAGCCGTGCTGTAAAACAAGCATGATATGTAAATTATTACTTTACATAATATGCAGCAGTATCGAATTAATCTCTGCAAAAAATAAAAATCCAAAAAGTTTAGCAGTACTCAATATCTCCATTAGCCAGCATTCTCTAAAGGAATGATATATGTAATAAAATGAATGAAATCAGCATTTTCTGACTCACGTAGCATAGCTTTTCATGAATGGTACTTAAGTATGTAGATGGATTAACTCTCTGATCTCATTTTAATGAATTTCTCTTTGTCTTCGAGGTACTACACTGCACAGATGCTCAATCACTTTACTCTACAGTCATTAAATCAATCCATTTAAGAATTCTGAGAACTGTGCTGACTTGCACCTATTTGTGGATACTAAATTCACCAAAATATAAAGTCAGAGAATAATTTAAACAATGTAAGTTACCTCTTCCATCCAATAGGTTCCTAGTTCCTGTCAATTCTACCTCTTTCATGTAACTGAAGTCCTCCCTCCCTCTGCCATCTACATGGCTTTCATCACGGTCTCCCAGGTACCCACAAGAGCCTCCTCCTATCTCCTATTTCACCCAGCCACTGAGAAGACATCTTTCTAAAACGCAAATCCAATTATGTCACAACCTTCAAACACTTGGGATGGAGCACAACCCTATGGTTTTCCGGGTTCTCCAGGATCTGGCCCCTATCTGCTTCTCTGGCTCCACCCACCTCAGTCACTCAATACTCTACTGCAAACTACTCCTGGTTCTGTAACTCAGTAACAGCCATGCTTTTTGTTGGATTTCATAGGTGAGGGGGAAAAAAACTGAAACTAAAAGGGTAATGAGTTAAACATAGTGTTGCCAGCTTTTTATTCTGCCGAAAAAATTTTTTCAAACAAGAACAAAATCTATAATTGGTTAGCACTTCCATTTTACAAAAAGTTAATAACATGATCTTAGAATTCTAAAACCTGAATAAATTTTAGATATAAAAAGGCCATTTACAGTGTCCTTTTTTTTTTTTTTTTTTACTGCACATTAGTGAAAGCTCTTACCTGAACTTGTTCAGTGGAACCCATTGCCCTAGCTCATCGCACCCTCACACCTTCGTGCCTCTGCTGGAGCATCTCTTTCTCCCCCACTGCATAACGAGTGACCTGTATAACTAGTACTCACCCTTCAACACAAACCTTATAGGGCAGTTCTTTTCAAATTTTAATATGCATAAAGATAATTAGGGATTCTGTTAAAATGCAGATTCTTGTCATAAAGATTATGTCCTACATTTATTCTAGAAGCTTTATGATATAAGTTTTACATTTAAAAGATCCATTTTGTGTTCATTTTGTATGTATATAAGGATCTAAGCTTATTGTTCAAATATGCAAACATCTAATTGTTTCAGCACCATTTGTTCAAAAGACAATCCTTTTCTCCAAACTGCCATTACTCATTTGTCAAAAATCAACTGACTGTGTGTGTGTGTGTGTGTGTGTGTGTGTGTGTGTGTGTGTGTGTCTCTTTCTGGACACTCTAATCTGTTCCCCTGATCTATTTGTCTAGGTCGTGCTGTCTCACACGTATCTTGAAGACTCACTGTCTAAAAACAAAAAGCATTCTGTGTATGTAAATGAGGAAGGACCTGGAATGTTCTGGACATCCCTGATGCTTGTCTGTGCTCTTTCTCTTGCTATGTTGTATGCTTTATTTGTCCTAAGCCTTAGGTAAGTATACTTTGTGAAGTCTTGTGAGCCCTTTCAAGTGTTGCGGTGATTTTACCTTCTGCGATTAAAAAGATAGAACACAAAGCCAAAGAACTGGCTGTTTTCCATCCTGCCTAAATGAGTCAAGGTCAATCCCTCTTTGCCCTCTCTGCTAGGACTGGCACTTCCCAAGTTCTACTGATCACAGCCTACAGGTCTGTTTTGATAATGACCAGTTAACCATAGCCAAGATAACTAAGATAATTGTAAAATGGGGAATTTTTTTATCTAAAGCATGTTTAAAAATCAGAATGTGTATCTGTGCCAAGGTGTAGGTATAGAGGTACACGCCTGCATGTAAGCTACAGGAGGTAGCTGAAGCTAACTGACACATTGACCTGAAAATGGCAAACTCAGCAAAAGCCAAAATCTTTTAAGAAGTATCACCAACTGCCTAACAGACAACTGTCAGGCTTCCTGATATACATAAAGGATGACAAAGGGTTGGCATCTAGCATGTTGTAAAAAAGATGAAGAAACTTCTGGTGGGCATCCCCTCCGTTAAGAGTTAAGCCAAGTGGCGTATATGCGGATCTGAGAAGGGGAATTCCACTATGGTACCGCCCAGAAATGGGGCCACCGGAAGAGAAATGCAGAGTGGTGGTATGACTAGAGTGATGCTTCCTTCTCTCCTTCTAATAGTTGAGAAAACTGTGTTTTCCCTAAAATTCATACACTGAAATCCCAACCCCCAGTGACATGGCGTCAGGAGAAGGGGCCTTTGGTGGGGGGTGGGAGTGATAAGGTCATGAGAGTGGAGCCCTCACGAATGGGATTAGTGCTCTTACGAAAAAAAACACCAAAAAGGTGCTTTCTCTCCCTGCCATATGAGGAAGCAATGAGAAGACAGCCATCTGTAAATGAGGAAGAGGGACTCACCAAGAATCCACCATTCTGGCACCTTGATCTCAAGACTTTAGCCTCCAGAACTGTAAGAAAGCCAGCTAGTCTGTGGTAATAGGTCATTGCAGCCCGAACTGACTATGATAACATACTGAGCACTCGTTATAGAAGACACATTGTGCTTCATTTGCTTTCTTTCATTTATTCCTCAGCAAAGTTCTAGGAGGGAATCCTGTTTTCATTTCCATTTTAGAAGTGAGGAACTAAAGTGTGCAGATAAGAACCTGCCTGTGGTCCCCACGCCATCAAGAGGAAGAACCAGTTACCTCAGCCTGACTCCAAAGTCTAAGGCTTTACCACCACACTCTTTCTGATGGCTCAGAGAGGAATAAATCAGACCATTAAAACAAAGGGTGAAATGAAAGAAGCTGGTGAAGCTCTCATTATTTAGATAACAACACAAGACAAGAACCAAAGAAAATGACTTACAGGCATGGAGAGCACCTTGCACAATGCATTCGTTAGGTCTGGATTTGATCATTTCTAATATGCATAGAGGTACAGGAGACAAAAAACGGGCTGCTCTGTGAAATTCAGTAACACAAAGCTGCTGTTCTGCACAGGTTAGCACGGAAAATAATGATCACTTCATAATTTCTCTCTCAGCTCTTCATATGTCATTTAAAAAGATTAGGGCTTTTTTACTGTGCAACTACGTGCATCTCCTCACCTTCTCCAACTCTTGAGTTTTGTCAGCGTGGATGAATCCGTTTAATTCAACCATAACACATCTAATTGCTTTGATCAGCACACTGACATTTTAGTAAAACGTCTTCTGTGCTCTACTAAAGTTATTTCTTCATACTGAATATACAAGAAAAATCAGCCTTTTCCAATCTTAAGGTACTAACAGGTACTGTAAATTTACACAAGTTTAATTGATACCAACCTGGATTCATGATATTTTAACAATCTTTCCTTATTAAAAGGCTGAAGGTATAACTTTTTCTTCTTTTTGAAAAACATGTCTTGAGTACTCATCACAAACCAGGGCTAGTACTAGAACCACAAAGAGGGTAAAAATGGGATCCTGGTCCCGAGTCAAGTTTCAATCACTCATCCTCAAAAACACACCTCAAGGGCTCTGCAAGACTGCACTACTAGTTCTTGGTGTTGTTATTTGTCGAATTAAAGACGTGACTGCTGGGAAATAAGGGGGAAAGAAGTTCATGAAGGAGGAGGAGAATCTTTAAAGTTTTGTGATCTCCTATTTTGTAAGCTAGACTCAAAAACAAGAAAGTCTGTGTTACATATGGCAAGAGATTTTAAGGTGTAATAACAACCTTTATTGAACACTTACACTGAGCCAAGCTCAGTTTTACTTTCTCTACGAGAATTATTTGATTTAATCTTTACATGGGTCCTATCGATTAGCACTATCACTATGTCCATTTTCCAGATGATAAAACTGGGATACAGAAGTTAGATAATTCACTTAACCTCCTAGGCATTAAAGGAGCCAGAATTCAAACCCGGGAACAGCCTATCTCCAAACTCCATGCTCTTAACAACTATTCTTGCCACTGAAGACTCAAATATCATGGCACTGTTCCAGATTAAACAGACTGACCAATGGAACAGAACTAAAAGCCCAGAAACAGACTTGGGCATATATACTAATCAGCATACTAGAAGGTTATAATGATACAAATAAAAGGCCCTGCCCTAATTAGTTATTCCCCCCAAAATGGGCCCTTACCTCATACCATTTATTAAAATAAATTTCGGTGCTTTAAAGAATTATATGAGAGTACTGGAATGAAGACGATGTATATGACCACATCTTTTCCTCATCATTTCTTGCTAAAATGACCCAACTAACTGTGTAGGAAAAATTCTGCCCTGGCCGCTTCACAAGAGCCCCATCTACAAACCTGAACCCTGAGAAGAGTGAGCAGGAGATGGTTTAGGAAAGAGCATAGTAGATGGAGGAGTCTAATCAGCAGCCAGTCCCCAAAATGTCGACAATAAAACTGCTGCTTTTCATTTGTTACTGAAAGCCAGACACCCTACTAAGTGCCGTAGGCTGTTAATTTCAATACTGTTATACACACCAGAAAACTGGTGCTCAGAAGGTTAAACAAGATGCCCAATGGTAGGAGTTAGTAAGCAGCAAAGCCGGGATTGGAACACAATGGTTGGGATTGGAACACAATGGTTATCAGCCTCAAGCTTTAAACTTAATCACGTCACTACATGCAGAGGGGCCAGGTCCACCAAGATCTCATCTTCGGAGCCTGCGCACAGCTATCGGACAGGGGCAAAGGCTGGAGGCAAGACAGTGCAGGACAAAGAGTCGGCCCGGGGCTTCTGCCTGGATGCCAGGCCAGCCAGCTATTCAGAGGGGACGGGAAACTACTCCAGTAGGCTCAGAGCTGCCAAGGCAACACAAAAGAGAGACTGTCCCACAACAAAGGGGACTCTGGCCTGCAGCTGTCTCCCACTGCTCCAGTTCTATCCCACACAAACTATTAGAACCCAAGGCTGCTGGTGAGAAACTACAATAAATCTAACTTTTTCCTTATTTCTGCCTGCAATGAAAAGAACTGAACAATGACCTACACAATCTCTGACAAAGCATATTTGAGTTCCCAATATTGAACAAAATCAGACCTCACTTGGTAGATGAGCAAACAGACAAGCTAGCAAACTGGACAGAAGGAAAGACTCAGATATTTTAAAAGAAGTGAAATAATCTGAATAATTAGGATAACCGCAAGAAACAGAGGAGTTCACAAATTTTAAAATTTACATTCTCAGTGAGCTTCAAAATGACAGTGAATCACTGACACAAATGTTACTGAAATGAAAGGTGGAAGGGGAGCAATAGGAAATAGTATTTGAGGGTAAAAAGTGAAACTGGTGGCCTAGAGAACGGAGGCAGTGAAATTCAGACTGGCCTCAGAAAACTGGCCTGATAAGATCTGCTCACTGAGCTCTCCCAGAACTCACAGGAAAATAACGAAAAACTGCACATTATCAGTGAAAAAGATAAAATCTGGACAACAGATCCATAAGATCCAATATGTGTATAATAGAAATTTCAGAAAGAGAAAATGAAACAGAAGAGAGAGATAATAAGTAATAACCAAGTAAATGCAAGAAAAAGAACTTAAAATGAGTTTTTCTAACTGAAATTATTCACTGAGCTTGGCAGACTTAATCATAAAAGAATTATATATCTCAGAATTTCTGAATGTCAGGGAGGAAAAAATTCAACAGACATATGAACCTCCACAAAGATTTCTTTAAAAAAGAAATATGCCATAATAACTGCAAGAAGACAATGGAGTAAAGTTTATAGGACTCTGAAGGGAAAAGACTATGTCCTAAGTATCCTAAATTTAATTAAATTACCAATACTGTAATTATTATTGTTATAAAGCAGAAGAAATACATCAACTGGCATAGAAAGACAAAAATTTACTCTCCCCATATCCTCTCTGGAAAAAAAATTCTTGAGAAAGGGAGATATACAAGCAATTGGAAAGTGAATTAGAATAAAGAACACAAGAGAGCAGAAGATATATGGAAGTACAAATATATACACGTATAAAAGAAATAGCAGTGAACAATAAAGCTAACGAAACTAGAGTGATCTAAATTGTGTATGCTAAAAGTGTTGAAATCATGATACAAATATTCAGCATGGAGGTGTGAAGGAGAAAAATGTAAAAAAAAATAGTATGAACAAACATTCCTCATTATTTCAACAAAATTTAGGCAGTAAAGGGAAGGAAGGGAGAAAAGAATGTGCTGAAGCACTCATATAGTTTAGGGGAACTCCACAGCCACTGTCCCAATGATGAGTAAGTTCAAATTTAAATGTACCCAAATTAGAACAAAAAACAGACACATAACTCCCAAAGTCACAAAGAGAATTGTTTAAAGGAAAACAATAAAGCAAGACAAAACTCAGAAAAAGGTAAACAATAAGAATGCATAATAACTTGAAAACCTAACACAAGATGCCAAAGAGTAAGACCTAAAATTCAGTGAATACTGTAAAATACCCCGATAAAATAGGAACACTCACTAACTGGGGAAAGGAACAAAATACCACTCACCTCCTGGGTTATTAAACGAAGTAATGCGTGCAAAAGTACCAGCATAGAGCAGTAGCTAAAAATAAAAGCTTAGATAGAGAAATAACTGTCCAGGAACTATAGTAAACCAAACATTTTTAAAAAGAAAAGAAACTTTACTAGTTTAAAACATCAAAAAATGCATTAAAATATATATATATATAAAAATGTTTTAAAGTCTCATGATGAGCCGGCAAGAGAATAAAGGAAATCCTCAGAGGTCAAAAACAGTAAAGTGTATATATAATCTTTGACCTAGAAATTCCACTTGCAGAAATTTATTCTACATTCACATGTTATAGAAGTAAGAAATCATACATGGGAAGAATTAATGAGTTCAAGAGTTTTCTCAGGTTATGATGATCTGGGTTGCAAATAACAGAATACCCAATGAGAGTGACTTTAACAAAAAGCATCTGATTTAAAAACAACAACAACAAAAACTAGAAGGCAGGCACTTCCAAGCTGATGCTATAGATCAATAACATACGTGGCAAAAGCTCCGTATTCCCACCCCACCCCCACCCCCCGCCGCCACCTTCAGTGTGCAGGGGACATTACGTTAGGTGAATACAAAGTTTAAAAAGCTGTGCGTACAAAGCAGTCTTAACTATACTAAAATGCAAGAAAAAAAGAGTTAAAGGAAATCTGTTAATAGTGACTGCTCCGAGATGGTGGGGTCATGGGTGGTTTCTTACCTCCTATTTCATATACTTTTTTGTACTTTCCTTACTTTTTATAAGAATGTATAAACTGAAAAAAAAGAAAAAATATGCACGTATATCAAACAAGTAAAAAAGAAGTGCTGCTGAAGAAAAGGACCCAATTACCCCTTGGCCATAACGACATAGGTACTTTCTCCTTGTTTTCCAATTAGAATTCTTCCGAATTATTTTGCTGCATGTCTGAGTTTTCTAATTCTCCACTACACGCAGCACAGTAGTTTTGTATAAAAAACTCATGATGTCAATGATTATCGTCTATGTAGAGTATCACATTTGTATAGTACTTAATAATTCTCTTTCACATGCCTTTATTCCATTATTATTGACTCTACCCTTTAAAGATAAATAGAGGAAAATAGAAAATACAGCAGTGAGGACTTGCAGCTTTAATTATTTAGGGGCCTTTCCCAAAATCACATTAAATTGGAAAACTTAAATACAATTTACTCCAATAACATTCTCTTTACATGTACCGTATTTCATAAAGATAATATTAAAATAACTTCATGGTTATATTCTATGAATTTCCATGAGGATCAAATTTTTTAAGGATATTTAATTAATACCAGTAACCAGCTGTGCTGCTAAATCTATTGTAGACAAAATGTTTAGAGACCAAAGAAGGCGAAGAGAAACCTACACTATCCATGAGGAGTGCTTCAGTGACCTTCTTCTGGTTAACATTCTTCAGGTTATGAGGTCACCAGAACAGCCTGAAGGACTTCCTACATGCAGAGTATCACTTAGCTACTAATTTCAGAGGCATCTTCCAGACTGTCTTCTCCATGGCTTAACACTAACAATTTGGAACTCAGAATTTCAATTCCAAACAGAACATCTGAGAAATAATCTAGTCAAATTCCTCATTTTGTATACAAAGAAACTGTCAACGCACAGTTTAAAACCATCAAAATGGATTAGTTACAAGCACAGAAAGACGTCTTCGGAATAGGTCTAAACTCTGCAAGAATATATCCTGCTGCTCAATCTTTAGCTATGATCCTATTTTTAAAATGCTAGTCAATCAGTTTCTAAGGCCCTTTTTAGATATTACAAATCCTCAAGTAAGAAAATCCCATTCAGTTCAACGTGATGTGCAGAGTAAAGCAGCTACGTGGCATTCACGGCACATGGAGGGACCATTAGGTCATCCGGCCTCCTCCATCTACAAGGAATGGAAATTAATCTCTGCCTTTTTGGTTATTGTTGTTGTCTTTACTAATGGGACCTGAGGTATCAAAGAGAGAAATGTGTAAATACCAAATTGTAAAAAAGAAATTCACTGAAATAAAAATGTTTGTTAGGTTTGTTTCATTTTCTTTTAGGCCCTGCCACATTAATCACATAAATTATAAAATATAATATACTTCATTATACAAAATCAATAAACAAACTATAAACACCTACGATGTTGTTAATCATTAATCAAAATTAATGGTTTGAGCCAGTGGTGGAGAAAGAGGAAGGAGCCTTGCACTGCAGATGATGCTTCCTGTAACTGTGTGTGGAGCCCAGTATGATCCTTACAAAACCTCCAGTAAGTAAATGAAAAAAAACTCTTTTGCACAGAGAAGGAAACTGATCTGAGGCTTGGAGGGGTTAACTTGCTCAAGCCTCTCAGATAATAGGAAGGGAAGTTGGAATTTGCACCAGACCAGTCTCACTCCAAACCCTGTCTTTCCTCTACTGTGCAAATGCTGTCATAGTTATGTGTGAAGAAAAGATCTAGGTCTTATTGTTGAAGAATTTATGTTCTAAAGACAAACTTGGGCATCCTTCCCTCACTTACTTAAGAATTCGAGATTTCAAGTGAAATTCTAAAATAATACTATTTATTAATAATATTCCCCTCACGTCCGCCCTCCCTCAGATCCTCCCTGAGAGGCCCTGGTGTGGCAGCAGGCCGAGTATGGTGGCCAGGGACTCTGGTGCACCCACCTATGACTGAAGCATTCACTAAAAATTCTTAGCCAGATGTGTTCATACACACATGAATGATGTGTGACAATATTAAAACAATCAAACAGAAGTAACTCAGTGGAGCGCTAAGTATTAAATGCTACATCAGGTGAAAATTCCCTCCGTTGATATCAGTTTCCTTTTCCACGTCCTGGCTGCATCTCATCCCTACCCTGTCAGCATTTGGCCCTCAGCCAGGGCTGTACTCTGAGCTGGCTAATCTTGGCTGAGTTCCACGTGATTTTAGTTGGCCTCAGTAATATTTTTGCTTAGCTCTCAAGTCCAGAGGTATTTATTCTATAAATGACTGTCATTTTTGTATTGAACTTCTGAAACCCTCCAAATTGATGAATATTCTGACTCATTAAGGATAGGTACCAATTTTAGTAGTGGTTGCGGTGTGGTAGGATGGAATAATTTTGCTTTATACATTATAAATATCTACTTACCTTTCACAGAATTATTACTTTTAAGATAAAAGAATACATATTCTCTTTTATTACATAACTGGGGCTGAAGGATGACTACATTCCTTCCAGCATTAAAACAAGATTAAACTCAAGAAACATGAGTTTTACAACTCAAACATTTACACAAACAAATGCTATGTGTGTGTGCTTAATAGAGGAGGAAACCATCATATCAATACTAAAAATGTTAGGTGGCTAAGGTGCTGTTTAATCAGGCTATACCAGACCAGAAACCACTGAGTTTGAATTATAAAAGTATAGGCACCCATGGGAGGTACCCTACCACCTCTCACTGCCTCTGCCACCATCATCATCCTGGTTAAAGCCATCAGCTCCTCTCACACGGCAATGGCCTCCTAACTGGTCCTCCTGCTTCCATCCTCACTCACTCCGAACCCCGCAACTAGTTGACTCTCACACAACAGTCAGCTGATACTATTAAAACAAGTTAAATCTCATTACTCCTCTGTTCATCACTCTGCAGTGGCTCGTTTCACCAAAGTAAAAGCCACCGCCTTCACAATGATCTAGAACACCATCATATCCTGTGACATCCCCTGTAACCGTGACTCCGAGCACTCTTCTCCCAGCCCCACTGCCTACCTGCTGAGCACGGGACCTTCCTGCCACAGGACCTCTGTTCCCAGACAGGCCCATGGCTAACCCCCTCGCCCTTCTGATCTTAATTCCAATAACACCTTCTCAGTGAGGACTACCCTGGCCCTTCCTTTTTAAAAAGTGGAAACTTCACCTCCCTCCCACCTCATACCTGCATTCCCAGCCCTTTCACCCTGCTCTGTATTTTCTTCCACAGTGCTTATCATCTTCTAACACATTCTTTACTTACCTTTTTCATGATTATTGTTTATAATCATATATATGGTTATTGTTTATAATCAAAATATAAGTTCCACAGGAGCAAGGATCTTTGTTTTGTTTACTAATATCATCCCCTGCCTAGAACAGTACTTGATAGTCAAGAACTCAACTATTATTTGTTGAAACACATGCTGAATTAAACCAAAATAAGCAGAGTGAAAGTAGCCTAATGCAGTTATATTGAGGTCCCCACACACAAGATTCTAGCCACTTCCAGTGATGAATGGAACCAGGAAAAGCAAACCAGGAGTCACAGCCGTGCAAGAACGATGGTTCACACCACAGTTCTTGGAACCAGAACTATAAATACTTAGGCAAGGCCTGAGACACAGGGTTGGAATTTCTTGAATGAAATCTGAACTCCTGCATTTAGCGAATTCATTCTATCAGATTCCAGCAGTAATCGGTCTACAACTACCCCAAGAAACTGTGTGCCTGAAGCAGCCTTGATTAAATGAATCAATTTCACTATATATTGGTTTCTCCTAACCTGATCTTTTCTATAATCCTTCATCCTTTGTCACATTATCTCAAAACAGGGTTCCATCACTTCAAAGTCAGTTCCTGAAAGAAATATTAGGTGACAGTGGGAGCAGAGTCATTTAATTATATGTTTCTTTATTCTGCTCCTTTATTGTCAAAGCTAGGTGGGGAGACAGTAAAGAATTTACTTCTATAAATTAAAAAAGGACCTATTCCTTTAAAAAGAACTGCCTGTAGTAACTGTCTATTGTGAAAAGACAAAAACAACTAACAATGTAAGGAACATTCAAACCTGAAGAGAATTTTTATGAATTTATGTGAGCCAAACTGATGACGATTGCTGGGAAGTGAAATCTCAAAAGACCGAGAAAATGCTCTAGAGAATGGCAGTTTTGCTGTTTATTTTATACATTAGAATCAGAGGAGGAGACGTAAGGAGGGTTACATGAAATCCATTGGTGGCGGGATAAAGCAAGGCGGAGGAAGTCTCTGAAACTGGATAAAAAGCCAAACACAGAGACACATACTTCTTTTACGTTGGTGGGTACAGGAAAGTTAATAACTAACATTTACAGCACATAGAGATGATAGTGGGGGGAATAAGATAACACTGAGGGGGTCTATGGTCTGTGGTCTGGTGCTCTGGTGTGGTGGATGTGTCCTGAGGGGCCTGGAAAAGGAGATTACTCTGATTTTTCAAAGGTATGTTATCTCAGATGCAAAAAGACAATAGATTCATGAAAGGTAATGATGGGTCTGTGTCAAGGAAGCTGCAGGCCTAGGATGTGATGACCCGCCATGACCTGCTTTTAGTTGGGAATTTTTATGTTCAGACCACTCTCTGTGGTGACCTTCGGTATCTGCGTTTGTAAGACCCACAAGGCAGGCCTCCCCTGAGCTTGTCAGGTTTATATGTGGCACCTTTTTCTTCCACACAACTACAATACTGGGAGGACAGGAACCAGAAACAACCCAGAGTTTTAGAGGAAATGAGAAAAGCTGGAAGTAAGGCAGCTTCTGAATGTTCTCTGGATACGCATTCTGACATGTGCTGTGCTGGATGGATGAGTGGTTTTCACTGATGACGATTATGAGGTCTGAAAAATTAAACCACAAACATCTGTTGAAAGGCTATTATGTAAAAAATACACAAAAAAATAAGAAGATTTAAAATGAAGGAAAATCACAGGTGGCTACTGAAAAATAGATAAAGAGATTTAAAAAATAGTGAACTCCAAGGCAGTATTCCAGGAGCCTGAACTCACTCACTGAATCCTCACAGCAACCCCTGTGACCATCCCTGTTTCAGGGATGAGAAAAGTAAGGCGCGGCGCCCTTTCACCACCCCGTCATTCTCCCTGGTCCACCTCCAGGCCTGCTTTCATCTTTCTAGTACAGCTTGCCCATTTGTCTGGTTTGTCCAGAACTGCCCTGACTGATGTCTGCTGTCCTGGCCAAGATCTAACAGCAAGCACCTCTACCTGTTAAATTTGTAAAAATTAAAGGGACTTTGGGAAAGAGCAGGCCTTAGAGCAATTAAGACTATTTTGAATTGAACATTCTTGTGGACCTCGTAACCTAAGAAGAGTTGCAAATAATGAACTGGTAGCTGCCTCAACTCTGAGTGAAAGCTTTAAAGTACAAAATGTGATGGCTTGCCAGACTCGTCATTTTCGGTTCCCTCAGGCACAAACAGTACTTTTTTTTTTTAATTGTAGGAAATGCATAACAGAAAATTTACCATCTTAACCAGTTTTAATTGTACCTTTTAAGTGTCCTAGTCTGGACTATATACAATGACTCTTCTCTACTTTAATTTCTTTACTGTATTTATTTACCTGACTTCCTGCTAGAACTGTTAGCTCTGGGAGAACTATGTGACTGTGTTTCTAACCTCACAACCCAGCACAGTGCCAGCCATATTGCTAGCAAATGTTTACTAAATGAACAAACAAATGTTATCTCCAAATCCCCACTGGTTAATTTTCATTTTACAGTGGGAGTCTGCCCTCCACCAGGTTCAGAATTTGAAACTTGGAAACCACCGAGGTTTATCGGAGACCAAGTAGAGAGAGCCAGTGGCCCACAGAACACCAGAAACCTGTTTAGCTGCACAAGGAAAAAACAGTCATCTCCCCACCAGGGTGCCGCCACAGGAAACAGTGGCTGCGAGGGAACTTGTGCGTGGGCTTATGAATATCTGGACGGATTCACAAAATGGGAATAAAGAACAGTAATAAAACAAAGAAACTACCTAAAGTAGAAGGGACTCAAAACACTGAGAGGAATGTCAAGTGCTCCACTTAAAGATTCTATTAAAATTCAAATATGATCTTTAGGGATGCAAAGCCTACAAAGCTCCACGCTGTCAGCCTATGGCCTCCTGAAGAGGATCACAACACAAAGGCACTTCGGGTTAATCCCGTATCTTTGTGAAAAAGGAAACAATAACGATCTCCAATTTCAGTGCAATTTTATAAACTAAAATGCGATGTTTAATACAAAGCTAAACAACCCGTCTCTCCCTCCTTCCCTCCCTCTCCCCCGCCTCTCTCACATACACTGACCCCTGACTTTCTACATTGTGGACAAAAAAGGGGGTTGGGTTTCTATGTGATCATCCTCAGAGGATGATCTGGTCATAAATTCTTAAATGGGCAGGCCATGGTGGGCAGCCACACCCTGGCCTATGACTTCTTTAGTGACAGGTTTTTAAGCCGGCTCAATCCATTGTTCAATCCATTGTTCCTGCGCATCTAGGTTAACACACCTTTGAAATACCAGAATACCCTTCTCAAAGGGGGTGTTAACCCTCAAGAAGCACATAATGTAGTTACTATCCTGTAACTCAATCCCCACCCTGCTTTCTCCAATCTTCCCTAGGTACCCTCCTTAATTTCAAATGCATAATAGAAGCTGCAAAACAGTTATTCTCTGAAGGATTTGAGATCTTGCTACTGGGCATAAGTCATCAATTTGGCTCAAATAAACTCCTGTAAAAATTCTCTACAGGTTTGGATGTTTCTTACATTGACAATATCAAGTTAAATTGAGGGAAAAAAATTACAGGAAAAAAGGACTGAAAGAAAAATGGTTTTTAGTTAATGTAAAAACAGAAAATCCCATTGCATTACTAACTGGGGCAGTTTTATCAATATCATAATAATATTTAATTTTTTTTTTTACCTTCCATTCAAGTTTTGGAGTCACTAGTACCACATAGCCCCTCCAGAACCTATCTAATTTTGTACTTTTTCTGATGCAACTGCTATTAGTGCCTGATGGAAGGTCCAATCTGGCCAGTCATCACATTGCATACTTTAAAACTGCCATGCCACTCAAGAGAGTAGAGACAGCTACCACTTAGTATGTGCGACTCTTTTTAGGCTATGAAGTCCAAAAAAAAATGTTCAATTCAAAATAGTCATAATGCTTTAAGCTCTGCTATTTCCCAAAGCCCTCTAATTCTTATAAATTTCACGATGAGAGTATTTTTCAGCTATTAATACACTCACACTGAACACAATCACCCCCCAATCTACCAAAAGTATCTGTTGGCCTAGACAAAACTTCTGTTCCAGCAGAAATAAGGAGGGAGGGATGGCAAAAGGAGAAAAACATGATTTTGCAGCAGGAATCCCAAGCTTTACCCAGAGAAAGTGTATTTTTCTAAATCCCGTTAACTTCAGTAAACAGACTAAAGCCAACAGGACTTGGTAATCGAGTTGTATATTGAAGGGAAGTTCCGATCTGACTGGATGAGGCAAGGAGAAGGCCTGGGACAGGGGAAAGTGGAAAAAGAGGTGAGCCAGAGTCAGGAGAAGTAGGTGAGGTAAGTGTGTCCCAACACCTCCTTCTTGGAAGGTGTGTTCACAGGGTGAAAGAAATACCGAGGACAGGAGGGCTTCTGCCATGCTTCCCACTAGAATTCTGGGGGAAAACTGCCTCACAGGCCACACGTCACAACCCAGGTCAGCCATATAAAGTAAACTGGTACAGCAAAGTCAGGTGGAACAATAACAGGAGTTTGTCTTTTACCTCTGTGGCCCTGAATTTGTTTTGTTTCCACAAATCCAGAAAGTCAGGGTGGGATGAAGTGTGCACATGCAGATGGGGTGGGGAGGGCTGAGGGACACAGGAGAGTCTGGTAAGGGACGAGGTGATGCCACTACAAGGACAACAGGGGACCAGACCATCAGGCCATGAGCTGAATGAAGGATATGGCAGAGACCCAAAGGGTAGGCATGTACACCCTCTGGAGACCGCCAAGAGCACCAGGCGTGACAGAGTATAACAAAAGAAGCAGGAGTTCTACCAGCACGTTTTCAGCAGCAACTCCAGGCGGGGAGGTCATTCCTCATGATCTCTAGTCTAGGCACCAGGCCAAACATGTGCTCAGGGCAGAGCCAAAAGGATCTGGAGGTCACCAGGTGGTCTATGGAGCCCATCTATTCCCATACTCACTCAGATGCTAGCCACCTTAGTGAGGAAAGTGGAGAATTTGAGTACTTCACATGTTTAAAAATGAGCATTGCCTAAAAGCTATTTATAGTATTGCATTAGACCAATTTTACTTGACTGAACCATATTTTGGCCACTCTCCCCCGCCCTTTCCCACATTGGAAAGGGGCTTGGTAGGAAGGTCGCCCAGATCAGAAAATAAGGAACCATTCTCTCGACCTGTGAGTTCCGTAAGTAACCAATGTTTCTTCTCACCTTTATTTTGATATCCCACAATGTGATGTAGAATCAGGAAAATAGTCCTTTCATTATTTAATTTTGGAAGGGCTAGGGGGAGAATCTCTACTAAACATGTTCTAAAGTTCTTCTATATTTTCCTGCCTTTGAAGGTGAAAGGAGCAGGCTTTGTGAGGAATAAGAAGAGAACAGACAGAGGAGAGAGAGAGAGGAAAACCAAAAAAAGTAAGGTACCATTTGCTTTCCTACTCTGAGCACTGCAGCTCACCATTACAGCAGCAAAAGGCATCACATATTTTGTTCACTTCTCTAGCCTTCCAAAAGGTGAACAAGCTCCTGCAGTCTTGTGACTGCTGCTTGATGAAAAGTATGTGGCACTTGCTCATTCCCTCTCCAACACGCCCTCTTCCAGTATTCACAGTGGTGACAGGCAGGGAGGGGGCAGTCCAAGCCTTTATTGTTTGTCTCTGGCAAGCCTCTCATCTCCTAGAACTGTGATGTTCTGTGTTCAGGAGCATTCCAGCAACCCTCTGACACTAAATACTTACTAAAAGAGTCTGGGGTATGTCATGAATGACAGGAGCAGGTAGGTTAACTTTATACAAAGTAGAGAGGCTATATACAGTCTATCACAGAAACCCTTCAAACATCCGTTGATCATTTCAAGATCCATTATTTACCTGTAAATCAAGGTTCTCCAGATTAGGGACCAGGTGATACATCTAAGTCCACTTATTCATCCATTCCTCATCCACTCACACAGGCATTCATTTAACTAACTTTATTAATACACAATATGGGACACCACTGAGATACACAGTAGAACAAAATACAGTCCCCGCTCTCAAGAAGCTCAGAAACTAGTAGCAGAGGCAGACTAGTAAAGCACCATACTGTCAATTCTTCATTTATTATCAATATCACTGGTACTAGTATCAGAGACAGGCCATCTGTTATCCTAGAGCAAAGTTCCAATGAGATAAAGTGCTGCCCGTATTCAGCACTCAAAAAAATGTTAATTACCTTTCATATCCTCTTTTTACTGATATTCAAGGAAGTGTTGCCAAATGTAGCACTAAAGCCAGGTGATCTGAGGATAATACAACAAAATTTGGTTTAATTCATAGAGTACTTGACGTTGGTACTTAAGAGGCACCCCAAAAATTGGCATGAAAGTGTATTTCTACATCAGCTGAAGTGTGCCTGCTCTCCTAGGAGTTTGAGTTCTACAGTCACTCCAAGACTGCTAAATAATGGCAGGTGAAATTAACAGTAAATGGAAACATATGGGCAGCTTCATCTTTTATAATCAAACTTCTCTAAGAATTACAAAGGTTTAAGAGCTTTTCCCATTTAACAGCTAGAGAAGAAAAACCAATAGCAAACAAGTTAACATGGAAAATTCAAGGCCTAGATAGTTAGCCTACATCTCAAATAAATCAGGGTATGGACACATTGCTTGAAATTTTCTGAGGCTCAACCTACCCTTTCATTAAAGTGACAGGAGGGATTTCCCACCTCCTCCCAGACCCTAGGAGAGGTGTGTGTCTTATTCCATCCTGAGGAATCTATGGAACTGCTCATTTATGCAAAAACAGGATGGAACTTATGGAGTGTTAGGGGAAGTAAGGATAAAAAGAAGGAAAGAAGATTAGATAGGAGGAATTCCATGATGCCAAGAAGAGGACACTTAGTACTAAATGATGGCCATCGCAATGGTAGGGAACTTAGCACTTCATTTGTACGAAGTGTAGGAACTTGGACTTCATGTGTATGGACTGTCTAAAAGGATTTCCTTTCTGTTAATGGAATGAGTACCTTCCAAAGCAGCTAAATGCAACAAGCAGAGCTAAAGAGTCACTGCTATAAAATGCTGCCTGATTTATTATTAAATATATTAAAACTTCACTGATGGAGTTTTATAAAAACACACCAAAAGTCTCAAAGATAGTTCCTTTATAATAAACACTCATTTCACAGATAGTTAGAATAAAAATTTTGAAGGGAAATTTTCAAAATTTTTAAGAAAAAAAGTTCATAAAATCTTACTTTAACAGTTCCTATCTACAAACACATCTTTTTTTCACATACATGTTATTGAAGAATAACCTGCATTTTTAATAGATAAAATTGATCTTTCAGAGGTACAACGTTGTTACATAGAAAAAATGACTCCTAAACATGTAAAACTTACGGCAGAGTACAATTTTATTTATTCAGCCTGATTCAGCTAGTCCCTAACCCATTTTGAAGTGACACATCCAGAGAAGCTCTATTTTGAGTCTCTATTAGATAATTACATATCAATATACTAATGCACACTTCAAGGTCGAAGTAAAGTTGGTGCTTATATTTATGATGCTAAGGAAAATAGCCGAGGACAGTAATTACAAGAACAGACTCTGGAGCTACACTGCCTGGGTTCAAATCCTAGTTTGCCACATTTTATTCACATCACCCTAAACAATTTAGATAGCATGTTTCCACTTCCACATTTATAATATAGGAATTAGAATCATCACACATACTTTTCAGGGTTGTTATAAGTTCCAAGCACTTAACACCTGAAGCTATGGAATGCAGTCCATACACAATCAATGATAGTTTTATAAATATAAAATGCTGATGTAATTAGGGTGGTAGAACTGCAGAAAATTAAAACTTTATTTCTAATGGCTCATGAAGGATAAACCTCATGAACTCTGCTTTAAGAAGATTTCTATTTAAATCCTAAATCTCACATTCACTAGCTGTGTGCACTCTGACTAAGTCATTCAATCTTTCTGTGCTGTATTTTCCTTTTGCATAAATGAGGATAATCACACTAACTCATAGTGTTGCTAAAGAGTCAATGATAGAATGATGTTATAACCCTATACAAAACTTGACCCATAAGGATTACTCAATAATGTTAAGTTACTATCCCTTCTCTTCTGAAATAAATATAAAAGTAGAGGAGACATGTTGGGGACCTGTCCTATAGAAATTTATTGAAGTGGTGACTCATAAGGTGGTTGCTTCCATTGATTTAAATTCTCTAGGAAAGACTTCAATGGTGCATGGATTTTATAATAGCCACCCAATCACAGGAGGGCCTTTTTATGTCCTGATATAACCAAAGTCCATCACTCATTTATTGCAGGAGAGAGCATTCATTCCACTCATATGTAGGTTAACCATACATGTCAAAGATGATGGTACTTAAGTAAAAGTCACTGTGGCTTTTGTACCAGTGGACATCATGGAACAGTGAATGTGACATTGACTCTCCCTTACACAATTTTTGAAAAAGTGCTGAATTGTACCATCTCTGTTTCTCGGCTGTTCAGGAGTCAGTCCACAAATATGACCGATAACACATTAAGATGTCAGGCTAAAAATCTTTTTTTCTTTTTAATTGAGGTAAAACTGACCACACTGTATTCAGTTTCAGGTGTACAACACATAATGACCTGATATCTGTATGCACTGCAAAATGACCACCACAATAAGTCTAGTTAATATCCATCACCATACAGTTACAGAATTTTTTCTTGTGATGAGAACAAACCTTTTTCTCTTTCACAGGTTTAGTACAACCATGTGAACTCAACAAATGCTTGTTGATTCAATAAATATGCAACTCATTTCTTACATACTTCTTAATGTATCTAGCTTAGTGTAAATTAGACTGTCTATAAAAATGAAAACACTTGTAACTACATCCCAGACACTGTTGTTGAAGCTCATCTCCAGAATCCCTTTTTAGTGCTGTGTTCACAAATACAAAGTGACTAGGGTGCTCCCAAATAACTCCGATTCTCTTTCCCAGCACATGGTAGGATGGCACTGCCCAGCCTCTTTCAATTTAGGCATACCTATAGGGCTTGCCTGGACTGGTAAAATGGAAGTGAAAGTGCTGCATGTCACTTCTGGGAAGAAGTCTTTAAAAGCTAGGACAGGATCTGCCAAGCCTCTCCCATGTTGAGGTAAGTTGGGGGGGTTGTAAGTGGCAATGCCTCGAGTTGTGGAGCCTCTGTTAGCACAACCAGCTGTTAGCAGGGCCTACAGACAATACTCATAATCACAACCCACAAGTGAGAAACAAATCTTTGTGGAAGAGTCCCATACATCTGGAGATTGTCCGTCACTGTGATACAATCTAGCCTATTCTGACTCACACAAGGGAGCTGAAAGAATGACAGCATTTCTTTTCCAATATTCTATCATTTAGATTGTTCATTAATCCAGACTATTTTTTCCCTACCACATCATTTGCTCCTTCACCATTCCTAGAAAGCAAGTCATAAAAATTACTATCAAAGTTTTAACACTTTTACAGAATGAAATTTAGAGAATGTAAATTTTATATAAATTTATATTTATATAAAATTCTGCTTTTCAAAAAGTCATTACTGTTTTTAAAAAAATGGTAATTCATCCTTGTAAAATGCACATACACCATGCATACACAGACACACAAGTAATTGACCACTGCAAAAAATTCAAGAATCTACCTATAAAAAGGGAAAAATCATTAGACTTCTTACCCAGATTCTTTGCATAGATTACTTAAGAGGAAGAGGTATCACAAAAATTGTATACATATTACTGTGCAACCTGCCTACTTAATAGTCCACAGCTTTCCAATTAATAACTGCATTGCATGGCCATAACATAATTTATTTAACCATGGCCCTACTGATGAACATTTTCGCTTATTCCACATTTTTATTTAATTGCAATGCTATGAATAAACATACTTATAAAATCATGCTAATATTTCTGTAAAATTTATAACCAAGAAGTGCACCTGCAGAGTCAAAGGTATGTACACTTTCACATTTTGGCAGGTACTGTCTGTCAAACTACTCTAAAATGATGGTATTAACACAACAAGACTACCAAAAGGATATAAAAGCAGCGTTTCTCCCTAGATCTTTACAAAACTGGATACTATCAATTTTTCAAAATATTTATCAAGCTAGGAATCAAAAAATTGTTTCTTTTCATTTGCATTGTTTTAATTATTTTGTTACAACTTTTTTTGACTATTTTTTTATTTCTTTCAGAGAAATGTCCGCCTGTCCATATTTTTTGTTTTCTAATAGGGTTCGTTTTTTTATTATTATTATTTGTAGAGCTTTTACATCTATTATGAATATTAAAGACTTTTTAATCTATGTTACAAATATTTTCTCCAAGCCTTCATTTATGAATGCTGGTTTTTACACACAGATTTTTCTCAGTTTCAAGACACATAGTCCTCTAAATTAATTTCAAGCTTACCAGATTGGCTATAACATTTCCACACAGAATACAGTTAAACTTGCTTTTTGGTTCATTATATCCATCTTTAACTTATCTCATTCTTTTATATAAATATATATAGTCTATCTCTCTGAGTGCTAAGGCTTAAATAAAATAATGCCCCCAAAAGCAACCAGCACAGCATGCAAAATGCAGTAGGTTTTAAATAAATGTTTATTTATTTTATTCCTCCTGAGTCTTATTCGTTTAGAGACAGCAGACACTTCTTTTCAAAATATTTTTCATCAGAATTCCAATTATTTAGAGTGACGACATGCCCACAAATACATTTTCCAGCCTCATGTACAGCTAGGGTATACAGTATGACACAGTGCCGGTTAATGAGATATAAGTGGAAGTCACTGAACTAAGCTTCCAGCAAGCTCTTTGAAAGAGAACAGGTGCATCCACTTTTTGTCATGGGTCATCCCTCTTCTTCCTGCCTGGAAGGCAGGTGCAATACTGGCTGGAGAGCAGCCACCTTGAGACTTATAAGTTAACAAGATCACCAAAGGATGGCTGAATGGAAAGGCAGAAATTTGGGTTTTGACTGCTTTAATCAGCCCTGGAATGCATACCTCTAAACTTATTATTACAAGAGGAATATAACCTCTTTACTTGTTTGAGACATTATTAACAAGTCAGGTTCTCTGTTCACTGAAGTGAAACATAACATCGAACTAAGTGTCATGGTTCACCCACCATCTTCATACACATTTTAAAATACCTTCTATTTCCATGACTTGAGATGGTCTCTTGAAGAAAAGTTATGCTGGTTTGAAGGGTAAGTTCTCCATTCACAGATATATTTAATTTAAAAAGAAATCAAATCATTAAGCACTTCAAATAGAAACCCAAGAGCACTCTTAAGGAGAAGTCAATAATCTATAATGCATGGTCGCACATTTGCTAACCTTGGTGTTAAGCTACTCTTATCAGGACACCACACAGCTCATTTTAGTTGTGAAATAAAATTGTAAAGACCAAAGATTTTTCAATGAAAAAAAAAATCACAGTACTGGAGGGATTCTTAATAATTATACAAGATTGAATTTTTATTTTTGTCACTGACCACAGAATTTGGACTCACTTGTACTGAGCTTCACCGCTGTCCAAGATCAAATTCTTTAAAGTATTTACTAGATTAGGAAGGAAAAGAACAAGCTGAAGAACCTATTTAACCATTCTGCTACCAAGAAGAACATTCTCAAAATGCTGGCCCTATTTTAGTCCTCTCATTTCAGCCCTCCAACCCTGAAGAAAGAGCCAAAGGGCCGAGGGAAGAACAGATTCTGCTCCCCTCCCCCTTGGGTCCTCTCCAACAAGGAAGTGACTTCATTTTGGGAGAAAAGGGAAGGTAGGAGACGTAAACTGTACTCTCCAGGAGACTGAGGACCATCTTAGTCCTCTTCGCAGCTTCCTCTTATCTGCCACCAACCATTCCACCAAGAATAATTTTCTTTTAAAAGATACCCAACCCTCCCCATCAAGTGTTTTACATGGCATTAAGTATTTTCAACTGAATTCTCTCTACTATGAATGAACATCTTTACTCAGATTGAACACTGTCCTGATTTGCCTCTGCAATAAGAAGGAACATACCACATGCTGCTGATCACAGTCTCTTTACCTCTTTCTGTAAGGGGGAAAAGAAGATGAGAGAAGAATGGGGTGATGCAGAGAAGAAAGTCAACAGAGACAATGCAAAGGACAGCATGCAACGGTCAGTCATAAACTTTCCATATTAACAAATGTCGACACAGCTTCTGAAGTCAGACATACAGCCTCTACTCCCATTCAGTCCAATAGTTTGGCCAGTTATTATTTTAATTCCTTTATATGTGAACCATATCACTTCTCAGAATTTAACACAGTCTTTGAAATATATATACACAAATTTAGGCAGAGTTCAACAAACTTTTTAAACTATATATTCACAAAAGTTTAAAAATTAATTATAAAAGGACTTCCCTTCAAGTTGATTTGGTAATATAGTTCTTTCCCAAGCAGAGAGGCAAAGCTTTTATATATACACAGCACAAAAGGAAGGCCACTAGATGAGGAATCTGGATATGTGTTTTAATTCTCCTGGCCTGAATACTGAAGTCATCACCTAATAATGATCATTCCATTTAAAGCTCTATGAGTCTCAGTTTTCTTGATGTAAAAATGGTAATAATGATACCAATATCGGTTGGGATGCTCTCAAGTGGAAAAAGGAAAGTTTACTCTCTGGTAATAGTTGAGCGTAGGGCAGCTCCAGGATTGGTTAATTGGGTGGCTGTTTTTCCCATCTTTCTCTTCCACAATATTTAGTTGTTGACTTATTTTCAGGCTACCTCTCCTTACAGTCACATCCAGTCCTGACAGGGAGCAGCAAAATAGCAGTTGTTTTCCTATGCTCTCTTGAAAAAAAGGGCGGAAACTTTTCCAAGATGGACTTCCCTCCTTACCCCAGCAGGCTTCCCCTCTCATATCACTGGCCAGCACTGGGCCACATGCTATTCCTAAACTAGTCCCCAGCAAAGAGAATGAACTCACTATAACGGGCTTTAGTTCTGAGTCATGTGGAGTAGGGACGGGCACCTGAACAAACCGGAAAGAATAAAGTAGACAACCAGGTAGCAAAGCAGCAGTGTCCGGACCCCCTTACTTCACAGCACCATGGTGAGGATCAAATGATAAGCATGAAAACTGTAAAGGAGACAACGCTTTACAGATATAAGAGGTTGTTATTTATTCAAGGAGAATGTTGTGTATTGAGGAAACGAAATCTCAACAATGAAATAGATTCACTGAAAACAAAGGATATTTAAACTGTAATGACCACCATTCAAACCATAATAATAGAATGTGAGGTTCTGAACAACTATGAATATACACATTTTCATATATATGCAGATTGACAAGATGAAACATTAGCAATAGGTTTTATGGCCAATAAATACTTCCATTCTATATTCAACAATATTTTCTGAACATGTATCAGACACTTTCTAAGCACTAGAGAAACCATAGTGAACAAAGCAAAATCCCTGCCTCGTTGGTACTTCACTGCATAACTACACTTAACAGCGTAACTCCTTCTGCAGACAAGCATTCTTCATCCGCAGCATATGAACTCAAATAATCGAACACATGTAATTGTTAATTAATTACAATACTTTGGTTTTTACTTCTCCCACTTTCCCATCCCACCCAAAAATAAGATCATGAATATAAAAAAAAAATGATGTGCATTCACCAACAGAACAAAGAATGAGTTAATCAGACTCCTCTTTGTTTTTTTTCTCCCCCAATTCTGGATGAATGCCAAAAAGCAGAATCATATATCAGCATCATTTCTGAAAATGACACTTGAAAGCTAAAACAGAATCAATATCTATACAGTCATGTGTCACTTAACAACAATGCATTCTTAGAAACGTGTTGTTAGGCAATTTTGTCACAGCATAAACGTCAGAGAGCGCGCTAACCCAAACCTAGATGATATAGCCTACTACACATGTAGGCTATAAGGTATACAGCCTATTGCTTCTAGGCTTCAAACCTGTACAGATGTTACTATGCTGAATACTGTAGGCAAGAGCAACTCGATGGTAAGTACAACGATGTATCTAAATATAGAAAGTCACAGTAAACGTATAGTATAAAGATTTAAAAATGGTACACCGTATAGGGCACTTATCATGATGAAGGTTGCAGGCTGGAAGTTGCTCTGGGTGAGTCAGTGAGTGAGGTGAGTGAGTGTGAAGGCCTAGGACATTACTGTCCACCACTGTAGGCTTCATAAACACTGTCTCACAAGCCCTTCCCCTGCTGCTTCCGACGGGGTCAGAAATAGAACATCAAAGCTGTCAATGAAGCTCCATCAAAAGGGATGTGGGCTGGACTGACTGTAAATACTGAGGAGAAATTGGCAGGGTAAGGTGTAAATCACCATAACAGTGACTATCAGGAGGAAGTGGAAGGTGGCCTGGGCATCAGTATGAATAAGAAATTAAAATGGAGAGATAAAGAACACAGGATTGTCATAGCAATGTGGTTTTGGCTACACATGTTAGCAGTGGTCAGATTAAGGAACTTGTGGTATTCATAAAAATGAAAGTGTTTTAACGTGGAGAAAGTATTTTGACATAGAACTGAGACTAAATATTTTGACTGTGGAAATTGGTTTTTGGTTCCATTGTGCCCACCTGGCCCAAAAGGCTCTCTCCAGCACTACTTGATGGTGAGAAACGAAACATACCTATGCCTTACATTTACAACCTGAAAATATTCCACCAAAAGTAAGACAGGCTGTTCCACACCCCACGGACATGACTCTTACTTAATGTTTGCTAAGGTAGCTCCTGTGGACATGCATCGTTGCAGATCTTAGGTCCGCAGCCAGGAATTTATAGCAATGTACTCTGAGGACCGTCAAGCTAGATCTGGGAGGGCTGTGCACCCTCTGAATATGCAGCGCTGGGGGGACAGGCTCTTCTGTGCTGAAACAGGTCAGTGGCTGACTAACTGGGATATAATCTGTGCGTTCAAAACTGAGGTACTGTGAGAGGGAATCTACTGACAAGCCCCATGGAATATTGCTCCCACCAGAGAAAAAAAGAAATTCCTCCTGAAATACGTATCCTTTCATTTCTTCCATTCAGCTCCATTATAATCTTAAAGGGCCATTTTCGTTTATGTGGTCTGCTACTGACACAAATGTCATCATGGGGCATGGCATGACTGTAACCTAAAAACAATCAAATACACACAAAAAACAGATAGCCAGAGAATCTCAAGAACAAACCCACAACCTGCAACACATGTTCTCCTTGACTGCTGTCCCTTAACAGAATTGACGGTATACTTTCTTCCAGGAATATTACAGGTAAATGTTACATTCACACAAATCCTTACCTAACAAGATAAATAACACTGGATGCAAAGAGAGCTTAGTTGCCTTACTTTCCATATCTGCAAAGAGAGTCACGTAATAACAGTCACAAAAATTAGAAATGAGAGTGAAATACATGTACTTAAGTAACGTTCATCACCTAGGTTCTAGTTTAAAAATTTTTCTTTAATAATTTCATCCAATAAATATATAATCCTTATGCACATTTCCTTAAAAAATATTCAGAAGGGCTTTTTAAAGATTCACTTTATGTAACTCCTTTAGGGATACTCACTCAAGGCTATCCCAACTTCTCTTTTTATTCAGAAATATATATGTTTTCCCGTATCTGCTTTGAAGTAGAGGACAAGGTGAAAATATTACTTTGTGCTAACAAAGCTGCACACTGTTCCCATTTGTGTGAGCAACACACAAAGTGACAACCAACTGACAAATTCTTACTACTTTTCCCTTAAACTTTCAGTTTTAACTTGTTTCTTACTTCCAAAATCTCTGAAATTTTATATCCATAAAAATTATCAATGGAAGGAATTAAGATAGTTGGCTATTAGGCCAAAGAAAGCCGAAAAAAGTTTGGGGGCAAAATAGTTGTTGTAGATAGTTGTAGAGACACTTCATTTCAAAATTGTAACAGAGGAAAGAAAGCAAAAGCAAAAAAAAAGATGATAACTCTGAATCCAACTCAGAGGACACGAACAGCTACCTGCTGTTTGAGATGCGGGATGTTACCTTTCTACCTCTGCATACCCTTCTCCATGCATTCACCACCCTCCATTGAACCTAGACAAGACTTTCTTACAGCAGGAACTGGTACTTGCCATTCTTAGTGCTACTCTCTGGGCTTGGATATAAATCAGAAAAAAAGATAAAACATAAATGCCTAAGATTCAATTCCAACTTTACTCAGCACTGACTAGAAAGGACTCTTTTGGGGAGTTTACAAAACAACACAGACGAAGAACTAGACTTTCAGGGTTTGCTCTAAAGCAAGGCTCCTAGGAACTTAGAATCAATTCAGCTTTTAAAAATGAAGATGAAGTCGTCCAATGTACCATGTAATAGATGCATATATTCAACATCTTAGCACACTGGGACAATCTCTCCGGGTAAATTTTCTGGGTAACAATTTTCTTTACAAATTTTTTTTCTTTTAAACACTTTTATGATATCCTTTCTAAAATATTTCCCTGTGTTCTTAAACATAAGTTAACTCTTTTTTTTTAATGCCTTAAATACAGATGTCCCAGGAGCTACAGTCTTACACAGAGGGTTGTCCCTAACTCTCACTTTGTTTTTAGTTCTTGAATATCCACTTTCTAAAATTTTCCCAAGGTCAACTGCCAATTTTTGATAATATCGCGAATACCCTAATGAATACTAACATCTTGAGGGCCCAAGACCAAGTTTGTTAGAGTTCTATTCAAAGTAAATAACGGTAAATAAAAGTCAGAATACTGTACCTCTCGGGGGTTGTAAACAGGAAAGGGCACAAGAAGTCCTGAGGGGTCAGTAATGTTCAGTTTCATAACATGGATGTTTTCTTTGCAATAGGGCACTTAACTATACATTCGTAAACACAAATCTGTGTTTTATGTGTTTTTCATAACTTTAAAAAATTTTAAATAACATATTATAGGCAAAGAGTTGAATGGAAGATACACTTTTACCAACTCACTGCAGCACATGCGCGTGCACACTCACACAGACAATAGTGGCATTTGTTCAGATAATAATTCAATTGCTTGCAATTACAGTTGTAGATGATAACCAATGATAGCTACAGAAGACACTTCATTTCAAATTTGTAACAGAGGAAAGAAAAGCAAAAGAAAAAAAAAGGAAACCTAACTGTTCCCTTAAGGAGGAATGGTGAAATAACTCATGGTACTAAATAAGGTAGATCCCTTTATTCTAATATAAAACTATGTCCAAGAATACACTTAATTAAACAAGCAAGTTGCAGAATATGCATATCTATAGGATCTTATTTGTATAAACATGAGAATAAATGTGACTAATTCTGAAGAAATGCATGAAAACTATTAACAGTGGTACCCTATAGTAAGTGGGAATAGTTGATGAGGAAAAAGGAGATTTTACTTTCTACCCTTTGATTCTATTTGAATTCCTAGTCAATAATCATGTTTTTCTTCAAAAGTAAAAAATTAAATAACATATTAGTTTCCATTTGCTGCTGTAACAAATTACTACAAATTTAGTGGCTTAAAACACAAATGTATTTTCTTTGCATTCTGGAAGTTATAGGCCGAAAATCAGTCTTAAGTAAGAGGCCAAAATCAAAGCATCAGCATCTGGTTCCTCCTGGAGGCCCCAAGGGGAGAATTTGCTCCTTGCCTCTCCTAGTTTCCAGAGGATGCTGGCATTCCCTGACTTGTGGACACATGGCTTCAATCTCTGCTTCCGGCTTCACACTGCATTCTCCCGACTCTAATCCTCCTGCCTCCCTCTTTTAAAAACCCTCTGAATACCCTAGGCTCACCCCCATAGTCCAGGATAACCTCCCCCATTTTAGAATCTTTAATTTTATCACAAAATGGACTGCCAAGTCATTTTACCATGTAGACAACATATTTGCAGGATCTGGGGATTAGGACAGGGACATCTTTGGCGGGGGTGGGGGGCACTGTTCAGCCTACCACACAAATATATGCCAAACTGTTCTTGGAGACAGATGTCTCTAGAATCTGAGATGTGGGGGAAGTATATTAATACTTCTGTATATTTCATCAACCCTAAGATGCCATTGATCATAAGATAATTATTTTATGTATGAGAACAAAAATAAATCACTGACTAAACTATGATATTCATTATAATATCACGGTAAATACAAAACAATTAACCCTCAGAAACTTCTCCCATCCTTGTATGTCCACCCTTGGCAATGTGACTTAATTGCTCCTCTCATCAAGACTCTAGACTTGCCCTTGTAACTTGTTTTAGCTAATGGGACATGAGCAAAAGTGACAAACAGAAGCTAGAAAACTATGTGCACACTGGGGCTGGCCCCCTCTTTTGCTGCTGAGTACCATGTGAACGAGTCCAGGCATGCCTACCTGCCACCCCCCCAACTCACAAAATCTTGCACAAAAAAATTATTATTATTTGAAGCCACTAATTCTGACACCAGAAAACTTTAAAGGTCGAAAAAATGTGGATCTGCAAATCAATGAAATACACTATTTCAGTGTAATACCAGTATATAAGTGGTGTCTAATGGGTATGTCTTGGAGGAAAATATAAAAATTCTAATGAACAGTGTTTATGCCATTTTGGCTGATAAAGGTTACTCTTGCTTATTTTCTGGTTTTCAGTTCCTTTTCACATAGTCAAAGTCATTGAATAAGTGATCACTGGCACTGCAGGGATACTGCTTTCTGCCACAGAATATTAGAGCAAGAAAATTATCTTGTCCATTCAATGGGAAAGAAACTAACAATCCCTAGAAGTAAACGGTGAAAAATTATTACCTTGTCATTCAGGTAGTTACTGTTAATCACAAATTAAGAGTGACAATGCTGGCAAATATCTCTTAATTTTATTATGTAAAGTATACAGTTTTAATTAAAAACTGAAAATACAGCAGCATAGTGTGAGTTCTAGCATTATTACATTTGCAAGTTCCGAAACAAAGTGATTCTAAATACAAGAGGTTCTAGTTACCTCTCACTAAATACTGCACTTACAGGTATGTTGTGACCTTCTTGTTCTTATCCCATTGATATAAACAACATATATTTTGTTAATAAAAGGTCAAATGACAGTTCCATTGTGAAAGGTGAATTTCCTACACTGTTGCTTTAAAATCCAGTTTCAGGATTATTCTAATAGATACCATTTACAGAGTGCTTATTTCCCAAATAGCTAGTTATAATAATGCCTGATCTGGGTGTATCACTGAAGGTAAATAAGCAACAGAAACAACAGCTTTACCCCTAGGCAACTCCTCCACATATACAAAGGGTTACATAAATTCTTGGATCATTAATTTAACACACAGTTATTGAGCACTTAAAATGTGCCTGACACCATACTTGGGACTAGAGACACAAAGTCCACACCAAAAAACAAATCTCCTACAATTCTGAATTGGAGATGGCACCTGAATCCATGCATTTTCTAACATCTGAAAATTCTATCACACAACTCCTGTCCTTTAACTCTCACAAACATCACAGCACATTTTAAAAATGACTTGAACCTCTTCAAGAGAAGTCACACAGCTAGTAAGTGGAGGGGCTGGATGTAATCCAGATAGATCTGGCTTTCTTTACCACCCAACACTGCCTTTTGCCATCTCTGCCTGTGCTTTTTGATTTAAAATGAGAAGCAAATTGTTTCAATTTATGCTAGCATGAAAGAGAACCAACTCATGTAGTAATGAGGGAAAAAGTCACCTTGGAAGTAACACATCATGATAAACTGCTGGGAAAGCCCCCTTCTCGGGTCCCTGTAAGGCATGTGACCATTAGTCCCAATGAGAACATTTATAATGACTCCTGCATTTTCAGTATCCTCTCTCAAAGACATCGAACACCCCCAGCATCCTCCTCAATCGTCCAGTGTGAATTTATTATCCATGAATTCAGCTATTCTAAACTTTATTAAATGTATTTCTCTATAAGGCTCTGAGTAATGAGTTCCACAAGTACTGACTGTACGCAAAAGCAAAATTTTTTCATTAGTACCAAAATTATTTTTTTCACATTCTAAATATTCATCAGGGTGCCCTTAAACTTTTAATTATATTTAGTAGAAATTCTCCTTGTTTGTACAATCGGTATCCACCATAATTCTCTATTATTTGATATTAAACTTTCACCTTTCAAGGATGGATTCATAATAACGAGAACATCTACTGAATGTTTACTACATATCAGGCTCTTTACTCCTTACTAAATCCTTATATGAATTACATCCCTTAATCCGCACAATGTCTTGAGATAAATTTATTACTCTGCCCTTTTTGCACATAAGGAAACAAAGGTCCAGGTAATAGGGTGCTAACTGCTCAATAACACAGAGCTAGCAAATGGTGTCGGTGAACCCAGGTCTGACTCCAGTGCCCATGCTCTCAACCCAATGTGCTTTCCTCATGTGGACACTGACCAACTCTAAACTCCAGATCCATTCATCTTTAAAATCTTGGTCACCACCCTTCTCCTTGGAACCCTGACTAACATTCCCAATGCAAGCTCCTCCAGCATTTTCTATGATCACACCGCTTACTCTCTCCCTTTTCACACCTATATTCCCTGGAATATCGCATCCATTCGCAAGGCATCAACAATCCCCATTTTTCAGTCTAGGAAACTGAGCCTAAAGCAACTTGTCTAAGGCCATACAGCTAAGAAATGGTTGAGCAGGACTCAAATCTGACACCTACCCTTGCTGTTAAGCCCTCCATAATGCTGCCTCCCCAAAGGTAACCTGCCTCAGTAGCTCTGAACCCTTCTCAGTGTGCCCTACTGCCAATGGGTCAGTTCAGGCACCACCATCGTTTAGTTTAAACTTTAACTACCCCTCTCACTCCATGTCCTCGCTCCTCTATCCACACTGCCCAACAGAAAGTTATGCAGTGATGGAAACTTTCTTGATCTGTACTAATAAGGTAGCTACTGGTCATATGTGGTTTCTGAGTGCCTGAAATGTAGTTAGTGCCACTAAAGGACTTTTAATTTTATTTAATTTTAATTAACTTAAATTTAAACTTAAATACACACGGCTAGTGGCTACCATGTCGGCCAATACAGCTCTACATAGTCAAGTATCTCCTGTTCCCAAGCCTGAAGTCACAAGGCTCAGCCACATTCCCTCTGTCCTTGGGTTCTGGTTCTCCTATAGGCTCACAATCAACTCCCCTTTCCTTAGGCTTTTGGGTACATTTCTGTTTCTTAACCAGAAGTTATGACTTAATCTGATTCTTAACTAAAAAAACTTTTCCTCAGGAGTTTCTGTTTGACAGAGGCAGGACAGGATCATAGTAATGTGTTCCTCACACACATTCAGAGAAGACTCTTTTGGTAAAGAATATGAAGCAGAAATTTCTAAGGGGACAAAATTAAGAAGGCAACCTTAATATAAATGCTTTTTCTAACTGGAAACCTGTCAATAAATATTATAAATTGGCAATGCATTACCTTCAAAATAAATTAACATTTGTAACACAAAGGGTGGCGTGCAGCCCATCTAAGTATGTAACTTGGCCAGACAAGTTTTAAAAACATGTTTGCATTAACTTTAAAAATTGAAAGATTTTACACAAAAATCTGGATTTCTAGTACTTCTTTAAAAATCCAGTGACCTAGAGACACGAGGCCTGCACTCTCTCTCACAAGGCAAACATCTGTTAGCAGTGAGAGCAACTGTCCTCTTTCACGCGGCCAGCACTCCCGAGCTTGCTGTGATCCCCACTACTCCCTCCTGCGGTTTGGACACTGACACCTGACCCAGCTGCACATTATTCTTCTCAAAGCATGCTGCTTCCCTCATGTGTGTCACATGTCTCGTGCCTATGGTCATGTGCGTCTATGACCCCTAACAGCTTTACAAAGAATTTTCATATCCGTTAATTCATGTAATTCTTACCACAATGTTATGAAGAAGGTAGCATTATTCTCCCTGTTTTATAAATTAGGAAGCTGGCCCTTGGAAAAAGGAAGACTAAGTGAAAGAAACATAGTTTCAATTTAGGTCCTATAATTCCTTCTCTTATGCTGTTTCTACCATAGGACATTGCTTGATGATAGCCCAAGAACAATTCTATGACTTAACTTTTTGGGCAAATCACTTACATTATACTATAAAGAAAACATCCTTCAATATATTGCTCAAAATGTCACTGAGAAAATATGGCCGGGTTGGATGATTTCGCTGTTTTAAGTACAACATAAACGCCATGAATGTCCTTAGAGAAGTGCTTGGCAAAATTTTACAGCAGTCTGAGTAAGCAGACAGGGCTTCTCCCAGCCAGAAGCCCAAAGCCTCTGGGGGCCCCAGCTGCTGCAGTCCTTCCCAGGCAACCCTGAGGGCTGAAAGCATCTCTAGCTATCCACACCTATAACTAAACCACCCCCACCAAGGGAACTTATTCTCCAAACACTTTGGAATAAAAATAGTAGGAAACATACTACTAGTTTAGAAAATATAGCGGCCGCACATCTACAAATTCTTCCAGCAGTTCAGTATCTAGCATCTAAGTGAGAAAAGCAAATAAACAACTTCAGGTGATTCTAAAAGGCTGTCAAGAATTGGCAAACTTTCTGATATTTTTATTTGCCAGATTAATTGATAAACACATTAAAGTCCCAGGCCTATATCCATGAACTTAAGAAACCATAGGTCCCAGATACAAGAATTACAGCATTCAGGCCAACCTGGGAATCTATTCCAAGCAGTCCTGCAATACCAGCAGAAAGATCAGAGGTAGGGGGTAGAGTTATCATCAATTTGACAGGGTACAAAATTCAAATGGAATCTATTTAGAGACAAAACTATTTCCAAGATTAAAGCCAACACTAGTCCAAGGAGTAGAGTGTAGTTCCCTTAGCCAGAGGCCTGTGTGAGGTCATTATTAGTGATTCATCTCCCCTAAATCCAAATTTGTTAAAGCGTTGAAAATGAATGAAGGAATGAATGTATGCACAAATGCTCCATCCACTTTGTAGCTAGGTGATCTTGTGACAGTTATAACCAGATGTAAAGCCAAAAACCAGAGTATCTTTCACAGGAATGTAAGCCATATATATATATGGCTTACAGAACAGAAAGAGATTAAGGACCACTTATCTCCACAATTTTTTTTAGGTGCGAAAAATAAGCCTGTCCTTGGATAGGCCTAACTGATAAATGCCGCCACTCAGCCTACAAAGCCTGCCTCATTCACAGACCCTGTTGTCTATCGATTAATGCATAGCCCTTCGTGATGCGATATCACGCAAAGTCATATCTACAATTTTGTAATACCAATACTTAGAGCAGGTAAAGAAAGGCATCATGAGGGTGTAAAAGGGATGTCTACCCTCTTTCTATTTAATTGGTATTGTCATATGTTGACTAATTAGCTAATATGCTAGCTTGTTCTCTGAAAATCCAAGTTTAGCCTGTTATGATTTCCATAGAGGCTACGTACTGGTCCTTCTACCCCTTCCTAAACAGAGCCTGAGAGAGGTGGCGGAGCACAGCGAGGCTGAATGGAAGGGCTGTGGAGACTGATGACCCAGGGCACACACAAATCCCCACTCTGCCTCATCCTGGCTGCATCGGATCGCAATTGTTCAAATGAGAGTAAAATACTAGCTTCGTCAATCATTTTGAGGATTAAATTTTTTAAAAAGCACATACAGGGCTTAACACAGTGTCTGGCACATACTCAGTAAATGTTAGCTACTATTAATTACTATTTACATCCTTAAGGTTTTTCAGCATCCTCTGTGAAATAGGATACATACTATGTCCATATGTGCCTAACAGTCTAGTTTTATGTCATTTTTTGAATTTGTTTGTTAAATGTATAATGAAATTTTTTTTTTCATCAGGAAAAAAATCTCTTATTTCACCATGTGTTTGATTTGGAGTTTAGAAAACACAGTTATCATACGAACTCTACTCACTAATGCAGAAATTTGTCGTATAATAACGGTTTTGCTCAGCAAACATTCATAGTGAAATACCTACCTATTCCTCACTTTATATTTACTACAGGAAAATAGCAGTCAATACGTCGAATCAGCAAATGAAGAGAAAATGGTTATCTGAACATGTCAAGTGCTATATGAGCAGATTTCAAGGAAAACAGGGCAATAAAAGTCATGAGAAAAGCAAGAGTCATTGTTGGTTATTGCTGCAACTAGAGCAACAATCACCAACACACCAGGCTACAAGGGCGCGGGCTCATCTCATGCCCACACCACCCCAGCAGTGGGCACGGGCTGGATTGTTGACCTTCATCTCTTTTCTGAGACTTGCTCCCCACCCATCCACAAGCTTAACAGTTACTGTCATATTACTGCATGACCCCATTTCTGGCCACAATCCCAGAGTAGAATGTGGACCTTGGCTGGACCGATATGACCCTTCACAAGGAATTCTGAAACTGGGACTTGGGACCCTGATATCAATCTCTCCCTGTCTATCTAAACTGTAACAGGTAAAATTAAGAAGCTGCAGGCAGCCATGTTCTGCCACATGGACTAAGTAAGAAACACAGGAAGTCAGTGTGAGCAAGAGAGATGAACAAAGTAGAGAGAGAAACCCCTGAGCAGCAGGAAAAGGGGACTTCGTGGTTCTCTATATGCTTTGGTCTTTACTTCTATTCCTAAGGTCCAAACGCATGCCTTTCTTGGATTCTGCAAGATACCTGAGCCTGCTGTTAGGACATGCCAGAGCTGGTTTCTGTTCACAGTACCAAAGAAACTTAAGTGACTCCACCACAACTAGTTAACAGAGTGACCCTCTCCCTCACACAACACAAAACTGACCTAACACACAACACAAAACTCTACTGCTCCGATTTTGCCTATCATTTTCCAAATCTTGAGCTGGAGACCTTGAGAAACACAGTGATGAGGAGACCACAGCATAAGATAAACAAAAACTTTCAATGCATGTGAGGAAGTATTTTAATAAATATATGAAGAGCAGGCTGAGGGAATGCAGCTATCAGGAAATCAGAAGAGGCCACATGCAAGCTCTGCTAATCCCTAGAGCAGTTTTATAAGTGAAAACTTTACAGCTGCTAAAGCAGAAATGCCCACAGAGATCCATATCAGGACACCCCTCAGAACGTGTGCAAATCCTATCAGTTTTCCTTTCACAAAATCTTAAAACTCACAAGTAGGAGGGTGCTTAACTTTTCTCAGGATAGCCTTCTGATTTTTACATAGGCATATCCTATCACCTTAAAAATAAGTGTGATTATTTTTTAAATGTAACTGTATCTAACTATTTTTACCTGCTATTTTACATTCAAATATTCAGAACTTCAGCTATGCTGTGGATTAATTAGTCCCCATGGGAAATAGACTACCAAATAACCTTTGTTTAACCTTAAAATTTTTGCACTATGATTACTTAATTCTCAAATTATGGCACTCTCCTAGCTAAATCACATCTCAAATCCCTAAATGTTTCAGCATTTTGATTCACCCTCTTGGCAAAGCCATCCAGTATTTGCCACCAGCTTTAACCTCACTTTTCCACATATGTAGACATAGACTTTTATGTGAAGTCCAGGTTTTTAAACCTTGGCTAATTCAAACTTCTAAAAACAGCGTGTAGGGACAAAAATCTGTCTGAAGGGGACTTCAGCCCACTGGTATCAGTTTATAACACCAGGCTTCCAGCTGAGAACAGCTCAGAATTTCAGCCCTACCTTAATGTACTCCCCATGGAAGACACAGAATGTATAGCCCTGCTCTCCAGGAGACCAGTGGGGACAATAGACACACCACTGCAGGATGAGATGGCAAATAAAGAGAGAGAAAAGCTTGCAAAGGAGAACACAGCACCCATCAGCCACACACCTCTCCTGGCCATTGGCACCAACAGGGTAAGTTTAGGAAGTGGCAGTTAAAAAGGTGACAGAGTAACCCTACTCCTATATACCTAGCGAAGAAATAAAGGGACTCAGAACCAGATGAAAGCAAACAAAAATTCAAAAGCCCAACCTTTGCATATCCAAGGTAGATTCTTGAAATAGTCAAGCCTTAATGGAACCATAGCAACAGAAAATGCTTACCTACTCAGAGGCTGGTGGTATCATAAACAAACAAACAAAAAAACTGAAGCACTGAACATGTGTGCTCCAAGTACAATGCCAGGTGCCGCAGGAATATCAATTCATGTAAATATCTCAACAACCCTAGGAGGAATCATTATTCCCAATTTACAAATGCAGCGACAGAGACTCTGAAATCCTGAAGTCTGTGAAAGAGCCAATCATCCGGAGCCAGATGATTCCTCTCCTACTAACTCACTGACTTGGTCAGAGAGATTTGGGCCATTACTGTAGATATGTAACGGCAAGAAGTCAAGAACAACTCTTTAGCTACAATAATTAAAAGGGTAGAACTGGTAGTAAAAGAAGCAGAGATTATCAAAGCACAACAGAACCCATAGCAGGCCCTGCTGATTATGAGATTTTAATTTTGTGATAAAAGCAGTTTCATAAATAAATACAAAAGAAATCATAAAGACCATTCAATAAATGATGCTGAAAATGATTCAACAGCAAATTTTAGAAAATATTACATTCCTCAATTTATATCACCCAATGAAATGCAATCAAAATAAATCAAGTTTTTTCACCAAATTACATAACTAGGATGAAAAAATAAATAAATATTCAATAAACTTCTGGATAAAGAATTACTTTCAAAAGTGAAAAATGATGGAAGAAATTTCAATTATATAAAAGGATAGAGTTAAATTAAGTGTTTTCTATGAAAAAAATAAAAAGGCAAATAAAGTATAAGACTTGTATATTGATATATAACAGACATAGCACTAATATCCTTACTATTATCTATAGGATATATGTAGAAGAAACTGTTTAGAAGAACCAGAACAAAAACAAATAGAAAAATATTCACTAGTCAACCAAAATGTACAAATTAAACAACTATTATCACTATCAGGTAAATTATGAAGAATTTTAAAATAATAATATCCATGGCTGGTCTGATGCAGGAAAACCAATATTCTCATGTCACTGGATATTAGAGGTGGCATAAACCTTTTGAAGAGCAATAGGGCAATCTTCTTCCAACTTTTCCTAAAGAAATAATCTAAAAGCCTGGGAGGAAAATACCTATATGCACAACAATAGTCATCATAACATTTATAAAACTGAAAATAATGTAAATAGCCAAAAATAAGTGATGTATAAATTATGACCTGCCCACTAGACTGTCAGTACTTTGAGACCAGGATGTCTTGCTCGGGATGGGAGATGCAGGGCCAAGTTCATAAAGTACAAGCATTAAATAAATATGAGTGAATACTGAAGGAAAGAAAAAACACACAGCCGCTTAAAATGATAGTTAAAAGCTAGGTAGTTGGTGGCACAATTTTAAGTGGGGGCAAGAATATAAATGTGTAGGATTATAGTCATAATTTGGAAAGCTGTGTTAGAAAAATCACTAGAAGGAAGTATGTAAAACACTAACAACAGTCGTTGTGCTGATAGATTTATAAGCAATTATTCTTTATTATGGTTATGTTATCTTTATTTAAAATGTAAACATACCTCAGAAGGATTACTATTATGATTACTTAAAATATAAATTAATCCTTAGAAATTGAAAAGATAAAAATCTAATAACTAATGGAAAATGTATAAAATCCCTAAAAAAGCTCCATATGTAGATAAATCTGCCCAGCTAAAAAGAAAAGCACAGTCATACAGACAGGTTCAACTGACAGACAGGTTCAACTGACATTCATAATTTAGATGAGACGTATCATTTCTGAATCCTAACCCAGTAATAAATGAACACATCACGGGAAGACAAAACACCTGCTCAGTTTGCTGTACTTCAGGTTTTTTTCCCCTGAACTCTCTCTGGCTGTGAGCTGAAAGGGCTTATAACTGTTATTTTCAGATTGTGGGCTATTGGTGAGACAAGGTCAATTTTATGATCCCAGTGGGAATTCAGAAAGGCAAGGCAGCCAGGGGTGAGGCAGCCTAGGGTGGGCTGACAGTCCCTGAGTTGAACTGTATTTCCACCATCTAACTGAGTGGTCCCCACCTTTTTGGCACTAAGGACCAGTGCTCCTACGAAAATCTAATGCCTGATGGATGCTCTGAGGTGGAGCTGAGGCTGTGAGGCTAAGCGATGGGGAGCAAATGCAAATACAGATGAAGTTTGGCTTGCTTGCTTGCCTACCTTTCACCCCCTTCTGTGTGGCCTGGTTCCTACACTGACCAGTGCTGGTCCACAGCTCGAGGGGTTGGGAACCCCTGATCTAGAACACCAAAACTACACACAGAGAGAAAGAGGGCACAAAACTTCAAGTTCTCCTAAGGTACTGTATTTCAAATTACTGCTCTCAACCCATTACGGGTAAACTGAATGAATCACAGCCAGGATTTCATAAAAGCTACAATAGACCAGAAAATAGCAGTATGTACATCCCATTAAACAGATACCATTTCACAAAACTTTTGTTTCAGCTATACACGTGTATAAGTATCAAAGTACGTGAGTTTTGGGTAGCAATGCTAAACATATTTCTTACTATGATTTGTGGTCAAAAAGTTTCAAAAGCATTATTTTAGACAACCCAGGCCCTGACTTCGGGCCTGCGAACCATCCAGAGCTAAACGGCTCACTGTTTGTAACTAAAGGATTCACCTAGGAGTAGGAATGTAGTGAGTCCAGTTCAACTAGGTATCAGGTACCAATACAAAACAAACATCCCTTTAATATTTTATCCAGGAATAAATAACCACTGCCACCCCAAGGCTCTGGAAAACATCACTTTACAGTTGCCTCTCAAAGCGCGTGCCACTTTTTCCCCTCCACACTTTTCTGCACTTGAGATTTTAGGAGGATGTGGTTGCAGAAACTTTATACTTATCTAGTAACTATGTGGCCACAAAACTGTTCCAGAGTCGCAAGTAGGAAATCCTATGCCACCCTTTGCCAGGTAGAGAAACTGAGGCTTAGGGTGACAAAATGCCCTTGGAAATGATGAAGGCCAAAGCACGATACAGTTCTATCAGGCTTCCAGCCCCAGCTCTTTCCCAAGAATCCTTAAAGGCACGCAGCGCACGCCCACCAAGAGACAAGTAAAGACTTCTTTTTTGATCGTATTCATTAGCTTCTTATACCTCTGTATTAATTTTTACTAATGACTGAAGCATTTTGATAAGGAACTCCCTCTGCCCTTTAAAAAAAAAGTTAACAAGACTGCTTGCCGAAGTTGCACACGGAAAGCTATTTTTCCTACGTTAGACAATTTCTAAGCTAACTGTAGCATTCTCCCTGAGAGACCTATTCATGTAAAAATGAACTAGCGTTACCTCTTTTTGAAGTCCTTCTATTCCGATACTGTGGCTGAGAAGAAAAGCTTGCCTTGGTGGCCATTTCCTTTTCAGGTAAGTATATACTGTATAGAATTTAGTTTAGTATTATAGATATCAATAGATTGCTACTTGAAATAGTCTTAAATCACAATTTACCTATTGATTTCTAAATGCCACTAAGTGTTTGAATTTTTTTATGACATCACGATGGTTCTCAACAACAAACAGAACATGTCTCTTTCTCAAAGCAGTTCAAAGTAAAAACTGAGCCAGGAAAAGATGCTAAGCAAGCAAAAAAGCAGCATTTGTTTTTAAAGTCTTAATTTTGTTTGCTTGGAAAAAAACAGCTCTCTGAAGTCTCTTCCGGCTACTAACATCTTATGGTTTTTACCTTTTTTTTTTCCAAAGTAAGTTTAGTAATCTTGGAGGTATAAGATATCTGATCAGGATTTCACAATCTGTGACTCACTCATTCCAAAAGTATCAGAATTGTCACCCAAATATTTTTCATTGTCTTGTGATATCCAGATGAATGTATCCTATCCTTTTGAGGCGCTGGCCAGAATTTGTTTTTACTATATAAGTTAAGTAGGGAATTCAAAATCATCAGGAATTTTGAGGTCACTAGAAGCTAAGCCTCCTTAAACAAGCAAGTTTTGCCGTAGCGACCTTTTCTTTAAAAGTGAATCTGGAGTCTGACCTTTAGAGACACAGAAGCAGCCTGTTTGCAGACACATTTTCTGGCATAAACACTGCCTCATGTTCTGAATCCAGCATAAAAGTCTAATTTTCAACAATCATATGGGGCAAATTCCCATTCTGGAACCTTGCAACCAGCAATTATGACTGCCAAATGATAAATCTCAAGTGCACAGTTATTAATTTTATGACATTTAAATAGACTTGACGCACTCAAAAATTAGTTTAGATGGGTTACAATTTTGTCAACTTAAGAGACCTCAAACCACCACTCTAAGAAGGCCCTCGACTGTCAGAATTATGCTTGCACTGTGTGAAAAACTTTAATTTGAGTTAAATTACTTTTGATATACTATAAAATAAATGATACATAAAACTCTACCAGAAGCTCAACTGAACTGAGCTAAGGTATTAGTGAAACTAATGGTTTCAATCAGAGGACTGCATAGTACAATTTCACAATGAAAAGAATCAATGGTTAAAAAACCGACAGTATATGGATTTATAAAATGAAATGAAATTTTAAGATATCTTTTGAAGAAATAGTCAAGTAATCATAGACATTTATAATCACAGTAGCTCAGAACTTGTAAAAAAGGACCTTAGATTATTTAAAAATCCAAGGCTTTTCTAGTCCCAGCCCCTTCCCATCCTGATCCCCTTCTGTAATGGTACCCTCGACTAAAGCAAAATGCTAAACTCCTCTCAGGCTCAACTTAAGTATCTTTGCTCTTGAGAACTCACAACCTCCTCAGGACCATTTCATTCCACACACTATTAATCAGCCAGTGTTTAATTCCATTCAATGATGATATTACCTATCTTCACTGTGCAAAGCATTAGGGATCAGGTCACTTTATATGAGATAAATACCTGACTCCCTCCCAGAAATTGCAGGGGTTCTGTCCCCATTCAGAGCTTACTGAGAGATATGTTGTATAAATTGGATCCAAATTAAGTCAGAATATAAAGCAGCAGTTCCCCAGGATTCCCTCGTCCATATCTTCCTTCCCCACGTCCCACCACCACGTCCTCAGGGCTTTCTATCCAGAAAAGAATTCCAAATTCTTGCATCCAGTGCTTTCATGAATTTTCATTATTACAGTTACTCCCCTGGAGACACTGATTTTTCAGGTTGTTCAAAGTGTGACACTCAGAGCTGGGTTCTGAATTCAAGCAGGCTGGCTCCTGAGTTTATACTCTTAAGCAGTCCATTCTAGTGCCTCTCAACAAATGGGAGTTTTCTCTTCCTCCTCTACCTAGAATATCCTTTCCTTTACCCTAGCTTTTTCACATGAACTCCTATTCATCCTGCAAAATCCATCTGGAGCAGCTCCTTTTCTCTAACCACCACAAGCAGAAGAGATTCTTAGGCAACCCAAGAGGACATTGTTTGTACCTGTCTTCATTCAGTACATCCTCTCACATTGAGATTAAAATCCTCTTTTACCCATTGCACGGGTACAGACTCCTGGTAAAGGAAAAATTTCTTATGACTGTCTAATATTAACTACCTAAAGTTACTGAAACTCTCTGTATGAATGGTAAGATTGTTGGCTTGTGTTAAGATACACCTATAAAGAATTTACAAAGATAAAGGTCTGAGTGGGGCTGGGTCCTACCTAGAGAGAAGTCTCTCTCTTGGCCTTCAACACTTGGAGAAGCTGCCACTCACTGCACAAGGGAGCCCCTGGGAAGCTGCGGATGACAAGTCAGTCTTAACTATGATAGAGCCAAGATGTCTGGGAGGAAGCTCCTAAGTGAGGAATGTTAACATGCCATTCACTCGGAAAAGACAAGCCAGAAAGAAGCTCAGAAACAAGGAACCCAAATACCAAAGTTGGGCCTGTTCTATGAAGACAGAATTCAGCCACAACCAAAGCAAAGATACTCATACAAGTCCAGTGAGTTCTGAAACAAGTTCTGTTTTATGGTAGCAACAGAAATCTATAATTATAAGTCGGATTGTTTTTATATTTATTACAGTCCCTTATTATATTTCCTTTGATATTCAGTAAAGTTCCAGGATGTTTCATTGTGCTAAGATGAACTGAGGGTGAAGGTTTTTATCCACTCTTGGGCCTGCAGATTTGATTATCACTACAAAACCCAGGGTGAAAATAGTACTCCAATAAAAAAAAAAAAAAAAAAAACTTCTCCAAAGGAAGGTAAAAAGCAGGAGACAACAAGGACTGTGGAATCCAGCCACTCTTTCCCATCTGAAAATTCTCTTTTCAATAATAAATCTTAGCGGTGGTAGTTTTATTACCTTTAAAAATTTTCTGAAAGGACCCTGTCATTTTCACCAATGTAGTGTGCACATGCTAAATCACAGTAGAAACTCAAATGTTCGTTGATAGAATGAATAAAATAATGCATGAATTTCCAAAGTTTTAAGGCACCTTAAAGGCCACCCAGTCCACAAGTATACATTTGTCCATGCTGGGCTTTATAGGTTGGCATAAAATTCATTCAACAAATATCAAATGAATGTATACAAATAGTTAAGATGCTGTGCTTTCAGGAACAACAAAAATAGGTCAGTTACCGATACAATATATATTTACTGAGAGCCCACTGTATGCCAAGCACTATGCTAGGCCCCAAAGATACTACAATGAATAAGACACACATAGCACCTTAGGTAACTCACGTAGAAGATAAATGGACAAATATCTATAATACTGTTTAAAACAGAAAATGTTAAATGTTTTCAAAGGTATGGATAAAGGATATCAGGAATCAGAGGTCAAAAAAGGAAACCAAGGTTTCAAAAGAACTTATGGGGCACTGTCATTCAAGAATGGGACATTATCTGTGGTTTAACCTTAATGTTCAGGAATGAAAACTTACTAGTTTCTAGCTGAAGCAGTCAATAGAAATGGCTTTGTAGGTTTAGACAGAAATCAATATTCTATTTTCATATCTTTACTGATAGTGACTTTGGGTTTTGAAAAGCAAGAATACAGATCAATATTATTTTAATGAAAACCATAACCAAAACTGAACTCTAAATAACAGTTATTTTCACACGAGTACAGAAACACAGACTTGTAGATTTGAGTAATAATAAAATATACGTAAAGAATAATCCTGAAATTATGGGTAGGCCTTATTTATTTAACAGTAACTCTGTAATAAAATATATTCTGTTAGTTACATTGTAAAGTAGGAAAATGAAAATTAAGCTAATCTATACCTAAACATTACTTCTTTTGTCTATAATCAAATGAAATTTATCTTTCAGTTTTTTCTTCTATGCTACTTTAGTTTCTCCAGATCCTTTGAAATGCACGCCACTAAAGCTGTTTCCTTCAAGATAAATACACTAATACAGGAATGAAAAGACTTAGTACCAAGGTGGGCTCCATCACCAGCTACATGACTTTGGGCAGGTAAATTCTGTGGCCTAAATTTTCTCAACTGTGAAATAAAGCAGTTAGAGCAAATAACTTCTAAGATACCTCTGAACTCTTTAAAAAAAAAAAAAAACTGAAAACTTAACTCTACTCCCAAACCATCAACCAAATCGGAAAGTTTCAAAACTCTTATTAAAGAACATAGGTTTAACTACCTTTATCTTTTTACTTGTTTCAACAAACTTATGAATCTCCTACAGCAGTTAGGTTGAGCGGTTTCATCTCTAGCGGTTACAGACTGGGAAAAATGACGTCTATCAATATATTCCTTTAAAACAATTATATGACAAAAGACTTTCTAGGTCTCGAAGCAATCTCTTTAATAGAATTTTGCCTCTGTCGAAAAATTAAACACTCATCAGACTTCTTTGTGAATTTCAAAAGGTTTCCCCATCCACATATCCCATTTCAGCCATGAATTTCTTCTGTGTACGTTTACAATGTTTTCCATTGGATTTGCATAGGAAATGAATCCGTTTGGCCATCTGTATGGAGTATGATGTAGACAAGCACATGTCATTAATATACTGATCCTAGTTATACTAAAAAACCTATGGTATGGTATGAATAGACCTATCAGACAAATTTTTTGAGGCCATATTATATGCAAAATGCTTAAATGACTATAAAGAGAGCAATAAACACTTTGTTGCTTAACCTCTGCCTGCAATTTAAGGAGTCATGGAGAAAAAATACTCTGTACCTCAGCATAATATGAACTTACATTAATAAAACGTAACTACTGTTTTAAAGTTAAAGCCCCTTGTCTTATACCTCTCTACGGGGTTGAATTTTTTAGAATATTAGTTGATATTATCCAAGGAACAATTCCAGAAAATACTATAGTATATTCAAATAGCATTCCTATGAAAATTAGCTTCCTCAGCCTAATTTCTGCATATTAAAGACTATTAAAGCAAAAACGCTTGTCTGGAAAAAAAAGAAAGAATATTAAAGGAAGAACTGGATCCACTTCTGCAAATTAAGCAAAAAGAAAGGAAGCAAGCAAAGGGAAGGAACTCAAGAGCTATTTGCAGTGGAACCTTGTAATTTCCAGGCGCTTCTCTCCGAGCTTGAAGAGATAAGAAAAAGGAGGAAAAGGAGAGATGGCACCTCTCCTTTGGGCAGACCTTAAGTAACTCTTTTCACAACTTGCAATATTCATTGAATTCCCTGTAAGATGTCCAGGAGATCTGGATTTGGTGGGAACGTCTGGAGAAGAGTGGCATTTGTTTTCGGTTTGGAGCCCTAAGAACTGTACCAGAGTACTCAAAAACCCTGTTATTTTCTCGAGAGGCTTGGAGCATCCTGCCCACGCACACACCGGCAGGGCCAGGCGGCTCCTCCCTCTCCCCCTCCTGCCCTCAGGACAGGACCAAGGTCCAGCGACCGTCATACCATCAGTCCACCGACCACCCCAGCGCCAGCAGGCTTCACCCGGCCCCGCGCGAGCGGAGAGCGCACGCCGCTGTCCGAGCTCGGCTTCTCGGAGCCGCACAGCGGCGACGGCGCGCAGCTGGACACCCGCACAACCAGGATGCGTATTATAATAAAAACTTAAGGGACATGTCTACACTTGCGCCGACGTGGAGATGGAGCAACCGACGCGAGTTCGTGGATCTCTGGCCCGTCCCGCCCCTCTTCGCGGCCGAGGGGCAGACGTCCGTACCTGTCCTCCGAGACGCTGATGACGCCCTCCTCCTTGGGAACGATCACGGCCATATTCACCACCTCCTGGGACCCCTCGACCCGCTGCAGCAGGATCGGCTTGCGGGTTAGAGGCTTGGGCTGAATCTCCGCCGCCATCGGAGGGGGCGCGCCGGGGGCGCCGCTGCAAACCGCGCAGTGGGGCCGGGCTGAGGAGACCGCTCGGGGACAGGCAAAAGCCGAGACGAGGACTCTGGTTGGCCCGAGCGAGACGCCAGGGACCCGCGATCATAGCCTGGCCTCCGCCCCCGGGAACGACTCCGCGCTCCCGACTTCGGGTACCGAAACCGCCACCACCGGCGCTGCAACCCGTCGCCACCACCAGCAGGAGGAGGGGGCGGAGACGGGGGGCGGAGCCGGCAGGGGGCGGGGCCTGCCACAGTGGGTGGCCGCTGGTCGGCGCGAGGGCGGCTGCACTTCCGGGAAGGCGGTGTAAGGGGGGGGGGACTCTAAAAGGAGGCGGGGTGCTGACGGCCCAATACGCGTGCGCCTGCCCACTTGCCCACTTCCGCCCCGCCCCTCTCCAATTCCCAAACCCTTGCAGCGCCTCCTTAGGACGCATGCGCCTTCCATTCTCTGAGGGCTTCTACCCTTGCCACCTTCCACACCCATGTTACGTCCCCTCCCTCTTTAATCTCCGTGAACGCGCGTGTCCACACCCCTGGGAACGCGCTTGCTGGAGGCCCTGCCCCCTACAAAATCTTTGAAAAGAGGGCGGAGAGTGGGGCGGGGAAAAGCACGCAAGGGAGAAGCCGGAAGGAGAAAAAGCCAGCTGGAAGGAAAGAAGCCGAACTAGTTAGGCCATGACTGAGCATGCGCACAGGTGACCTGTCCGGAGTGGCCGTAACAATGAAACCGGGGGGAGGCGGCTTACCTCTCCCAGCGTGCACCAGGCCCAGGTCGCAGTGTGAAACTCCGTGAGCTCCTGGGAGTTGTAGTTTCTCTGAGTCTTCTCACCCTTGTCCTGGAATGACCTACTGCCCACATCTCCTTGCTCCTGCCCTGGGGAGCTCTACAAGTCTCGTCTGCCGCTGGTCGAATTGCACCCTGGACTGACCTCTAAGCACCCGTTTCCAACCTTTTTGGCACCAGGGACTGGTGCTCCTATGAGAATGTAATGCCTAATTATCTGAAGTGGAGCTGAAGCATTGGTGCTAGAGCTGGGGAGCAGCTGCAAATCTAGATGAAGCTTTATTTGCTCCCCCACTGCTCACTTCCTGCTATGAGGCCTGTTTCCTAACAGGCCTCTGACTGGTACAGGGTCTGTTTCCCTGGGGGTTTGGAGAACCCCCTGGTACAAAGCAGAGGAACTGAGGGGTAGCCCCTGCATGAGCAGACAGTTGCTACACCCTTGGTTCAGGCCACTGCTTCTGATGGTGGGCTCCAGAGGTAGGGAAATAAGAGAATTTCTCATATGAGTATCTTTAAGGGAGTTTAGAGATTATCTGTAGTGTCAACCTCCGCCTTTTCTTTGATAGCTAATTTATTAGCCCAAGGTTACTGTAGCTCTAAATTAGGGATATAGGGGTTATAGCCCACCCCTTGCCTCAGACTTGAACCCAGACTCCCTAGCTCCTGGTCCTGACTTCTTTCCATGCCACAGCAATCCAGCCTTTCTAGCTTGCTCCAGAGACAATGAAGAGAGTTATTGTAATTATTGAGTAAAGGTGAGGTGCCTGGTGTGGGCCTAGCATGTGGCTTCCTTCATTACATGATAACCCCACTGAACCATCCAAGCAAGTGTTAAACGAGCTGAGGTGTGGTCATGGTCTATGTGATGTGATTGGACTGATAGGGTTCTGGAGGTCAGAACTGGGCAAAGAATGGGACAGGCTTTGTGGGAATGCATTTCTAAGGCAGAGTTTTGGCAGCCAAGGCCATATATGGCAAAGGACCTGTCTCAAAGCATGGTGCAACTCTTTATTACTTCCCATCTTTGCAGAAATTCTGTAAGGCCCTTGAAAGGTATTTTTTAGCTTTGGGGTCTAGAACAAGGCATTCTGCTTCTCCAAGCCTCAGGTTCCTCATCTTTCAAGTAGAGGGTAATAACACCTACCTTGAGTAGTTGTGAGGCTTACAAATGACATATTTTAAATGCCTTTATGCACAATAGATCATCTGAGTTTTGAGAGATTAAGATGACATATTTGGGGGGCCATTTTTAGCCTACTACAGTGGTTTTAAATACTATCTGTATGCTCCTGACTCCCAGATTCTTGTCTCTATCCTTGACCTCACTCTTGAATTCCAGACGTATATATCTAATGCTACTCCACTTTGTTACGTCATTGTTTAATAGAAGTTCCAAACATTCCCAAACAGTGTCTTTAAATCTACTGCATCATTCACCATTGTTCAAAACTGATTTCCTAGGAGTTGTCCTTGATTCGTCTCTTTTCCTCACAACTCATATCCAAACTATTAACAAGTTCTATCAGCTCCACCTCCAAAGTACATCTTAAATTTTCACACCTATACCATCTATTCCCCAGTCCAAGTCACCATAATCTCTGGCCTCTACTACCACAGTAGCCAACTCCTTTCTCTGCTCCTCCTTCTCTTTGAATCCTCCACCCCAAAATTCATACAATCCATTTTTTATCACAGTAGTCAGAGGATTTTGTTTTCCAATATAAACCAGATCAGTTTACTCCTCTGTTTAAAACTCATCAGTGGCTTACCACTGCACTTGGGATAAAATGCCTCTCTAATGTCAGTTAGCACCAAGCCCTGGCTTGGAAATTCCCCCAGAAATACCAACCACCTTGCTGCTGGTGGCCTTTGCACATGGTGTGTTCACTTCCTGGCTATTTTCTTCTCACCACTCAGGCTTCAGGTCAATGTTAGCTCCTTAAAGAGTCTTTACCCTCCCACCTCTGAAGTATCCCACTTCTTCCTTACACTCACTGTCATATCACCCTGTTTTATTTCCCTCACAGCGCCTTAATTCTGTCCAAAATAATCGTTTCTTATTTATTTCTAATCTTCTCTTCTAGAAGAGAAACACCAAGAGAAAAAGGACATTGCCTGTTTGTTATCGTATTTCTAGCCCCTAGAATAGTACCTGGCATGTGAAGAGGCATACTGTATGTTGAATGATGATGAATGAATGAATGAATGAATGAATAGAAAGAAAAAAGAGGCAGGTTCCGGATTTGTTTAACTCTGTTTCATTAGAACATAATAGAAAGACTGGAATCTGTACCTTACCCTAAGTCCTGAGGTAGAGCAATACTTTGGGAAGAATATATACAACAGGTAGGTAATAATACCAAGGTGAATAGTTGGTATCCAAGAAAAAGTTCTAGCATACAATTTCAAAAAGCATACAACTACCAAAAGCCCAGGTTGTGAACTCCTGCCTGCTCTAGGGAATTAAGACTGCTCAGCCCCACTCTCCCACCCACAAGAAATGGCATTTTAGTGGGGAGCAATGACAGAAAAGAGTAGCTTGTTGTAAAAATGATTCTCAAACTCTTTTGTTCATATATTAAAGAATTTTGAAGAATTTTAGTATAAATATTCCAAAGAGTCTGAGTTCTATTATCTTGTAAGTATTAATATTTACTGTAAACATTTTTATACTTGAGGATCTTTTATTGATTCCCCTGTAATACTACCTAAAACAATATATATGTAAATTAAAATTTTATAATTTAATATACTAAGACCATTAAACTCTAATTTTTAAAGGTTTCCTCTACATTAACTAATCATTACAATTGTTAACATACAATAGGTCAAGGAAACAAATATATTAGAATTTATATATAAAAATTATTTAATATAATAAGTAAATTTTAACTAAAAATGTTTAATAAAAATTATTCAAGATGAACAAGACTAGATTTTTATATTCCCCTGTATTGAAGGATAATCACTTATTGCTAGAATTATGCAGGATTCAGGATTAATTCTATTTCTGTATTTTATTTTGTAAATGTAAGGGCTAAGAAATGTTATTTACATAAATAGATGGGAATGAAAAGAGTTTTATTATGTCAGTGCCACTCAACCCTTTGAACTCTTTCTACGTCACATGTCAAAAGTCATGTAGTCAGGAGAAAAGTTATGCAAATCATATACTGATAAGAAACTTGTATCTAGAATATATAAAGAACTCTAACGACTCAATAATAAAAGACAAATAACCTAATTTTTTAAATTGGCCAAGAATCTGAGTAGACATTTCTCAAAAGAAGATATGCGAATGACTAATAATCATGTGAAAAGATGCTCAACATCATTAGCCATCAAGGAAATGTAAATCAAAACCACAATGACATACTTCGCAACTACTAGGATACCTGTAATTTTAAAAAGCAGATAATAAAAAATGTTGACAAATGTGGAGAACTTGCCCCTACCCCCACCCCCAGCACCATACACTGCTGGTGGGGACATAAAATGGTGCAGCCTCCTACAATACAGTCTGGCTTTTCCTCAAAAGGTTAAATGTGGAGTTACCATATAACCCAATAATTTCACTTCTAGGTGTATATACCCAAGAAAAAGGAAACTAAGGTCTACACACAAAAAAATTGTACATGGATGCTTATAGCATTATTTATAATAGCCAAAAAATGAAAATAATCCAAATGCCCATCAATTGATATGTGACTACATGACTTTTGACATGTGACTCAGAAAGAGTTCAAAGAATTGAGTGGCACTGACATAATAAAACTCTTTTCATTCTCACCTATTTATGTAAATAACATTTCTTAGCCCTTACATTTACAAAATAAAATTCAGAAATAGAATTACTCCTCCTGTAATCCACACTTTTGCTTTTCAAGATTTTAGTTACCCTCTGTCAACTGCAGTCCAAAAATTTTTAATGGAAAATTCCAGAGATAAACAATTCGTAAGTTTTAAATTGCACACCATTCGGAGTGAGGTGATGAAATCTCACGCACTCCCGTTCTGTCCCGCCCAGGACATGAATTGTCCCTTTGTCCAGCGTATTCATGCTGTGTACACTCCCCACCCATTAGTCTTTTAGTTGTCGGCTTGGTGATCACATCAACTGTGTGGTATCACAGTGCTAGTGTTCAAGTAACCCTATTTTACTTAAAAATGTTCCCAAAGTGCAAGAGTAGTAATGCTGTGATATACCTAAGAGAAGCCAGTAAAATGCTTCCTTTAATTGAAAAAATGAGTACACTACAGTGAGATATTTTGAGAGAGAGACCACATTCACATACCTTTTTATTACAGTATATTGTTATAATTGGACTATTTAATTTTAGTTATTGTTAATCTCTCACTGTGCCTAATCAACAAATTAAACTTTATCATAGATTTGTACAGACAGGAAAAAACAGAGTAAACATTAAGTTCACTACATTAAGTTCAGTGCAGTTTTACTGCAGTTTCACGCATCCACTGGGGGTGGTTGAAACGTATATCCTCAAATAAAAAGGAACTACCGTATATTTATACAATAGGCTATTTAGCAATAAAAATAAATGAAGTATTGATACAGACTACAACATGAATGAACCTTGAAATATGTTAAATGAAAGAAAGCACTCAAAAAGGATCACATATTGTAAGATTCCATTTACATGAACCATCCAGGATAAGTGAATCTATAGGAACAGAAATAGATTTGAGGGTGTTTTTTTTTTTTTTTGAGCTGATGAAAATATTCTAAAATTGATTATCATACTGGTTTCACAACTCTGCAAAAATACTAAAGGCTAGTGAATTGTACAATTTAAAATGGCGAATTTTATGCTATGTGAATTTTAGTTGTATGTTACCCAAATTATTTTTGGTGACTCCCTGAAAAATTATATTATGGCTCCATCTATTTTATAGAAAGCAAAGTATTGGAAACCATCTGACTTTTGAAAGGATTTTTTTATGCATTCATTAAAGTAATTTATTTTCTCAACTTCTGGGAAGTATACAAAAACATATTATATTACTATTACTTTATGTGTTATTTTTTATACTTAAAGGCTTAACCCCATATGCTAAAAAAGAATAGGAGAATTTTAGAATGTTTTAAATTCAGTAAAACTTTTAAAATAAAATGCTTGTATCTCATCACATGCTTAAATATATTTTTTCCCAAATCTTAGAGCTAGATGTTTTTTGTGGAAAAAGTCCACCATGTAGCCTAATAATCAAAGGTCCATTGTCAAACCAATTAGGCAAAACATACTGTCAGGAATACTCTGACTTTATTTCTCCATTCAAATGAATAAATATTAATATGCATTTTGAGGAATATTGTAAAAATATAATGAAATGCATCTTGTAAGATGGATTATGAAGTGCAGTCAAAAGTTTCATTATGTAGTTCTATATAATTTATCAGTTTTTAATAACTTATGAAAACAAATAGTACACCAAAGTTCTTTTCTTATTAATTAATGTAATGTGTGGCTTGAGTTATAAATTTTGGTGAAGCAAGAAAAATGATAAAAGGCATGATATGACATGATATTCTTTCAATAATTATGTGTGTGGGTATATATGTTAAGCTCTGGTGTGGAACTTTTGAGAATAAGTAAAAATTAAATATAAAAATCAAGCGGCTACACTAGTTTGGTTAGGAATCATAATAAAAAAATTTTTTTTAGCTATTTAATGAAAGGGAAAGACATATACTCCTTGAAAGAAAAGCCTTAGACTAATATATAATTAATTTTAATAGGAAATAAAAAATATTACACATTTTCTAAAATACAATAAGATGATGATTGATCATAAATGAAATAAATATTCTATATGATTTGACAAATAGTTTCTAACTACCTTATAACAGTAACTGAATCTGAACAAATAAATTGCACAGTGGGTTTTAGTCAATGTGCTTTGAAAACTTGGCAATACCAGAAAATACTGCAACTGCACGGAAGGGAATCAGCATTACTAATTTCGTAGAGGTTGGCTTCTCTAAAATCTTTTTCTTTCTGGTTAATTACTCGTGCTGGCGTTGAGTATTGAGAATAGCTGAAAATAAATGCTTACATTTAAAATACACGAGGAAAGGTGTTTGGGGCATTCAGTACTTCCTACTGCAGTTCTCTTAGCTTTGCTCGCAGAGCACTCCTCTTGCAGAATAATGCTTTCTTTGATAATAGAAGAGATGGAAGAGGCAAAGACATTAAACAACCAAATAGAGAAAATGCTGTAACTCCTACCACACTATTCCACCTTATATTACACTTGATCTTAGCCAAAAGGCCAAGAAGCAATCCCATCTTATATTAGAATTAAGAACTTTTCAAGGTGGGTCAAAATATCCTTATCGGACATTTTTATGACAAGGAACACCAGAAAAATCCATGGATTAGGTCACCTTATAAATCATTAAAGTTATCCCAAATCGATATTTTGTAGTATCTTTTTGTTCTTGATATTTCTTTTACCCAGGGCAAAACCACCACAGTAAGATTGGGTGGAGATGGGTAAAGATATGAAATGGGAAAACATCTGATGTAAATGTAGGCACATCCTCAGGCAAATTGATTTTAGGACTTAAAAATTTGAGGATCTGGAAACAGATATGCTTAAAAGGATGCATGTCCATGTACTACTTGAAAAGTTTCAACAGAGCAGAACTCTGAGAGCCATAGTTTGGACACAACTGATCTAGGAAACAGAAAGGGGCTTCTGCTATAGCAGGGCATGGAGTCTTTAAATAGAGAAGAGATTAAAGGAAAGGAATTATGCTTAATCCTTGGAGCAAGGCAACTTCTTTTGGATTGAATCCTCATTCTTGGAAGACTGATTATAGGGAACAGAGTGAGACTAGCAAAAAGGCTCAGAGGAGGAGTTTAAAGTCCTTTCTAGCAGTAAACAGCATGCATTTTTCTGTTTTTTCTTCAGCAACCTAGATTAGCAGTAGAAGGCAGGGCAAGTGTAAAATAAACAAACAAACAAATAAATATTTCACGCACAACACACATGTTCCTGACACAGAGCTCTTAAAACTCATGTGAATTTCTAAGTGACAGGAGCACTAAGAGCATCTTTTGTTCTAATGAAGTGGTTCTGGGTAGGCTACTAGATGAGGCTGGTCACCAGAAAGATCAAGCCATGATTAGAAGCTTTAAATTTTCACCATGACCCACTTCTCCAGAGAGGGAAGAGGGACTAAAAATGGAGTTAATAGTTAATCATGCCTATGTGAGGAAGCCGTCATAAAATCTCAATAGTACGGGGTTCAGTGAGCTTCCAAGTGGGTGAGCATATGCATGTGCCAGGAGGATGATACACCCCAACTGCACAGGGGAGAAGTTTCTTTTCTCAGGACTCTCCCAGACCTTGCCCTTTATATCTCTTCAATTGGCTGTTCATCTGTATCTTTTATCATATTCTTTAATAAGCTGGTAAACATATGTGTTTCCCTGAGTTCTATGAGCTACTCTAGACAATTATTGGAATTTGAGGACTTGGTCATGGGAAACTCTGATTTGTAGCCAAACCGAACAGAAATTTGGGTAACTCAGGGACCTACTATTTTCAAATGACATTCGAAGTAAGAGTCTGATGTGGGACTGAGCCCTTAACCTTTGGGATTTGAGGCTATCTCCCAGTAGGCAGTGTCAAAATAGAGTTAAACTGTAGGACACCCAGCTGGTGTCAGAATTGTTTGGTGGGTAAAAACCTCCGCACATCTGGTATTAGAAGTGTTGCATGTATGGTAGTAGTGTGAGTAAAGGAGCCACGCAGAAGGAGGACCAGAATTTTTCCAGACACAGCAGGGATCTGGGAACTCTGACTTCATCAGCTGAAATGCACACATACCATGAAGAATCAATCTATTAGGACATTAGTTTGAGACCCAAAGAGGCAGTCCGTTAGCATCTGATAGGGACATTTGATAGCTGGCTGGGGTTCCAGAGCAGGAGATTCAAGTCTGCAGTGACAACTGAGGAAAGCAATCCTGGGCCTGAAGGACTGGTGTTCTAAGCAGGAAGCCTAGACAGGTCTTATGTCAGAGCTAGGGACAAGGTCAGAGTAGGACCAATGGCTTAATGCTGGCCTTTAGCAAAACCACTTAGTCTATTAGAGTCCCCCTTTCTTCATCTGGAACATTTAGATAATTACAACACCAATCTTACAGACTTGTTGTGAAACATAAATAAGACCGCTCATTTGCAGGAACAGACCAGTGCCTGCCAAGTGGCTCCTCTACAGGGAGAGGAAGAAGACTAGAAAAAGTTGGAAGAGAACCACAGGGAAGACAGATAGAGGGAAAAAAAGGAATGGCGATGATGACTTAGTCTCAAAACAAGAGAGAAATCTAATTACCAGAACTGGGTCATGAGTCAAGGTCAGACTCTTGCAACAGAATTCCCAACTTTTCAAATGACTAAAATCTGAGAATAGAGAATTAAAGATAACTTCCTTCTTTTATTAAGTCAGTTGTTTATAATTCATTGCTTAGAACTCTAATTTCCTTGCTGACTCTAACGTGTATTGGTGGTTCCCAGGCATGTTCACAAAATCACTAGAAATAAAACTAATGGTCCCTTGGCATAGAACTACCATGACGAATAACACTTCTCCAGGAGAATGTCTTTGAAGTTGCATCTATGAACATCAGATAAACATAAACATTCCTCCATTTGTCTTCTTTCTTCTTTCCCAGTTTCCTCCCCAGCAGTAGGTACGAGGACCCCCTCAGCCTGGCTGCACATCAGAAAGGCCTGGGAACTTTTTTTAAAATGCAGATTCCTGGACCCTATCACCAAACAACTGATTTTGGTTTTCTGGGAGCTTAATGTGAGAATCAAAATTTTTATCAAATGTTTCAAATGATTATAATGCAAGTGGCCCTCAAAGTCTAGTCTAATTGGGAACCACAGGCCTGGGAATCCAATGGAAGGGTACAGGAAAAGTGATCAGCAGAACAAGGGCTAGCCTCCACCCATCGGTATAGCTCCCCTTCCTTTTCTTTCCCAATATGAGGAACTAGCCAGACTTTTTCCTCTTCCATTAGTAGCATCTAGTGTTTCTGAACAGATCAGTGTATTTTTGTGTGTCTCACTGAGTAATAGAACACAGCCTGTGGCTTTTCCCCTACTCACCTGTAACGGAAGCAAGCACAAGGCTATTGCAAAGTATGTCTCTTAATCTTTCTCTCCAGTCCTCTCCACTTCTCTCTAGCACAGGCAAGAGAGAACCAACCTAACAGTAGGTTTTCGTGTATATGAAAGGCTGAAGTAAGATTCATCTATATACCTATATCTAAACAAATATATATATATATATGTATATATATATATATACATATATATATATTTGTTTAAATAAACTTTATTTTTTAAGAGCAGTTTAAAATTCACAGCAAAATTGAGTGGAAAGTACAGAATGTTCCCATATAGCCCCTGCACCCACACATGCACAGCCTCCCCCATTATCAACATTCTCCACCAAAATAGTACATTTGTTACAATAAATGAACCTGTACTGACACATTATTATCATCCAAAGGTTCACTCTGGATGTTGTATTTTCTGGGTTTGAACAAATGTATAATAACATATATTCACCATAATATCATATAAAATAGTTTCACTGCCCTAAAAATCCTCTGTGTACTGCCTATTCATAATCTCTCTCTTCCAAACCCTGGGAACCATTGTTTTTATTGTCTTCATAGTTTTGCCTTTTTCAGAATGTCATATAGTTGGAATCATAGAATATGAAGCCTTCTCAGATTGGCTTCTTTCACTTAGTAATATGCTTTTAAGTTTCCACCATGTCTTTTTATGGCTTAATAGCTCAGTTTTTTAAAGCACTGAGTATCCATAGTTTATTTATCCATTCGTCTATTGAAGGATAGACGAATGGATAAATTCAAAACTTGGTTGCTTCCAAGTTTTGGCAATTATAAATAATAATTGTTCAGGTCTTTCTTTGTGTGATCATAAGTTTTCAACTTCTTTGGGTAAATCCAAGGAGCTTGACTGCTGTATTGTGTGGTAAGACCATATTTATTTTTGTAAGAAATGCCAAACTGTCTTTCATAGTGGCTATAGGGTAAATACTGAAAAAAAGAAAGAGAGGAGGGAAAAGGATATAAGTTTCTGCTCCTTCTTTGTTTTCTTTTTCCTTATAACTTTGATGCTACCATGGACCTGCCCATACACTAACCCTGAACTGGGATGAAGTGAGAGGCAGGGACTGTGATTGATGAGATCTACTACTTAGAAGATCAAGGGCAGAGGAAACTTCAATGCATTTGGTCAAGAGGAAGTGAGTCTACTATTCCTAGAACATGGTGGCTCTCAAAGAAATATCTGTTGACTAAAAGCATAAATGAAAACATAAACTCCTTCTCATTTTGCCATTCAAGGGTCTTAAATCTATTAGAGTCTTTGGTTTAGCTCAAAACTTAATCCGTAAGTTCACACTGTCTTCATCCATTCTTACTTCCAGCAAATGATTGGCTCAGTACCTGCTCCTGCTATGTTCCACGGAGTGAGCTAGGTGCTGGATGATATTAACTCTCTTGTGAAATCGAGAACAGAGCTTGATTTCATCATTAAAGGGCCGCTGACTTGGCACAATGAGCAAGAAGAAAAAGAGAGTTAGTGTGACAAGCTTTTGGTTTAAAAATAAAGGTCAGGACTATGCTCAGTTTCTGTTGCACAATTATGTGGTCATTCTGCTGTAAAGCTCCCTGCATCACACAATGTTCAAAGGAATTAAATGGAATCTATGAAGTATGAATATTGCTTATATGAAATAGTGACATGGGTGTGTGTGTTTGTGTGTGTGTGTGTGTGTGTGTGTGTGTGTTGTGTGAAATACATTTAGTCAAAATGATTTATTCATTTGAAAGGAACCAGTCTCTAACTCTCACATATAACTACAGTTTTTTACTAAGAAATGGACATTTTGTACCTGTGGCAACTTTTGGGGATAGCATATTTTTCTACATGTACCTACTTTTGGTTCCATTTTCCACCTAAAATTATACACATGAGGAAGAAACATTATTCTGTTAACAAAGAATGAGATCATCTTTATCCTCAAGGACCTCGACTGAAGACCAGTGGTTAATAACCAAAATTATAATGGTGTTTTTGGAGTCCTGGCAGAATGGTATCTGAAACTCTTTGGATATATCTGACGGTGCTTTAAAAAAACTTTTTGTAAGCTTCAAGGATCAATACAGCACAGCCATCTTACATATGAACCATTTTAATATATGCTTAAACCTTGTCTTTTAAGCAGAAACCCAGCCTTCATCTCCTGTTGTATTTCCCCTGGCATCAAGCACGATGCAAGGCAGGAAAAGAGAGTTCGGTAACGATGAGTAAGTAGAAAAATTAATTGAATCTTAATATCGTTGCAGAACAGTTTCCTGTGGAGTAGAATGGAGGAGAGGAGAACCATATACCCATATTTCTCCTATCAGCAGAATTTACTTGGCAGTTAATAACAGAGACCAAAGAGATGAAGACAAATGTTTGTTATCAAAGTTGTTTCTTCTTGAGTAAAATTGATCAAGATTAGGTTAATTTTCCTCAAGAGCAGCAGATACCATGGGAAAAGGGCTTCCGTGCCAATGGACTCAATGTTATTCTTTCTCTTCAACTGTGGTTCTGTCTCCAGGGGAGAAAAGCAGAAACAAACAAACAAACAACAAACAAACCCTCAGGCAATGAGAAAAAAGACTGCATTGACAAACAAATAGAAAAAGAGTTCAGAGGGAGTACAAAACAAATCGGAAGTCCTAAAAAGAAACAGAAGGCCAAAATATAATTGATAGTCCAAATAGTATAACCCAAACCTAGATCTCCTGCATTAAATCCTTGAAGAATTCCGTGGGCTTCCAAAACATACATCTTTACTTCCAGAGTTTAAAATCCTAAAGAATTTGTATCCTATATTATACGTTCAAAGATTAAGTATTTTCAAAAGGCTGATTCCCTTTCGAGGCTGGTGCAAACAGGAGCTGGAAACTGCACCCTTGACTGAAATGACACAGAAAGTGAATATATGCCATGGTCAGAATGATCTCAGTTACAAGCAACGAAAACTTCTACTTGATCTTTTAAACAATGTGGAAAATTCTAGCATCCACTCAATATCTGGTCAGAGTTTGGTCAGGTCATTGGCTCATTTCTCTCTGCAAAACCCTGAGCTCCACACGACATTTTTGTACTCTAGTTGGGTCCCCTTGAGATGACAAAATGGAAACTAGTAGCTCCCGGGTTTCTACGCCTCTTCTTGCATGTGAGCGCATCTCACTCATCAGACTAAACGCCTGGGCTTCTTTCTCCTTGGACATATCCAGACCTGAACTAATATTCCCAAGGAGTGCCAAAGCTGATTTCCTTGGGCCTGGAAGACATGCTTCTCTGAGAAGCAGCTATGACGAGGGATGGATTATTCTGACTGGTTAAAGCCAATCAAGACCCTTCCCAGGAGCTGGGAGTGAGGTCAGTTATGCTCGACCCTCTGACTAGGGAACACGGAGAGAAGGAGAAAATGGATTCTGAATAAACATCCTCAGACTAAACTATTTAAAATTCTCTAAGCCTTTCATTCCATGATACACTTCTCTTCCTTCCTGGAATGTTCTTCCCACTTCATCTATCTGGCAAACTCAACCTTCCTTCAACTCCAACTCAAGCATTTTATCCTCTTTAAAGTCTTTTGGGATCCTTTATCCCAAGAAAGAGTGATTACTCCCTTCCATGTGCCATTCTTATACTCAGGAGACTTAATTTATTGCCTTATCCCATTGTTCATCAGTTATTTATTTGACAGATTTCTTTCCCAAGATAGCAGGTTAACTCCTTGAGGACAGAAACCCTTTTTTTATTTTATCCTTACTTTTGACATCTATGAAATGACCAGAGCATATAGGAGTATACTTCAAATAAATTGTGAATTTTGTTAATTCTGCTAGAAACATTGATCATCAAGTTGTGAGTCCTTTGTGTAGGTGTAACCTCCTTTGATGTCATAAAGAGACAGATCCTCAAAAAAAGTAACTGGGTCCTGGAGCACAGGCAGGTGGGAGATGAAACACTTATGTCACTCTGGTTCTTGGCATTCTTTGTCTGGATTTAGAGGAATATAAAGGTCTTTGAGGGTGCAGGGCAGTATTAATTGAGAATTATGCCCTCTGCTATCTGAAGGCAATTCAGGAACCAGTCAAGAAGCTTTCCTACCTGAACCTCAAGGTGGTAACCTGGCTAGCCAGAATACCTAATTTCATGTTATGTTCCATGCTTATGTTGCCTTTTGCATTCTTAATTAGAAAGGGGGAGCATGCTCTAAATATTATTTCCTCTCAACCCACAGTTCCCAGAAAAGAATACCACGTTTACCTTTCCTCAACTTACAATATCTGAGGGTGGAGTAAAAATCATTTCCAAAAGATGAAATAAAATTATTATTATTTTCAGCAATTTCTAAAACACATTCTTGGTAAGGCATGATCTATGTGGCAGAGAAGCACAGGAAGCAACTGGGAAATTCCAGGAAACCTAACAATGGATTAGCAAATGATAGTGCTCTGCAAGTGATAACACTAGTAATAGTCAGGCAATATCCTGGAGAGCCCTGGGATTCAAAGATGAGAAGCCATTCACTGTGTACGATGCTATTATCCATCACTAGAATCGCAAAAGCAGCAGAACACAGGCTCTTTGACCTTAATGAAGTCACATATAAATGTGATAACTAGAGACTATTAATAAGTATAAGATAGTATATAGTATAAATGATACATCTGTGATGGTACTGTAGCAACATTATTTGACTGATTACTGAGAGAGGATGATTAGTGTGGAATGATATTAGTCAGGAAAGGCTTTTCAGGTGTGAGTCACAGGTTTTTGAACAAGAGTCTGACATGATGTAGATGGTACTCAAAAAATATTATCTTAGCAACTATGTAGAGAATGAACTGAGATGGGGGAGCACAAAGCAGAACACCAGGTAGGAGGCAATAATGCAAACGAGGGGATGGGAGCTTGGACTGGTGTGTGGGCTGTGAAATAGAGCTAGAACGGTTTAGAGAAAGCAATGCAGAGGATTGCATAACAGCGTGGGCTTTGCAGACAAACTGACTTGGGCTCCAATCCTGGCTCCACCACTGACTAGCTGTGTTACTTGGGTAACTAACCTACCTGCTGTAAGTCTATTCCATCTTCTACAAAATGAACTGTGGGTGTTTGTCACTTTTGCTGTCAAGTATCTGAACATCCTTGTTAATTCCAGTGAATTCCAATGTGAGCCGAAGCCTCAAAGGGAAGGTTGTTCCTCTGCCTGCCCCTGGCAGCTAAGACATAGGCACATGCTCTGAGCAGGGTTAGTTAATGCTTACCTGCCTATCTGTACTGGGGGTGATGCAAAGGTGCCGGGATCAGTTTGAGAATCCTCAAGGACTTATGGGAAGATTAGAATCCAGAGGCATGGCGGGGCATCTTTGTTGCTGAGGTAGAATCCCCACTTCATGCTCTGCTTCTTTTCTTGGCTCCCCCCTGAACCCAGTCCTCCACCTTCCTATGGATTCTGTGAGTTTCTTGATACCTTTCTAGTAAATTCCTTTCTGCTTAAGTTATCTGCTATTTACTACCAAGAACCCTGACTAAAACATGACCTCATAGGGCTAGTTTGAGGATTGAATAAGATGGTGTGTATAAAGCCCTTAGACGAGCTGCGGCCACAGGTTAATACTTATTAAATTGTTGCTCTAAAAAAAAATAATAATTTGTGACAAAATAGTCACGGACTTTGATAACTAGTTAGATGTAGAAGATGAATAAAAAGGAAGAATAGGGGAGATAATACTAAGTTTAGTAACCTGCCTCCCACATCCATGTTTTGCCTCTAACAAGAATATGGAAGCCAACCGAAGGATGACTTACTTAAAAAAGAGCTTGATGGTAACAGCAAAGTACTCACCTCTCAGCGTGTTGACTGCAAACACAGTATTTTACTGCCCTGCCTTTCTGGCCTGATGTTTGCCACTCCCTGAAAAGCACATGACTCTGCCGTCAGATGAAGCTGCTCGGAGGACCACAAACATACCACGTTATTCTAAGCATCACTGCCTTTGCACATTGTATTCTCTTTGCCCAGAATGTCCTTATCCTTCTTTGACATTAGCCACTCATTTAAGATTTGGTTTAAGATTTTCTTTTTGAGAAGCCCTTCCGGGCACGCACTCCTTCCTCTGGGCTCCCGCAGAGTTCTGTTCATGCCTCCCTGATAGAACCACATTTTATTCTAATGCTCTCTCATGCCCTTCGTTGCCCTATTTGGCCGCAGACACCAGGGACAAGGTCTTGGTCATCCTTGAATCACCATCATCTAACATCTTCTGGCACATAGATGATACTTCACAGGCTCATTGTTGAATACTCGGATGTGTCTTTATATATTTGGTTAGAGATAAAAGGGTATAACCATAAGACAATGAACACGATTCGACAATCCACACACAAAAGTCAGTCTTGTTCATTATTTGTTTATATATTAAGTAATAATTAGTGTCTTTTTAACTTCTTTGCTCCTAAAGTGAAGAATTCTATTCTAACTCACTGTGTACCAATGGGGTTTTGCACTGACAATTGGAGTAAAGGAATTGGAATCCTTTTTGAGGTGCTGTTTTGATGTTACTAAAACAATGCTGAAGAAGCCATGGTTGGAGACTCTGGCTTCAAGAGCCCAAGTCAGCGGCCTTGGCTGTTTTTTTTGTAGACACTCTCTAGCTCTGATGACATGTGATTCAACCAACTCACCTTTCCAAATAGGAACCCCTGACTAAAATAAATATTTCCCTTTGTATTTCCCCAAGTTAGCTGAAGAGGAACATGGCCATGAAGCCAACATTTAGTTAGCTTTATCTTTCATTGCTGTCAGAAATTATTTATTCATTTTATTGAAAATATGTGAGATACTTTATTTTAAAATTATTTTTGAATAAACAGTACATTCCTGGAATCCCAAATCCAAAAGCATACAGTGTAAAGTGTCCATCTCCCCCCATCTTGTACCCTAAATATCAAGCTTCTCTCCCCATGGGCAACTAAAGTTATTACTTTCTTATGCTTTCTTGCAGAGATATTTTATGCATATGTTTTTTTTAAATCTCCTACTGTCTTTTATTCAAAAGTGAAAAAAAGTACATATAATTCTGCATCTTCCAAGATACACTAAACGATGTATCTTGTAGATCTTTTCGTATCAGTATATATCGGTATATATTTTTTTCCCTGACTGTGTGTATTCCACTGCATGGGTAGACTGTAGTCTATCAAACCAATCCTCTATTAATAGACTTCTAGGTTTTTTTTCCAACTTTTTCTATCTTATAAAAAAATTAACAGCTCTTTAAACCTCTTTACAAACTTTCTATCTGGCATCTGTCTTCTTCATTCTAAAAAAAAAAAAAAAAGCCCATCTCTCTTAACACACAGAGAACAAAGAGGCCATTGGAGAGAGATTCCATCAACTTCCTGCCTCCCATCCACCTGTACTTCAGACTTCTTCAATACCACATAGCACGTAGTTCTCAGGGCGGCATGTTCTCTCTTGTCCCTGTACCTTTCTGTATGCCATTCCTGCTCCCACCATCCTTGGTTTGCCCGGAGAAACCTCTATTAACTATTCAAATCCAAGTTTGGATATCATGTCAGAGAGAGTTAATCATACTGTATGCTGCTGTGGAGTATGTACCTCATTCCTCTCCCACCATTGTAATTACGCTGGTTTGAAATTTGTTTACAAGTCTGTGTACCCATAAGCCTGTGAGCACCTTGAGAGCTAACTCATATCAAGATGTTCAGCACTTAGCAAAGAGCCTGGTAATAGAAGCTGCTCAATAAATATTTGTTGAATAAATGAATAAATAATGTGGAGGAGATGTAAGCATACTCTGTAACGACAAGTACTTGTAAAACAGTAAAACAAGTCTTTAATTTTGCATAGTGTAGTGGAAACGGCATTAGACCACAGTGAACAGAGCAGTCATGTGACAATCAGAGACAGAGCCCCTATGGATTTAAACTGAAATAAGACCTTTACCCGACCTGGCCTGTCTCCTAACAAGGCTCTTTGTTAAGTGCTCTCCTTTGACAACTGGAATGCAAATATTCTCCTGCTCTCTCTTGCTTGTCTTACTGAACATTAGTAAACACACGCAATAATGTCAATTTTCCATCAATGTATGAAAATAAGATTTTTTTTATCCTAATGCTTCTGATCAAATACACGGTGACCCATAGGATGTTTTTAAACTAAGACTGAATGAAAGTTTTATGTTTATAATTTTTATTTCCACAGTGTTCAATAAATATTTGTGGATTGACTAAATAAATATTTTGCCATTAATTAGCATTGTAACCTTGGGCAAATTTCATTTGCCTTTTCTAATCAAATTCAATTGTATTTTTAAAGTTATTTTTGATCATTTAAACCCTTTCTTCAAACAAAGTCTTCAGCAGAGCACAATATATCAAACAGGAAAAAGTGGGCTACTCCAGATAAAGTAGATTTGGGGGTCCTAAGATCTCTTGCTCCACCTCGTCGTCCTTCCAATCATTTCTGCTCTCAGCTACTCTGCAGACCTACAAGGCTCTGTGAGATGCCAGATGCCATCTAAAAAGCCACTGGAGAGGATGATCATATACATAATGCTGACTTCTAGGCTTATAAGAAAACTTATTGTCAATTGAGACCAGAGCCTCTTCATTAAACAAGATAAAGCCAACCAGGCAAATTAAAATATAAAAATTATTTGCTATGGATGGTATTATATCAGTTCGTCCAATGTCAACTGATTATTTAATGCTAACCATATACATCTTTGATAAATTAACAATGAACACGAATGTGTTAACAATGAACAATAAACACAAACAGTAACATAAATTACTAACAATTATTAGAAGACAAAATTTCTCAACATATTATGAAAAGGGCGATGGAGTGGGTAATAAAAGGAATTCCTTGGGAATTAAAAGTCTGAGAGTAATGATGAATTCCATTTTATTCATTTACATACAAATAAAATGAGGCAGGGAAAGGTTAAATGACTCACTTAAGATTTCACAGCTTATTTAGTGGCAGGGTCTGAGGTGGAACACAGCACTCATAATTTCTCGCCCGGTGTTCTTTCCCAATCATGTTGCCTTTTTACATAAGGTTAGGCTTTTACTTTTATATGTCTGGGGGCCGTGGTCACCAAGATACAGAAAGATAGAATGTCCTCATTATCGTGGCATTCGTTATCTGAATTCCTGAAGTTTGTAGTTGTTTAGGAGAGTGAGAGTTATCAAAACCTGGAACTGTTTACTTATCAAATGACTGCTTATAAAACCCACTCAGATTTCCATCTCCATTAGGGGACCAGGCAAAATGGCATAGATGATATAGGCTTCGTTTATCCCCTCTTGTGACTCCATCAAAAGTGTGATGGAAACAGAGAGAAAACAGCAAGCAGAGTCACCTGGGGGTCTAGATGAACAAAAGCACTACAACTAGGGAGAGAAATAATTAATCAACAGTAGAAAGTAGGAGGGGGCAAAGACTCGAGGCTGCCCAGTCCCAGGTAGCTGAGTGGAACAGAGGCCTTGGCAGTGGCAGACGCCTCTTAAAGGGGCTAAGTCTGCAAACAGACTTTGACGGTGACAAACTCACTCGCTCTCAGCACCAGAGCCCGGTCGGTTGCTGTCAGGGGAGACTAAGGCTTACAGGGGGACACCGAATTGTCAGAGCAAGAGCCGGAGGCGAGGCTTTCTACTAGGCAGAAGTGCTGACAGATCCATTGTTCCTCTGTGGAGCCCTCCCTGATCCCAACGTCAGGATGCAGCACCACCATAGCTGAAATGTCATTGAACGGGCTAACAGAGGTTGCTCTGCCCAGAGGATTCTCTGAAACTCCACTTCTCCAGGCTCATGGCCCCACCCAAGCCCATCCAGTTGTGTCCTCGGCGAGTCCTGTGTCCCTTGATGAGCAGCTCCAAGACCCACACTTGCAGCAACTGGCCTCTGTTTCTGGTGTGGCCTCTTGATGCAACTATAAGCACAGCATCTGCAGATTGTTTGCTGAATCTTAATAGGTGGCCCTGGAGGGACACAGGCTGGGCTAAACTTGGTCTGCAGCTGAACCCAATTCAGCACTGTGCCATTGGGCATCTATATAACACAAAGCCATGCTAATAATACTGGGAGACTTAGGGGCTTTGCTTAGTTCATAGAAATAGCCACAGAAAGACAGCGAAGATGGGAGCACAAAGAACCATATGAAAGAACAGAACAGAGATCCAGAAATAATGGAGTCAAGCAATCTAACAGATGCGGAACTCAAAACATTGGTTATAAAGATGCTCAATGAACTTAGGGGAAGAGATGAACTCAATGAGAACTTTAACTAAGAGATAACAAACATAAAAATGGAAATGAAAATATAAAAGGGAACCAGTCATAAATGAAGAATACAATATCTGAGATGAATAGTGTATTAGAGGCAATTAACAGAGTGGGTGAAGAAGGAGATTGAACCGCTAATAAAGAGGATGGGGAAGCCAAGGACAACCAACCAGACTGGCAAGAAAAAAGAAGCCAAGAATTTTTAATAATTTAAGGAAACTAAAGGATAAAATTAAATGAGAAATGTCTGTGTCCTGGGGGTACCTGAAGGAGAAGAGGGAGAACAATAAGTTGAAAAACTATTTGAAAAAATAATGATGGAAATTTTCTTAACCTGGTGAAGGAAATAGACATACAACCCCAGGAAGCTCAGAGAATACCCAAAAAGATGAACTCAAAGAATCCCACACCACAACACATGATAATTAAAATGCCAAAGGTTAAATACAAAGAGAGAATACTAAAAGCAGCAAGGAAAAGCAGTTAGTTACCTACAAGGGAGCTCCCGTAAGACTGGCAGCTGATTTCTGAAAAAAAACTTTGCAAGACAGAAGAGATTGGCACAAAATATTCAACGTGATGAAAACCCAGGATCTACAACCAAGAATAATTTATCCAGCAAAGCTATCATTTAGAATCGAAGGACAGATAGAGAGCTTCTCAGACGAAAGTAAGCTAAACAAATTGATCATCACCAAGCCAGTATTATAAGAAATGTTGGAGGAACTTCTTTAAGAAGAAAAAACATGTAGCAAAAACAGGAATAAAGAATGGTAATAACTACATTCCTATGAACAAGTACCTCAAATGGAAAAAATTAAGTGCTCTATCCAAAAGATAGGGTGGCTGAATGGATAAGCGAACAAGACTCCTTCCTACACATGCCACCTACAAGAGACTCACTTCAGATGAAAGAACACACACAGATAGAATTTAAAGTGATGGAAAAAGACATTGCCTTGATGGACTTAGAGGGTATTGGGCTGAATGAAATGGGATAGAGAAAGACAAATATCACGGGATTTCATGTACATGTGGAATCTAAACAACAAAATAACAACAACAAAAATGGAAATAAACTCAGAGAATGTTTTGAGGGCTACTAGGCGGAGGAGGTTGGAGGTATGGCAAAAAAAAAAAAAGGCAAGGGATTAATAAGCACAAATTGATAGTTACAAAATAGTCATGGGGATAGAAAGTGTAGCATAAGGAAAACAGTTAATAACATTGTAATAAATATGTAAGGGGGAAGAGGGGTACTAGATTTAGTGTTGTGATCACTCTGTGAGTTATATAGATCTCTAATCACTATGCTGTACAACTGAAAAGAATATATTATTATATGCCAATTCTAATGGGAAAAAAAAACCTCTCATTGAATTGTACAATGTAAATATGAACAACTAATTTTTTAAAAATCTGGAAGGATAAAAGGAAAAAGATACCAATGGAAGTGCTTATTATTAGGAGATTGGAGTGAAGAATGCAGGAGTGGGTGCAAGACTGCTCTGGGCGTATCTTTTTTTTTATAGTGTGTTAAATTTTAGATCATGTAAATGTAGTGCCTAATAAAAATAAACACATTTAAAAATCACTCTGGCTGCTGCGTGGAGACTGGTTTGTAGGGACATAAAAGCAGAAGCTGTGAGACCATTTAGAAAGCTGCTGATGCAGTTCCAGCACGGGCTGATGGAGGCTGGCACTGGATGGCAACAGTGGAGCTGATGAGAAGGAGTTAGTTGATGGACTGGACGTAGTGTGTGAGAGAAGAAAAAAAATCCAGAATAACTCCCAATATTTGTCTTGAGCAACTGGAGGAGAGAAGATGGGTTAGAGGTCAGAACAGGCGGGAAAAGTCAGGAAATGAAGATTCTGTTTTGAACACATTAAGAACATGTCCAGCTGGAGAGGCCCACAACAAGAAAGAAATGTAGAAGGCTAATGACCACAGAGATTTTTCCAAAGGTGAGTTCGAATCTCCATGAGTTCAAATTAAAATATGAGAGACCCTGATAAAATAAGCAAAACCCTCAAATAAATGTCCATCTTTATTTTCATGTTGCATTAATAAATATAAAGGTAAGAATGCATCATGATCATAAAATTTTTGGAAGAAATTTTGTACAAAAATTTCAAGCAATCATTTGACTGATTCTTAATTCTAAAAGTAAGCATGTCATTACCATTATATCCTACATTTTCTAAATATAAATTAAAATAAATATAATTTCACAATTTGAATTTCATTTTGCAAGATAAAGTTTAAATCAAAGGTTTTTTACTGTTTACTGTAAATGTAAGGGGCCGACTCTAAGTGGCCTTTTCAGTAACCTGAACAAAGTGCAAAAGGACAAAACCCTGCAGTGGCAGAAACACTCTTGGATACTGAGTTTATATCTTTATTTATAGAATAACATCTTACATATACTGGATTGGTAACAGCAGGAAGTAGAGAGTAATTATTTTTCCTACTTTATCACTCTAGAAGTCAAATGAATACTTTTTGTAAAAATACAAGACTTCTCTTTTAAGAATTCTACCTTCAACTACTAATTTATCTCTTGTGTGTTCATTCTGAGTAGGACATGATTTAGAAATGTCCCAATGTTAATGTAAGTCAGGCTGTAACTGGTTGTAGTATTTGCTGCAATGTCCAGCGTTTTAGAAAATTTGGATTGCCAAAACAAATTATCATAGATTGAATGGTTTACACAACAAACATTCATTTCTCACAGTTCTGGGGGCTAGAAGTCTGAGATCAGGGCGGCCAGATGGCCAGGTTCTGGTGAAAACCATCTTCCTTTCCTTAGTGCATGTGTGCATGAAGAAGGATCTCCCATGTCCCTTCCTCTTCTTATGAGGGCATTAATGCCATCATGGGGGCTCCACCCTAATGACCTCATCTAAACCTAACCACTGCCTCTGTCCCCTGTCTAAATGCCATGACTTTGGAAATTAGGGTTTCAACATACTAATTTTGGGGAGACACAAACATTCAGCTATAGCACTGAGTTCAGATTCCCTTTAAGGTTGGAGACCCCAGGTGCCCGGAGTGTGGGCTGTTGAAAGCTAACAACTTAGTTCTCCCACAAACTTGCCTGAAGGAAGCTGCCTCCCTCAAGATTAGGTCGACTTTCCATGAGCAGGTGAGAGATGGTACTAAGATCCAGCCCCCCTTGCCTCAATGTGAGACAACTTGCTGAGTCATCCACCTCCTGAGCTCCTTATGAGAGCAGCTGAGCCCAGACTTCTGCCTCAGTCTTTCTCCCCTTACTCCCCTGCAGATGTTCCCCAACAGACTTCTTGCACACAAATCTCTTAGAGCCTATTTCCTGGGGGACCCAACCTAAGACACCAGTAGACCTCATTAATAGCATACTCAAATAATAAGTAACCAAATCATGCCTTTTTTTTTTTTTTTTTTTTTGCTTTTCGTGTAGCTTGAAGCACAGTGCAAAAGGCAAACATAGCAGCAGATAATGGCTAGAGTATATAGAATACACTGTAGAACAACACCCACGAGGGCTTGTTTTATGCTCTTTGCATATAACAAGCACATGCCGTAGAAGAGAAAAACCTCACTTAGGTCTGTTTGGCACCATGTGCTTTTATCTATCACAGGGAATAGTCTCTTGGCTCATTATAATTGATCTCTGAATGCACTGCAATGAGAACCAAGTTTTAATCCCATTATGTTAGAATTTATTTTTGTTTCTTAAGGAAGTATAACAACAGGTCCAATTTTAGTTCTAGTATTCTTGGAAGAGATGAAGAGTAAATAAGATGAAATAACTAGTTCAGCAGCACTCCTTGAGAATTCCTCAGCAGGGGTTATGTGGCTGCATCTAAAAAAAAAAAAAATGGGACTTTGATGCTGAGTTGATTTATCATACATATAACAATCAATTCCCAGATCATATTCTTTCCACTAGTTTGTTTCCATCATTGTAATTTATTTAGCCTTCACTTTTCAAGATCCTTTATGACTATCAGAAAGATTTTTAACATAGCACCGTGCAGGCAGGCTTTCTTCACAAAGAATGTCTAGGCTCTCTCTTCCCCTATGGTCACTTGTTAGGTATAGGTCAGCATTTGGCAAAGTCCAGAGGATTTTTTTTTTTCATCACCAATGTAGCCTAACTTACATTCAGGTATATATTTAATATTTTTAAAACACTATTGCTAAATTGTTTCAATTTACATTCCTACCAACAGTGGTTGAAAATATTCTCTGCCTACACCCGTGTCACCCCAACTATATCATTCTTTTTCACCTTTGCTAATCTAATAGATGAAAAGTAAAATCTTGTTTATAGTTGCATTTCTTTGATTGCTAGTGAGCCCAAATGTTACAAAAATGTTCATTGACAATGTATACTGCTTCTCTTGTGAATTGAGTATTCATGTCCTCTGAACATAAAATATTGAGTTTTAATATTTCTGCTATTGAGTTTTTAAAAATAATTTATTTTAATGAGTTTCAAGTATACAGTACTTTGTTAGACATCTACATAGCACGTAAAATAATCCCAGCAATTGCTCCCTCCCCTCCCTGACCATCCACCTAGCCAATGTGTTCATACTAATGCATTCCCTATGCTGTGCTTCCCATCCACATGACCATCCATCAGCTATTAATTTGTACTTCTTTAACCCTTCAATCCCATTCTCCCAGCCCCAATCCCCCTCTCTGTCCATCACCAAATTGCCACTATATTTGTGAGTCTATTTTTTATTAGTTCATTCTTTTATTCCTTAGATTCCACATATAAGTGAAATCATATGGTGTTTATCTTTCTCTGTCTGACTTAAATACCTTCTAGGTCCATCAAAGCAATATCTTTTTCCATCTCCTTCCTTTTCATATGTAGGGGTCTTGTTTTCTTATCCTTTCAGCCACTCTATCTTTTGGTTGGAGCACTTAATTCTTTTCCATTTAAGGTACTTATTGATAGGAATGTAGTTGTTACCATTCTTTATTCCTGTTTTTTCTTCTTAAAGAAGTCCTCCAACATTTCCTGTAATACTGGCTTGGTGTGATAAATTCCTTTAGCTTATTTTTGTCTGGGAAGCTCTTTATCTGTCCTTCAACTCTAAATGATAGCTTTGCTGGATAAATTATTCTTGGTTGTAGATCCTGGTCTTCATCCTGAATATTTTTTGCCAAGCCCTTCTGTCCCATAGTTTCTTTTGAGAAATCAGCTGCCAGTCTTATGGGTGTTCCCTTATATGTAATTATTTTTTTCTCTTGCTGCTTTTAATATTCTTTCTTTGTATTTAACCTTTGGCATTTTAATTATGATGTGTCTTGGTGTGGGCCTCTTTGGATCCCTGATTTTTGGAATTCTCTGAGCTTCCTGGGGTTTTATGTCCATTTCCTTCACCAGGTTAGGGAAGTTTTCCATCATCTTCTGTTTCTTTTCTTCAGTTACGCCATCAGATGATATTTGGACCTTAATAGTGTCCCATATGCTCCTTAAATTATTTTTATAGTCTTGGCATCTTTTTTCTTGCCATTCTGATTGAGTGTCCTTGGCTTTCCATCCTCTAGATAGGGCATTTGATCCTTTTCTTTATTCACTTTGTTTATTCCTTTGTTTATTCCATTTAATATACTTCTCATCTCAGATAATGTGTTCTTCATTTCAGACTGGTTCCCTTTTATAATTTCCATTTCCATTTTTATGTTTTTTATCTCTTTGTTGAAGTTCTCACTGAATTTATCTACACTTCCCAAAAGTTCATTGAGCATCTTTATAACCAGTGTTTTGAACTCTGCATCTGTTAGATTACTTGACTCCATTATATCTGGATCTCTGTTCTTTCTGTCATATGGTTTCTGCTTCTTTGTCTTCCCATTTTGGCTGCCTTTCCATGTCTGTTTCTATGTACTAAGCAAAGCTCCTAAGTCTCCTGGTCTTATTAGTGTGGATTTGTGAAGTAGGTGTCCAGCACAGTCCTGAAGGGGTTCAGCTGCAGGCCAAACTTAGCCCAAGCCTGCCCCTCTGGGCCACCTGTTAAGATTCAGCAAGCAATCCACAGACTGTGCTTATAGTTGCCTCAAAAGGCCACACCAGAAACTGAGGCCAGCTGCCTCCGTGTGAGTCTAGGCTGCTCAGCAAGGAGCACCTGACTCACTGAGGATACACCTGGATGTGGCTTGGGTGGGCTGTGAGTTGAGGGAGGCGGGGTTTCAGGGAATCCTCTGGGTGGAGCGACCTCTGTTATTCAGTTTGATGACTCACTGCTATGGTGATGCTATGTCTAGTGCACTCGTAGTAGGGAGAGCTCAATAGGGAACAATGGATACTGCTGCACTTCTGTACAGAGCAAATCTCACTTCAGCCCTCACTCTGACAATGTCCCCCTGTAAAGTCCCTGGTGCTCCCTGCACACAGTCGAATCAGCAACTAGTGCTCACCACGAAAATCCGCCCACGGACGAGGCCCCCTTAAGAGGCGTCTGCCGCTGCCGCTGCCGCAGACTCTGTCTCACTCAGCTGCTAGAGACCGGTGGCCCCGTGTCCTCGCCCCATCTTACCTTCTCCTGTTGTAGGGTGATTTTCTAGACTTCTCTCTAGTTGTATGGCTTGTTCAACTAGATCCTAGGCTATTTTTCCTTGCTGCTGCTCCTTGTTTCCATCACAACTTTGATTTTGTTGCCAGAGGGATGAACACAGCTTCTATCATCTACGCCATTTTTTTTGTTCCCCTATTGACTTGTTTTTAAATAGCTTTATTGATGTATAATTCCGTGTTATAAAATTTATTATTTTAAAGTGTCTATTTCAGTGGTTTTTAGTATATTCACAAAGTTGTACATCTACTTTAGAAATTTTTTATCACGCTTAAAAGAAATCCCATACCCATTAGTATTTACTCCACATTTCTTCCCTCCCAGTTCTCTGTCCCTTCATTAGTTGTTTCTTGGTTTCTTTATAGTAAAGCTAATCGTAAATACCGCTTTCCTGAGTTCCATAAGTCATCCAATTAACATTCCAGTGAAACCTCTGAACTTAGAGCCAATTGGTCCGAAGTGTAGGTGGCCTGGGACTTACGAAGTGCAGCTGAAGTCTGAAATGAGGGCGGTCTTGTGGGGGTCGTGCCTTTTACCTTGTGGAGTCTTCGCTAACTCTGGTTGTTAGTGCCAGGAATGAACATAGGTTGAGGCTGAAACACAATGAGCTTCTTTTCATGTGCTTTTGACTGTATGTACCTTCTTTGGAGAAAAGTCTATTCAAGACTTTTGTCCATTTTTAATTGGGTTGCTTATCTTTTTATAGTTGATTTGTAAGTGTTTTTTATGTATCCCGAATATCAGATATATCAGATAAATCAGATATATAATTTGCAAATATTTTTTTCATTCTGTGTGTCATCTTTTCATGTCTTGACGGTATCCTTGAGGCACAAAAGTTTTTAATTTTGATGAAGTCCCATTTATCTATTCTTTATTTTTCATTTGTGCTTTTGGATATATCTAAAAGACCAATGCCTAACTCAAAGTCACAAAGATTTACTACTGCATGTCCTTTCATGAGTTTTGTAGTTTTTGCTCTCATTTTCAGCTCTATGATCCATTTTCAGTTAATTTTTGTGTATGGTGTGAGGTAGGGGTCCAATTTCATTCTTCTGTATGTGGATATCCTGTTGTCGCAGTATCTAGTCTACTGACTTTTAAATGTTTTATAACTACCCACCTAACATGAGTTCTAACAGATTTAATGGATTCCTCTATTTTTTCCAAGTAGATGATATGTACACATGACATTTCTGCCTTCTCTTTGACAATATTTGTACTTAGTATTTTATCTTCTCAGATATTTAAAAAATAGTGGTGCTTATTATCATCTTTATATTTTTCTCTGTTTTTAAGGGAAATTTTCTAGAGTTTTCCACCAGTATGACACTTCTTCCTTATTTAGTAATAAATGTCTTTCAGTATTTACTACTGTGTCTATATTTTGCTGCTACTGATATAAGCTGAGGAAACATGGTATTACAGTAAAACCTTTTTAAAATTATGTTTCAAGAATATATGATTATTATTTCTACTTGAATGTGACAATATTTATTAGAGGAAGTCTCCCTTAACAATCTTTTTTTTTTTTTTGGATTTAACGTTTAATTAAAATAATTTCATACGTTTGTGTTTTGTACTTAACATTAAGAATCTACCGCATACCATGTATTGGTGCTATGGGTTTACACACACAGAGTTTCATTAAATCTTCATAACTACCCTGTGAAGTGGAGAGTATCATCTTCAAATTGCAGATGGGAAAAAATGAATATAGAGGGCTTATATATTGTGCCCAAGAACACTTAGCTAGTACGTAGCAGAATTGATATTTCTACCTGGCTGTCTGCTTTCTGACCAAGAGGACTTTATTTATTTTTTTTAATTAAGATGTAATTGACATATAACATTATATTAGTTTCTGATGTCCAACATAATGATTCAATATATGTATATATTACAAAATGATCACAATAATAAGTCTAGTTAACAATCATCACCAGAGCTAGTTACAATTTTTTTTCTTGTGATGAGAACTTTTAAGATCTACTCTCTTAGCAACTTTGAAATATGCAATACAGCATTATTAACTATTGCAACCATGCTCTGTATTCCTTTCCAAAACTTATTCCTCTTATAACTGGAAGCTTGTACTTTCACCCATTTTACACAGACCTTCCTTTGCCCCACCTCTGGCAACTACCAATCTGTTCTCTGTATCTATGAGTTCCAAAATTCTTTTTTTAGATTCCACATCTAAGTGAGATCATACAGTATTTGTCTAACAACCATTTTTGAGGACTATTTTCCTAAAACAATATTTATCCAGAGCAATTTATTATTCTAATTAAAAAAATAAGTTTCCCTTCATAAACCACATTGTGCTTTTGACCTTACATAGAGAGAATTAACTTATTTTAATTTTAAATTGTTTTATTTTAAAAGTAAATTAATTAATAAACTTGAATAGATAATTCACAAATACTAAAGATTTCAAAAGGTAGAAAGTAGTACATACAGTAGAATAAAATCTCCTTTTCACACCTGTTCCCTAGCCACATTCTTCTCCCTGCAAAAAACTACTCTATTCTATTAGAGAACAGAACTTTTAAATAAAAAAAACATATACCTATACAACACACATATATAAAATATGCACTATATACAAAATAGATCAAATGTTTAAATGAGAAAAACAATGTGCTAAGCTGTCCTAAGGAGTCAGATGGAAGGCATGGCCTAATAAAGAATCTGTTCACAATAAAAAAAGAGAAGCAGCTGAGAAAACTGTTTGGTACTTTTCCAATATTGTCAGTTACCACTTTATTTAAACTCTAAATTCATTTTCTTGCCAAGATACAGCAAGAGATAAATCTAGAATCCATGCCACGTTAACTGCATTAAATATAAATGTCTACCACCTCAGCTTTCCCTACCTCAGATGGCAAAAAAGGGAACCGTGCATCCCTGAGAGGTGAAAAATGACAAATCAAATTTCTGTACCAAAACGTACTAAGCTTCTTACCCATTAGATGGGAGAAGCCTAAATAAATCAAAATCATGTCACAAAAATAACATAAAAGCCTTTCCCCAAATAAATTTGTATCATGTTGTAAACAACTCTGAATAGTCACTTTGAACCACGTGTGTGAAGGGCGAGCGGGCCGTCTGGCACACCAGGCACCTTTAGTAAAGCTGTCGGAATCCAGGCCTGGGCTGAGGAAGGCTCTGGGCGGTGGAGGGGGTGGGGAGAAGAGCAGGGCTAGCAGGTGGGGGTGATGGGAGGCAGAGGGGAGAAAGAGGTGCTGATCCAAGCAAATCAAACTCGCAAAAGGCCAAAACGAAATAATATCAACAGAAATTGGTTCATTAACCGGCTAGACCACAATAAAATTAAGGGACCAGAGTTACTTAACAATGTCACAACCCAGTCAGGATCCTAAAGTCTTTGCTCTTTCTCAGCCTTCCAGAGTGGTCATTTCTGTGGGTGGCTGGAAGGTAATAGTGACCTAATGTGGTGGTCAGCCGCACAGGTTTGGAGCCCCATGGCCTTCGTTCTGATCCAGGCCTGGTCATTTGTCAACTGTGTAACTTTAAGTGGTTAGTTATCTTCTCTTTTCTTGTGGAAATGGGAATAATACCTACTTCAGCACGCCATTGTGAGGACTAAGTGAGCTAATTCATGTTGAACATTTAGCACCATGTCTGGTACATGTAGAAATTAAAAAATGTTAGCTATTAATATTAAGGCTGCTTCTGTTATTTGTAGTTGTTACTGTTCACAGAGAATAAGTTGTACTTAATTCTTTGCCCAAATTAAGGCCAAAAAAAAAAAAATGTCAAATGAGAAACCAGTTTGACTTGATGGTAAAAAGCGAAATGTTTTTGAAGTTTCAAAGAAATGTCACTGTACTGCTCTCAAATTGAATCTATCATAACCCCAAATAACATGGAGAATAAAGAAATAAAGTAAATTTTAAAGGATGCAACAAGTAAGAAAGGAGGATTTTAATGTAAAAATGCAATTTGTAATAAATAAGTTACAATAAATAATTTCTAGAATGCCCAGTACATACCCAGCTAGTCTTCTTGCTTCTAACTTTGCCTTTCTTAAATCTATTTGCAACACAGCAGCCAAAATCGTTTTTTAAAAACTTAAGTCAGACCATGTCACTTCTCTATCCAAAATCTTCCCGTGGCTTCCCACCTCATTCAAAGTAAAAACCGTTATCTTCCCAATGCCCTACAAGGCCGTATAGAATCGGCTCACCCTCCCTCCTGCTCACTCTGCACGGGCCTCTCCGGCCTCTGTGGTCCCTTAGCCGAGCCAGGCCTCAGGGCCTTTGCACTTGTGCTTTTCTCCACCTGGAGTCCTCTTCTGCAAAGCCACTTCTTACACATTACTCAAATGCCACCTTACCCAATCCTCCTATTCAAAATTGTAACTTCTCCCTCCCCGCTCCCCCTGCCCCCACCCCACCACTCTGGTCTCCTTCCTGCTCTGTTTTCTCTATAGCATTTCTCTATATATTTACTGATTTATTTCATTTATAATCTCTCTCACCTCACCTTCCCTGTGTAATACAAGCTCCACAAGACAGGGGGTTTGTATGGTTTGTTTATTGTTACATCATTAATCCTTAGCATAGTGAGAGCACTGTTAGTTGAATTCATGAATGGCAAAAGGTGCTTTTACATGTTATTTCATTTACATCTTTCCATAAGGTCTGATTCTCATATTACGTCACTAAGTAGTATTATTATATATCTGTATTTATTATATTCAACAATTGCTGTTTCCTGAAATTAAAAATAGACTGAAATCACCTTTAAGTTCATGAAACTGGAATCTGAAAACAGTATATTTTAACATGTGGATAACCTTTAAAGGCATCTTTCATAAGCTTGAGATTCAAAAAAAAAGGTGTTTTTAACTTCTTACTCAATAGGAATAACATATATTACTTCTGAATTAAAAGAAATTATGAATTCCCGTAAATTTAAGTTGGCCTTTTCCAATTTTAGCATTAATTCTCCAACCCTTAAAAATGATTTTTAAATTTGTCCAAACGGTGCATAACAGCAGAAGAGTGGGCCTGAATGTCCTTGCTTCTGCTTTGTTGGAGATAAGAACTGCCTACTGAATTTCTGGTTCCCATTACAGCTGATGACATGAAAGAAAGGCTTGTAAGAACAAATGTTTGGTTCCAGGCTGTAGCCTAATTTAATAGTGTACTTGAAAAAGAAAAGTTGATGATTCATTCCAAAACCTCTGGGAGGGAGGGGTGATTGTACACAATCTGGAATGGGGCAAGAAAGCTTCACACGAAACCATTGCAGCAATCTCAGACAACCGCGAAAGCCTTGTCTAAACTTGACTGAATGCTGGTTGTTTTCCAGAAGGCATTTAGCTGAGGAAAGACTGTTAGATTCAAAATCCCTTTCCCTCTGCTCTGATTTGGGGATTGGGATGTTATAACCACATTAATTTTGGATAATTTCAGATAATATGAAGTATTTGGATGAAAGATTACCCTGAGGTTTTCATAACTGTGGTTTTTCTCAAAGCATTACATGCAATCATAAATTTTTTAGGGGCCAGAATCCTAGGCAAATTTTCGTGGAAGAAGATTGTTGGTTTTTTTTTTTTTTTTTTTAAATAGAAACTAAGATTGAAAAAACGACAGCCATATAAGTAGGTGGAGTAGACAGCTGCCATGGGTAAGACCCAAAAACCCCTCCCACCTCTTGCTTGTTGATGCCTGAAACTTCGAAAATCGGGAATTCATTATCTTGGATTTAAGACTGCATCTACCAAAACACCAACAGCCTTTCTCAAGATCACATATTAAACTCTCTGGGCCAGCTTTACTCTAGCGGTAATGGCCTCACTGCCCCAGGTCTAATAGACTTTCCCCAATAGTGGGGAGGAAGCAAGTGGATCCGGGCTCTAGGGAGATGAGGCTCTGTGTGTGATGGAAGTGGGAGCAATGGGCGACATACTTGCAGGAGCACAGCAGAGATTACCAGAAGGCAGGGACGCACAGGGAAGGTAATTTAAAAATTTTCTTCACTATAGAAACCACTTTTACCCATTCTTACTAAAGTCTTTCTTCTCTGCTGACTGGAGGAACATGAGGTTGATATGGTGACATTGTCCAAAGGACGCCCACACACCAAGTCTCAGGGAACCCTGAACCACAGTCGGGGTTACCACAGCAATTAGTTCCTCAACATTAGCCGAACCACTTGCTTATTCTGATTATCATCTATTGTTTCTCTGTAACAACCAGAGACATTCTAATGTGTGTGTGTTTGTGTGTGTGTGTGTGTGTGTGTGTTTATCATTTTAAAGGTGCGCTATGAAGTCCTTCTGATGTGGGGGAAATAATCGTTCTCCTTCACAATTTTATAAAGGAGTAAAACTGGTGCTGCTGTGTAGAAACGACACCAGTCCTACAGCTGTCCGTCAGGCTCTTTGGACTAGTGCCACTGGTTTCATGGTTACCTCACTGAGGTAACAGGGACATTTTTTTCATTTTTCACCATTTAACTTAGTTATTTTCTTCTACGTAACTTTCAAAAAACAATTTAGTCCTTAGGAAGAGTAAAAAGGAGATTTTATAAAGTTTGGCATATTTTGCTATTTTAAAATGAGGATTTGCAGTCAATTGCATGTTTTTGCTTCTTAAAGCTATGGCATGGTTGTTCAAAAAAGGGCTCTTATAAAGATTACTACATTATCTCATCAATATTAATTTTTTATCATCATTGTCCATATACTATGTACCTGACACTGGACCGGGCACTAAGGCCACAGAGCTGAGATCCAATGTCCTGTCACAGGTTGCTCAGTCTAGTCAGCATGCAGAGACAAATTATCATCTGCTAAGAGCATGACACAGGTTTGCACAGGGGTTGTGGAAAGTTCCTCACCCACGCAAAGGCATCAGGAAAGCTTTTCTGTGGGGATATTATGTCTGAGCTGAGAGTTTTAAGGATGTGAACAATGGTATATCAAAATGTAGTATAAAACTACACTGATTAAAAATATAAGCATAGTGACTATAGTTAATAATACTGTATTGTATATGTGAAGTTGCTAGAGAGTAAATCTTAAAAGCTTTCATCATAAGAAAAAAAATTATAACTGTATGGTGATGTTAACTAGTGCTAGTATAGAGATCATTTCACAATATATACAAATATCAAATCATGTATACATCTGTTGCTAATAAGTTAATTATATCTAAAAAAAAAATAAGGAAGAATAAAATAGAGAGAGTATAGGTGAGGTCCTTCTGCTACCACTTTCCTCCTCCTTCCAGATTCAGGAAATTGGGAGGAAAAATGAGAAAGAATTCCCAATTAGATGCAAAGAGCCATAAACAAATAAACAGAAAATCTGCTGCTGCTCCTTTACTCAGTATTTCCTAGCTATTCCAATTATAGAACCAGCTGCCCTCACATGAGCTCCAGGAGTAATGAGGAGGAGTTGGATACTGTCTTGAGAATAGTACTGACAAACTGATTTCTTTCTTTCTTTCTTTCTTTTTTTAATACAGGGAGAACTCTATAATTTTGTATAAATGAAATAAACATATTTTGATTATTTGATTTGAGCATTAAGTTCCATATATATATAGTGTATATTTCACCAGACTGGTGACTAAAAACTACTAACAACTATGCTTTTGAACACCACGTTAACTTGCCAAACTCTGGGAAAGAAATTCGAGAACGGAAGTCCCACACATTTCTCTACCAAGCTTGTCCTGATAATTTAAAATGATAAACTTAATATAAAATTACAAATTTTACTAGATTACTTAAAATAAATGCACATAGCTTTACTTCTCTGTGGCTATAGTCTTCTCACTTAAGGACTCTCAGCTGAGGATTGATATGCTCAGGTGCACCTCTCCAAGATACCACAGGTCTGGTTCCAGACCACCACAGTAAATTATCTCAATAAAGTGCGTCGCATGAGTTTTTTCATTTTCCAGTGTACATAAAAGTCAAGTTTAGACTACCCTGTACTCTATTAAGTGTGCAATACATTCTATCTGAAAAAAAACAATGTACATACTTTTTAATTAAAAATACTTTATTGCTGAGACATGCTAACCATCCTCTGAGCCTGTTAGAAAAATGGTGCCAATACATTTGTTTGACTCAGAGCTGCCACAAACCTTCGATTTGTAAGAAAACCAAAGTATTTGTCAAATACAATAGAGTGATGCGCAATAAAACGAGGTGTTTCTGTACTTAGAAAGTTACTAAAACAAGGAAAGAAAGCTACTAGCAGCTTTATGAAAGATAAAGGGACAAAACTGGAGTCAGGGAGGCTGGCCCAGGTTGAAGGTTGTGGAATAGTAGTTGAGGGACTGGAGAGAAAGAGACCAATTCAAGAGATTTATAAAACAGACATGATAGTATTTTACTAATTGAGAATAGAAAGCAAAAGGAGAGGGTTGAATAAGGACCTTAGAATAACACTCAGATTTCCAACTTATGTTGTTGGGTGCATCATAGTATCATCCAACAAGATAGGAGCCCACAAAGAGCAGGTATAGGGGAAGATAAAGACTTTGAATTAGAGCATGTTGCATTCGATAAGTCTGAGTGACTGCCAGTTGGAAGTATTCATTAGAAAGTTACTATCCTAGGACACAGAAGAGCTCTGGATATCTGAGATATCTAGGCAGGTATTTTAGGGAGTCATCAGAATGTAGGTGGAAGTTGGAGCTATGGGTTAGTTAGGATCCTCAAAGGAAATTATAAATGAAATAAAATGATGCACTCTAGGAAATATAAGCATTTAAAGTTTAGGAAAGAAGACTGAGAGGAAATCAGAAGTAGGCAGAGAACCAAGAGAGAGTATGTCACAGGTGCCAAAGAAGAAGAGGGGACTTGAGAAGGAGGTGTGTCAATGGTCAGTGACACAGAGACGACATGTATACCAAAGTCTAAGAATTCCATATTGGATTGAGTGATATGGATGTCACCTCTGCCTTCTGTTAAGGTAGCTTTACCATTTGAGTGGGGATGGAAGGTGAAGGGAGTGAATGAGAGGGCAGTAAAGAAGTAGTTAGTTATGGTTCATAGATTGATCTTTGAAGAAGATTGTTTGTAAATGGGAAAAAAAAAGTATGTGTAGAAGAGAGAAGGCCTTTTGCTCCTTAAAAATGAAAAGCCTGAGCATGTTAATAATCGAAGGGACGAAAGCAAGTAGGAAGAGAGGGTTTGCAGATATAGCATGGCAGGAATAAATGAAAAGACTAAAGCATCAAAGGAGATAAGATAGAAGTGTATTAAGAGTAGCTTTGATAGAGAGTTGGGACACCATCTCAAGTGTAGTGAAGGGAGGGAAGCGTCGTTGAAAATGAGGATAAGTCTCTAGTTGGGAGGAAGGAGGGCAAGAGATTGAGGGAATTCCATTCTGATGATTTGTAGGAACGAGTCATAGGAGAGTGGTAAAGGTTGGGAGACACTATTTGGAAATTTAAAGTGGAGGTGGCTGTTTAAAAACATGTAGGATGACTGCACAGCATTGTGCAGGCTTTGTCTGTGATTGGAGATGATAAATTTGTTGATGTAGAGAATTTTTGTAAGAGTTTATTTGAGTCAAACCAATAGAATGCCAGGAATCAAGATCTCAAATGCTCCAGAAAATGATAGTTTTGCAGCTTCTTTTATACATTTAGAATTAAGGAAAGAACATAAAGATTACATGGAGGTGAGAGAAAGCAAGGTATAGGACAGTTAACAAGATTATGTGCTTCCTTGAAGGTGGTTAGCTTCCAAGGGTCTGAAAAAGGATTAATCTGGCATTTCAAAGGTGTGGTAAACTAGATACACAAGATCAAAGGGCAAGCCTTGCTTAAGACAAAGATAAGCCTTTTCTAAAGATGTTTTAGGCCTGAGGCATTACTATCCACCATGACCTGTCCAGTTAGGAATTTATGATCAGATCACTCTAGGAGGTTATTTTCAGTGACTGGACTTGTCAGATTTATTATGGATCCACTTTTTTTGTCCACAGTTCCCCCTTTTGGTCATAAATCAATTCTAAGGAGACGTTGACAACCAACCTTTTGATCATGTAGTGTGGTCTCACAGCATTAGGAAGGCACTTTCCTAGGTAGTCTCGGTATCAGTGATGTTTTTTGAAGTGATGGGTCATTGGGGGTTGGGCAATATCATAACTATGGAACGTGAGTTGAGGCCAAATTTCTCCAAAAGAGAAGGGGAGGTAAACAGAAGGCAGTCAGGTCTTATGGCCTTCATTGAAAAAACACTCTGGATTATTTCTATCCTGTGAACTATCATGATCCGAGTTTTGCCATCTGTCTCACTTTTCTATATTTTGCATCTAACATAACATCTACATAAGCCATAAAAAGAATATTAAGTTATCTTCTACATCTTAAGTAACCATAAATAGTTGGACTGTATAGAAAACCCAGAGAACAAGTAAAACTATTATTTTGACTAATATCATTAGCAGACAGATAAAAACAATCAAACAATTGGTTTCTGAGTTCAGTATAAATCCATAGGGATACAGGCCTAGATATAGCTTTCTACCTCTGATATCGGTGGCTTCTCATCCTTGAGGAGTCTTTGGTCTCTGTTGTAGGCAGAGGCAAGTGTCAGAGACAGAGGTAGATGTCCATTTGTGGTTAGGCACGTGATAAGTTCCCTTCTAACAAGATTGGGATGTCCTTTATTTGATGTCCTCGCCAATAAGTAAAATCTCCAGGTGTCAGTCGATGATCTTTAAATTCTTTGTCTCCTGGGAGCTCAGTGTAAAAAGAGGTGGCTAACTTATTTGGCATATTCTTGAGGTGACTTTTATTAAACTTTGGCAATAATGTAAAATGTCTCCTTTTAACAAAATTTATCTTTTGTAAGAAGAGAAAACAAATCTTTTGAGGTATTCCAGAGGCCTTTCTGGAACACCGCAGTTATTCTTTAGTTTTAATTACACATATTAAGGCTTCAATTTCTAATGAAAACTAGAGTCAAATTTATGAAGACATTTTATAATCTCTATAAACATATGCATCAAAGTTAATTATTAACATGGACATCATATTTTACCTGAGTAAAATATAAATATTATATTTAATATTATTAACTCAGAAAACACATCTGTTTTACTTAAACCAACAAACTAAACTAGCTTTTATTTACTAAGGATTAATCTTAGATCATGTAAACTTGAAAAGCATTTGAGTTAGTTTCTATATATCTGAGAATTTTAGAGTACCCAATACTTACAAGTGCTGTATTTAAATTAATTTTAGCAATATCATCTGTAGGTAGAAAATTATCCCACATTTACAATATACATATGTAGAAATGCACAGACAGACACAGAGACTTGTAACTCTGAGAAAAACTCACTAATTTATAAAAGAACAGTAGTATCCGAATTTTGTTTTGGTAGTTAGGGTAAGATCTGGCCTTGATAAGTCAAATTCCAAAAGACCTTCCCCCTTTTAAGATAAGGACAGCTGTTTTTAATGCCTCAAAGAATTGGGTTACCACCTTAATGGCATCATAGGTTGATCCATTTATCTAAATCCTCTTTTTGAAGTTTTAAGAGACCAATTAAATATGCTTTTCATTTATTCAGCTTAATTTTATAGTTGGCCTTTTCTAATTGTGTGTACAAAACATTGATTTGCTAGTGTCAAAGATCCTCATCTCAGCCATCTTCCTGCAGGAGTATTAATAGGAGGCTGACTATTAATTTTAGTTTTCCTTAGAGATCCTTAGAGGCTAAACAAACTTCTATGGAAAAACCTAACTTGCACCTCTCCAGATGAGCCAAATGTGGTTGATATCCCTATAGGACTGCTTCATTTCCTAGAGGAAATTTTCCTTCAGGCAACCCCATAAAGATTCTTAGTCACTTAAACATACCTAAGATTCAAGTTGGGGAAGCAAGTGTCATTCCTCTTTGAAGCTAAAGAGAGTTTCATCTCTCATTTAACCAGCAAAGATTTTGTTCAGACTCTCAGTAAGCAATCCAATCTAAAAAATAAAATTAAAAGCAACAACTTCTTTTTCCCCTTCCCTGGGTTATTTCAACCCTAATCCACCTAGAGGATTTACTAAAAACAGCTCAAATAAAGTCATGGACCTGCTACTTAAAATAAGGAGATCTGCAATTTCAAGAAAAAACTCACCAAAGTCCACCCAATGCCAAGCGAGGAGCCAGTGGTGCACAATGAGCCCTTGTTGGTACCTAGCACAGAGTCAAGGTCCACAGGGTAGTCCTGAGTGGGCTTCTTCAGAATCCTGCCGACTATGCCTAGTAAATAGTGCTGTAAGAAATGTAGAAACCTACACATAAGTGTCACAACAATTTATTTGAGCCAAACTGATAAAATGCTGGAAAGCGAGATCTTGAAGGATCTCAAGAGCTCCAAAAAATGACAGGTTTGCAATCCCTTTTATACATTTGGAATTAAGGGAACGTAAGGAAGATTATGTGAAGGTGGGAGAAAGCAAGGTGGGAAAATCCCTATGAATGAATTACACGATAGTTAACAAGGTTATGTGCTTTCCTGAGGGTGCTTCACCTTTGAGGGGTCTGAAAGGGATTACGCCAGCATTTTAAAGGTGTATTAACCTAGATGAACAAGAACAAGGACAGGGTTTGCTTAAAACAGATAAACTTTTCACCAAAAAAGTTCTATGCTTGGGGCATGACTACCCACCACCACCTGCCCAGGAATTTACAATCAGATCAGGTTACTTTCAGTCACTGGACTTGTCAGCTTTATTACTGAGCCCCTTTCTTGTCCACAAATTTATAGTTAAGCTAATTTGCACTGGATGTGTTGATTGCTTGGTTAAAGGGGCAAGGAATATTAGGCTGGGGTTATGACCAGATTGATCAGTCAGTGGAGTCATAAGGCTTCAAAGGCTCCAGGTGAGGCAGACAACTGTCTAGTCATTCAGCCAATGGGAACTGAGCCAGATTTGAACATGTAGTTAACTAGCTCAATACCTTAGCTGAACTGTGAGTTAGGGTATTGTGTAGGTCAATTATCTTGTCAGCGAAACTGCCTAGGTCAACAGCAGGCCTTGGAATGAAAATAAAGCCTAAGGTCCAGAGGTCAAAGTTCTTGATGGATGTTGTATGGTTAAACACTTAATTAATATATACTGCTCTTCAGCTGAATTTGGCTTTCAACAATCAAACATCACCTTTTGTTCAATAATGGTAAAGACTCTTTTGAAGTATTGTTGTTTGGCAAATTAAATCATATCTATAAAGAAGCTAGAAGGAGGCATAATTTAAAAATTAAATGTAATGCAAATTAAAACAACAACGAGATACCACTACACACCTAATAGAATGGGCCACACTTCAAAACACTGACAGTATCAAGTCCTGGAAGAGATGTGGACCACAGGAACTCTTATACATGGCTTGTGGGAGTATAAAATGGTACAATTACTTTGGAAGACAGTTTGGCAGCTTCTTACAAAGATAAACATACTGTTACCACTAGACCCAGCAATCAGGCTCCTTGGTATTTATCCAAAGGAGTTGAAAACTTATGTCCACACAAAAAACTGAATACAGTTTATATCAGCTTTATTTATAATTGCCAAAACTTGGAAGCAACCAAAATGTCTTTCAATAGGTGAATGCACAACTAAACTGTGGTACATCCAGACAATGGACTATTAAAGAGCTATCGGAGCTGTGAAAAACATAGAGGAATTTTAAATACATATTACTAAGTGAAAGAAGTCAATTGGAAAACTACATACTGTATAATTCCAACTATATAACATTCTGGAGAAGGAAAAACCGTGGAGAAAAAAATCAGTGGTTTCCAAGTGCTGGAGTGAGAGGGGGTGGTTAGGGGAAGGGAAAGAATGAATTGGTAGAACACAGAGGACCTTTAGGCCAGTGAAAATACTCTGTATGATACTATATGATGGATACGTGTCATTATACATTTGTCTAAACCCACAGAATGTACACCAAGAATGAACACTAAGGTAAACTGTGGATCAGGTGATAAGATGTAACAGTGTAGGTTCATCAGCTGTAACAGTGTGCCCTCTGGTGGGCGATGTTCACAATGGGAGAGTCTATGCACGTGTAAGAACAGGTGGTACATAGGAAATCTCTGTACCTTTCTCTCAAGTTTTCTGTGAACCTAAAACTGCTCTAAAAAATTAAGTCTCTTAAAAAATTAAATGTATAGTCTGCCATTTTGAAAAATAATTGTGTCCTCCTTACACAGAAATCTCATAGATGTATGGTGGAAAATAAGTATAGAAGGCAGTAAACTGAATGAGGAGAGTTGGGGTGGGAGATAAGCTGGAGGAAAATAAGTAGTGACTGATGTAAGCTTTTAAATGTTTCTTTACTTTCTTTTCATGTAGCAGTTTTATTCAAGGGATAATGGGATAGAAAAACTTCTCCAAGGGCTTCCTCGGAAGCTTTTTGATAAACATTTGCACCTGGGGAGTAGCAGATTTAAAGCAAAGTGCTAAAATGGTAGGTAATCCAGGTCACATCCCTGTGTTAAGCGGACAAATTACATCATGTGTTTATTTTCCAGGGTCAACTGGTAACAGACAGTTTTGCCAGAAAGTTAGACCTTTTTGGCCAATGATAGGTTTTTCAGAGCAGGTTATAGTTCCTCCCACTGTGCACTGAGTCAGTTTAGAAAAAACAGAACCACGCCTCACCAGGCCTCACCGTATCATGCCTCATTCCAGAACAGCTCTCTACAGCTCATCACACCTTCCCATATACCTCACCATGCCACACCTCATCTTATAACACTTCTCTGCACCTCCCCACACCTTACCACACTGCTGGGAGAAGGCAGCTTGAATGATGAGATAAGCACACGGAAGAGTGAGTGCAGCAGCACTCATGCAAGCCATGGAGTCAGCAGGCAGGAAGAGAGTTGAAGCAATAACAGTACAGCAGTCAAATGCAGGCATGAAGTATGTGCCATTGTAGGAAAAATGCACGGCAAAGTGGATACCAGAGGAAGGACCAAAAATAGAGAGACAAAGTGAATTGGTTAGAAACTCTATCCTCAGGTCAAAATGCTCTGGTGCTAGTGGCAGGAACTGACACTGTGTATCTTTCAGAAAAAGTTTGTCTCTTAAGGCACCTACCAAGAAGGACAGAGTTGATCCCAGCATACAATGACTTTAGCAATATCTATATCAAACGGGTAATCTAAGAGGATAAAACAAGACACATGACTTGGGGGGACTTTAAGTAGCAGAGTCATACGTAGTAATTGGTTGGACATGTGTCATTTAATAAATTAGTGACAATTCTTTCCATATTACCTTTATTCAATAGTTTTAAAAAGCATCACTTTTTCCTTCAAAAACTCACCATTTAAGAATACTTCCACAATATTGCTTCTTTCTGAAATATCTGATTCCAGATGGAGTCTACCAATGCTCTGTGCAATCACTGATCTGGTTCCAGATGGAGATGAGATATTTGAGTGAATTTACTTGTGCTCTTGTAAATCTGGGCAGAGAAAGGAGGTGAAAGTTGCTGAGTTAAACTCAGTATATGGATGATTTATAAGAGTATTTCTGTCATTAAATGGACACTTAGGGGAAAATCTATCTTGTATTGCCAAAAAAATTGTAATTGTATTAGGGGACTGATTCCTAGTTATTGCTTTTTGATTCTGAACTTTTTTCACTTGATATGTGAACAAAAAAAAAGGGTCTATAATAAATCTGACAAGCCCAGTGACCAAAAGTAACTTCACAGGGTAAGCTGATGATAAATTCCTAACTGGACAGGTTGTAGTTTAAAAGGTTTATCTGCCTTAAGCAAGCCCTGTCCTTGTTTTTATGCATTTAGGTTAACATATCTTTGAAATTCCAGAAGTATCCTGTTTTCCATACCCCTCAGAGGTTTAACCATCCTCAAGGGAGTACACAATTTTAACTATCCGGTAATCCAATCATAAAGGTTTTCAGGTTCCCTCTTTAATTCCAAATGCATACAAGGAACTGCAAAACTGTCATTCTCTGGAGCATTTGAGATCTTTCTTCCTGGCATGTCATCAGTTTGGCTCACGTAAACTCTTATAAAAATATTCTCTACACGTTTTGACGTTTCCTACATCAACGGATATTAGTTATAATTATTAGACGAGCAAGGAAGATTAAATACTTCCTGTCACAGTTATCTCAGCCTTCAGAGATATGTTACTTTGGAATTTTGACCCTTCCTTTTAAAGGAAACAGAGGTGACTCCTCTTGGCAGCAGGAGCAAGACAAAAACCTGGGCTTCCTAATTTCATCATATCAGCATCAGATGCTGCTGTGCCCGGATCCCCCCAGAAATCAGAACCTGAGACCGATTTGCATGCAGGAAATATATTGAGAAACACATTAGAAGTATATACCAAAAGGAGAAGTAAAGAATATAGAGTTGGGGAGAGGGAGTGATGAAGAAATTGCAACAAAGGTCAAGTGGTCCCACAGGTGTTCTGGAGCTAGGATGGTCCTTCTGAGTTATCTTACCTCCAGGCTAGCCTAGCGCCTCTAGTACTTTCCCTAATCGACTGGTCATTGGATATAGGCTGATTTAAGGGGGTGGGGGGGGGAGCATGGCCTGGGAGAGATGGCGGTCTTTGGCTAAGGGAAATTTTGGGAGAAGAAATTTGCTGAAGGCTGTGGGTCACTCTCAGCAGCTGGAGAAATGAGAGCCACAGTGCTAAAGAAGGGCACTTTACAGCCTCCACTGCAATACTGATCACTAGCTTGGTAACAATGCTTCACATGAGTCTATTTAATTTCTCCACTAGTTAACAAGACTCTTGCTGATAGATCCCTGATTTTTATCAGGCTGAAAGAAGTATACCATGTAGCATGCTGCTAAGACCCTACCAGGAACTTGACAATATTTACTGATAGGTAAAAATCAAAGAAGTTAATTATAATATTAACTATGGTTTGAAGAAGGTAACTTATCTAACGACATTTCCCCTAAACTAAAGCTATACTTTGAAATTAGAATTTGATTTATCATGTTAAATACATCAAAATTTGATTATTAGAAAATCTCTTTGTGCTTTGATTGGCTGAAAATTATTGGGAAGAATAATTGGGGGGAAAGAAATTAGAAATTAACATATTAAGATAAAAGAACGTGAGAGTAAGCTTGAAGATATAACTTTCATGAAAGACTTCCCTGTTGTCCTAATTAATTGCACAGATGCCCCGAAGGGAAAAACCCTGCTAACTTCTAAGTTACTCCATATCCTTTTTTATTTGTGTCAGCAAGGGGTACAAAGTGAATAAACCAGTATCCTGCCAGCGTACACTTAAAAACACTACACTTTTTTAATCTCCCTAATAGTTTTTTTTAAAATTAAGTAATAGGATTAAAGAAAATCTTCACATTGAAGTAGGATGGAGACGTGAAGTCAGAAGGATATTACACTGAAATAGGAGACATTAAATGTCACTTATTAAAAACGTGGGCTTGTATGGGACAGCTCAGGAGTTCTCACCCCATCCGGAAGGTCATTTCTGCCGAAGTTGTATTTAGTGTAATTACATACCTCTGTCTATGTGCACAAAATAACTTTCATATAAGGAAAAGATCCTCATGTTTTAACTAGTGCTCCAAACAAGAAGCAACACTAAAGAATAACAGTAAAAACCGAATAATCCAAACATCACAGATAGCATTGAGAACTTTCACGAAAGGCTTTTTGAGTCACTGAACACGCTGTTGGCAGGCCCCATTGCAGTTGTTAAGGTTTGGGAGACATTCTAAACGGCAGATGTGCCAAAATGTGGTGGCGCGCCCACTCCCGGGGTCAGGAAGTCTTGCCTCAGTGCTGGGTTTAAAAGAGCAGATGCAGAAGCCCACACCAGGGAGCGCCCCAGCTGCCTCAGGGTTAGAGGTGTGAAGCAAGAGGCTGCCTCTTCTATTTGAATCATGACTTCTCAAAGTGCCAAAGAATCAACCAGTTGAAGCTTCAGCTGAGTTTTAATTTTTAAAGAATATTATATACAACAAAAGCAACAAAAATTATTTGGATACATTAAGTTAGAGCTCAAGATAATTATCACAGAATTTTATAATTTTTTGCTTCGGCAAATTGTTTGCTGAACAAGTTCTGAGGCAAGGCATGCCTGGTCTCCTGTGTGCTTTCCCAAACAGCACTGTGGAGTCCAGGAGTGCACGATGATCTGGAGGAACCTTTGCTGGAATTCCAGGACCAGAATATCATTTCAGCGAGTGCTCTAGCAATGCCAAAATAATGCTCATACTCTTATCCCATTTCTCAAGCCACCATTTCTCAAATCCTTGCAATGAAGTCCCACGCCAAATTTTCCTGTTTTCCTTTCCTTAAATGAGACATTAATGTATCCACTGAGTTGTCTTTGCTCTGCTACCCAATGCCTATTCTCTGTCAGAAATACGTCCTTATAAAAACCCAAGCTATTCATGATTTGTTACCTCACAGTCCAAGAGACCAAGTGATTATCTTGTCTACAAGTTATTATGGTGTTATGTAGATGGAGAGGGACAGACCCACGTCCCCCCACCCTCTAAAAGAAACGACAACAAAGGACCTTCACAAATAAAGAAGAAACATTTCGCATGAGCGTTTTGCAAGGCTTTGACTAGGCCTTTGACTACCCTGGAAACCTAGATCTTTACTCAAATATATTGCCTACCTTGGCAAGGTGTATGTGTATATATATTTTATATATATATATGTATATATATAATATATGTATTTTTATATGTATATAAAATATATATAATATGTATTATATATATATGTATAATTACAGAGAGATTTATTAACTTGGAACTTTATAAAGACCACAAAAAGTTGACTTTGAAGTTACTCTCTGGAATTAGAACTATATTGCATAGGAATAATTTGCTTTGTACTGTTTTTTTTCCCCCCTAAAACAAATTAAAAGGTTTCCGATATTATTCACTAGATATTTCTAGTGAGATCTCTTAGGATGGTTTAAAAAATTATTTCTCTTTCCAGACCTCAAATATGTGCTGAAAACCTTCTGGCTTCTTTTTTGGGGGGAGTGAGATGGGTTGGTGGTGGCTTCAATTAACAGCACTTTAAATAGTTTTCAGGTCGTGCCTGGACCAGACCACAGGTCCCTAAAACATGCTACTAACTGCATACTAACTACAAGTCTCAAGGAATGTCCTTGGTTTGCACTTCCGTTGTAATCTGGTTCTTTCTCTCTATGCACCCCTTTGAAACTGGTGCCTCAGTCTCTGCCTCTTCCTCCTCAAGTTCATTATTGCCTGAGTCAGAGATTTTGTTTCCCCTTTTCTGGTACCCCATGCTAAGGTTCATACTCCCACATCCAGTTCTGAATCTCTGTACCCAAATGCAAGTCATACTAAATTCTCCGATTATAAGAAAGGTATTCTCTTAGGCTATGGGTTAATGACCAGCATTTTGCATAACTTTTGATAGTAGAAAGCAATGATTCACATATCTTACTGGTGCTCTGGTCTAGGCAGTTTTCAACTACTGCCTGTAGCATTGAATCCTCGCCAATACTGAAAATGGGTTTTCAAGAACCTTGTATAGTAGTGAAAGGGCCACATCCCATCTAGCCTAAGGACCTCTGTATGGGGCCAAACAGCGTGTCATAAGTTTAGGAGTACAATCTGTTCTTTAAGCCCTATTCAGAGTCAATGTGTCTCAAGAGGCAGTACTTTCATATTCTTTTTGCCCTTATAATCCTTAGAGTTAGTTTCTTCAAGAGGAAGTGAGTTTTATTCACAAAGACCACTGCGTACACATCTGACAGATGCTAATTTATCCTGACCTAGCCCACCTATATACCTACTATTGCATTTTATTTGTTTCTCTCCTGGTTTGGGCAACACTGTTTACATTTATCCCAGTTCACATTTACCCACCTACTACCTCCTTTCTACAGAATATTGACTGTGTATTTGAAGAACATTTACATTCCTTTACTTCTATCTGGTACATCTACCTCCCAACCACATACAGTTCCATGTGCAACCTTATTCCATCAAAGCTATGGCTTCTACTAATGACATTTTCTTCATCCTCAGCACTGAGCTCCTGCATAAACTAACACAAGACATTTGCTCCATTATTATATACACTGATGCTCACACCATCTAATCTGTCCTCTATCAGAGACTCTTTGCTTTGTGCCTAGTTTTTGCTTTCCTACCACCTCCCTTGAACTTGACCATCAAATGGCTTCTTGCTTCCCATGTTTAACCTTAGCCTGGACCGTGCCCAGGGCTCCAGGGAGAAAACTATCTTGATTCATTTTATGCTCTAGTTAGACTGAACTATTTATTCCCTTTGCCTATGCTATTTCCTCTGCCCAGAATACCCCTCTTTGTCACTGCTTTCTTGGAAAATCAGAGCATATGCAAATTCCTTAATCGTTTCCCCCTCCCTAACCCATATTAATTACTGCCCATTTTGGGCTCTCTCTATATCTCTCTATAAAGATATCTCTCTATATCTTTAAATTACCTCTCTATATCTTTTAAATTATTCATTGTCATACTACATAGAAATTATTTATGTGCCGCTTCTCCATCATACTTGGCTGTCTTGGCGTCAGGGCCTCTGTCATGTCTGATCCCCAATTTCTAGCATAGTGCTTTTCATTCTTTAGGCAAATATTAATTAAGGACCTATTGTGTTTCTACTCTCATGGAGTGTAGAGGAAGGTGGAGGCAGCAACAGCTGTTTGTTTTTAAATCAAACTGCATTATAACTTGACTCAATCGCCTACCTTTTCATTTTCTGATCCACTATCACTCTTCAGAACAGCTTTGTTGGAGTCTTAACTTGAGTTCTGTGTTTCTTGATTCCTGTGTTTGCCTTGACTCTTAAAAAAAAAAAAAGCCTTCAAATGGTCAGCGACAGGAATTTCCTTGTGTACTTGATCATGGTGATGTCTAGTTTTAGCTCAACGGCTGATTTTTAGTTTGAAAAAACCTTTTAGGTCATAATAATCCAGAATTTGTTTACTTTTTTTTTGAATCTAAAGAAAATTAAGACTGAGGCACGTAGTCATCTTCCCTGTGAATTTTGTTTTCAAACTTTTTAAAAAGTCGTTCTTGGCAGAGCCGGTTTAGGAGGCAGTCGGTGCAGTGTGGTTTAGGGCCAAAGGGGCCTATAGGTTCAACTATACCTCAGCGTGCCCAGGCGCAGCCTCCTTCTTGTCTCCCTACCTTCAGCTACACTATTACAACTATGAGGAAGACAGCCACTGTGAAAATGCCTGGTTCCTCTGCTGGGAAGGAAACTGGCCAAGTTGACAACATGTCTCAAACTGTGCATGGAGACGTATTGCAGGCAATTTGATTTTGTGTGTGAGCCAGTTAAAGCTCTATGTGTCACACTGAATAGGAAGAGGGCAGACATATGCTTGGGTACCAGATGGTTGGTACTACTTACTGTATTCCTGTGCAAAGGTCAGGTGCTGGTGGGGGAGCTGTGCGTGTGTGAGGAGAGGTTTGGGAAGGAAACAGCTAGACCAGAAGAATAGGGGAGGCAGATTGAGGTGTATGTGTTCATATAAGTTAACTATTACTTTGGGGAAAAAAAAACTCCAAACAGATTAGTCCCTCAAACCTGGACTTTGTTTGGCCTTCTTATTTACACATTGTTTTCTGCCAGTTCCAGCTTGCTAAGGGATCAACCCTCATTTCAAATGGTGTTTTCTCTCCTGTCAACGGCAGGACCTGAATTAGGACTGATTAAAAAAACAACTCCAGTTTCTTCAGATTGTACACCTAAATGCAGTATTCTAATGATCGGTACATGGAGCGGGTTACATAGTATTTCCTCCCAAATTTATGTCCATCATAACCTGTCGATGTGACCTCATTTGGAAATAGGGTCATTTTGCAGATGTAATTAGTTCAGACAAGGTCACACAGAATTAGGGTGGGCCCTAAATCCAGTGACTGATGTCTTTATAAGAGAAAGGGGAGGGAGTTTCAGAGATAGAGGCACCCAAACGCACACTTGGGAGAAGGCCTGCGTGGAGACGGAAGTGCGGATGGAAGCCGAGAAGGGCCCCGAGCACCAGAGGCTGGGAGAGGGGCGTGGAACAGATTCTCCCTCTAAAGCTCCGAAAGAAACGAACCTGCTGACATCTTGACTTCAGACGTCTGCAGCAATGGGAGAGAATAAACCTCTGTTGCTTTAAGCTGCCAGTTTTGTGTTAATTGGTCACGGCAGCCCTAGAAAAGCAACACGACATGTATTCTGACACTTTTACACCACAGCAGCGCTGCCCACACAGCAGCCTGGGAGATTTTGTTAAAATGTAAAGCAGATTGTGCTGCTGCTCTGCTCAGAGTAGAAGACCCAGTCAATAGAATGGCCTACAAACTCTGGGTGGCCTGTGCTGGCGCCTCTCTCTCACCTCATTTCATCTTTCCTTTGCCACACTGCCTTTCTTGGTTTTTCTAACACAGCTCAGGCCCTATGCCTTTCTGTCATTTTAAAATATTCTTTCGCTGATATGTACATGGCTCCCTCCCTTACCTCCTTCACATCTTTATTAGTATCTTAGTGAGACTTCCCCTGACCTCTCTACTGAAAATTATCTGCTCTTCCCTAACTCCCTTATTGCCTTATTTTTTTTTTCCTAGGCACTTATCACTGTCTAGCATACCATGCATTTTACGTATTTTATTGATCCTCTGTCTTTCTCAGTGGAGGGTCAGATCTCCAGGGGAAAGGAATTTTGTCGTTCTGTTTACTACTGTATCCTCAGCGTCTATGTGCCTGACACATAGTTGGTACTCAATGAGCGTGTGTTGGAGGAGTGCATGTATACAATGATGTGCAGTTGTGCTGACACGTGTGTGTATGAAAGCACCTAATTACTGAATACCTTGCATGTGAATAGCTGCCAAAGCTCGCATCAGAGCTTACATTACTGTTATCAATTTTGGGCTTGTCCTCAAAGCTGGACATTTGGCAGCCAGGACCAGGAGCACCTGGTGTTCCTGGAGCCTGACTCAGTCTGCTCAGGCCGCCATAATAAAATACCATGACTGGGTGGCTTATATAACAGACATGCATTTTCCCACAGTTCTGGAAGCTGAAAAGTCAAGGTCAGGGTGCTGACATGGTCAGGTTCTGGTGAGAATCCTCTTCCTGGCTAATAGATTGCTGCCTTCTCACTGTGTCCTCACACGGCAGAGAGAGAACTCTGGTGTCTCTTCCTCTTCTTGTAAACCAGTTCTATGGGATTAGGACTCTACCCTGATGACCTCGTTAACCTTAATCACCTCCTCAAAGCCCTATCTCCAATATGGCCCTGGGTGTTAGGCTTCAACATCTGAAAGTGGTGAGGGGGGTACCATAATTCAGTCTATAATGTTAGTGCCACATCCAGTTATATGGGGTTTCAGTAGGCTTTTATGCAGCAACATTCCATAATTTTTTCTCTGACAAAAGTGGATGCCGAATTCCAAATACTAAATTCTTTCAAGTAATATAGACTATGTCTCACTTATATTTTGGTAACTGTCTGAATATAAAATGTAGACGATTGATAATATATAGCAGAGCCCTGTACACTGTGTTATTTAACTCTCGCTTGGCATTTTGTGGTGAGTGGTTAGATAGGGCATTTTGTGAGCTAGGGTAGGTTGGGTTACAAATGAATCTTACTTCTTTTCTACTCCAAGTCCGCCTGCTCTTGAGAAGATGTGCTATTAACAAGGCCAAGGTCAGAGGTTCAGTCTCTCCTGAGCTTCGCTCCCAGCATGACCCAGTCTGAATGCTTTCAATACACCACAGCAGGTGTCTCAGATATGTCATCTGTCACAGGTGGCTGGGCAAGAGCATGCGGATAAATCACTGCCAGTCATTCCCACTATTAAAACTTAAAGCACATGCCCTATAGACTGTGGTTTGATTGTATAAAAAGTGAACTATAAAGCAAGACAGCAGCTTTGCCTCACCAAGTTATGTGATCATGGGCAAATCGTTTATCCTCTTTGGGCCTTGGTTTCTCGATTTAAAAATATAAGAACTGGGGCAAGTTCCTTCCAACTCTAATATTCTGAAATAATGATCTATTTATAGAATCTATGAATCAAAGGGAAAAGGTAAAGATCACCAGTTAAAAAGAGAATAGATTATAAGGTGCTTGTTTTGGAAAAAGAAGCAGATCGGGAAGCCTCACCATAAGGTCAGAACTGAGAGGACCATTTATGGCGGGCTCTCTTCCTCCTGTGCCTCCACGAGGCTGCTGTAGGGGATGCTGGAGGCAACAGAGATCTACATGCCTGCAGGGAAAAGTTGAGTGTCTGAAAATTAGTAGAAATCAAAATAAAAATTCTGGAACATGTAGAGCCTTTTGAACATCATATATAAATTTAATAAAGAAAGAAATATTTGCCTTCTGGGAAATCCCCGAGAACCGCTGTCTTTCATGCACAGTGACATGGCCACAGGGACCTTGCCTTGAGGACAATCTGGGACAGGCTCCTCTACCTTCCTTAGGATCTTCCTTCTGTAGTTTGGTGTGTTCTGAGGACAGCACTGAAGCATACTTTGGGTTGGAGTAGTGTGAACGCATTTGCCACATTTCCTACAGCCCAGGGAATCAAAATCGAAAATAGTCACCTGAACATTGACTGTAATTTTTGTTTTTCTCTTTAAGTTTTACATTGATTTAATTTAAGAAATATCATCTTTAAGGCCACTGGTTCTCTTGCATGGTGCTATCAATGGTTCTGAACCTAGCTACATCTCAGAATTACCTGGGGTTGGAGGGGGGATTTAAAATACCTTTGCCTAGACCCAACTTCTATAGATTCAAATTTGGTAGGTTTGAGGTGAGGCCCAACATATGTATCCTGGAAACAGCTCTACATGGTTGAAAACAATGGTAAAAGTGATGGTGCTGGAGAGATGGCTAGAGTAGAGTTCACAGAGAACACAAATGAGTCAACTTTGCAAAATCCCAGCTTTTATTTGCGATCTACATGGACACATCCTGATGGTGTGAGTTGATTCTACACAGCATAATCTTCAATTGAAAAGTCAATGTAACACAAAACTTGAAACCCTTTTATAAGAAGTAAAACAACTACTAATTCCTCCATCCTAACACAATTGTTTTTGTTTTTCCATTTTATCTTCTAGTCTTTCCACGTGCTCATCTTTTTTACATATTTATAATCACAATATAAATGTCATTTAAAAAAACATTATCTTTTAATTTCAGATTTATAAAAAATATATTTTGACATTTCTACAGTCTTCATGGTTTGGGATTATAATGATTATATAATATGACATATTGTTGATGCACTATGCTCTTCTCAACCATTTTCCTGTTGTAGAAACTTAGATTACTCCCAGATTTTGGCTCTTACTGATAGCCTTGTAATAAAATTTTTGTGCATATAAATTTTTGCTTCTGTGCAATTAATTCCTTTGGATAAGTTCCCAGGCATAGGATTGCTAGGTCAAAGTGACAGAACATCTGTTGGCTCTTGCTACATATTGCAAGGAATGCAATTTAAAGATATTATTGATGTATATGTTTATGCATAGAAAATAGGTCTTATTTTAGTAGTATCAGGCTCCCAAGTGCTGGATGGGGCTGAGTTCACCACAATGTAAGGAATTTAAGTGACATCTCTGAAAGCAAACACAGGCAGATACAACTTCTAACAAATTTTAGTCAGTTGTATGTTCAAGTCAATGGAAATGATATGATTTTTATAGAAGTTTTGGGGGGATTCTCACAACTGTTTCATCTCAATCAAACAAGATTGTAGTAAATTTATAGATTCATGTGAATGGGTATTCACATTGATCCACACTGTAGATCAATATATTTCTCATGATTATTTTAAGCAAAGAGAAATAGCTACTTGTTTTTGTGTCATTTGAAATGCAAAACCAAATCATATTCCTTTCTCATACTGGGCTATCAAAGATTTGTTGAATGAATGTATACTTGTTCTGCTCATTGCCTATTTTTAATATCTAATACTTAACTGATGAAAGTATAAAATCTTTAGCTTTACAAATCAAATTTAGGAGAATTAAAGTCCAAGAAATATTATTTTTAAGAATAAAAAACCAATATTATAGTCTATGCTCAGTTTGCCACATACAATTTCCTACCCTTCATTGCTTTATTAAATAATTCAAATATATCATAGTTAATATAATACCAATGGCAGTTTAATAATCACCAGTTGCTAAAAAATTTGGAGGACATTTTTTAATACTCCCAAATTTACATCTGTTTCTATAGCCCTCTGTGTGTTACATCATTGACATTATTTTTTTACAGTTTGAACTCTAAGTTGATGAAAATAGGCTTGTGGTAAGCACCAGCTGTCATTTTTTGGAAGTTTTGATTATTTTTGTCTTTTGGATGTAAGTAATCAAAAATCTATAATCTATTTTAAAATATAAACCCTTTCAGCTTTTAACTTTTTTACGTGCATATTTTTAAAATCACCTGTCTTAAATTTCACACTCTGGGATCATGAATGCATTTTTATTTATAAAGGAAAATGTGGGTGGTAAAAGTATCAGCCTACAATATCTAAAAGAAAAATAAATTTTAGATTGGAAAAGGAGACTGTATGGAGCAGTAGACAAGGCATTGGGAGGCCAGCATCTAATCTGTCTCTATCTTTCATGGCTGGCTCTGACTAGCCCTCTGGGCCTCCTTGCTGGACCCAACCATTCACTTTCCCTGCTCCTCACTTCCCTGACGTAATACTCAACTCTTTGGCATTTTATGACTGTGCCATGCTTTTGCAAAATATCCTGCTTTTGCACCTGCTGCTCCTTCTACCTGGAATGCCCTTCACTATCTTCTCTGTCTGGAAAATTCACAGTTAAGTTCAAGTGTCACTTCCGCAGTTAACTCTTCCCTAAAAGCCAGCAGCCTTTCTCCCACCTCAGATATTCTTCTGCCAAAGTATACAAACAAACAAACAACCTGGCCTGGTCACAGAATAAAAACCACTAATTTCCTTCTCTAAGAGTACTAGGCACATTTATTCACTCATTCAAATGTTTTATTGAACGTCTACTGTTTTAGATCCTGGGAAAATAAAGGTGAACAACACAAACAAGCTTTCATAGGGCTTTTGACCTAATGGGGTTAAACAGACAAAGAATGAAATAAGTAAATTATTTATGTAATATGTTTAAGGTGATAAGTGCTTACAAAGAAAATAGAGCAGGAAAAGCAATAAGAAGTGCCAAGGGAGAGAATGCAAGTCTGTAGGTGGGAGAGATGATTACAAATTGAAATAGGGTAATCAGGGAAGACCTCAGTGAGAAAATGACATGTGAACAAAGACTTGAAAGAGGTGAAGAAGTAAGAAAAGAGGATATTTGAAGAAGAGGGCTCTAGGTAAAGGGAACAGTAAGTGTGAAAGCCCTGAAGTAGGAGCTTGCCAATGACATTTGAGGAATAGCAAGGAAACCTATGTGGATGGAAGGAGGTGAACAGAAAGAACAGTAGTAGAGACTAGATCAGAAAGTTAACAGAGTGGAGATGAGAGGCTCAGATTTCATGGTGTCTTGGAGGTCATTGTGTAGACTAAGCCTTTTACTAGAGTGTGATGGGAAGCCATTGGAAGATTTGATCAAAGAACTAACTTGATCTTGAGTTACAACTTTAAAGTTTCCTCTGTTTTATAAAAATGGACTATTGGGCACAAGGTAATAGTTTGGGCCAAGGAAGATGGACCAGGATTACAATAGGGAGGTGGTGTGAAGTGGTCCAATTCTGGAAAAATGTTGAGCCACTAGGATTTTGTGGTGGGTTAAATGAGAGAAAGAAACAAGTCAAAGATGACTCCAAGGATTTTGGCCTGAGCAACTGGAAAGATGGAGTTGTTAATGAATTGAGGTGATGACAGTTGTGGAAGAAATTGATTTGGAAGGGAAATATTAGGATTTCGGTCTTTGACACGTTGAGTTTGAGAAACTAATATTTAGAGGAGAGATGTCAAATTGTCAGTTGGACGTTTGAATCTGGAATTTGAGAGACATCTGTTGGAGATAAAAATTTTGGAGTCATCAACATACAATTGATATTTAAAGTCATGACACTGAATGAGATCATGAAGGGAGTGGTTGTAGAAAGAAAACTCAAGAGGTGCAAGCCTAAGCCCCAGGGTATTCCAAAGTTAAGTGGTTAAGTGTCAAATGGTCTGTAATAGCATGTTCACATTTTATTGTAATTGTTTATGTTTGTATCACATTTCTATCACACTGTGATCTTCTAGACAGAAAGGACTGGATCTTATCTGAGGTATAATTTACCTACTATAACACACCTGTTTTAACTATACAATGCAGTGATTTTTAGTTCTTACTCATTTTGTATTCAGTGACAGGTATGTGGTAAGCACTTAAATATTTTTAGAGTAAATGTTGAATTTTTAAGTGAATTAATGAATGAATGCATGTAATCTTAGATCAGCCCTTTACATGTTGGATATCATGTCTCTGTGTGTAAAATGAGGGTGCTGAGTGGAAGATTTTTAATTTTCTGTCATTTGGAATTTGAATTTAAATGTTTCAAATATTTGTTTAGAAGCAGGGAATAAACCTCAGTGATCTGCTCAGGTTTCAACATCACTAGCTTTTATAATGATATAAAGGTGTTGTTTGAAATTGATTATCTCACCATGTGTCAGGAATAATAGAACCAAAATTTAGGATTTAGTATTATTTGGTTTAACACACACACACACACCATATATATATATATATATATATATATATATATATATATATATATATACACACACACATGTATATATACACATACATATACATGTATATATATGTATATATACACATACATATACATTATATATATAGTCACCAGCAAAAAAATGGGTGAAATGTTAAGTGGAACCATATTGATACAGGGTTCCTGTATTTCAGTGTAAGAGTTAATTCAACATTAACTCTAAGTAGATTGTGATAATTTAAAGATTGTAATCCCTGGGGCGATGAAATAATATTAAGAGATATAGCTAAAAGGTCAATACAAAAATTAAAATGGAATCCTAAAAATAATGGATTAACACAAAAGAAGGTAAGAAAGGAGAAATAGAAAGGGGGAAAAGCAGATGAGACAAATAGAAAGCAAGTAGCAAAATGGTAAGCCAAAATCCACAGATCAAAAACTACATTAAATTTAAATTGACTAAACATGTCAATCAAAAAGCAGAGATTCTCAGACTGTCAGACTGGATATAAAAGTAAGACCCAAATATTTGCTGTCTGCAAGAGACATACTTCACACAAAGACGTAAGTAGAGTAAAAGTGAAAGTATCAAAACATATATCTGGAAATTGTTAGTATAAGACACAGTGACTATATTAATAAAAGATAAAATAAAATTCAAGAAAAGTTAATAAGCAGAGAGGGACATTTCATAATGGTATATAATATGTTGTTATGATACATAATAGCAGCTTCAAAACACATGATGCAAAAACTGATATAACTAAAGTGGAAATAAACAAATGCATAAACTGCATAGCTGGAGACTTTAATATACTTCTCTTAGTAATTAATAGAAAAAACAGCCAAAAAAATCAGTAAAGATATAAAAGATTATCAACCACAATAACCTAACAGAGATTTATAGGACAATACCCTAACAACTTTAGACTACACATTCTTTTCAAGTGCATATAGAATGTTCATCAGGACAGACCATGTCCTGGGCTGAAAAATAAGTCTCGATATATATCAAAAGACTGAAATTTTACAGACTGTGTTCTCTGACCACAATAGAATTCAATGCTAAATAGCAACAAGATAAATAAAAAAGCACCAAATATTTGGAAATTAAACAGCACAGATCTGAATAACCCATGAGTCAAAGAAGGAATCACAAGGAGAATAAGAAAATATTTCTAAAAGAATAATAATGAAAACACATCCTATCAAAATCTGTTTTGGTAAAGCAGTGCTTAGAGTGAAATTTACAGCTTTAAATGTTTATTTTAGAAAAGGAGAAAATATCTAAAATCAATTATCTAAGTAATGTAAACTCAAAGTAAGCAGTGCAGTTAGAAGGAGATTAGAAAGATAAGAGCAGAAATAAGTAAAACAGAAAATATAAAAACAGAGAATATTAATTAAACGAAAAATTGGTTCTTTGAAAAGATCAATGAGCAAAAAGAGAAGGTACAAATTAGCAACATCAGGAATAAAAGAGGGAACACAACTATAGAATATACAGGCATTAAAGGATAATAAAGAGATATTATAAATCAGACTACTTAGATGAAATAGACAATTTCCTACAAAGGCACAATTTACCAAACTGACAAGAACATCCAAATAATCTTATACCTACTCAAGACCTTGATTTAGTAAATTAACACCTTGCCACAATAAAACTCCAGGCCCAGATGTTTTCATTGTGGGAATCTATCAGTCAGTTAAAGAATAAATAACACCAATCCTTCAAAACGATTTCAGGAAACACAGAAGGAAAGAATAATTTCCAACTCACTATATGAAGCCTATATTAACTTGACACCAAAACCAGGCATAGTTGTTATAAAAAAGGAAAATTACAGACCAATATTCTTCGTGAAAATGGCTACAAAAATCTCAAACAAAATTTTGGCAAACCAAATTTATCGAGGTATAAAAAAGGTGATATATCATGAACAAATAAGGATTTATCCTAGGAATGCAATGTTGGTTCACATTTGAACATTGATCAATGTAACTCACCACAACGAGAGTGAATTTTGATAAAATCTGTCAATAAACTTGGAATAGAAGATAAGTTTCTCAATTTAATAAAGGACATTTACTAAATAAAACAAAGCAAAACAAAATCTTAGGGCTAAGATCATTGTTTATGTTGAAAGACTGAATGTTTTCTTAGAATTGACAATATAGCTTGCTCATTCTCACCATTTCTATTCAACATTGTACTAGAGATCCTGGAAGGACAATAAGGGGGAAATAAAGAAAAGAAAGAGAAACAGAAGTCACACAAATAAAAAATGGAGAAGTAGAGCTGGTTTTATGCACACATTAAATTGTTGTATTCATACAAAACCCTGAAAACCAGGGGAAAAAGCTACTGGAACTCATAAGTGCTCAAGATATAGGTTAGTACACAAAAGTCAATTGTATTTCTACATAATGAAATGAATAATTAGAAAATTGAATTAAAATTCTGTTTAAAACATAAAAATGTAATATTTATGGAACTTAAATATTTTTAAAGACTATATTATATTCCTAAAGACACACACTACACATCCTTTTGTGAAACTTTAAAGGTCTAACTAAATGGTGAAATATGACATGTTAATTGATTAGAAGACTATATCATCAATTCTCCCCAAATTGATCTATAGATTTAATGCTATTCCAATCAAAATTCCAACAGACATTTTTGTAAAAATAGATAAGCTGACTATATAAAAGGACCAAGAATAGCCAACATAATTTTGAAAAAGAAAAGGTTAGATTAAAAAAGAAAAAAAAGAAAAATTAGAGAAATCATCTGATTTAAAGTCATACTGTAAGGCTGTAGTAATCAAGACAGTGTGGTTTCTCACAACAATAGAGATGTAGACCAAGAGAACAGAATAGAGTACAGAAATAAAGATACTCATTCACGGTCAGTTGATTTTTTGTCAATGATACAAAGGTAATTCAATAGGAAAGTATAATCTTTTCAAAAAATGGTTCTGAAATAGCTAGAAATCCCTATAGAAAAAAATGAACCTCAATCCTCATCTCACACCATACACAGAAATAAAAGAAAATGGGGTCATAAACATAATTACAAAAGCTAAAACAACAAAGGTTCTTCAAAAATAATAGGAGAAAATTTTTGTGGCATTGGGATATGTAAAAATAAAGTGATGATTTTGGTAGAATGTAAAATACAATCCATAAAAGAATATATCATAAATTAGACTTCATTAAAATTTAGGAAATGAGTCTATGGCTGTGTATCCTGAACATGCCTGATCCTGTCTGATTTTGGAAGCTAAGCAGGGTCTGGCCTGGTTAGTACTTAGATGGGAGACCGCCTAGGAAGACTAGATGCTGCAGGCATTAAAAATAAATAAATAAATAAATTTTAACAATGAGCTTTCCTAATGACATCTCTAAAAATACTAAAATGTGAGTCACAGATTGGAAGAATATATTTGAAACACATATATAGGACAAAGAATTTGTATTTAGGATATATAAAGGACTTTTACAACTTAATATTAAAAGACAACTCAATCAAAATGGACAAAAGATTTGAATAAATGTTTCATGAAAGGATGTATAGGGAATGGTCAATAATCACATGAAAGTTCATCAGGGAGACACAAAATGGTCATCAGAAAAATGCAAATTAAAATCACAATAAATACAACTTCACACTCACTAGAAAGACTAAAATTGAAAAGAATAACATGATAGTTAAACATATGTGTCTATTTGACTAGATCAGGGATGCCCAGATATTTGGTCAAATGTTATTTCTGAGTGTGTCTGTTAAGAACGTTTCTAGATGACATTAGTATTTAAATCTGTAAATTGCCCTCCCCAGTGTGGGAGGGCATTGTCCAATTTGTTGAGGGTCTGAGTAGAACAAAAGATGAAGGAAGGAGGAATTTCCCCTTTTTTTCTGCCTCAGCGTTTGAGCTGATACATCTCATCTCATGTTCTCTGGTCCTTGAACTGGGATTTGCATTATCAGCTCCCTTGCTTCTCAGGCTTTAAAACTCTCGCTCCTGCTTGCAGATAGCAGATCATGGGACTTCTCAGCCTCCGTAATCATGAGTCAATTCCTCATTATAAATCTCCTTTTATAATCTAGTGATTCTGTTTCACCAAAGAACCCTAATACAACTGACAACCCCAATTCTGGGTGAAGATATGAAGCAACAGGTAATTTCTCATAAAATGAAATATACACCTATCCTATGACCCATCAAAACAATTCATAAATATTTACCTAAGGTGAATGAAAATACATATATTCAAAAATGCCATATATGAGGATGTTCATAGTAGCTCTATTCGTAATAGTCAAAACCTGGAAAGAACCCAGGTTGGCAGAAAAATAAATAAATAAATTTTGTGATATATCTTTATTATAATAAAGTAATACTCAACAATCAAAAGAACACTCTTCTAATACATGTAAAAATATGGATGAATCTCAAAACATTATGTGAAGTAAAAAATGAAGCCAGATACAAAAACTGCATACTACAGGGTTCCATTTTTATGAAATTCTGAGAAAACAGTCTACAGTGACATAAAGTAGAACAGTGGTTGCCTAGGGATGGAGATGGGAGGGCTCGGGTGGAGTGGGGACAGCTGGGATCAAGCTAGTGTTGTGTTACTAATTGGCTGTGTGAGGTTCAGCAGCTTACTCCACCTCTCTGCTCCTTCATTTCTTCGAGTGTAATAGAAAAAATAAACCCAACTGATCTTCAGGGTCCCTGCCAGCACTAGTCTCTTCTGCATTCATGTCCACGGAGAGCGGACATGAGTCCACGGAGAGAGTATTTACATTGAATTCATAAAAATTCGCATAATTGCCATGAAGGGAATAATTATCTAGCTTTTAAATTTATTTATTTATTTACTTGCTTACTTATTTATTTATGGCCAGAGAAAATTTTGAGTTAATAGTAAAATAGACCAGAAAACTGAAGAAAGTTTTTACTGAAGTAGCAGGAGTCCTATGATTTTGATAGGAAACGCTGAGCGAAGGGTGTGGTAAATAGCAGAAGGAAGTGAAAGTAAAGAAAAAAAAGAAACATAGCATTCAACAAAATGAGGGCTTCTGTAACCATCCAAGTTGCTTTCTTCATATAAATTAGGTAACTGTAAAAGTAAGATCCATTTATTTTCCTAGTGAGGTATTGTTTAGAAGCTATCATGTACTATTTCTTACAGTCGAACATACCCCCAAAATGCATTTACTAAGGACATATCCATAGGCCCTTCTCTGAAGGAACACACTGCCTGTTTCACAACACCATAAGGGAGGTATTGTGTTAGTACTTATTGCATTTTTCAGATTGAGAAACTGAGACTTTCCATTTTATTACCTTTCTCAAAAATAAGACATTTTGAATTTGGAAGCACAGTTGACCTTGTGGCTTTGGATAAGGGATCATGGGCTAATAACTAACTTGCTCAATTGCGGTGAGGATTAAATGTGATAATGCATGTAAATCTACCTGCACATATTCAGTTTTCTATAATAAGTAGTTATTACCTGAAGGAACAATTCATTTTGACTGTTAAAATTAGTAAAGCGTTTTGAAAGGTGCAAGATTAGGAAGATCCTGGTGGCAAGACTATTTAAGGCTACGGAAACCACATCAATCAACTTATGTGACAATGGAGGGCATATTCTGGGGACGTGAAATAAGTGGGTGACGTTAGGTTTGAGATTGCAGAGATGAGGCCAGAAAGTTTGGCTGGGACTACAAATTGTGGACAGCTTGGGTTGTTTACAGGAGGGACACTAAAACTTTGGTGTGTGGGGGTAGGGTGCTGAGTTTGATAGGATCTTATTAGTGTTTTAGCAAGACAATTCTAGTGACGGTGTAGAACAAGGGCTGAGCAGAGATTGAGGGACTAGTCAGAATGTTCTTGCAAGGTTTGAGTTCAGATTTAATGAAGGTCAGACATGGGGCTATAGAGAAAATGGAACATTGGGAACACAGTAGTAAACTCAACCAGAATATTGGGTGGGAGAGAGTGACGGGGAGATGCCAAAGCTGAAACGTTTCTGAGATTTCAAGTGTAAGTCATATCTAGCCCAGTTATTACTTGTGATTAGTGCTTCAATAAAAAGGACCAGGTTTGTATGGAAGGATGAGTTCAATTAAGATAACGTGGAGTCCGAGATGTTTACAGACCTATAGTTGCAAATATGGGCCTGGGGGCTTGGGAGATGAGTCAGCTGGAGGCAGATGGGAGTCATCCGCTTAAAGATCGCAGTTGAAACTGGATGAGATCATTGAGAAAGAACATGTAGCATGAGATAAATATCAACATTATCAACCACTACAAGGATCTTCCTATGTGCTTGTGAGATCTTGGCTGATAGGAGAAAGAGCATCAAACAAAATTAAAACATCTGAGTACAAGTCCTACCTGGGCTGTTGCATGTATACTATCATTAATGCTCTTGAAAATATTATGAGATAGAAAAAAGGATGAGGAGAGGCAATCTTTGCTAAGGTCCGTATTTTCAAAGTTGAGGCAGAAGAGAAACTGGAAAAGGGAAGAAAGACCAAGTTATTTAAAAGTTATATTAAACTTTCAATAGCCAATTTATCATCATCCAACAGAGATCCTGCCTCCAATATTCTTGCATCCTAGATGAGGATTAGGATGCACATATCAGAAGATATGCGACAACCTAAAGGGACATTTGGGAAGTGCCAACACATGAAACAAGAAGTGCTATTTAATTGTGGGTTGTACTGGATTGAACTGTTCCAGGAAGGCGCTGAGAGGAGCCAGGTGTGCTGGGTCTTGAAGGACAGCAGAGCTTAGGAGTGGAGAAAGCAGGAGAACAATGCAAGTCGGGGGCCCGTGGCTTTAAATGTCAAGCATTTTTTCTTAACTCTTATTTTCAACTGAGGTATACCAGAACTCATAATACTTACAGACTGTCTCCATTTTAATTCTAAAATTTCCACTTCCTCCTAATGCTGGAGCATATTTATCTGTTCATCAGGTTTGATAAAACAGTGGACTTTGATCTTCCTTTTAAACATCAGCACATTTCAGCTTTTCTTTGTTTCCTATTTATTTCAGTTCCAATATTTTTTTTATATACCTGTGATTTTTCAATGTTAATTCTCTTAATGACAAATAGTGTGGCTTCTGTTCTATTGCCATTATGCTGAGAGATTTTTAAAGAACAGTTAATTCCCAATTACTTCCATATTAATGGTCCTGCCCCAAAACTCAGGAGGGATCCTGGAGCCAGGTCATGGCCCAGAATGTAGTGGACATTTGCTGCTCCTTGGCTTCCCAGGACCCATTCGCCCTCCTGTTCTTAAGAGCATTTTCAATTCCTTGTTGGGAATTACTGGCTCTTTATTGTGACAGTCCCAATGGGAGAAATCAAGAAACCCTGCCTTTTTTTTTTTTTTTTCAGCCAAGATAATCATTGACTGAAGTTGTTCAAACATATTTTAAGACAGTGCATCTTAAGCGGTGTAACTCAGGACTGTTAAAAACGTTGGAAGAGAGTTCATTTCAACAATGATCCTTTGAGGAGACCATTGATTACTTCCTACCACTTGGATAATCCGGAGCTGCCCTGGTTCTGCCCTTTGTGAGTCTTGTTCTCTTTTTTTGATTCTCTGAGCTCTTTCATGTTTTTCTAATAAATTCTGTTTTAGAGTCAGTTTCTGTTGCTTACAAAATTTAAAAATAAAAGGAGACAAATGAGAGAAAACTTCGCTTACCTTACTAGAAAATTCAATGTTTTCAATCCTCTGCCAAAGTTACCTCCATTGATGTGGGAAGTCAGGAGTGATAAAGATGGGTAGGAAAGCATAATTAAGAGATATTGTGACAAATAATACTTTGTCTATTTCTCTTCCAGTAAGTTGAATCACTGTCCTCACAGTTGCTCACAGAAGAAACTGGAGAATCATGCTTGACAGGCAGCCGTGCTACGCTAAATCCATTCTCCCCTTTCATCACCTGCTGTCTCCCCAGGGGATGGTTTGAACAGAACAAGTCAGAGGCTCTTGTGCTCTCCCTCTTCCTGGTTGAGTTTCTTCCTCCTTCTATCTTGAGAGTGAGATCTGCATATGAGCGTTCTTAGCTCCTATATTAACAGGTTGTCTGCATATGAGTTTTCTTAGCTCCCACATTAAGAGGCCGACTGTATTCAACAGTGTGCTTATACATGTAAAAGTGGCTAAGAAGGAAGGAAGGAAGGAAGGAAGGAAGGAAGGAAGGAAGGAAGGAAGGAAGGAGGGAAGGAAAATAGGGAAGGGAAAAGAAAGGAAAGGAAAGAGGAGAGGAAAGGAGAAAGGAAAGGAAAGAAAGGAAAGGAAAGGGAAGGAAAGGAAAGGGAAAGGAAAGGAAAGGAAAGGAAAGGAAAGGAAAGGAAAGGAAAGGAAGGAAAGGAAAGGAAAGGAAAGGGAAGGGAAGGGAAGGGAAGGGAAGGGAAGGGAAGGGAAGGAAAGGAAGGGAAAGGGAAAGGGAAGGGAAAGGGAAAGGGAAAGGGAGAAGGAAAGGAAAGAGTTCTGGTTTGTAGTATTTGCTAATTTCTGTGGTATAATATTACCAGAACAACCTGTGTGGCTACCAGGTGACATCATTGAATGCAGAATTGGGAAAAGATGTCAGCAATCAGATCCTACATGTCCTTGCAAATCTCTGGTCATGTTTTCCAACAGAGTAACATGGCTCCCCCCAAGGTGGGCCTGCTCTCTATGATTCTCTCTCCTTCAGCATTCCAGTAACCTCTCTCTCTTCTGTCCTTTTGGGCATAATTGTGATAACAACTCTACAGCTTCTAGCTCTGGGCACTTGTGTGATCTTCCTACTCCTTGCACACATCTTTGTAAATTGTCCCTTTGTAAGAAAACAAAATACATACACATACACACACCCACCGCTTCTCAAACTCTGAAACTTTTTCGTGTGGGCATGGAGATAATCAACCTCTAAGTGGGCCCCTAATGAGCTCTGCCTCGTGGTATTCATGACCTTGTGTAGACCATTACAGCACAATATGGTAGAAATGATGGGGTGTCACTCCTGAGATTAGATCATACAAAATACTATTGCTTCCTTCTTGGTCACTTGTCCTCTCTCTCTCTCTCTCTCATCAGTCACTTTGGGGGAAGCCAGGCTTCATGTCACATGTCAAGGATCACCCATGTGAGTGAGACTGAAAGTAGATGCTCCAGCTTCAGTCAGAATTGAGAGGACTGAACATCTGCCAACAGCTTGATTACCTTATGAGAGATTGAGCCAGAGCCGCCTAGGCAAACTGCTCCCAGATTCCTGATCTTTAAAGACACTACATGAGACAATAAATGTTTGTTGTTTGGGCAACTTGTCATACAGCAGTAGATAACTAATATAGGTATCTTGCCTGATGCGCTCCCTCTCTCTTACCCTTCACATCCAGGCAGTCACCTCCTGAATATCTGTTTACTTTATCCTTTCTCCTCTGCCGACATCTTGGTCCAACTTTGGCTTACTACAATAGATTCCTAATTGACCTTTAATCAGTGGAAATTTTTTGATGACATTCTCCTTATTAAAGCCCTTTCCTGGTAACCTATTGCTCTCAAAATCAAGATAAAAATCTTTATGTAGTTCATATGACTTTGGATGATCATAGTCCTTCTTACCTATGTAGATTATGCAGATTGTCTTAGGCCTGCCACTTCCTTGCACTCACTCAGCTGCATGCTTGAACTTTATTGGTTCCTTTCTATTATTTCCTACCTACTAAGGTTCTTCCCTGAATCAACCATTTTAGGAAGGCAACTTAAAGTACTCCTTTCTTGAAAGCTTCTCTTATCTCCCAGGCAGCTCAAATTATCCCTCCAGTACCAACTTCAATGTCACTTTCTTAGAAAAGCCTTCTCTGTCCTTTACCAAGACTGGGCTAAGTATACTATTATTTACCTTCACAGGAACCTTATTCAATATTTAACCAATATTTATGGGCATCTAATACAGGCATTGTCTAAAAGTTAGAAATATATCAGAGAATGTCTTTTACTATTTGTTTATGGTGCATATCACCATTTTAATTTAAATAAATCATTAATATCTATCTTTAATGCTAGATTGTAAATGTCATGTGGACAGAGACCATAGTTTTCCTTGTTTACCAATGCCTGGTTCAGAGCAGGTACCTAATTAATATTTGTTGGAAAAAATGAAATAAATGAACTTTGAAGTCAGACAGACCTAAATTTGAATACTTGATCTACTACTTACAAACTGTGTGACTTGGACACAGTCTTACTATCCCACAAATGTAAATGGTAATAGTACCTACCTCATAGTGTTGATGTGAGGATTAAATCAGATGGTGCATACAATGTGCTCATAACAATGTCTGATACTTAATAAGTGCTTATGCAAATGATACATTTGAATATTAAAAATGAATTTTATATCACCTTCATGTCACAGAGTATCATTCTGAGGTCCATTTATTGCAGCCTACATTTTTCTAGTCATGCCTTCATCTCATCTTCCCCAGAATTATCACCGTGGCATTGTTGCTCAGCTTGGCTAAATGTACTTGCTTCCATTCCTTCAGGATTTCTCTGAAAAGTTCAACTGAGACAGCATTTTTTGTTTGCTATAAATTTCCCCACTTACAGGGAAGATTTTTAATATGCATGTACAATTGGGGAAAAGAGCAAAATGATACATACCTTCTGGGAGGATTCTGTCAAAGAATTAGCAGTAACAAATAGGAGTAGCTGTATCTCAAAGAACATAGTAGATATAAATCAAAGTGAAAGAAGAATAGGAAGTCATGTGGCTCCAGTTTTTGATTATCCTGATCAGGATTATTTACAGCAAATCTTGATGTGCATTTCTGCTGAAGGTACTAACTGCACAGAAGAAATAATTTAGAACATATCCATAGAATGGCTACTATAATACGCTCACTTCTAAAACCTCAAGGGAGACTAGGAATATCAATAATTATGGGAAGCACAAGCCTGGGGATAGTAAAAGCAACCCAACAACCTATTTCACAGTTTAGAATCCCTTCCTGGTAATTTCCTCTTTCAGGTCAGGGGTCAAGCTTTACCTAACAAATCACTCTAGTCTTCAAAGCTAAGTCTTGGCTCTGCCCCAAAGTACATCCCTACTTCAGATGCAAAATGCTAGAGCCACAGCCTTGAATGAAAGGTGCTAGCTTTCTTAGCAGCATCTGCCAGCCTGATGACTCTTGCTGTAGAATCCTGGCAGCAGGACATGTCGCTCCTCAGAAATCTGCGCCCCAGCCCTGCAAAGCTGGAGCTTGGAAGCTTCTCTGGGACAACTCATACTGTGTTTCCTCAGGATCAGGGAAGCTATATTACAGGTCTGAACAGTGACCAAGGAAATACTCAGAGGCTTCAGAAATCTGCCTTTATATGATAAGATGAGGAACGGCTCCATATTCCTAAAACCCAGCTGCTCTTGAAACCTCAGGGCCTGTGTTTACTCTCCACTTAGACATGTTTTTTCAACTATCAAAGACAACCTCTTTCCTCTTCTTAAACCTAAAGCTTATCCCTACCAAGGTCTCAGAATCCTTCTGTACTTAGAAATCCTTCAACACTACAGGAGTAGACTGAATTCCAGAAACATAACCAGTCTCTTTATACCCCTCCTTCCCCAGAGTTAAAGGAGTTTTGCTATATAATTCTTATCACTAAAATATTTTCACTGAAAAAGACCACTAAAGCCTGAATAGTCTGTCTCATAGGCCCCCAGGATTGATTCAGCTAGATATTTGAGGTTGGAAATTCTTGTACTGGAAGTCCTCTTCATGCTAGAGAAATCAGTTTAAGGTCTAGCTCTGAAGTCAGGAAGCTGGGCTGCCAGCCATGGATGGCCACTGATCTCCTGCATGGCACCAAGTGTTCCAGATGGTCAAGGAGCAGGGCTTCTTTTGTACCTGAGAGCATTTGGCCAAGATAGCTAGTTGTGCCTGTCATGAGAGGATCAAGAGTGAGGATGCTTTGCTCTTGGGTGAGCTCACTTTCCTCATACATAGGTCAGCATCTTTATCAAAAAAGTGTGGCATTCTTTTAGGGCTAGATGCAGCTAGTTTAATTATCGAAGTTCCCTTTTATGGAAGCTTAGCAGGATCTGGGTGGGAGTCCAAGCACTAGGTAGAATTATGGCCGACATTAAATTTTGCTGTTGATTCCAATAAATAAAAGGAACTATTGATTGGGAATAGGACAACATTAGTGTTCCCAGTCATATTCCTAGTCAACATTTAACTGTTCATATTAAGGTTTAGCAGATATAGCAATTAGGGTCCCAAGAGGAAACAAATAAAACACTCAAATTAGGGTATTTTAGGAAGTTTGTAAGGGGGTTATGACAAATATTTGTATTCCCATGTTAATAGCAGTGAAAGGTTCTATGGAACCAAGAGATGAAAGCAACCCAAGTATCAAATGGATAAAAAAAATATGGTGCATACACACAATGGAATTGTATTTAGCCTTGAAAAGGACAAAATTCTGACACATGGTACAATATGGATGAACCCTAAAGATATTATGCTAAGTGAAATAAGCCAAATACACAAAGACAAATATTGTACAATTTTTTTTAAGTTATTTCTTTTTACTTATGCCTGCAGCACCTGGTCTTCTTAGGTAGTCTCCCATCCAAGTACTAACCAGGCCCAGTACCCTGCTTAGCTTCTGAGATCAGACATTGGGCTTGTTCAGGGTGGCATGGCTATAGACCATGGGCTGTGGCTGGTTCCACTGGGGTGCGAACCCAGGACCTTCTGCATGTAAAGCAGACGTGCTAACCGCTACACTATGGATCCACTTCCTGTATGATTTCATATCTCATACTTATATGATGTATCTAGAATAGTCAAATTCATAAAGACAGAAAATAGAATAGCGGTCACCAAGGGCTGGAAGGAGGGAGTAATGGGGATTACTGTTTAATGTGTACAGTGTTTGAGTCTGGGCTGGAAAGTTCTGAAGATGGCGACTGGTGACAGTTGCATAGCAATTAGAATGTACTTAATGCTACTGAATTGTACACTTAAAATGGTTAAGATAGGACATTTTATGTTATGTATATTTTATCACTGTAAAAAAATACCAAAAAACTGAGAGACAGAAATAGAATCTATTTATCAGTTTTAGAATTATTGCAGTATAGAGAAAATCTACATAGTGCATATAGTACTCAGAATGAGTTCCAAGATATATAATGATAAAGGAGTTCTCCATTTTAGTATACAGAATTTCTTTATGCTGGCCACAGGCCATACTCACCAGAGAACGGCCTGCACAACACTAATCAATGGGCATCTCAATGGCTTTTAAGACCAAATAGGTTGTTTCTTGTTCACTACAGTGGTCTCCATAGTAAAAATCTCCCATTCTTATTTTCCTTCAGAAGCCAGGAGAGAGCTTCAGGGATAAATCTAAGGACTGTGACCACATGCCATCACATAATCACACTTGCCTAAGAAAGCCTCTAGGAGTCCAGAGTTGGCTTTGAGAGCCCTGTACTAAACCTCAGAAGGAAATTAAGTTACTGGAGCTCTGACTGGGGCAGAGTTCAGGAATTGTGACCATAAGTTAAGGAAATAATTTTGAGGTTACAACTTGAGCCAAACCTGGAATCTCCCAGGGAGAGCATAGATTGGGTCCATAAGTTAAACCTGTCCTTTACACCTATGCTATTTCTGAAAAATTTTACTGTTAGGCAATTAAAAGACTGTCCTATCATCTGCTGTATATTAGTTTGGCTGTCCTAACTTGAAACAATATTAGAGTATAAGTTTAAACAGTTTAAGGCCAATATGGCAGTTTTACAATGGCCAGGACCCAAGCTTTTGCTATTTTATTGTTCTGCTATCCTAGAGTGTTGTTCTTGTCATCAGGATCCAAGATATCTAATTATATTCAGCAGCAAAATGGAGAAAAGGGGTTGCAAGATATGCCCTTCCCTTTTTAAGTTATAGACCCAAAGTCGCATATGTCATTCTGCTTCCATCCTGAAACTGTGGAACACTCATATGCAAAGGGAGCCGGGTGGTAGAATCAATTCCAAGTGTCCATATGTCCAGCTAAAATTCTAAGGTTTACTTACTGAAGGAAAAGGTTGGAATTCTCTAACCTAATTATTCCATCCACTTGAAATACTGGTAATTGCTTGCACTCTTCCAAAGTGTTTGGATGTCCTGGATCCTTAGTATTGAGTCCAGTCAGCTCTCTTTGTATTGGACTAATTTTTTGGTTGTGTGTCTGCCTTACACACTTTCACTCATGTGTGCTCATTCTTAGCATCACAGATTGGTTTTGCTCAGAAAGTATCAGTTACCTCCTAACCCTGCAGATCTGTCTTCATTCCTGAGCCTGACAAGACAAAATAGGGCTCATTTCATTGCCACACAAACTTCCCTGGAGATCAGTGGAATTAAGTACAATTTTCACACTATGTTATGTGGTTCACAATGAGCACATATATTTCCTATACATCATTTCAATAAGAAAATGACTGTCGCCATTTTACCATGAGGTAATAGAGGCACAGAGATGTTAAATAGTTTCCCTGGGTAATTCCATGGCAGAATTGGGATAGCACCCTTCCTTATATGAAAATTATTACAAATACAAGTCACTGCAATGCACAAAAGAGTGTAAATGAAGTGCAAAGTGCAAATGAAGTACGAACGAAGAGTTCAAGGAATCATAGTAAAAAATATACTTCTGGCTGGAGTGGTCACACATTAGGGAGGAGATGGACCATGTGGGACCAGTAAGATTTCGATAGGTCTTAATATGGATAATGTATTAAGATTTTTTTTTCCAGAGAGGAGAATCAATAAAATGTGTGTGGAGAGAAGGGGGAGGGAGGGAAGGAAGGTGGGAAGGAGGAAGGGAGATTGATTCTTTTAAGAAATTGGCTCACATGATTGTGGGGTCTGGTAAGTCTGAGTTCTGTAGGGCAGGTTAGCATGGTTGAGATCCAGGGAAGAGTTGATGTTGCAGCCCAAGTCTAAAGACAGTCGTGAGGCAGAACTCTTTCTTCTTTGAGGAACCTGTCTTCTTCCCTCAATAACCACCCTATAAAGTAGGTACTACTTACCAATGAAAAACTGAGATCTCCCCTCCAGCCCTGAATGAACTTGTCCAAGATCTTATAACTAGTAAACGGTGGAGATGGAATTTAAACCCACGTCTGTCTGATTCTAACCTATGCTGTCATTAACAAGGGTGGTAGCAATAGAAATAAAAAAGAGAGGGACAGATTGCAATAACATCGTAGAACTGAAAGAATTTGGCAAATAATCGGATTTTCTAGTGACAGACTGAGGACTTTCAGGCAAAATAGGGTAGTTGTATTAAAAGCTGGTTTTGAAAAAGTTGGAGATTTTGGGATTCATTCAAGAGACATTAATTTAATGATGATTATGTGGCAGGACTTGTTCTAGGCACTGTGAATCCACCAGTGAACAAAACAGACTAACATTCCTGTCCCCACACTTCCAGCGGAGAGACAAAGAAATCAACAATAACTGAGTAAACAGCAGTTTATGTCAAGTTAAGTGTTTTGGACAAAAACAAAGTAGCAGAAGGAGAATAAGGAGTACTCAGGATGGTCAAAAAAGTCCTCACTGAGAAGTTACTCAAGTAAAGACCTCAGGGAGGGGAGGGAGTAACTTAGGCGGGTGTCTGGAGGTAACTATTCCAGCAAGAGGAGTGTATGAGGAAAATAAGAGGAAGAAGCAAGGTCAGAGGCTCATTGGATAGATCATAAATTTGTCTTTATTCTGAAATGTGATGCCACTGGAGGTTTTTGTGCAGAGATGTGTCCGGATCAAATTGACATTTTATTATTTTATTTTATTTATTTTATTTTATTTTATTTTATTTTATTTTATTTTATTTTATTTTATTTTATTTTTGGGGGTGACATTGGTTTATTTTATTATTATTTTTTTTAATTTATTTTTTGGTGACATCAGTTAACGAAATCCAGTAAGTTTCAGGTGTACAATTTAACAATAAGGCATATATACATTGCATTGTGTGTTCACCTCTCATAGTTAGATTTCTGTCACCACACATTCAACCCTTTTTACCCCATCTACCTCCCCTCTCCCCCTTACCCTGTGGTAACCACTAGTCTATTGTCCATGTTCATGAGACTCTACTTGTTTGTCCTGTTCATTTGTTGCTTTTAGGTTTATGACCCACATATTAGTGATATCATGTGGTTTTCAACTTTTTCTGTCTGGCTTATTTCGCTTAGCGTGATTATCTCAAGGTCCATCCATTTTAAAAGCACCACGCTGGCTGTTGTGTTCAGAAGAGTGAAGTAGGGTGAGGTGAAATTGTGGCAGCCAGTGTGTGGTTGCTACAATAATCCAGAAGGACTTGATGGTTTCTTGGACCAGGAATGAGGCAGAGAGAAGGGGTGAGTCTGGATGTGTTTTGAAAATAGATTAGATATGTTAATGGTTTGCATATGAGACGTATGGGGGAAATGTATAAATTTTAGAGTACAATTTTTGTATTTAAGTGGCAATATCTAATAACCCTTGGAAACATTAAGATTGGAGAGCAAGGGAAGGGACAATGCTGGAGACAAAGATTTGGGAAACATTCACAGTAGTGCCAGGAAGATGACTTAAAAGAGTCTCTGACAAGTGGATGTGTGTGCTTGATGCCAGTGTATAGCTGGAGAACACAATGGCGAATACTGAAACTTTAAGAATGTGAAGGTTTAGGGGGATGGAAAAAGAACCAAGATAGATAGGAGAATAGAATAGTTGTCATCAATTGCAATTCACTAGATTTTGTCATTTGTGACTTAGTCTTTGAAAGACAACGATTCAACATAGTACTACTAGTACTGCTATTTTTGGAAGTCTCCTATGAATGATATTACTTGACTGTATTTATGATTAAAGCATTTGATTATTTAAATTATCAATAAAACATCTGACAGTTGACAGAACTTTGATTTGAAATAGCAAAGGGTGATTGGTATTCTTTAATCTCTTTAGTTCCTTTTGTTTCAGGCTGGTTAATTTGTGCTTAAGAAAAAATGTGTTATATCTACCTGTGATGAGCTATCCTATTCTTCCTATAGGCACTAACCTTAATTTTGTTTGGATTCCTTTTTTTTTTTTTTTTTTGTATAAAACAAGTAAAGTTTACTTTTGAGCTTATAAATCCTTAATAGAAGCAGAACTGGCTTTCATTGGCTTTTTTTTTTTTTACATGTTCAACACTGAATTATAATTTAAAATGAGTGTTATATGAGCAAGGTCCTCTGTGTGCAAACAAAAAATCCAAGATTTAGCTGCAGAGTGAGAACTCTCCTCCTTTATAGAAAGAAGCATTTAACTATTCAGAATGTTTTAAGATAGCACTGAGAATCTCCAGGCTTATAGATCCCACTTGACTGTAATTGGATTTGATTTTTCTTCATGGTCTTAGGTCAGTAAGAATCTCTTCTTGGTTGCATCTCATCAGCTATGATCACCACTGTGCAAACATGGTGATAGTTTGGTTAGATCTTCTCTGCATCCCTTCATACTGTAGAGTGTTTCTTCCTTTTTTACAGCTTAACTTCCTGGTCCCACTCTTAACCTTCTACTGTTTCTTCTGAATACATTTAGTGACCGAGAGCATGCTTACATTATGACTGTCATAATGTAATCAAGAAATATATTAACATATAATGGATTCCAGACTGAAGATTTTTAAATTTAGAAGCTTCAGATTTTAAAAAATATATTCGTACATCTTCTCACTCATTCTAATTAATGGAAAATGAAAGACTTGAGTGAACTTGTAATAGCAACAGCCAACATTGAGAGTTTACCATTTGCCAATCACTTTATATATTTTAACTTGTTCAGTTCTTACAACAAAATTCTATAAAACAGGTATTACTAGTATGCCCATTTAACTGAGTCTTAGGCCATGGAATTAACACAGCCAAGGTTATAAAATCAGAAATTGAATTTGAACTCAAGCTGTGCAGCTCCATATGTTCCTCTGTCTCTATACTTCTTCACAAGAATTTTGAACTTCATTTATTTGAAACTTTATTTTTCAAGGGTGACAGCACCATTAGCATTTATTTGGGTGGGATAATCCATGGTTATGCAGGGTAGTCCCACACTTTGCAGGTTATTTCATATCCCTAGCTACTGGCACCAAATAGCACCAAATACATACATACATATTCTCTCTCCATTTACCTATCTCACAACTTTTCTAAACATTTCACAAGCTTTTATAAATATATAGCTTTTTAAAACTTTTATAACTTTAAAAACACAGCAACCCAAATGATAGGTAAATGCTCAGCTTATAAAAAGGTGCTAATATTTTAACTATGTTTGCTCTTCTTTGTTATTTGTAAATAAACAATTTTGAGACCAAAAGATCTTGGAGTTTGACATTAAGTAAGAGAAACTCTGTTTACCCATCTGCCTAGCAAACTTTTTTTTTTTTTAATAGTGCAAAGGTAAACTTGATTTCAACTTGGGCCAAATCTCAAAGTCATGCATCTGAAAGCCATAATTTTTTTCCCCATGTGTTTATTTTTGGCTGTCAAACTTCAGACCATTAGGCAAACGACTGCTGCCCTTTTACTAGCGCCAACGATTCCTAAGGAAACCATAACAAGCACAAATCTTAAGTAGGATAAAAATGAATTTTGTGGTTTTGCATTTTTTAAGCTATGCTAGGTCTACTTTATTAGACTTTGCACATCTGGAGCTAAATCTCCATGGTCATCACATAAATCACATAAATCAACCACCTAACAAGGCTGAAATAAGACTTTTAACTTCATTTTTACTTTTTATTTAAATTAAAATTTTTTTTCAATTGCAGTTGACAATCTTATATTAATTTCAGATGTGCAGCATAGTGGTTGAACATTTATATAACTTATGAAGTGATCCGATTACTGTCAATCTGGCACCATACATATTTATTACAATGTTATTGACTATATTCCCGATGCTATACTTTACATCCCTGTGACTGTTTTGTAACTGCCAATTTGTACTTCTTAATCCTTCACTTTTTTCACCCAGCCTTCTTACCCATCTCCCATGAGGCAATCACCAGTTTGTTCTCTATATCTATAAATTTGTTTGTTTTATTGTTCATTGTGTTTTAGATTCCACATATAAGTGAAATCATATACTATTTGTCTTTCTCTGACTTATTTCGTTTAGTATAATAGCCTCTAGTCCATTCATGTTTCAAATGGTAAGATTTTACTTTTCATAGCTGAGTAATATTCCATTGTATATGGATACCATATCTTTATTTAATCGACTATTGATGGACACTTAGGTTGCTTCCATATCTTGGCTATTCTATATGAAATGTCATTTGTCTTGTTATAGCCTTTGTTTTAAAGTCTATTTTGTCTGACATAACTATTGCTACTCTGGCTTTTTTTTTCCCCTTTCATTTTTCTTTGCATGAAATATATTTCTCCATGCCTTTTCTTTCAGTCTGGGTGTGTTTCTCTATCTGAAGTGGGTCTCTAATAGGCAGCATATGTAAGGATCTTGTTTTCTTATCCATTCAGCCATCCTATGTCTTTTGATTGAAGCATTTAATCCATTTACATTTAAAGTAACTATTAATAGATATACAGGATTTCCACTTTATTATTCATCTTTTTTTATGTATCCTGAAATAGATACACCTAGAAGTCACTCCTCTACTTTTTAGTTCACTTATTAAAATAGACTACTAGTATTTTTCAATAAATTTTTTATTTTTCAATTACAGTTAGCATACAATATTAGTTTCAGGTATACAATATGGAGATTAGACATTAATATATCTTATGAAGTAATCACTCTCAAAAATTTAGTACCTGACACCATGTATAGTTATTATAATTTGACCACATTCCTTTACATCCCCATGACTCTTTTGTAACTATCAATTTGCACTTCTTAATTCCTTCCCCTTTTTACGCACCCTTCTAACTCCCCTCCCATTTGGCAACCATCAGAATGTTCTCTGGACCTATGAGTTTGTTTCTGTTTTATTTTGTTCTTTAGATTCCATATGTAAGTGAAATCGGTGGCATTTGTCTTTCTCTGACTTACTCTATAGCCTACTAGTCTTAAACAAAATACTTTATAATCTTATGCAATATTTTAGATATCAACAGCCAGGTACATTTTGTCCTTACCTTCTATTTCCTGTTACATATCTGTTTTGCAACATGCTGCAAGCGCTTGAACACTGGAATAGATGAGATACTTTGATGCCCCTTAGGACTTAAAATTTAGGTCTTTTATTATTAGAACTATTTAATGATGATGGAGATTTAAAATAAAATTTTGATAGCTGTGAAATGACAGACAGACCTACATACTCTGATGTAAGTGTTGAAATACATAATTCAGACAAAAAAAAGCAACTCACAAAAAAAGTTAGTAGTCTCCTGAAATGATTTATTGCAATTGAAGTATTTTTATACCTGAGAAAATAAGGCAGAACATACTTTAAAAAGTAGTTTATCCATAATACAAATACATATTTTAATTTCATTTTAAAAATCTACCATGGCAAACATTTTTACTAACTCTTTGCCCTTTCCTTGAGTAGGGTCAGAGATAGTTAAGAGGAATAAGGGCATTACTAGCACTTTCCAGGCCCTTTTTGTGAAGGAAATCTTCACAAAATATAGTAATCTTCTGTGACTGTAATTTCTGGTGGCTTACTGCCAGAGGAATTTGTTTAGCCTGATCTGTGGAAAGGAGCAAACTATTGGATCTGAGTAGCTAATAGGTTGCAGAATTCTTTATGAAAGTGAAATGGTACTCCTTAAAATTATAAAAGAATCATGTTGGAAGCATTAATGAGAACAATGAAACACACTTTTAACTTAAAAACATTTTTTTTTTTACTTGCAAAGTAGATGCAGATTAAGGGAAGACAGACATTTTTAGTTTTCAAAAAATATGAAAGTATCTTTTCAATATTGATATTGTTATGTCTAAACAAATTCTCCTTCACAACTGAAACCGGCTTTCAGTAGTGAGAATGTTGTCAATGAAATAATGTTGACATAAGTGCTATAGGTGAAAGAACAGGATATATGCTATATTAAGGTTGGGGTGAGGGTTGTGGCATGGAGCTGGAAGAGGTGGAACTACACTAAATAACTTAAAGACAAATACTTTCTATAAAACAGGCTTAACTACAGATGATGGGATAAATTTAAGCAAAAGAAAGCAAGAAAAAGTTTAAAAGAAAAGCATGTACAGGCTTTGGTAGTTAAAAACTGCAATTTGAAGTTATATGCATATATATTAGCCTCTTTGATGTCTCCATGTGATTCCCCTTTACTGGAATGATAACTACTCAGTCATTGTGAAGATTCAGAGCTATAAGTATTTGTAAAGCACTAAAAATCCTAGACAGATTTTTTTTAAATGGCTAAATTCTTTACCTTTTATTACATATATACACAGAAATGCCTCTTATTTAGTTCACTTTAAACAAAATATTTAGACAGAGTCTTTATATGAACTTCTTTTTGGCTTATTCATTTCAAAACAACTTATATAATAAAATTCAGGTATGCTTTTTGTTTTACTGGTATACAATGTATTACATGTATGAGGCAGATGTTAGCTCTAGCATTTTTATATCTATGAATTCTGATTTTCATTTTTGTATGTAAAAAAGTTAATTTTCTTATAAAATACATATGTCTTTTTTCTTCTTGTTGGTTCACAAAATCAAGTACCTTATATAAAACATCTCATATTGCCATTCTCATGGTAATGATTATACCAACCAGATACTCTTGCAACTAAATCAGAAACCCAGTGATCCCACAGACATATCTTTTGAAGGTCAAGAACTTTATTTAACAATATATTATTAACACAAACAAATATTTGTGGTAAAATTTTAATGGTTCAACAGATTTTATTTTTTCAACATGTCACCAATCTAAACATGCTGTAGTTATGATAAAATATATTTTTAATGATAATAAAATACAATAAACAAATATCTTCTAGCTCATAAAACATAATAATATTTAAAACTTTTCAGACTACACTGTACATTCACAAACTACTGACCATTGTCCAAAATTATAATTTCATTAATCAAATGAGTTTTTAGAAGTGCCATGCCAATATTTTAGTTCCAAATGACAGTAAAATGTTTTTACGACTAAAAATTATTTTATTCTTTATATGTATAGAGCACTTTTTAAAAAAATTACTAGGGAATAGATTTGGAGATCACCACTAGTTTCATTTTTTTCTAACAACGACAATAAAAAAGAGCTACCATTTTTTCAGCATCTACTAGGTACCGAGCACGCTAGGCACCACACACACATTTTTCCTAATCTTGGCAATAGTCCTGCAGTGATGAGACTGCTTGTTGCCCTCCCAACATATAGTACAGGCACTTTGCAGATAAGAGTGGCCATGAAATATAGCTGGCCAATCAGATCTGAATGGAAATTATTAGCAGTGGTTCCGGGAAGGCCAGCTTAGCTGACATACTTTCTTTTCTCCTTTCCATTATTTCTACCGAAGTAAACCTACAATACTTGAGGTGAAATAGCTAATTACCAGTTGACAAGCACACATTAAGGTTGGCAGAATAAGAAAACAGAGAAAGCCTCATGTTCTTAATGACATTATAAAACTTAGAGTGAACAAATAAGGCCTTTCTGGACTGCCTACCAGTGACATACGTGATAAAAATAATCCTTGTTTTTCAGGTTTTTTATTCACGGATGAATGCAACTCTCAACTGATTCACCTGCAAAGAAAATGTTGACCTTTCAGTCAGTGTCTGAGAGGAGGCAACCTAGCTGGTAGAAAATAGGACAACAATTTGATACATAGGTATTAGAATCATTAATGATTTGAATTAAAAGTGCTTTGAGAAGCTTGGATTAGATGTGTTATATGAGGAAGATACAATATTACAGGTTATTTAAACATTTTCCTTAGTTTTATTTCAATAAAATTTCACCTTGGGCAAGTGTCTCAGTTTACTTATTTTTAACACAATTACACTGGTTATTTCTAAGGCTTCTTATAGAACGAACTATTAAAATGCTGTGAATATGGCCTATGATGAAACAACCTGGCCCCTAAATGCATTATGCTTGTTAACCTTTGAAGACTGGTGAGTCATAAATATGCACAATACAAAATTTAACACATAGGAGTCCTACTATCCTTAAGACTTTAGAGGAATAATCTAAACAGACATGTAGTATTACATTCTGCACTGAGGTTTCACATGAATGTGAATGGTATCATTAAGATCATGGACTCTGGTCTTGAATTTTGTTTTTCTAGACAGATTGTTCCTTTTTCAGAAAGAACAAACAAAAGTGCTATATACGTATAGTACAGAGTATAGTAAAAGCTCCCTTATCCATCACTGATGGGTGATTGGTGAAGCTTTAAACTTTTTAACTTGAATTGCGAGTGTATTTCATTTGTCAATCTTTTGAAATACAAAATACCTGTAGATTTTTACTTTTTCTACACTTCTGTAGTTTTCTTGCTTATACCTAATTTGACAGCAATTTTTTGTGACTTTTGTTACAAAATATTTAATTAAAATAACTACAGTTAAAAGTTCAACTGGTATAAAGGGCTTGGGGAACAATACAACTGACTACACAAGCATGGAACTTGTAGTGGGAGCATAAGTTCACAATTGTGTTAAAGGGAATCTTACTAGTTTTGAGCATATACTATGCTATAGGAATGTTTTAAAGAGGTAATGAGGAGCCTCAATTAATCTGGCAAATTAAGTGTATGTCATGAGAGCTCCTTGTGCCCATCATCAATGATAGATAATGCATAATCAGATGTTAAGCTATTTTATTCACTGTTTTAGAACATGAGTCTTTGTAGACTAGTGAAATTGAATATTAAAATAATCTTGCTAACATTCTAGAAGCTCTCACCCTTTATCTTCCCATTTTGTTATGAACAAATTACTCCCTTATATTTTGTTGTCTCCTTGTTTTTCTTCTGTGCCCAAGTCTCTGCCTTATTTTCATGCCAGGTAATAATCCTTGTTTCTAGTCTTCACAGGGATTGGAGCCCTTATCTTTGTTAGAAAATTAAATAATCATGGGAAGCTCTAGCAGAGTGCCTGGTGTAAGTAGGCAATGAAATGTTTATTTTCTTCCCATTTCTTGATATTACCTCCTAGCTCAAAGCTCTATTTATAGGAATTACTGTTCGGTCTCCTAGAGGTTGACCACTGCCTGCTAGGATCTTTGTCCATAAGAGCCCAAATGATCTGCTTGCTTGTCCTTACTATCCCCTATCAGCCACTAAAGGGATTTTCCTTGAGCACTTAGTTTACTTAGCCCCTAGTCTCACCAGACAGTTTGGGTGACCATCCACTTTTCATAGCTCCCCCAGCATCCATTCTTTCCACCTCTAAATTTTTGTTTTTCTTTATTTCAAATTTTTGACAAATTGTTTAAATAAAAAAAGTTAAAAACAGAAAGTTGTAAAGCTTTGAACAAAAAATGCTTCTTTATTCAGTTGCTTTATTCTCTTCTCTAGTCTGAGTAAATTTCTCACTTCAGTTAGAGATACATTTGCACTTATCTTTTGGCACTGATTCTATGCCTCCTAGTTTTATGTATCTGTATTTTTTCCACTAGGCCCTACACTTTGAGTCAGAAATCATGTTTTATTTATAATTTGCAGAGCCTACGACACTTGTCTTTACATTCAATAAATGTCTGAAAGAAAAAAATGTTGAAATGTTTTAATAGACATGAATAATATATACTGTTAATTGCTTAGAGAAAACATTAAATTATATAATTTTTTAATATTGATCTGATGTCCCTCATGACCACTTTGAAAATACTCATGTTTAAAACTATATTAGAAGAATGAGTATTGTACAATCATTTTTAGGGTTTGGCCCACCTCTCTGTTGCCTTTATTTACATATATTAGTTGTAGGTAAATTACATGAAAACTTTTGATTCTGGAGTAAGTTTGGGCATGATAGTAGATTTTAGGGACTGACACACTAAGTTAGTTAGGCTTGGCTGGTATAACAAAGAGATCCAAATGGATCCAAAACACGTAGCACAAACAGGACAAGTTTATTTTCTGCTCTTAAGGACTGGTGTTCTTGGTTGGAAGACAGGTTCCCTCCACATATTTACAGTCCCAGGGCCTTCCATTTTATATAGCAAAACCTTTTCCCAGGTTATATATGCTAATTGTACTTACTATCTCCATCTCCAAGAGGTTAGGTTATAAATTCAGTGAGGGCATAGAATTGCCAGATTCAGCAAATAAAAATACAGAATGCCCAGTTAGATTTGCATTTCAGATAAACAACAAATGAATTTTATGTTCACGTAATATTTGGTAGTTATACTAAAAATTATACATTATCTGAAATTCCAATTTAATTTTGAATCCTATATTTTATCTAGCAACTCTATGAGGGTAGGGATTAGGTCTATCTCATTTAACAATGAATCCTCAGAATCTAAAACAGTACCTGTTGACTTTAAGATAAATCTCTCAATAATATATAATGAATAATTGGGATTTTGCCTCCCCCTAGATATCTCTAGAGCTCTCACTTTTTTCAGGTCTCTACTTTGTCATTTTATCAGATTCCTTCTCTGTTTTTCCCTATTTAAAATTGCAATTCTGCTCCTTCTGCAACATTTTGTTACCTTTCCTTGCTTTATTTTTCCTCCTTCGCTCTTAAAATACCAGATTATATTAATTATCTTATTGTCTACCTCTCCTAGAATGTAAACTTCTAGAATGTAAACTTCATTTTCCTGTTTTATTCACTGCACATACTAGAGATTCAATAGTTGAACAAATGACTGAATAAAAACCACTGGTTCTTATTAGATTTTATAGTTACTAGTAAGTAGTTTGACAATATTCACTATATATGACACAAGATGGATTTAATTTCAATATCATGATCTGCCTATAGTTCACCAAGTCCTGTCAATTCTGTCACCTCAATGTTTTTTATAACCTTCCCCCCTTCCTTTCTCTGTTACACTTCCATATTTGTTTGAACAAAATTATTCCTATTTAAAAAAAAAATGTTCCATGAATTAATGTAGAAATTGCCTAATTGGTCTCCTTGCTTACCCTAGTCCCATTCTAATTCCTCTTCTCAACTGTAACTAAAATTCTTTCTAAAATGAGAATCTGATTATATCACTCCCCTGCCCTAAAGCTTTGTCTCCCTATCACTCAAAGATAAAATTCAAATTTTCTTACATGATCACATGAAACCCTTTATGATGTGGCCCAGCCTCAACTCCTACCACTCTTTTACACACGTTCCAGCCCTGTATGATTTCTGTCTGCTCAAATGATCACTTCTGTAATATTAGCTGCTCTCTCCTCAGTGGTCAGAGTTCTCTGATGCTTATTTTAAAAGCTAACTGCTCTTAATTAAATGGTATTTTACCAATTTTATGATGTACATTTCTATTTTAACACCTCTAAAACTGGAATTTAACTTGCAATAATGGTATCTTACAATGTTGTCACAAGAAGGCAGTTGTGATGTAGCTATATTAGCCCGTACATGTGCAAACGTAGTGATTATTCCTGGTGTCAAAACTAGACAATTGCAAACCCTAAACATTTCAATCATTTAAAGAAAGCTTATAAATCCTGGTTGTGGTCTCAAAACCTTTCATGATACCTTCTAGTTGAGTCGATAAAGTATTAACATCAAAACTCATAGAATGAAAGCCAATGGTTTGGAAAGAAATCACTTAAGACAATAGTGGAGTATTCTTTAAAACAACTTGCATCACTAATGCTCTTGGTTGGTGGAATTTAATCTAGTGTGGATAAATTCTAATTGATAAAAAAGCATTGTGTCATAGTTTAATTAGCAGCATTTTCCCCTACCCCGAGTGGTCCAAAAACAATAGCATTTCTTAGGACCCAAGGTGTCTCAGCATTGATGGAATATAGTATATTCCTTGCATTTTCAAAACAATCCTCTAAGATATGTCTTAGTATATCATGCGTGGGGTCTGCTGACTTATAATACTGGGTTCTTATTATGTTTTTCTGCCATCTTTCCATAGGTTGTAAACTTTCTATGGCCTACCACAGTGCTTGTTACATAGTAGGTGCGCAAATAATATTAAGTTAAAAAAATTACTGCAATTTTCACGCTCTTTTGCTGGAGAAACTGTTCTACTGTGACTCTAATTCTCATTTTGGAAATGTCCATTTTCAAGACTGACCTTGAATCATCTCAGACTTCAACTATTAATGGGAAATATTGTTTTATGAAAGGTCTTTCTTTTTAATAGTCTCTAGTAGAATTTTTTTCCCCCTGAGGATTGATATATTAGGATGACCAAAATAAATTTTCTTGTACGTGTATTATCTGATTACCTTCTGTGGCATAGTTTCACACCTAATTTTTTATGCTTATTACTTCATTTTTTTTGATATGCTCAACCTCTCAACATTATTGCCTATTTGTGATCTCAAAGAGTAAAGCAGAGAGCTCAGGAAATGGTAACACAGTGGAAAGTAACTTTATGTTACATATGGAGAACACTAGGTTTATCTGATTATTTTGTTCAGATGGCACATCCAGATACCATAAACCAAGTCTTTGGCACATAATTATTTTTAAACTGTGTAACCCTGCTTAACTGGTTTAAAGTAATTTAAAAGATCTCTGGTTGGCTTCTACAAATCAATCTAATTTATCAGTTTTTAATTGTTAGTATAGCTCCATTTCAACAATTTTGGCTAGTGTTAAAGCCAGAGTCACTATTCTTTCAGAGGGTTTCATATAATTTATTCATACCTTTTAAATCAGAGTCATAGCATTTAGGCAGCAATCCTTTGAAAACAGCAGCAAAGAGCGTTTATCTCCCACTTATTCTTTTGACCAATGCCCTTCCAGAAAAATCTTCCTTAATCCCCTAGACTGCAACAGCACATGGGTTAGCACATACTACTCCAACTAGCTTTCCCTCTAGCATTGCAAGAGCTCACGGCTTCTTCAGTTGACTCTGATGAAATAGTTGGCTTGCATTTAGGGGTTATGTTTTAGAAAAATAAGCCTGCATATTATCAGAGTCTTTCTAGAATCATACTCTAGAATCACAGAGATTGAGTGAGGAAGAGATCATGTTTCCCATCTTAGGCTTACTCCAAGGCCTAAGCTCATCAAGGAAAATGGTGGGAATCTCCATCACTTTTTTATTTTTTGTCAAAATAGTTGAGTCCAAGCAATTTACATAAGCATATAATACAAATCTACTGTAGCTATATTGGTGTCACATTTATATATTTTTTTCTTTAGGTTTGCAGATTTATTTTTTTTAAGAAATGTAATAACTCTTCAAGGGTATGTGAATTTGTAAAGTTATTTACTGAATAATATTAGATGCTAAACATATACATTATTTTTATACTGTAAGCATATGTCTTATTATTTATAAGAGTCACCTGAAGAGCTTATCCTAATTCTACTGAATCATTTTCCTCTGGGTATGGGGATTTAGTACATTTACTATTACTTTTAAGCTCGATAGGTAATACTGATGTGCCTGAACCGCTGCTTTAAGCCATCATCAACCAATAGCTTAACTGTCAACCAGAATAACTAAGAATAAACTTGGCCTATTTCACAATTTTGTCTAGGGATCACTCGTCGATGCTTCCAGTTTCTGTTGCCTCTTGATTTGCTGCCTATGTACGTCCTGATTTCTTTCTGTTCTGCCTCAGGGCATTGTCTTCCAGTACTTCTGGGCTTCTGAACTAGAAACCTGGCCTTTGATGCCATCATAAGCATAGGTTCTGGTTATATGCTCATTGGACTTGACTCTCCTGATCTTTGTATCTGATCCTGGCTCTCCCATATACCTCCACTTATGACCCTATCATGACAATCTGCTAACTCTACTGAGTCAGGGAAGAGCGAGCCATGATGTTCCATCAGAAATGATTTCAAGTAACTGTAATAGGAAGTAACTAGAATGCAGCTCATCTACATTAGTAGTCTAGTTTGAATCCCTTCAAACACTGCTTTGTACTTAGCACCCCAACTAAAAACTTATATGAGAAGAAAACTTCAACCTGGAATAACGGCCCTCTGTTGTCTATACATTACCTACCTTTCTGGATATTATTTGTGTAGCTGACCCTCCAGCCCAGCTGAACTTGTTTCCCAGAAAGCCAGTGGTAATGCTGTGCTTTCTTCACTACATTTTCAATGTCCAGAAGGACTTTTTCACCAGCAGCTTCCTCTTCCTTTATCCACATATCCAAATCCCACCAATCCTTTAAAGCAGTATTTCTCAAACCTGAGTAATGTAAAATTAATTCTTATGATTTTACAGAATACAACTTTATACGGGCAGAGGTCCAGAGACCACAGTTTGAAAGGGCTGACATAGAAAACTGAACACTAATTCCATGAAAATCTTTCGTTTATAAATTATCTTGAAAGAATAATTTTGTCTTTGTAATTGGTAGAACAATTTGTATATTGTCATTAAAACGAAAACAAAAAGTTTAAAACATCAAAGAACTCTGATTCTTAGCTCCAGGCCTAGGATTCCAGTTTTAGAAACACTGGTTTAAAGTACATCTTAAACATACTGACCTTGGAAAATGTTCTTTCATCACCCTAGGGTAACATATTTTTCTTTTCTGAGTTATTTGCTATCTAATCAATTTTTGCCTTATTGTAGCTAATAATATATAATATTTTTCTAGAAAAACCATAAACTCTTTGAAGGCAGGGGGCTCGCTTTAATTATTTATCTCTACTGGTCCTCAGCAAATACTGGATGTTAAGACCTGTATTTCATCTTATTTGGTAGTCCAAATCTCTTAAAAATATTTGTGTTCTATGGTACATACTCACAAGCCTACTATAAATTAACAAATAGCCCTACTATAAACTAACAAAAAGTTCAGAACTGTCTTAAAATTAGAAAAGCCCAAGTTATAAAACTCAGGATTTTAAAAAACTGCTACATAGCAATTCTCTTCAGTGTTTATAGGAACAATTTTAAAAAATGATCAGTAGGTAATTATGAATTTCAGGGTAAAGAGTAAAAAAAGTTGAAATGCAAGGCTAGTAAGAGGCTTTATAAATACCTACATAGTCTTATAGAGGGTGTTATGTCCCTAATTCGACTTGTCTTTCAAGCAGTCGTGTTTTTAAACCAGTGTATTTGAGAAAACGGGTTTTCTTGGATATTTATAATTCATTAACTCAGGCATAAGAGTTAAAAAAAAAAAAAAACCTAGCACGTCTTTCCTCATACAGTATTTGGAAAGGGTCTGAGAGAGAGCACATAGCGAAAGTAAAAGTAGAGACGGTTGAGGACCATTCTCCGGGTCGCCTGGGCAAGCTGGGCAGTTTCTTCATTTAAAACTAAAAGTAATGGACTATGGTTTGCTAAGGTCCCTTTTAGCTCTGAATTTGATATTCGAAGGAAACAGGGCTTGAGAGGTATTTCTTTGGGTAGAACCAGTTATTTTTGAGAATAAAAAGAGCAACAAACTGTTTATCGATACTTGAGTCTTCCTCCACGCTCTTTCAGGACTAAGATAGAAAAAAGTGGGGTCATTCTCTTTTTGGTGGTTCTTCACCAAGAGGGCTCCTGGCCTGCTCCCACCCCACTGCGACGAAGTACACCCCTAGCCTTCACTCCCCAGCGGGAGCCCTGTGACTCGCGAAGATCAGTCCCTGGTCATAAACAACCTCTCACTTCCCCTCCCCCGCCTCCGGGACCGCCTACGTTGGGGCCGGCCCTCCAAGGCCCAAGGAAACTCCTCCAGCGACCGCGGGCCTGCCCTCTTCTCCTAACCGGATGTTCGATCTTTTACTTCAGCCGCCCTTCACTTGTTCACACAGGCAAGGGGTTCGCTACAGCGACTTCGAAAGGGGAGCTCAGGCCAGCCTCCATTTCCTTCTCCCGACCCCTATCACCTCATACAGCCAAGGAGAGGCCACCAGCACGGGCGCGCAGACTCACAGCGGCGGCCGACCTGCGCGCGCCGACGCGGCTACCGCCCCTACCCCGCGATCCTTCCGCGGCCCGTCTCCGCCCCTTCCAGGAGCCCGCCTCCGTGTCTGCCGACCCGCCTGCTCATCCCTAGCGCTCGCTCTCGCGCGCACCCGACGCCCCGCCTTCGCGCGTGCTCAATAACAGTTCCCGGAGGCGGCCTACAAGCTTCTCCCGCCCTTGAGCTGTTTGAATATGCTAATAAGAGGCTAGGAGCAAACCAATAGAATGGCGGGGCGGCGCATCACGTGGCTCGAGGACGTGTCAGGAGGCGGAGCCTCTGCAGCCCCTGCTCGAGTTAAAACCGGAGTGTGAGAGAGAAAAGCGCTTCAGTAGCGAGAGGGGCTGAGAAAGTGGTGACACCGCCGGGGTGCGGAGGGAGTCCCTGAAACTTCTCCCAACAGCCCCAGGGCCAATCTCCCCTCAGCCCACTCCCCTCTTCGCCAGCTCCCTGGTCCCCACTCCCTGCACCGGGGGTGGGGTGGGGAGCCAGGCCCGTCTCCCGCTGGGACACACACAGGGGCCGGGAGCGGGGACGGGACCCCCGAGGCGGGGGGGACGGACCGACAGACAGACGGCCGGGCGCCCGCCCCAGCGGGCAGGCAGGCAGGAGGAGGCGGAGGCGGAGGCAGGGGTACGACGGGGAGGACTGGGTCTGGGAGTTTCCTCTCAACTATCGGGGGAGAAACTCCCCGCAGCCGGAGGAAAGACCCAGACGGTGTTTTCCTCCCGGGGGCCGCGCTCTCCCGCCCCGCGTAGCGGCGGTCAGCACCGCCGCCGACACCGGCGCCTCCACCTCTACCATCTCCTCTTTCTCTACCACCTCGGGCCCCGGTGTCCCCGGCCAGCACTATGCCCATCTTACTGTTCCTGATAGACACGTCTGCCTCTATGAACCAGCGCAGCCATCTGGGCACCACCTACCTGGACACGGCCAAAGGCGCGGTAGAGACCTTCATGAAGGTACCGACTGACCGAGCCAGGGCGGCGACCCCGGCCCGGCCGGCGGCATGGGTGGCGGGGAAGGTGGCCGGGGGCGGCGAGGCGGAGGTGTCGGGGACCTGACTGCGGGAGCTGCCGGGCTCGGGGACCCCCTCCCCCACCGCGCGGGCGGGCGGGCGGGCGCTACGAGCCCGGCTCGGCCCGGGCCCGGACTCTGGCCCCGGGCACTGTGTGGGGGCCGATCTGTGTGGGGGGGACAGCGTGGTGGGGTGGCCGCTACATGTGCAGTATTGTGGGGGCGGCGGGGCCGCTGGGCGCCCGTTCTCCGCCTCATAACCTCGCTTGTGTGCTTCCCTCTTGCTCGCCCTGTTCCTCCTCTCGTTCCCCACCCGCTCTCCCGCAGCTCCGTGCCCGGGATCCTGCCAGCAGAGGAGACAGGTATATGCTGGTCACTTTCGAAGAGCCGCCCTATGCAATCAAGGTAACAGCCCTCGCCCTCCCCCTTCCCCTTCCCTTCCCTGTTCCTTCCTCGCTCGCCCTCCCCGCCCCCCCATTCACCCTTCATTATGCTCCCCTCCCCCACCCGCTGTGCTCCAGGCGCTGAGGTCTTTTCCCCTGCGGGCTCCCACCCCCTCCCCCGCTCTGGAGCGTCCTGGCGCGGCGCGGAGTCGCCGGGCCACCACCATCCCCTCCCCAGCCCGGCCCGGCGGCGGCGGCGGCGGCGGCGGCGCTGCAATCAACATGGCCGACATTTCCCCTCCGCGGCGTGAGCGGCAGCAATGAACTGTGGGGGATATTTATTCAAGTTAGCCCGAGTGACAGCCGGGCCCGGCCTCGCCGAGCCCGGGTTTGCATTAAAGGGGAATCGGCCAGAGGCCTGGCCGTTCTCGCCCACGCTGGCGAGCAAGCCGCTTGGGGGGCTGTGGGGCTTGGTCTTAGATTCTCCCCCAGAGGGCCGCAGGCCAGTGGGGCAGCTGTAGGTTAACTTCAGAAGTCCTGCTAACGTCTGCTTTCCACTGGCACTTTGCATCCCTAAATTTTAGGTATTAGGTTAGGGAGTAAATTTCCCAGGAAGTTATAAAGTAGTTAGGCTGTTAGCTAGCAAAAGCGGTAGCGCAGGCAAGTTTATCCTTAGCCACTGTTGGAAGAGCGTTTCCTGAGCAGTGAGTTTTAACACGTTAATCAAATCACACTGTAAAGTGAAGTAGCTAATTGATGAACCACAGATTGTAGTGGCTCTCCGTGTATACGTGACTTTAAAAGATGAAAAAAAAAATTCTAACATTTATCTTTTCAGGCCGGATGGAAAGAAAACCATGCTACGTTTATGAATGAACTGAAAAACCTTCAGGCTGAAGGACTTACGACTCTTGGCCAATCCCTAAGGACCGCTTTTGATTTATTAAATTTAAATAGATTAGTAACTGGCATAGACAACTATGGGCAGGTAGGTTGAATATTAAGGTGGAAAAACATTTCATTTTTCTTTTTGTGAAAAAAACACAGTCCAATCCAAAAACTATATAACATGAAATACAAGTATAAAACATTTCAGATCAAAATCCAATATACACGCAATAGAAAAGTGAAACCGACCATACCATATATGGTTGTATAGCCCTTTTTCGCTTAAAGTTTATTTATTTTCAAAATTAGAATTTTTTGCTATAACATTGATATGAATTTGGTTTTAATACCTTGCACTCAGGACATGAAAGGGAAAACATCCTACCTTACTACACAATTTTTCTGTTATTCTACCCACAGGCAGTTAGTCTGCCATCACAGACACTAGTTGATCAGCTGTTTTTATTCTATATTACTAAAATTGTTAGAGGAAAATATATCAGGTTTTAATTTAACCATAACTACCCTGGAAAGTAAGATTTTTCATTGGAGTGCAGTAATTGGCTAAATACATGAAGATTTCTCAGCTTTTGAAGCATATACAATAAGCAACTATGGGAAGAATTCTGAATTCATTCCTGAATTAAATGGCAGGTCCAGAGGTGATTTTTTTTTTTTTCCCTTAAACTCCAACCCCTTGGAAAAGAGGCTGTTTGAAAATACGAAAGAACCTTTCCTTCCTCCCTTAACACCCCCCACCTCCATTCACTTGCTTTTATCTATTTGAAGATAAGATGAGCTTTAAATCACAGGATGGTTCACTATGGAATAATGTAAGGTGGTCCATTATTACTTTTTTTGAGATTGCTGTCCTGGAAAATAAAAGATATTAAAGAATGTGTAGTGTTACAATATAAAAGAATATTAAACCCAAGGAGTTCAATTTTTATGCTGTAGTGCAAAGCACTGTTACCACAATGATATGTTTAGGTATACATTTTGTTCTTTTCCCCAATTCCATGAGCCACAGTTTTCATGAATTGCACAAATTTCTCCCTACTACAAGTTGTGGTTGCTTTATATAGAAAAGAACAGAATAGTTCCCTTGTTTTAGTGATGTTTGTACTTCTTAGGGGTAATTTAGCCATATAGCATTTAAAGTATATGTTGCAATTCAGAGTCACTTCCTATTTTTACTAAATTGCATTTCATTTAAGTAAATGTGTATTTTACTACATTAATACTTTTATATTTTTTGCTGCTTCATTTTGCAACTCTCAGTAATAGGCAGATTTGCTATAATTTTTTCAGTTTGTTTCTATAAAATAATGAATTTATTTCCCTTTTATATTCCTTTGTTTTATGTAGTGCTATACAGTCATTGTTTAAGGTTTTGGTCTAAACTTTTAGTTCAAAGACAAATTTGAAAGATGCCATTATTTTGTTATCTTTATTGGTTGTCATTATATAGCAGAAACTACCGATTTTCTGTTTTTCTGCATCACATTTCATAAGTGGAAAAGGCATTTAAAACACACTACCAGCTAATTAAAAATATTTCTTAAGGTACTTCCTTAGAAAAACTAATTGTCATGGAGAGGCTGAGGATATTTGTAATTTAAACCTGTATTTTCCTTTTCCCAGTTGCCATCTTCCTCTGGAGAACACTTAAGTTGTTGTCTGTAAAGCTTACAGAAAGTTTGAGGTTGAAGGTGGTCCTGCTGTGCTGTTACCACTTTGACCAAGAGAAGAGCCTGGAGATTAGGATGTTTTTGCATGTTAGGACTTATTAATTCAGCAAGAGAAAGGAATAATGCTTCTCAGTTATTCTGATGAAAGCAAGGATGCAAGGAGTAATATTTATGCTTGTATCTTGAATTGGCACATAAAAATGACATTAGTATTAAACTAATTTAGGAAGCTACAATTTCAAAATGAAAATGATTGAGTATAGTGTTTAGTGAGAAGAAAACATCTTTCCAGAAGATATTTTTCATCATAGGACTTTCCCTTGCTAATTTAGATATTATATATTTACAGTTCAAAGAAAGGATAAATTGTAAAGAATTCTGGATGTCTCAGATACTTAATACTTAGTATAGTTCATGTATTTTCTTATTTGTGAGAGTACTTTGTATCTGCCTATTTTCTGTGGAAAACCTTTATTCTGTAACCTCTGTTTTTCATAAATACTTCCCTTTCATGTTCTACACTGGGGTCTGTGGAGCCCACAATACTAAATACTTGTATGTATTCTCAGTAATTGAAAGAAATGAGGAAAGGTGAGCTAGATGAAAAATAGCATACTGATTTTATAGAGCACCTAAAAACCATTTTCTTCTGGATATTCTTAATGTGGGCATATGTGTGTGTGTATGTGCATATACATTGTGTGTATGTCTATGTAAATAGAGATATATAGATACTGCCACATCTGCTCCCACAATACATGCACATAGTGGATTTTCTGAAACCCACTCCAAAAATGTTTTTAATATCTAAATTGCATCTGTTAATTAGCATACCTACAAACAAAACATTGTTGAAATATTAGCTGGGCTACTAACAGAATGTGCAGTGCATCAATAAGGTTAAAGTAGCTGAAAATTCTCGGTGGATATTTTCCTCAAGCACTTTGGATAGTCCACTAAAAAATTCCTTGTATATAGAAGTCTTTATAGTATTTAATTTTGATAATCAGTACCATTTACTGGTATTTTTACAATTATGCAACAGTGTAGGTTCTAGTCAATCTTTAATTATAGCAGCACCTATTAAGTTGCTTATCATTGCAGCTATATTTTTTTAATAGTATTCACTAGAGTTTCAGATGATCTTTTGAGAGCCACCGAAAATCTGACCCAGGCTTAATATCTAAAGTTAAGACAAGTCTATAAAGTTTTAAAAGTCTGTTAAAATTTTATACATAGATTGGTTTATTTTTCACATTATTCCAAATTGTTCTGTTTTCAGTGTTTCCAACATTATTTATTTATTTTGAAGTTAGATTTCAGTTAGATTTAGCTGTTAATATTACTCTGGCCTGTAATTCATCATTTTTGTCACTGAACTGATTCAAAAGTCTTACTACCCTATATATTAATACTGACTAGATTGTTCCAGGACTTAAAATGAGACCTGATGTGCTGCTACTTTGTATCCTCACTGTGAAGATAATCCTTGACCATCCTTAAAATGAGATAGAAGATGTGTTTAGTTTTTTTAGGATTTTCAAACTGTTTAACATATAAAATATGTGTTAATCAACTAAAAAGTGGTGGCTTTTAGACAAGATTAAATTCAGTGAATCTTAGTATAATTTTAACCAGCTTTATTCTTCAGCATATAAACTATTTGTGAATTTAACAGATAATTCAGGTAGAGCTCTAATAATACTTTTCCTTTACCCAAGCAGAACCCGGTAATAATTGAGTACAAAATAATAGGCTTCCCTTCTATGTTGGTAGGTCAAGTAATGAAAACTTGACACCTATTTGGGTTTTTGGTTTCCCACAAGTTATCAACAAATGTATTAACGATAGCTTGGTATCTATTGACTATAGGCATCTTTTCAAAAGAAAGTAGATTATTATACTTGAACATACTACTGTGCTGAATGGGAACTTGAAACACAGTGCTTAATTGAATTTGGTAAATGCTTTTAGTCCCTGAACTTTTATCTTGATTTTAAAATTCTGGTAATGAGTACATAACATCAAATTTATAATCTTAATCATTTTTAAGTGTACAGTTCAGTAACGTTAAGCGTATTTATATTGTTGTGCAACCAATCTCAAACTTTTTCATCTTGCACAACTGAAACTGCCCATTAAATAATAACTCCTCGTTTTCTCCTCGCAGTCTTTGGCAGCCACCATTGTACTTTCCTTGTCTATGAATTTTACTACTCTAGAGATAACCTTATATAGGCGGAATCATAAAGTACAGTTGACTTTTGAACAACACTGGGATTACGGGTACTGACCCCTGCACAGTTGGAAATCTGCATGTAACTTTTGACTCCCCTAAGTTTAACTAATAGCCTACTGTTGACCAGAAATGTTAAAGTTTATTAACACATATTTTGTATGTTAAATGCATTATATACTATATTCTTACAATAAAATAAACTAGGAAAAATGTTTAAAAAATCATAAGTTATTGAAGTTATACATGGATGTTTTTCAATAGTTATTAATAACTATTGAAAAACATCCATGTATAAGTGGACCTGTGCAGTTCAAACCTGTGTTCAAGGGTCAGCTGTATTTGTATTTTTATGACTGGCTTATTTCGTTGAGTGTAATGTCCTCAAGGTTCATGAATGTTGTAGTATGTGTCAAGGTTTCATTTTTAAGGTTGAATAATGTTCTATTGTATTTATATACCACATGTTGCTTATCCATTCATTTGTCAATTAACACTTCTATCTCTTGGCCACTATTAATATGGTGTGCAGACATGAAAGATCTTGCCTTCAATTCTTTTGACTATATACCCTGCATATCATGTTGGTCATGTGGTAATTCTCTTTTAAAATTTAAAAATTTTTAAGGCACCACCATATTGTTTTCCATAGTGGTTACACTATTTTACATTTCTACTAACAGTTACAGGAATTCCAGTTTCCCCACATCATCACCAACACTGTATTTTCTTTTTTTCTGATATTAGCCATCCTAATGATTTATTTGCATTCACCTATTATGTATGTTGAACATTTCTTCATATACTGGTTGGAAATTTGTATTTTGACTTTGGAGAAATGTCTTTTCAGGTCCTTTGTTCATTAATTTTTTTTTTTTTGAGTTATAGGAGTTCTTAAACATTCTGGTATCAATCCTTTATCAGATAATGTGATTTGCAAGTATTTTCTCCCATTCTGTGGGTTGCCCTTTCACTGTTGATTGTCCTTTGATGCACAGAAGTCTTAATTTTTAATGTAATCCAGTTTATCAGTTTTTTTTGTTGTTGTTGCCTGTGTTTTTGGTGTCGTATTGAAGCAATCATTGCCAAATCCAATTGAAGTTTTCTCTCTATATTTTGTTTTAGGAGTTTTAGATCTTACATAAGTTATTAATTCTGAGTTAATTTTTGTTTATGGTGTATGTTAGGGTCCAACTTCATTCTTCTGGATGTGGACATCTAGTATTCTTAGCACCATTTGTTGACAAGACTGACCTTTACCCACTGAAAGGTCTTGGCAAGTCCATGAATTTTAAGCCTCCTAAAATTATTTTCAGTAATTGTTACTGGCAGATAGGGGATTCTATGGTCAGACTTACTTAAATGTTTTTTCTCCATCTTTATTTGTGTAAAACAAAAGCAATGGTCAGGAATGTGAAAATTGGAATCCCAGTCTTGACTTTAATATCTTACATTACTATGTGACATTGGGCAGTCACTTTACCACCCTGTGCTGCTGCTTCATGTTCCAAATTGCCAATAACGAAGCCATTGCACCCTTATTACAGAATCAATGAGAGGTTTAAATGAGATAGTATATTAAAATGCACTTTAAAAATTATTAAGTGCTTGCTCAGTAAGACACAAAGCATATTTTTCATCAATAGATTATTTACCTCTAGTTTTTTATTTTCCCGCTTTAAATTTGAAATTACAATGATAAAAATCTATATTTAACTATGCAAATCTGTATTTAAAGCAGGTTTTATTACATGCTTTAAATCTGTTAGCATATTAAGTATGTATTTTTTCTTGAGCTTTATATTGCTTCCTCGGGAATCAGTGTGAAAAGTAAAATACTATAAGTTGGCCAAAGTTTTTTTTAATAGCAATTGATAATGCATGAGATAAGTACAGAGATGGTGTTTAAAAAAAATTAAGTGAAAACAATGTAAATAGTTCAGTAGGCAAGTCAGAAAGTCATTGTTTGGCAGCAATGCAAGTTAGAAAAGGAACCCTTAAGAGACAAAGCACATGCTTTAGGAATCTTTCAAATAGGGAGCTCCCCCTAGTGTGTTTAAGATGAGATTTACACAAGTTCAATTTGCAAGAAAGTTTTGAGGTGCACATCTCTTGGATAAATTAAGGGATATTTTAATCAGAAGGTTTGATCTCAAATTGAGCATTAATTTTAATGGTGTAAGGAAACATTTCAAGACCCAGATTTTGAAACACTTGTTACAGTTTTCCATCATATTTAACACTGAGTCTTTTCTAAAAAAAAAAAAACAAAAAACTACCTCCTCATGATCTTTCATAAGAAAATGAAAAGGAATATTCCAAAGACGACATTGCATTCTTAATTAGAAGTTATTGGAAAGAAGTATAGAAGCAAAAGCAATAGACTACTTGAAAGGAAATTTTATTTTTGCTTGTGCATGATGGTATCAATAATTATGTATTAAACTGTACAACTGAAAAAAGGTCAGGGACGAATCTAAGAATTCCACTTATTAAGTATTTTAAGTTGGTTTAAGGTCCTTTGTGGTCAGAATTAGCTAAAAGGACAGTTTAGCCATGTTCATGTCATGGATTTCTTCAAAGATTGCACAGTATTTTATAACTTGAAATTTTCTTAAATATTTAAATTATTTTTAGCCATCGTTATCCTTTATCATAATTTATAATCTACAAATAAAATCATCTTGGTAGGCTTTTTTGCAGGGGTGGGGCAGTGGTCAATGCTCATGTAAACCAGCCATGGTTTTTTTATTTAAAAAAAATTTCCTTATGTAACCATAATTTTTGTTTAGCCTTATTGTTAATCTGTTTAGCATGGTCGGCAGGCCATAAGCAAAACGTGTGTGTGTGTGTGTGTGTGTGTGTGTGTGTGGTTTAAGGTTTGTTATTCCCTGATCCTTCATTTTCCCACCAACCTTTATATTGAGATATAGCAATATACAAATCCTAGGTTTGGAGCTTAGTGAATTTTTATATACACTTTTGAAAGAAAGTTGAACTTTTGCACCTACTGACAACTGTTCATTGGACTTTCTACAAGTATTTCTTATGATTGTTTTTTGGGACTTTAAATTGAAAGTGATGTTAGAAGTTTACGCCATCTTCTTCATTTTATAGATGGATAAAGTACGGCCCAGAGAAGTTAAAATGCTTAAATTCTTCACGTTTATGAAATATTTTAAAAGATTGCAATTGGTTATGGAGCAAGTCTGCAGATTTTATTAGTAATTTATATAAAAAATAAATTTTAGTTAAAGGTTACATAACCAGTAGATCTGAGTCTCTCAGGAGTATATAATTCTCTAATGATATATACATTCTTTCAGTTCCTCTGAAAATCAGGCATTTCATTTTGTCAATGTGTTCTAGTTTTTCTTGTAACACCCTATTAAAATATTACTAGATTCAGGTGGATTTCCTCCCCACTCCTTTGTTTGGAAAAAACTAATGTGATGAGGGGGATAGTTCACAGGAATTTTTTACCATTACTGTTTTAGGCCTAGATACTAATATGTGTGTGTGTGAGTGTGTGTGTGTGTGTGTGTGTGTGTGTATGTGTATGTATTTAATGTCACTTTTTGATTTTGTATTTCATAGTTAATTATCTTTCTGATGTAGTTAATATAGAGCCATTCACCTAGTCAATTAGTGAATTTTTCTAAGGTAGTATGCCAGCCAGTATTAGTGCTATAATTAATTTCTTACCTGAACAGTTTTGTAATTAGTTAACTAGCATGTTTCTTCTCACATAAGATAATTTTGAAAATCTCTATTCATTGTGTTTAAAATTCAGAAAAAACCTGCTTGGCTATATGAGTTCCCATTCTACCCATGAGTTCCTCCTGGCAAGTCAGATAACCTCTCACTCAGCCTATTTCTCCATTAGGAAAATGGGATGAAAGGATCTATCTTGCAGGATTATGTTGACGATTTAGTGATGTACAGCATAATTTATTATTGTAACACATGCATTACCATTTTTGTGACTACTTTTAGTTTAATTTTAAAAACTGGAATTATGGGTACATAGAGTATTTTATTCAGCTTTTTTCAGAACAAGCAGTGGTGATATGGAAAGAACTGCTTTATTGGAACTGGCTGTGCCTGGCTCTGCCACTTACTACTTTATGTTGTATTGACGAGTTCCTTAACCTCGCTGAATTTCAAATGACTCACATACAAGATGATAATATCAATCTTGAAAAATTGTATAAGAATTAAAAATAATATTTGTGAATTATCTAACAAAGTGCCTGCTTGGTACATGGTAGGAACTTACATGATGATAATCATCCCCAGTACTATGGTAAACATTTGACAGGGTAAAGCTTTCTAATCTGAAACCTTTGAAAGAACACAATAAAAGTTGTTGCATAATTCAACGTATGTCCATCATGAGAAGCTGGAATTAGCTATTCAGTAGTTCCAGCTAAAGTAAAATTTCTTGCCATAGGAAACACAATGGTTTTGGTTTTGAATTGAAGCTCTATAGATTGTTTCAGAAATACTTCCCTGTTGGTGTTACAAAAGTCTTTTCCTCCAAATCTGTTTCTTGTTCACAGTTTTATAACAGTGAATACTTATAAGGTTTTGATTTTCAGAGCAAGAAAGATTTAAACTTCTTTGAGGAAATTTGGATCCGAGTTCATTTGTTAACAGTATATTTTAGAATTCAAGTTGGTGATGGTTGGGGTAAGGGTGAAAGGAGGATGTTTTTGTCCAGAAGAAAGGTCAAATATAAAATGTATGACCCGTTTCATTGATTGTAATGTAGACTTAACTATGAGGAAGAAAACATAATAGGATAAGTCTAGGAAGAATTTTTTTATGTGATGGTATTTCCTTTTTAGAGCATAAGTGATTTGAAACTTGATTATTAGTATATTAAGAGATAGTTGCAAGTAAAAAGTATTTTACCTTTTAATTAAGAGGATTAGTCGTAACCGAAGGACAAATTAATATCAGCTTAGTGATGTCTTATCACTACTAGTCCCTACGTACTCTTGCCTTTTTCATCCTAACATTTTTTATCCATTAGTTTGCCTAGATCAGTTAGGGGACTCGTGGTGAAGGTCTTTGGGAGGATTAAATGATCAAAAATTTATTATAGAAATAAAAACAGTTCTGAATGTTTGAGAAAAAGTAATTGTAGCATTAGCTGTTAGGTTAGGTAATTTGTAACTAGTAAATGATGGGATTGACCGTGGCCTGTTAAAGGAATACTTTCCCCTTGTTTTAAAGTTGTTGAACCTAATTAGATATTAGGAAACATCAACAAAGTCGTCTGAGTATTCTAGTGTTTAAAACTGGAACTGTCCAGTTTTTCTGAAAGGATTAAAAACAATAGATGATGATAATTATTTTATTATTATGTTTCATTATGGTGACATTGGTTAACGAAATCCATAAGTTTCAGATGTACAATTCAACAACAAGGCATATATATATAACATTATGTGTTTACCACCCAGAGTTAGATTTCTTTCTGTCACCACGTTTGACCCCTTTGCCCCGTCTACCTCCCTCATCTCCCTATACATCTGGTGACCATTAGTCAATTTTTATTATTTAACAGATTATTTTTAATTACTGTAATTGAAGATTATTGAGTATGCAATGTTCTGTGAAAGGTAGGCTGCAAAAAACCACAGTGGTTGATGTTACAAAGCTTACATCAAAGAAAATGACAAGGTGTAGTGTATCTGGATTATCAGGAATAAGCAAATTGATGTCTGGCCTCTAGTAATGCCTTGGTTTTGATAGTTCCTGATCATTTATGTACTTTGGCAGGTAATAACTAATGTAAAAATTGGAATTTTTGTTGTGCAGTTTTAGTTGTCAATCCCATTTCTCAAAACCAGTAAGTTAGAAAAATCAAGAAATTTCCTGCAGAGAATTGGGCCTAAGTCAGTTAGTAGAGAGAGTAAAAGTTCTTTATATCTAAATTTTATTGTTAACCCAGGATGGATAATGTCTAATCCCAAACAAGATTAATATATTGAATGTAAGTCCTAATGTAAAAAAAATCATCTTAACTGGCAGGGGAGATACCATGATCACGAAGGTGGTTTTCCCAGAGCGAGGCTTATCCATTGCACTGTGGATGTGCTGACCCCAGTGATTTCCCCAAATGTGGGAAACTCGACTGCATGATTTGTGATAGTGGGGGACTGCGTTCTCACTCACCCCTGGCTCTTTTGATTTCGAATGTCAGATTGTTTCTGCTGCAAATAAAGCAGTAATCCAAAAAAAAAAAAAAAAAGTCATCTTGTCATATTCTTAGAGCTTCCATTTTCGTGAACTCTTTATAGCAGCAGTCTAAAACATGTAACAGTCTGCAGTCATCCATATGTGACATCTGCTTTTTCTTGAGGTTCATGTCTAAGGTAAGACCTTGGTGGTATGTATAGGTAGTAGGCTTATAAAAAATTTATAAAAAAGTAAGCTGAATATGTTGAGTATTTTATCCCAAAATGTCATCTACTTTGAGAATTTAAAATTGGAATCTAGCAAGAATGAATGTTTAGAAACTCTTTACTCAAGTTTATATACCTATGTAATGGATTTGGAGAAGTTTAAATATTTCCTAAAAAATTCTTACTGAAATTGGATGATCTAGAAAATGAAAACCATATTTTTTACAAAATGGGGGCTCTTAACACTAATCTCAAATTATGATTTATTCAATGAAATTATTTTTAGCTAGGCCTTTAGCTGTAGCATATGGAAAACAATAGACTCAATTTTTCCAAGTGCTTATGATTTCTTTCCCTTATTAAATTGAATGCTTTATTGCTAACTTTACTAATATGCAACATTTACTAGGCAGTTCCCTCTTCGTTTTCAGTTGTAGTCCTGAAGATAACTTATGTAGAATGCTATGGTTGAATTCCGTCTTTTTTTGTAAGACAGCTGTTGGTCTGTGAATGATTCTTTGCAACCATATTCATAGTGTGGATGTTTTTAGAAGGAAGTAACCATAATGGTAAAGATATGATTTAACCAGACTTTTGCAAAAGTAATATCTATAGATTTGGTGGTATTCAACAACCTAAATTGATAATTAATCTCAGTAGGATAGGCAGATCTGTGTGATTTATTGTGGTCACATTTTCAATTTGTATTGCTACGTACTTCACTTGTCTTTGAAAATATCTTTTCATCTTGGCTTTTAATTTATTTTTTAACTTTCTGCCATGTTTCTAACATGTTTATTATTACATGCTTTGCTGGAATAATTTTTTCCCATATTATTATTATCCTATCCATTGGATATATTGTATATGTTTTTTTTTTTTAATCTAGAATGTTAGTATTTCTTAAGTAAAATTGTATTTCTGATACCCGCATTCCTCATTTTATGCCGGTATAAACACTGTTTGCCTGCTACTACTTTTTAAATATTGCCAAAAGCAATTATTTATTTGTTAAAGTAATCTTATTCAAACTTTACACTCTAGTTCAAATGTAACACTCAAATTCCATGAAATTATTCCGTATTTAATGTCAGATATGTTGAATTTATATTACTGTCCTTTGATGCAGTAATACTTAGCCCTATCATTTATTAGTTTCCTTAACATTAATTTGTTTCACACAATCAATTTTCCAGTCAGTATTTCTTGCATCATTACTATTTGGTTTATTATTTAAATCAAATTCTAAGATATTGCTCCTTAGTCATTATATTAAAATGAATATATGGATTTTTCTCCCGCTTTTGCTTGTCTTAATTTTCCATCTGCTTTAATGCGTGTTTTTAGCATAAGGAATTATATGATTAGGTAGAGGAACTGTATTGGTATGGAATTGTATAATGGGATTACTTGAAACTAAAAATGTATTTCTTTTAATGTGGAATTTTAACATGTTTTTCTGTAGTCATAGACCTTAATGTATTCTAAAATGCTAGGTTTTTATGCACTAGCAGGTTTCTAAAGTTTTATTTTTGGGTACTAAGCACATTTTAATTTTGAAGAGTACTTGTTTTGAATATGTAATAAATGCCTTGGTTAAAAAGTTCAGGCATTATAGAAAGTTATATAGGTGCTCACTTCCATTCTTCAGAGGCAACCATGGTTAGTTAATCAGTTCATAAGGTATCCTTCAGAGATCTTTTGTGTATAGCCAAAGGTATTACTTCAGAGTTTTTCCATCAAAAGTCTCATGCCATACCACTTGAGATGTTAACTATAAAATTAATAATCTTGCTGAATTCTAAAACAAACATAAAACTTGTAATTTTGGCCTTGGAATATTGATTTAAATGTATACCTGCCAGGCCTGTATTGACTTAAATAATATTATTATTATTATGTTTTGTTTTGAATGTGTAATTTACCTGTTATATAGTCATCTCAGTAATATAATGAACCTCCCCATTCTTTAAAAAAATAGCTAAACAGTATTAATGACAACACATTATTGAAGGAAATACCTCAAAACTGATTCCATAGATCTTTTAAAATATATAAGTAATAGTACAGGTAGTAAGCAGAAATTTAAAAAATTCTGGTTGTGGAATGTAGATGTCCAGAGTTTAAGCAGCACTGAACTAAAAAATGTTATTTATTCTAATTGGGTCGTGTTGCAAAATATGTATTAAAAGATTATTTTCTCAGTTATATGTAATTGTAATAGTGTTTATTATTATCAATATTATGACTAATAAGTCTCTGGGTGAATTGCATCCTAAGATGCTTTTCTTTTAGAAATAAGTTTAAAGTAGAAGACTATTATGTTTATTTAATATTAATGTTCCTATATTTAATGTTTTCTTTATAGAATCTTATCTTTGACAAATGATGTAGAGAAGTGTCAGAAAAAGTTTCTAAATGAATATAAGATGGTTTGTCAGATTTTGTAGAACTATTGTTAATCCCTTTATTATATCTAGTAATAGAGGAGAATAATACAGTAGATAATGCAGGCTTCATTTCATATTTTTACTATTTATATAGATTCTACAAAGATACAAATAAAGGGAACCTAAAGATCTAGTCTAGCAACTTAATTGTTAAAAAATTTTTAATAACAGTCCTACTTAGTACTTGTCCGGTATGTGCATGAGAACCTTTAGTGGTATGGTATGCATTTTTCAAGGTATCCCTTTCCATTTTTTTTGTTGCTGTTATTTACTTGAAAATGAAGTTTCACATGGAAAAAGGCACAAGCTGTTTCTGAAAGTTTTTGATATCCTGCTAGGTGGTATACTTTTAACACGGATGTATGAGACATATACATTTTAACATCTCTTTTTTTTGTTGATTTCTGTGAGCCACAGCTTTCCTGGCACATAGCAAAATAGCTAGACAGTAATAGGTGTGTGTTAGCTAAAGATGCTGCCACAGGAGAGCTGACGTTTGGTGCACATTTTTCCTTCAATAAGCCTTAAGGCATAAGAAAAGTGTAGCAGACACAAGTAACTTGGCTATCCTTATGTGATTGTTCGAAGGACTGGTGACATGGTGGTGCATGGTGGCACTGAAAGAAAACTTGAGTCCTTTGGTCTTCCAGCAGAGTAGTTACTAAAAGTTTTGTAAATGCTCAGGACTGCCTTTCTTTTGCTTCAGAAGGTAATAGCTAAGATCTGTTTAAGGGTATGGTCAAATTCCTGTGCCCCTTCTCCCACTACATTTTAAATTTGGGGATAAAAATTAAAAGTTCTGATTCTGAGAACCAGGCTAGTTTGTATTTGGAAGGAATTAGTCATATTTCTACTCACCTTAGTTGTATACTTTAAATTTTCTTATTGGTATCTTATGCCTTAGTTGAATTAACACCATGATATTTTTAAATTATTGAGGAATTAAATGAAAATGTTTCCTTTATAAAATCTCTTTTACCTGAGGCTTTTGACCAGTATTTAAATCAGATTTTCTAAAACAGAATTCCCATTAGCAAATAGCTCTAGAGGTAGAATATTATATTTTGCAGTATATTTTCTGGCGACATGTCTAGGTTGCTTTGCCAAGAAACACTGCTTTCAGAGGGAAGCTTCTTGAGATTAATTCTGCTAATGGCAAAAGCAAACTTTTAGTCCCTCTACTGGTTGCCTGTGTTGTAGCAGAGCTTATTGATTAATTTATTTTTTGAGATGTTACAACTAAGATAAAGGCTGTTTATAACTATGACCAAGGTGAATTTTGAAGTAAATTCTAACATGGGCTCTTCCCCATGTGAGTGACTTCCTGAACTTACTTAAGAATAAATATATAATTACTCTTAAAAAAAAGATTTCAGAATATCTCAAATAGGTGAAATGAGGATGGCCATATTTTTCTTTACTTTTTTTCTACCTTTGATCTTTAAATTTTCCAAAATTTAAAGCCTTTAAAGAACTTAATATTTTTTTGTGTTTGTATATATACTCTCTGAAAGTTGGCTGAAGTTACATAGTTTTCAAAAGTAAACTGATAAATATTGTGGTACATTTCAGTGTGTTTTTGTTGGGGGAAGAAGGTATATTGATTTATATATAGAAGAACTGATAGTGCTTGCTTTGTTAGCACATGCACTATAAGAATTGATGGGTAAGAAATCACAGCAACAGGAAACCAAGTAAAGAATCTTAACCATAGTTAAATTTCAGTTAAGTTTCGCTGAAGATAGAATATATTATGAAAAGCAAACAGATTGTAACACTATCCATTGTTGAATGAATGTAGCATAATCCAGGTTGGTGTAGCATTGTATGGAGAATTAGCTGCTACCAACAGGACCTTTATAAGTGCTACAGAAAGACCATGTGATTAGGAGTTGGAATAAGATTTTGGCTTTGCCAGTTACCAACTGGGTGGCTTTGAGTTAAATCAAGTTTTTAGGACCAAATGAGATAACATAAATTATTGTCATTAGCAAGTACCTGGTTATTATAGTAATCTCATGCATAGTGTCTCTGGGGAGAGTATTATGTGTATAAGACTAGTAAAGTTTCAACTAGAGGTTTTGTTGTCAAGGAAAAAAGTAACTTTGATTTTAGTGTTTGAATTTAGCTTAAATTTTAATAACTTAAAGACTTTTTGCTAAGTTTGAGTATATTTTCACTTGATTTTTAGACATTCCGGTTATATTTTTTAGAAAGTGTATTAAGTTTTAGATTGACATCTATAAAATTCTTAATACACCATAGATCATTGTTTATTAATTGTAAGTATGACCAATTCTCTGGGCTCTGGAGGATAATTCTTTAAGTGCTTATACAGGAATAAGAATGGATGGATGTCAAAGTTTTGGTCAGAAAATATGACTTTGACTTAGGTTAAAATGGTACAGAGACACTACTGCAAGTATTTGGTCCCTGCTTTGGTGGCTTTACGGAGTTTGCTGATCTGTTTTTGGAAGGCAGCAAGTCAACCAAAGTAGTTTTAACTTAAGGTTAGAATCAAGATACAGTGTTCTGAAGGCATTAGGATATCTTGGTTTTCTTTATCTCTGTTTGCCAATTTTTGAGCTGAAATGGGTTTGTAGAGACCAGAAGAGAAGAGTTATATGTATTCATGGATATGTACATTTATTATGTATGAGAGTAGAGATTATATGTTATGCATCTAACACCATGCTTCTTGTATGTATGGTAGCAACTCAGTAAATGTTTGAATGACAAATGTGAATGTGAGTGGACAGTGGATGGCTGGACAGATAGAGAAGGGAGGTAGTATACCCTTGTAACCTAGTAAATTCATGAACTGTTTTGTGTTACATTTTGGAAGCACTCATATTGAGGTAAAGGTAACATAACTATATTTTTGAAGCTTATTGGAATTTGATTTTAAATGGTTATGGAAATATGGGCAGGTTTGTATTAGGCTGTAATCAGTGAATCAATGATATTTAAGTGCTCAATGCTTAAATATTTTGTGCTTGTGGCTGAGGATGAAACTTGATATGATCCTTGCCTTTTTGTATTGAAACACATGAAACAACAGCAAATAATACAAGATGGTGTATTTTTTAAAAATTGTAGTAAAGACAACAAAATTTACCATCTTAACCATTTTAAGTGTAGAGTTTAATAATGGTAAATACATTAACATTGTTGTGTAAAGTGTTATAAATTAAAAATAATTTAAGGAGAGAAAGGATAAACGCTCTAGGGAAGTGGTATTCAAAATATACTCTATGAAACCAGTTCAATTTTATTTGGAGAAACATTCTGTTTATATTTTAATTATTTAATTTAGGTTTGAAAATTACTATTATTAGGATTTAGAGAGAGAGACGGATGTAATTATTCAAGGCCTGAGTAATAGAGAACGTTTCATGGAAGAAGACGATGACTTAAACTGGGCCTTAATGATTAGGAATTGGATGGGTTGTGGACAGGGAAAAGGGAAGTATTCTGCTTGAAGGGACCAGTCAAAGTTCAGAGATGGGAATGAACATTCCCTGTTTCTAGATCCATGAGAAGACCTGCATCATTAGAATTTATTATTTATGTTAGGGGTTAATTAGTGTGAGAAGCAATATAGTATAATATTTACAAAAAATGTGATCTGTTTATCATGAATGTTGTAGAGCAAGAAGAGAAGGTGTAAATTCATGGGTTTTTTTCCCCCTGCAAGATTTCTGTAACGTTTGAATGCTACTCTGCATTCAAAATCTTCTAGAGGTTATATACGATGTTTTGTTTTGTTTGATCAGAGGAAGCTTTCTCCATCTGGAACCATTGTTACTTGGACATGTTTGAAAAATGTATATGCTACTTAAAGGTTGTGTGACTTGATTAAGAAATTTAATTTACTAGATACTCCCTCCCACACACACTTTATGATGATTAGGTTATAATCACAGTTACTGTATGAAAAAGTATAAATTCACTTAATTTGTGTTTTATCAAGATCTTAAAGTGATTCATATGCACATCAGAATTTGTCACATACATTCTGCATCATATTCAATACAACTTCATTTTGTCCTTTCTTGAACACTGTTAGTAGCAGAGAATTTGTTACCTTTGATTTAAAATACAGGGTTTACCCTCTTGAAATGTCTATCCTTTGGTCAAAATTTTATACAGAATGTGCTTAGTATCTCAAATGAGGGCCATTTATATGTAAAGAAAAGCATATGTTTATCTGAGTCCCTCAGGAGATGTCATCTAGAATTGATCGTAGTGCACATAGAGTGACTTGGCCAGAGATTTGAATGGAAATTATTTCATCTTATGTATAGAGCATTTGAGAGCTCTTTGCCGCTCTGTTCCATTGTCTCTGCTATTGTTGCATTTGCTCACCTGCCTTGAGCAATTTCCTTAACCCGTACTTCTTAATTTTGATTTTTCATATTGGACTGTTTTGCTAAGCTCAAAATAACTCTACTGTTTCCATGGAACCAGCTCTTAGAACCCCTTTATCCATATTTCTGGTCATTTAGTTAGATATTTGATTACAGGCACAGATGTTCACCTGTTTTTGCCTGTGTTTGAAGAAGTTTCTCCATAAACATTGTCTGTCTACATTTTAATTTATAATATCTAAATATGTCAAATTTTAGAATTGAATTGTGGAGTCCCTTTTAAATGAAATACTTTTAGTTAACATAAATATAAATGCTTACCGTAAAAATTAAAACAATGTAGGAAAAAGTAAAAAATAAACCTTTTTCTCTACCTATTTCTACTCCTTTAAAGTTATCCTCTGTTTATGTTTCCTTCTAAACTTTTTTTTAATGTACAAAGGTATACTCTGCATAAAATGTTAACAAGATTGGGGGGATTTATGCATTGTTCTAAAAATTGACTTTTTACTCAGAAAAATTAAGGCAATGTCTAGACCTTAATATGATCAATGTGTTTTTCAACTTTAGGGAAGAAACCCCTTTTTCTTGGAGCCAGCAATAATTATTACAATTACTGATGGGAGCAAACTGACTACTACCAGTGGAGTCCAGGATGAGGTAAGTTATGTTTATGCATGGTTATGCAAATGTAGTTGAAAAATTTCTTTATACTCTGTCAAATATTGACACCTTAAATAGGTTCTCTCTGATAATTTGATGCAATCGAGTTATCTGTCTTCTAGGACTCATCTACCTTCTCTGTTGTTTATAGCAATGGTCTCCAAATTTTCTTGATTAGGAATCTCTTTAAAAAAAAAATTTGAGCCTACCCCCGCCCCATTTATATGTGTACTTTTGAATTTATGTGAGGGTGATAGTTCATACAGTAAATTTATTAAAATTAATTTTTATTTTTAGATTAAAACATGGAGACAGCATTCCAATAATTTCTTTCCATATTTCAGTGTATTATCATGTATACTCCATGGTGGACACTCCTAGACTAGAGTATAAGAAAGCTATAGGAAGTTAAGACTAGGAAAAATGAAGGTTTTGAGACATTTTTATTATAAGTCAAATACAGTATAATAATTTATAGCTAACCTCACCAATTCTCTGCCAGCATGCATTATACAGAGTTGGTTGTGTGTGGTATAACAGGATGAATACAATAGAATTATTTTAACTTTAAATTGTTTTTATTATAATATTTGAACTGTTCTAGAACTATTATCCTAAAAATATGTTGATATAGAAAGGAGATTGTTTAGACTACTTACTTTACTGTTCGCATTTGCTTTAGAATCTTAACTTTAGTTCTCACTGTATTTACAAAGGTTTTGGTTAAGTAGAAGAGTGCAGTTAAGTTTAGTAATTTTTAGAAATACTTTTCATTTGTGTGACATTGTGAAATGCATTTGGACGTGGAGTCAGGACATGTGGATTCTAGTCTTTGTTCAACTACTTTCCGGCATTGAACTTTGTACCTAACATCTATAAATCTCTATCCCTGTCCGTGAAAGAAAGATGATAATTCTTGCCTTACCTCATAGGATTGTTGGAAGAATGTATGTGAAAGTACTAGGTAGGCTGTAAAGAACAGAACATTTATTCTGCCATGAAGCACTGGAACCAGAAAGAATTGTGATTGCCTGAGAGGAGGGAGGACAGCCAGAATAGTTTTGTTTGAGCAGTTAATATTAAAGGGAATTTAGGCTTCAATTCATAGAGATAGAGCTGAAAAATTTAGGTGATTAAAATTCATAAGTATTGTATAGTGTATGCATAATTAGTAGCCTTGGAATGCTCCATAGCTGACTTTAATGGGTTTTGGGGCTTTCTTGAACTTAGTCACATGAATGATGTCCTGCCATTATCAGGAACAGGTAGAATTGCTCATGTACATCAATGTGCAATAGAAGTGTTGCTTAACTTTAAATTTGAAACTCTCAAATTGATTTTTTCCCATTTTATATTCCTTTTGAAAATTTGAGAAAGATTGAGGTATTAATAATTGGATCAGAAATATGATTATAGAACTCATAACAATTCTTCAGTTATATTTTGTGTAAGTTAGAAGTCTTTTGATGGTTTGTTTCATTTCATTTTATCCTTAATAATTTTGATTTGTAGTTGTGATGACTGAAAAGATATTTCTATTTTTTACTGTAAAATATTCCACATGTGAGATTATCCATGCTCTGTCTTACTGCCTCTGTAGACTTGTTCTTGTTTCCATATATCTAGATCTGTTTTGTTTGTAATGTCTGTTTTATTGGATCTCCTCTAGCTTTTAAAATACCTTGAAATATACTTAGACATTGGAACTGCTCACTTTTCTTCCTAGGTTTTTGGGAAGGATATTATAGAAACGAGACTATGTGCTTACAGTAGCCTAAAAGTACCTTGCTAGTAGGTTGGGAAGATATTCCTTTGGGAAAATCTTACTTCTCTTCTATGTTCTACAGTATTTAGCATAGTACTGAGAACAGAACTTACATTTAAAAAATATTGATTATAGACTCTGTTGTATTGAGTCTCGTAGTAATCAAATTAAAATTGATTATTACCACTTCTTATCTGAGGCAGAAGGTTAGTTTATTTTAAAGTAAAGGTTTATTTTGGTTATGTAGTTGGAACATAGGTCTATGAGTTGTTTTGAGTTTTGAGTTTAGGACTAATGTCTTTGATCATATGCATATTTGTTTCTTAATGTCCCAATAAGACTCATGTTGTGGGGAAGAGAGATAGTATACCTCTTTTGGGCATATTGTCCAAGCTTAAGTTTTGCTAAAATGTTGTGATATATCAGTCTGTTCTAGCTCAGATAATTAAATTAGGAGATTTATTTTAAGGAGCCTTTCAATTCTTCAAAGTCATAAAGATGCTTTTTTATTTTGTTCTTTCGTGTATGTATGTGTGTGTACATGTATGCTACATATGATCTATAATGTGATTTCTACTAGGGAATAACAAATATAATTTTGCCTTTATGTCTCTTACTTCAGATCTCTTACTCTTTGCTTTTGGTAAAACTTGATTCTTTTTAGATTTATTGAATGAGTGAATATGTTAGTAATTTTCACATTAGGTATGTGTGTATATATGAATCTTGAGTGACTGTAGCTGCTAGTGATATGACCCGTTACCATTTACACAGTTGTGTAATTTTCACATTAGGTATGTGTGTATATATGAATCTTGAGCGACTGTAGCTGCTAGTGATATGACCTGTTACCATTTACACAGTTGTGTATTTCACTTGTATAATATCTTGTGCTCCAGATTTATATTCTCTTACAAGGTATATTATATCTGTTCTGTTAGTGCTATTTTTCAGGAATGTGTTCTTGCTACTTTAAAACCATCCTTATGGCATATGAGGAAGCATACAGCTCATCATCTAGTCTATTTCTTTTATAAATGAGGAAATAGAGATCCAAGGAGGCAAATGCCCATCAGACCAGTGGTTTCCCCCTGATGCATCTACTGCCTCTCTAATTCTGTGTTTTGTGTTCTTAAAATTTATCTTTTGTTTACCTGTTTTCCTGTTTGTCTACTTCAGCTTTCTATGCAGTTGTGTCATAGGTATTATGTTCTTTATTCACTCCAGGTACTGTGAATGACTGTTATGACCAGGACCTTCCTAGGCAGTGAGGATAACCAGATAAATAGGGTGGATTTCCAGTTCTCAAGTTCACAATCTTATGAGGGAGATCGCTTACTAAATAGTTTGGTAAAACAGAGATACGTACTAAGTGTATGGGAGCATTAAAGAGGGAGGGTTGCTATTACCAATCTTGTGCAAGTGTCAAGTTCTGTGTGAATTTTTATAGTCATTTAATTTTGATTAAATTCAAAGATCTTGTGGATGGTTTGGAAGAGGATGTGGTTTATAGTTTATATCTGTGATGTTTATGAAGAAGTCTGGTATAAAGTTGTTTTGAGCCTAGAAAGTAGTTAATGGGAAAATTTGATGCCACATTGCCTCTGACCTGGCTAAGTTCATGCTGGCCAGAATGACCCGATTTCCTATAACTTGTTTGTCAAAATAATTTAAGGATACTATTTCCTCAGTGACAGCTCATCACTTGGAGGTGCGTTAGGAGTTAGAAGAGTTGTAGTTTGTTTTGTAATATGGACAAAAATCTTGAGCTGTCTGTGATAATTTTACTTTAATTCATAACTGTAATTATCTTTTTTTGGCCTCATTTAATAATGTCCAGACCAATGTCTGAAGTATCATGAGTGTTTCTGGTATGCTGTGTTTGATAACTCTTTAGGACTTTCGTAACCATTTGTGTTGGAAAAGTATGTGTATATATTTTTTTTTTGCTTCTTTTAAAATGGAGCTATTTGATAAAACTGGTTGTTGACAATATTTTCGCTTATGAAGAGTAAGTTAGATGGGACTTTGAATTCTGATACACAAGAAAACTAGATTGTTTACTGCCATAGTAGTAATCTTTGATGTTGATAAGCATACTCGTGGCCAAATATTCATAGTACCATTCCCATGCTATATTACTGATATATCAGATGTTTTGGTAGAATCACCATATCATAATAGAGTTATTGAAAGAGATTTTTTTTCCTGGTCTTTATTCCTGCAGTGGTCCTCTCTAGTAATGTTTTGCAATGGAAAACTATTCTGTACTATGATTCCAGGAACATGTGGCTAACTATATCGCTCAATAAAGTAGCCAGAAGAAATCTTGCCAGTACCTTCTTGGTGATGAATGACATTCCAGGAAAGTGTAGTAGTTATTTTTCTCTTCCTTGAAAGTGCTAATAGTAGTATTATCTTTCAAATATTGAGATTTTTATATGCTGAAGAATCTTTCTGCATCTCTATCAATCTTATGATTGCCTTGGAGGCTAACATTTTAGAGAAGATATTTGCAGTCAAATAAACTGTTGGCCTTTGACATTAAAAGTTTTGCCTTTAATGAGCTTTCCCAGCTTTTTAAGACACACAAAGACAATTACTTTTATAACCTCTTGGCAGGTATTCAGAGAGGGTATGTGCTTTTAGGGGAAAAAAAGTGTCAGAGTAATCTCATTTATATGTTTAAGTGGCTGTAGAATTGGGGTGTTATCTTTACATCTCAATTCTCAAAAGTCGATGCAGAAGTCCCATTGGTCTTTGAGATGTTGATTGATATTAGTGATTTTTTTGGATCATTCTGGGCAATGTAAATGGTTTTAGCTTTTATAAGGATAATCTGATCTATAATCAAGGATATTTAAGACCTATAAGTAAAGTTTGTATTTAACACTTCATGATCTGTACTGATTAAAAAAAATCCAGAATTTATTAATCTATTTCTAATATATGAACTAGTGAAAAAAAACACATTTGTCTTTGCCTGCATAAAATGTTTTAATTCGCTTAAATCTCTAAAAATATGTGCCAGAAACTGTTTAAATTGTGTCATTTAAAACTTAAAACACGTATTTCAAATAGTTGTTTTTTCCCTAGTATACTTAGAATTTTAGGGTGCTTTTTTTTTTCTTTTTTAAAAAGACCACTAAGGAATCTGAGGGATATCACCGTAATATGATAGAATGTATCAAACAGATCTGTGTGTAAGTGCTTTTGAGTTTTCATGTTTATTTCTTAGTAGTGGTGCCTTTCATATTGATACTACTAGGGGCTCAATAGCAATATCAAGATTAGTTCCTTAACTGGTTTCTGATTCAAATGTTCTAAACATATGTACAGCATTACTGTATGTTTTAGTCTCTATCAGTGCAACTTTCCAAGAATTTGTTGGATGTAGATTATTTGTATTTTTTTTTTTACCCACATTTTTTTTACCCTCTTATTCTCTGGAATTATTACTTCTGGTGTGCTATAGAAATGTATACATTATGTATGCAAAATGTAATAATGTATACAATTATTAGTACATAGAAAATGTATGTAATAAAAATGCACAATTAAAAGGAGTTGATGAAATATTTCAATTTAATACCTGTAGTGAATTTTCAGCAATTCACATTTGTAATACTTTTATTGAATATATCTTTTTTCAAGGTCATGTGTAAAGAAAAACTCTGAAGAATTGTCTGTAGATAGACACTACAGGCTGATTACTCTTTATTGAAGCTATATAGCTATAATAACTAATATACTATCTAGAAATCTGTGGTACAATATATCAAAATAGTTTTTATTCAGAAGGTGAAGCAACTTTTATCCAGCATTTGTTAGGTTGTCAGAACCAATAAGCAATAAGAGACACTACACATGTAAGGAAAATTTCTAATAAAGACATTTCTATTACTCTTACTGATTCTGGCTCTTCCATATATAAATTAAACTACTGTGATATTTAGAATAGTAGTTTCCAAATGGCTACATCATAACCACAGGGTGTTTTATAAAATACATATACCTCAGCTCTAATTTGGGAAATTTTGTTTCAGTTGATCTGGGTAAGGAACTGGGGATCTGTATTTTTGGAAGTGTCCCAATTGATTTTGATGCACAGATTTGGAAATCATAGTTTCAGACTAAGTTTTCGAACATAGTATATCTACAAATATATATATTTTAAAAACTACAAAAAATACATGTGAAAATGAATAACTTTAACAAAACAAGTTAAAACTTTTTGATTTACAAAGCCAGCAAAATACTTTAAGATAGAAATTCTTGATCTTTAGAATTATTAAACTCAGAATTGTATTTCTAAGGGAAATGGAATAGGTCTTCTGTGAATACTTTTTATCATGTTAGATGTGGTTTAGAATCAGTTATTAGATAACCTTGAAATATTAACTTCTGTGCCGACTGCAGTCAATCTAGTTACTGCTTATGGTTTGCTGTATTGAGGAAGACTCTTAGACTCTGAGATGGGATAGAGGAAGAGAGGATAAGGAAAGGAGAGTAATTAATTCGTATTATCTGTTACATCTGCTATCCATGGCTTAGGAGTTTTTGTCCAAAGGACAGCATAATATTATTCTGTTATCCTCCTTATGCTTTAATTCCTGGTTCGATGTCCATAAGTAGCATTATTAAAAAAATATATGTATGTATATACTTGATCCAGATGGGGGCAGTTTATAAATAATTGGTGATAGTTACACTTAATTTTTGCTTTCTGGAGAGTTGCTGCTTAAATACCCTTCCATAATGAATTGTTCTGATTTTGAATTTTTAAAGAATATTTTAGGTTAATTCGGCAATAATTTTTCTTGTAGTGCATAGTAACCGGTTGTGTATAGGAATAGTGACATACTATACATTTATATTTAGTACTCCTTGTTCTGAGTCCTAGAAATGCAAAGGTGGAATTAAGCAAGGCTCTCGTCCTTAGAAAATATGTCGTCTGAAGATATGCAAGTAAATAAGCCTTTGTAATATATTGAGATAAATCTCATGGTATAAATAAACAGAAGGTTCTGAGAGAGCATAGAGGAGCTAAGTTTTGAAGGATGAGTAAGGAAATGAGCCATAACATTTCATGAAGAAACAGTACGCAAAAGTATGAAGGCACGAAAACAGTGTATTGGGCAACTATAGATTACATGAGTAGTGTGTAGAAATAGTAGGTAGGAGGAGTGGATTCTTGAAATGTAGGAAGAGGTCAGATGATAACCACCCTAAGGAGACTGGACATGTGATTCTGTTAACATTTACAGGGGAGGAGGTATTGCAGATGTTAAGCAGGTGAATCACATGATCAAATTTGCATTTTAATAAGCTTATTCTGTCAGCAAGGTGAAAGAAAATAGGTTGAAGATAGTAAATTGGAAAGAATTCGCAAACTACATGCAACAATTCAGGAAAAACATGGGGCATGCTAAAACTAAGCCAAGTGCTGGATAGGAAGGCAGAAATCTGAAATTCGGTAGGCATGCTAGGGAGGTCTTCAAAGACAATAAGGTAGGAGAAAAAAAGCAGTGATTTATAGGGGTTTTGAACCCAGGGTCTAGGCTTGGACTTTAGAGGTTCTGTGAATTCCCTGAAATCTTATCCAGATGTTGCCCATCTGTATATATGCACATTTTTTCTCAGGGACAAGTTTATAGCTTTAATCATATTCTCAAACAAGAAAAACAAAACAAAACAAGAATGACAGTATTTGGAGGTTTCCAACTTGGGAATCTATGTGGATATTGGTAGTGTTAATTGACTGGGGCTATTGGATAAGTAGTAGTAGAAAGGAATATAAAATAACTATTTGATAAATTATCTATCTTTAGGGTACGGATGTTTTAAGGAGTTGTGAGCCAACTTTTAGAACAATAACCACAGATTTTTCTTACCTTTCAACATTATGTCTTAGGAAAATTATTTTGTATTTAAAAAAAAATAAGTGGAGTTTATTTCTGGATTGCAATAGTTAGAATTTTTATTTTGAAGCAGGTTAAATCAGCTTTAGTTACCTTATTTATTTATCAGATCTTTTACATTTTTAAATTTAAGTTCATAGTGATGTGAACATTTAAAATTGCTTATTTCAAACAAGCGTGAACATTGAAATTCAGAATGCTAGGACAAGGGCATTGTGTATGGAGTGGGTACACCTTGTACTAGTGTCAAGCCAGTTAAAGAGGATGCAAGGTTAATTCCTTCTGTTTATCAGTGTGTAATTAAGAATTGTAGTAGGTTGGCTTTAACTGCATTGGCAGTTTTCGTCCAAATAAACTCAGTTAAAGTCAGCCTGTTAGGTGTATTTTGTGCCTCTCTAAATCACATTACAATACAAGAGTGTGAAAAAAGTGGAGTACTTGGTCCATGATGAGGCACACTTACATAAGCCTTAGGCTGCAAGTTGTTAATAAATACCTTCATTATACTTAATTAGCTATATTCCATAAATAGTTATTTTATGTAATTTCCACTTTCAGTTGTGCTTTTCAGATGTAATACAATAAATTTAAAAATGTTTTTAGATTTGTATGGTAGGAATAAACTTTCCAGTGACTGGAACAATATTGAAACTATAATCTTATATCAAGGCAAGGCTACATTTTGATCTAGACAAGGCTATTTTGGTATATTTTTCCCCACGCTCTGTCTTTTCAGGTTGAATTACTGATTTTTCCCCCCTTGTTTTGTTTGTTGTGGTTTTGATGTTTTTTTTCCTTTCAGCTAAAGGAGCAGCCCAGTGGTTTTCAAGAAGTGCCAAAGTGCACTGACTGTCTCATGATGACTGGTGCCTCAGGGAGGGTCATGATTCCTGGATACAGGATCGACCTGATCCTGGATGTCACTTCAAGCAGTCAGATCGTGGGGAAAAGCCTTGTCTAATGGCTAGCCTTCCTCAAAAGTCTGATGCTAGTCATCTCAGAAGGCCTCAGAAAAAAGCCTTAAAGGTGAGCAGAGTAGAGTGTAGTTCTCTCTGGGGGCTGTGACTATTTGTTGGAGAATATGATTCAACATAGAATGATATCCCTAACCTGACAGATACAGGTTCAATTGGTAAATTAACTTTAGTTTCTAAACTTGTTGATGATGATCAGACCCCGATTTTTGAATTATTAGAAACTGCCTTCCTAACTTTAAGATCTATAAAGGGAGGAATTCGGTATTTCCTGGGTCCTTCAGAACCTGAGGTCAGTATCTGTTGTCTTAAAGGGAAACATTTTGCTATCATAGGTAAGAAACACTTCGCTTACAAAATCACATTATGTTGTTAATATAGAGGAATTAAAAAAATTAGCTAGTCAGGTATTTTCTTTATTTATATAGTTATAGATCTATTATATATCAGGCAATTGGGCTTCAGGATTTGGAAAGACAAATTTAGATTTGATTTGTTATAATTTTTTTTAAAAAACAGCCACCTTTATAGCAGTTTGGATTTACATAGATCATATTTTATTCCATTCAACTTGAAGAATATTAGTATTGCCTACATTATTTAAGTAACATTTTCAGCCCCTTGAAAAGATTGTTTAGAGATGTTTAGAGCATTTTGGTTTGGAAAAAGTTTACGTCTAGGCCTCTTTCTCTGTGCTTGAAGCACTTACAGAACCCATTCATTCTTATAATAATCTTTATCACTAAATTTTCAAACTCTAAAACATTTCCTAAGACTTACTAGGGTTTTTTTTTTTAATTGAGTCACATATTTTTATTTTAGAAAAATTTTATATTAGAAATAATAATACGGGCATGCACCATCCACAGTGTATGTACATTTTGACATTTATGTATTATAACTGTCACTGCTCTATTAATGTTAGAAAACATGCAAAAATTGAAATTGAAAAAGATGAGGTGAAAAAACTTATGCAGAGGAAGTTCTCATATTTTCTTTCCCCACACTGTGCATCATGATATGTGATATGTGGGTTGGCAAACTTCTTTTAAAGGGCCACATAGTAAATATTTTAGTTTTTAGCCTATAAGGTCTTTGTTGGAACTATTGAGTTCCATTGTAAGGCAAAAACAGCCATAGACAATATTTTAAATGAATGAATGTGGCTGTCTTCAATAAAATTTTATTTGCCAAAACAAGCTGTGGACTAGATTTGCTGGTGGGGCATAGTTTGCTGACCCCTGGAGTATACCGTATTTTGTGGACCACTGCCCTAGACCTCGAAATTGTGGTATACTACTTTTGTTAGATTCTTTTCACCATCAGTTTTAGAGTGTAGTTGATCTTCCTTAATGAAGTGAGCATAAAGAATACTAGAGGTCAGAATGTATTCAGTTTAATTGAACAAATACTTATGGAACACAAGTGATTCAGACACAAGGTTAGGTGCTGAGATCATGAGTTTGTAAGAGAGATATGTAAACAGTTATAGCATGACATAACTGCTGGAAAAGTGAGGCTGGCACTGGGAAATGATGTCTCAACTTGGACTTTGAAAGATTAATTCAAGTTTATGAAGTAGATGGGTGCAAAGGCATAAAAGTGATAGAAGAGAGCATGGAAGAACCTCATTTCTGATAGTTGACAGAGTGTTCAAGAAAGAAGTGGCAGGAAATGAGACTGGAGAGATTGGCATGGCCCATCATGTATGCTCTGCCGAAGAACTTGGACTTTGCCTTATAGGTTGATGGTAACCATTGAAGAGATTTCAGTAGAGGAAACAGTGATCAGATTGGGATTTTAGAAAGATAGTGGCAGTAGTATGGAATATACAAGGAGTAGATATTTTTGACTAATTTTAACTAATAAATACATTTTAACTAATTTTTTTCACCCCCTTATAAAAAAGGACATAATTGTGGGTTGTTTAATAAAGACATCAAGAAACTTGGAATATTATTTAGCAGAATGAACTACTGATATGCTGCAACATGGATGGATCTCCATAACATTATGCTAGATGAACTAGATCATGTATTACATGATTCTGTTTTTTTATGGAATGTCCATAAAGTAGATTAGTGGTTGCCTGGGGGTGGACTGGGAACTGGCTGCGAATGGGCAGGAGAGATTCTAAAACTGGGTGGTGGTGATGGTTGTACAACTCTAAATTTCCTAAAAATAATTAGGTAGTTTTTAACTGGGTAAATTTTATGGTAGGTAATTATACCTCAATAAAGTTGTTAAAAAATTAGACCTCCCTTTGAAATGTCTTGGAGTAAACTTTGGTAAAGAAATTATTTCCATATTGCTAATTGCAAAGTAATTGCTCTTCTGAACCTATATCAATCTTAAACTACTAGCATCCCAAAAAAGTATTTTTTTAAACTTGAATGATGTATACATTGTAACTATAAAGTGTAACTGTAGGAACTACCAACTAAAATCAGATTGTTACTAAAGTTTATAAAATTCACTTTGACGTTCTTAATTTTCCTTTACTTATTAAATATCATGAGGAGAATTCTATCTAAATGCTTATATTGGATATTAAAAAGTGAGAAATAGGCTAAGGGAAATTTACTTAATTTTTTTTCAAAGAAATAATTGCTAAAGAAAGAACCTGAAGCGTGATGATTTAAATTTATAAATTGTTTCCTTATAATCTTAAGTCATAGAAAATGAATGAATAAAAAGAATACAAAACAACTGGAAAGTGGTTAGTTTCACTCAAAATAAATATTTATTGAGGGCAACTATTTTAGGTACTTTCTTACTGTTACTTTCTGTTATTACTAGATGCTAAAGTAATTTAAAGTTGAGCATAATCATTAAAATATGTGTTAAACTTAATTGTATTACTTTTTATTGTTTACAAGGTAGTTTCACAGCTCAATTCCCAATTCTGTGAGAGTAAGGAAAATTAAGCTTAGTATAAACAATTTCTAAGTTAAGAGGCAGAGCTGGGACTTGACCATTGATTTCTTTTTATTTTAAACCTGTTGCTCTTTACACTATAGTGTGGGATTAAGAAGAAAAAGTACAGTACAGTAAGGATAGTCATATAGATCATATAGATCACTGGATAAAATTGAGAGTCCAGATAAAATTGAGAGTCCAGAAACAAAACCCATACATTTATGGTCAATTGATTTTCAACAATGGAGCCAACATAATTTAATGGGGAAAGAAAAATCTTTTCAACAAATGGCACTGGACAAATCAGTAGCCACTTAGAAGAAATTGAAGTTGGACTCTTACCTGACACTATATACAAAAATGAAATAAAAATATTTATGACCTTGGATTAGGCAGTGGTTTCTTAGACATGACACCCCAAAGTACGTGCAAAGAAAAATTAGATAAATTTGACTTCACCAAAATTAAAAATATTTGTGCTTCAAAGGATACTATCAAGAAAAGACAGTAACAGAATAGGAGAAAATATTTACAAATCCTTTATCTGGTAAGGTCCCAGTATCCAGAATAAACAAAGAACTGTTAAAATAAAAAAACAACCCAATTAAAAAGTGGGCAAAGGATTGAAAAGATATTTCTCCAAAGACAAACAAATGGCCAATAAGTACATTAAAAGATGTTCACCATCATTCGTCATTAAGGAAATGCAAATCAAAACCATAATGAGATAGCACTTCATACCTAGAATGACGGTAATAAAAAGATGGATATTAACAAATGTTGAGAGTGTAGAGAAACTGGAACCCTCATAGATTGCTGATGGGAATGTAAAGTGATATAGCTACTATGGAAAATAGTTTGGCAGTTTCTCAAGAAGTTAAACAGTTAACCTGTGGCTCCCAAAGAAATGAAACAAGTCCACATAAAATGTAATAGCATCATTTATAATAATCAAAGGTAGAAACAGCTCAGTGTCCATCAGCTGTTGGATAAACAAACTGGCATATCCATACAATAGAATATTATTTAGCCTTATAATGAAATGACATCTCTCATAATGGAATGAAATTCTGAGACACACTACAACATGATCAACCTTGAAGACATGCTAAGTGAAAGAAGCCAGACACAAAAAGCCACTTATTGCATAATTCTATTTATTTGAAATGTTCAGAATAGGCAATTTCATAGAAACAGAAATAGTGGTTGCTAGGGTTTAGGGATAGAAGGAGATGCGGATGAGTATGGGGTTTCTGTTTTGGATGATAAAAATGTTCTGATATTAGATAGTGGTGATGGTTGTTTGACTCTGCCTCTCTGATTCACCATTCTAAATAAATGAAATAAAAAAATGGAAAAACTCATATCTTTACCCCCACATACCATGTTTCCCGCTCAAGTGACTTTCTTAATTTATCTCCTTTCACAGCAAATTTAGAAATCGTTTCTGATTTTTCCTTGACTTCCCTACCTCCTTTTTAATCCTTAATCTATTATATATAATCTGGCTTCTGATTCATCCATCCTTAATAAGGTTACTAATAACTCCCTCATCTTCCAAATCCAATTGTTGGTTTTTAATTTTTCTTTGATCTTGTTGAACATTCTTCATGGTTTCTGGGTTTATACTCTCCTGGCTTTTCTTTTGGTAAATATCAACAGATAGATATAAGCCAAACAAAAGTTCTTAAGGGTCCTCAATTTTTAAGTGTGTAAATGGTGTCACAGTATAAACTACTTGAACTGCTATTGGGTTAGTGTATGTGTATTAATTGAGATATAATTGACATATAGCATATAAACAACACATTCATTTTGATTCGATATTTGTATATACATACAGTTGACCCTTAAAAAGGTGGGGGTAAAGGATGCCAATCCTTTATACAGTTGAAACTCATAGCCTTTAAGTTTCAGAAGTGTTATTATCTTTGACAATTTTTTTCTCTTTTACGTCTCTATTCTTTCTTTCTGGATATCAGACTCTGAATTGATCCATTATTATCGTCATATTACCTTTTGTCTCCTACTTCTAACTTAGTCTTTGTTCTTTCTTGGAGTTTTCCTTAACTGGATTGGTAAAGGGCTTGGCTTTTGCTAAGGTTTGTATTTTTTTTTTTTTATTAAGGTGAAATTGACAGACCATAAAATTAATCATTTTAAAGTAAACAATTCAGTGACATTTAGTACATCCTTTTAATAAAGCTCTAACATTAGGCAGAAAGATACAGGTGCTATACCAGTGCATTGGTTTTTCTCTAAGGCCAAGTAGGAAATTCTAGGATAGGCAGATTTCTTTCATATGCCTTTTCTTGACCAGATGATGTCATTTTGGGTATCCTTGGATTTTTAACCATTATTTTTGGAAAAATTCAGAAAAATAACCGAGGATTGTAATTATTAAAGGGTAAAAATCTTAGGGAGAGAGGGGAATTTGAGGGCTAAATCTTGAGTCTTAGAACTTTTCTTAAGTCTATTGGGAAGGAGGAAACTAAAATGAATCTATAAGGGCCTGTTACAAGTTATGTGTGTTTTTTTTTTTTTTGTTATTCATTTGAATAAGAGCTAAGGCTGCATTACATTTTAGGAAAGAGATTTAAGAAATGAACCATTCAGTTTCACTGAAAATGTTATAATTTTATTGGAAGCTTTTTCCTGTATTATGTAGTCAAATCTGAGTAATTGGGTGTGATTTGATCCTATTTATTTAAATCACAAACACATCGAGCATTAGTTTAATTAGAATGTGTGCTTCCCTGCCTTTAATGCACATACAGTGCCTCTTTCAATACATATTTTCTGCAGTAAAGGAAAACAATTGACAAGCATCTAGTTGAACATTCAAGGATTCTGAAAAGCTTCTGGAATGGTATAATTTTTTAGGATATTGGTTCAGCTGCTGTAATTGGGACAAAAGTAATGTGGCTTAAAAAGATAGAAAGCTTTTCTTTCTCTCCTATCAGACAGAATTACTTAAGGCAGTTCTGCTCCAGACTGTTGTCTGGATCACCAGGTTCCTTCTACTTGTTTCTTTGTCTTTGCTTTTATCTGAATGGTTGATACTGATTTTACAACACATCCTAATTTGATACTATAATTGAATTTCAGCCTGTGGGAAGGAGTAAAGAATGTGGAGGGCAGGCAAATAAATTATTGTTAATAAGCGTTTAAAGTACTTTATCCCTTATAATAAAGCCACTCTGATGCTTCCATTTTGTTCTGTTGTCTTAATTGGGAGAGAGCAGGATACATAGTTAGATTAAGTCTGATACTTCCACAGCAGATGTGCGCACGCACATGCATATCATTTGCATGGTATAGTATAAGGCACTAGATGCCAAATTAAATGGCATTTGTATTCTAGAGGGTTTTTTTTTTTTTTTTTGCCATTAAATGTATGGTACTCAAAATTTGCATTTCTTTATATTTCCTTTGTTGTTATTGTTCCCTTTATTTAGCTATAATTTATGTATGGTCAGACAGCAATTTCAAATGTAAAACTTAATGAATTTGACAAGTGTATGTCGTTCCAATAAAGTTATCTTAGGCCTCTTTGCAGTTAATTTCTATCACTGTCCTCTGGAAACCACTTGATGACTGTGTGTGTGTGTGTGTGTGTGTGTGTGTGTGTGTGTGTGTGTGTTTGTGTGTGAGTGCATGTGCACATGTGTGCACTCATGGTTTTGCCTTTTTGAGAATTTCATATAAATGAGATCATATCGTGTGTAGTCTGCTGTGTCTGGCTTCTTTCACTTAGTATAAGTCTTTTGAGACTTATCTATGTTGTTGCATATAGCAATAGTTTGTTCCTTTTTATTGTTGAGTAGTATTTCATTGTATGGCTATACTATAATTTGCTTATCCGTTCACCAGATAGAACTTTTTTCCCCTACTTTTTTGACCATTAATAAAGCCACTGTGTATATTTGCAAACAAGTCCGTTTGTGGATGTATGTTCTCATTTCTCTTGGGTGTATACGTAGGAGCACAGTTGGTGGCTCATACTGTAAGTATATACCTTACTTTATATGAAACTGCCATACTGTTTACTAAAGTGGCTATACTGTTTTACATTCCCACCAGGAATGCATAAGAGGTCTAGTTGCTCTGCACCCTTAAAACACTTGAATTTTTTCAGTCTTTTAAATTTTAGACAATATAGTAGGTATGTAGTGGTATCTCATTTTGTTTTTAGTTTGCATTCCCTAATGACTAATGATGTTGAACATCTTTTTATGTGCTTATATGCCATCTGTATCTCTATTTGGTGAAGTGAGTGTTCTGGTCTCTTTCCCATTTTTTACTGGGTTGTTTATAAGAATTTTTTACATATTCTGGATACAAGTCCTTTATTGAGTACATGTTTTCAAATATTTTCTCCTAGTCTGTGGCTTGCCTTTTCTTTTTTTACAGTGTCTTTTGAGGAGCAAACGTTTTACATTTATTTTTTCTTTTTGGATTGTGTTTTCTGTTTTCCTTTTCAGAAATCTTTGCCTAACCCAGTATTACTAAGATTTTTCTCCTTTTCTTGGGGGAGTTTTATAGTATAAGGTCTTATTTTAAGGTCATGATTCATTTAGAATTTTTATGTATGATGGGAAGAAAGTATTGAGGTTCATTTTTTTGGCACATTATTGATTGACTCATTGTATCAGTACCATTTAATTGAAAAGATAATTCTTTCCCCATTGTATTGCTGTGGCATCTTTGTTGAAAGTCTGTTCGCCTCATTCTGGGCTTTCTATTCTGTTTCGTTGATCTTTTATCCTTGTCTTTTGCCTGTACAACACTGTCTTGACTACTATAGCTTTATAAGTCTTCCAACTTTTTCTTTTTCAAAATTGTTCTATTTTCTCTAGGTTCCTTGAGTTTTCATATAAATTTAGAAACCTCGTTAATTTTTACAAGAAAGCCTGCTGAAATTTTGATTAGAATTATATTGAATCTGTTAGTTAATTTGAATCTATAAGTAAATTGACCTTTTACATTGGTGATTTTTCTGATCCATGAGCATGGTATACCTCATTTTTTAAGTCTCCTTTTCTCAGCAATGTTTGTAGTTTCATTGTGTAAGTTTTGTACATATGTTTTGATGCAATTGTAAATTGATCTTCCTACTTTCAAATTTCTGGTGATTTGTTGCTAGTACATAGAAATACAGTTAATTTTTGTATTTTGACCTTACTTTTTTCTAGATTTTTTAGTTTTTTTTGCTTACAAGATCATGTCGTCTGTGAATATAGACAGTTTTACTTCTTCATTTCCAATATCTATCTGCCTTTTTTTGTTTCTTGCCTTAATGTACTGGTAGAAGTGGTAAGAATAGAAATCTTTATCTTGTTTCCGATCATGGAAGATGGGGTGGTGAGTGTAACCTTTTACTATGTAAGTGTAATATTAACTATATTCTTTGTATATTCTTTTTATCAGGTTGTGGAAATTTTTCTTTGTTCCCAGTTTGCTGAATTTTTTAAAAAGCATGAATGGGAATTAAATTTTGTCAAATTTTTTTTATGAATATGTTGAGATAATCATATTTTTCTTTTAAAAAGCTTCTTTGGTTAGTTACATGATTTTTAATGTTAAAGCAACCTTGTTTATATATATATGTTCTTTTTATATACTTTATAGATGAGGAAACTGATTCACAAAACTGGTGATGTAAGTAAGCAGACATAGAAACCCAGAAAGCAGCAATCTGAAATTATTTACTATAAAGTCAAGCAGAAAAACACATTTTAGTATGGTGATAGTATAAGCACAGTGTAAAGATTAGGTGGGAATCCAGATTTGTAACAAGGATGTTGTAAAGTGGGAGAATATGCATTTAAATCTTTTTTTTCCAGAACCTGCAGTAACTTGGGGCAAATTTATCAATCTCTTTGTGTCAAGGTTTCCTTACCCTCTTTTTACCCCCCAAATGATAATTCTAAATTTCTTTGATTCTAAGAAGTGTTACTCATTCCCTATCCTTTTCAACATTTTGCAAATCAGGGGATATTAGCTGTCTTTCAGCCAGGAAATAATCTGTGATGGACGTGTCTATCTGGTACTACCTCTGTCACTGAGTATTTATTTAGGCATAGGTGTGGATCATAACTTTCACTGGGGCTGAATTATTTGCTTTGTAAGCACATCATGTCAGGTGAAATTTTAATATTCTGTTTAAAAGAGTTAAAATGTTTTGGTGTAAGTAACATGAACATTTGGCTAATACTTTTACAGGCGGCCTAGTAATAAAAGCATGACTTTCTCTTCTTACCCATTTCCTTTCCACAGAAGCTTTTAACTTTGCATTTTTAATTGTTGTGTTGGTTGACTCACATATGTTCAAAAAAATTTTATTATGGAACTTTCAAACATACAGAAAAGTAGTGAAAATAAAATAATAAACCTAAGGAACTCTTACCAAGCTTTAGTAATTATCTACAGTTTGCTGGTCTTATTTCACCTGTTCTTTTTTGGGAACTATTTTAAAGCGAATTCCAAATATTGTATCATTTCACTTAAATACTTCTGTGTGCATCCCTACATATAAGGCTGTCTAAATATGTATCTGCATCTGCAGTGTTCTGTAGCCTTACAGATCTATAATATTATATTCATTTACATTTAGTTTTTTAATATTAATTTTAATTGAATTTAAGTTTTGATTTATCTTTATAGCTTAACAAAAATTTGAAGGGGTTCAATATCTTAATATTCAATCTATATCCCAGTTTCCCAACTTGTATCACAACATCTTTCACACATTATATCTGTTTGCCATATATTTTTTAATGAGAAGTCACATAGAAGTTTAAGAGCAGTTCGGATCTCTAATTGTTTCTTAAAAAGTTTTAGGGAAATTATTACCTTATGTGAATTAGCACTGAAATAAAAAAAAAAACCGACACATACCTAATTACCTAATGCACAACAGGCAACGCAAATAAAGGCAGTTGAAATTGCCAAATTTGAGATGCAAGGTAAAACTTTCAAAGCTGCGAGATGGTATTATGATTATTTTACTGATTATGAAGAACTGTTACTGAGGAAACACTCATCTGTCCAAAGCCAACATTTTATCAATTGTGTCACTGTCCCTGAGACCAAAGCCAACCTTTTAAAGGGAAGCATTATATCATCCAGTAATTTATAATTGAAATAAAGAGAATAGAAAAATATCCTAAGGTTAATCAAATAGGAAATGCAAATGAAATATTAGTAATCTTTAATATACCTTGAAATCATACTGTTAAAACTAAAGATGCTAAAGAGGTAAAGATCGTAAGCACAGGCTAAAAAATATAACTTATGTTCTGTTTAACTTCAAATGACCAAAAGGGATTCAGAAGACTTGGACTCAAACTCTATGAAACTCCTTGATATAGGAGACAGGGATATGCCGCCCGTATGGATAATTACATGCTATTGTTGGGAAAAAAATTTTTGTGTACATTTAATGTTAAATTTGGGGGCACCAAAGAAATATATTAAATTGATGATACACCTTAGAATCTAAGTTATGGGTAATAGATTTGTTGGAGGATTAAATGAGATGATTCAGTGCAGGATATCTAATTGAAGCCCTTAATTTGCTGTGTGATTTTGAGCAATATGTGGTATGAACAAGAAGTCTTTAAGCTTTTTTTTTCCCTCCGTTTTTCTTCTCAATTATCAAGAAAAGGTTATTATTATTTATATGGGATATAGTTTGTTTCCAGAAGATAGGGACATACATAACGTTTCTTAAAGTTGTTGATATATTTTTGTGCTTGAAGCATTTAGTGCTCAGTTACATAGAAAATAATGGCCCTCAAAATGATTCACACTTTTACTATATTAAGTTTCCTTTACCAACATGCTTGAAATTAACTTTCTGACCTAATACTTTATATGTTTTCAAGTTTAAATGTTTTATGTTAGATTATTAATAATTTGGGATGTTATTTAACAATTATATATAGTTAAAAATTAGAATCGATTGCCATTATTGTACGTCTTTTGAGAAAAATACTCTTTCTGGTTGTGTGTGTGTATTTGGAACTTAGTTTTGTAGTTTTTTAAAAAAATGATTCTTAAAGTACTTTGTTATCATTTTGAACATGTTAAATCATCACTATAATACTAGAAGTAGAGAAAGCGTCAGAGCATTAGGACATTTATGCTACTTTTTTTCATCTGTAATTGTCTTTGGTATCAGTGCCTTGATTTGGACTTTCATTAATCTGTTTCTTCCTTTCATTCCTATTCCTTCTTCCATCAATCAATCATACAAGTGCTTTTCTTAAAGTATGTATGATAGTAGCTCCCTAACTTGTCTTGGTTTCCTTCAATCTGTCATATCGTGGCAATAATTATTCTGAAGCATACCACTTGAATGTAATATTCTACTGTTCACAATGTTTCATTGCTTTCCATTTCATTAGATTCCTTAGTACCCTTCATAGCATAGTCAGTTACCTTATATATCCATCTATCCATTTATTCATTCAGATATGTTTATTGAATTTCTTCTATGAACCAGCCATTGTATGAGAATCTGAGGATCAAATGGTGAGTGAAAACCAGCAGGAGCTCTGCCTCCATGAATCTAGATTTGAGAAGACAAGCATTGATAAAGATTTCACATAGATTAAAGCAAAATTGCAACTATTAAATATCCAGCAGAAGGAAAGAATATGTGCTATGAGAGCTTACAATAAGGGTGCTAGATTTAAAGTTTGTGGAAATCTAAGATATGAAGAAATGAGTAGGATTTACTACACCAAAAGTGGAAGGATGATCCTACCTGGCAGAGAGACTGTACAGAGTCTTGAGAATGAGGGATTGGAAGAAGGCTAAGGTGACTCGGAACATAAAAGAAGAGGAATCATTGTAAAAAGTGGAAGATGGTTTCTTGCAAAATTGGATAGATTATGGTGCTATTCACTGAGCTAGGAAATTTTGAAAGTACCATATGTTTGAGTTTGAGGTTCCTTAGAGCCATTCAAGAGGGAATGTCAAGTAGGCAGAATGATATTTGGTGCTCAGAAGAAAGACCTAGGCGGGTCGTATAAAAATTTTAAATATTGTCTGAGTATAGATAGTAATTGAAGCTGTGGGTAGTCAGGTTGAGGGTTAAGTATATAAATTGGCCAGGGCTTTAGCCTGAGCCTTGAAGACCTATAGCACTTAATGCCAAATATTGCAGGTTGTGTCTGGGTTGAGGGTTGGAGTGGAAAAACAGAGCAAGCAGCCAAGGAGGAAAACCATGAAAATATCTCTGTGTGAAAGCCAAAGGATGTAAGTCTTTGTAAAGAGTGGTGAATAGTTTTGAAAACTTCTAGGAAGCCAAATCTGAAAAATCGCCACTCGATTTAATGACTCCTTTAGTCATATATTTCTGTGTAACAAGTCTTAAATCTTAGTGGCTTAAAACAACAGCAGTTTATTCTGAAGATTCTGTGGGTTGGGCTCATTCAGCCGAGGGCTTAAGTGGGGCTAGAACATCCAAGATAGCCTTATTTATTTGTCTGGGGCTTTGGTGCTCATTGTTGTTTGGGCACCTTGCTTCTTGTCTCTGTGGCTTCTTTCTGTCTATGTGATCTGTCATCAGTAGCCTAGTTCAATCTTCTTTACATGGTGGCTGGCTCCCAAGGTGGTAAGAATGAAGCTGCAAGGCCTGCATTAAAACTTAGGCCTGGAACACTTTTGCCATACAGTCACCTACTACAGTGACCAAAAAAGTTCATTGATGACTTACAGTGGGAGTTGTTTTGGTAGAGTTAAAAGACTAGGAATTGACTAGCAGATGGATAAAAATTCCTTATTATGCCTCTGTATTTTCTCTAAATTTTACTCAAAACAGGCTACCAATTTCTGAATGCTTCCTGTTTCTTTACTTACATGCTCCCCTTCTCTTACATGTTATTCTTCTATCTCCCCCATATTAAAACCTTACCCATTCTTAAAAGTTTTCTTAAAATCGAATTTACTTTCTCATTTTTGTACTTAATTCTCCAGCAGTTCTGAATTTTAATTTAGTTTTTTATCCCGATGTTTGTTTTTTACTTTTATTTCTTATCTCCTATATTTTTGATCATGATCTTCACTCTGTATATTCCCCCCAACCTGCAGAGGTTTCTAGATTTTCAGTAAAATTTTCGTTTTTCACACTTAGATGCTAACTTCCTCTTTGAGCCTTCCCTGGTTCACCCCCCCAGGTAATCACTTATTCCTTTGTAACACATGCATACTTTCACTATTGCACATCTTATAATTATTTACATGTTCTTGAAGGTAGGAAATTATAGCATCTAATGTGTTGCCTTTTATTAATAATTGTTGAGTTATAGCTTGATTTGTGATCTCCATTCTTATTTTTTTAAAAAGTCCTCACATGATAATAATTGAATATTAATAATGGCCTAATTACTTCTTTGATACTGTGCCAAAGTTCATAGGTATTAACTAGTGCATTAAACTATATAAAAGTGATGGTTTGGTGTATGAGGTAAAAAAATTTTACATGAAATAATAATATGGTCACGTTCTTTATCTCTGAATAAGGTAAGCATTTATGAGGTTATATAGTCTGTGTGGGCCTCTGTGAAAGTGTGTCCATATATAAATTCTCATGATTATAGTACACTGAGCTAGATGGATTAATTGCTTTGTCCTCAACATATGAAATGGTTGTTTCCCTACTCCTCCTGCTCAAGGTGTATCAGACAGGTTTTGCATTTCATGTCTTGGAATTTTCTATGTGTGGGCACATACAAGGACCATAGAGATTAGCTGTTTACACACATAGGTACAGAATAATACTTCCAACTCTTGGAGGTACGATTGTCTGGTTCTGCGACTCACCACCAACTCTACCATGGAATCCCTGTTTGTGTTTTGAATCCACATCTGTATGTACATTGGGATTGGAGAGGTGCACAATTTTTGCTGGCAGGACACAGAGGTGTTTATGCTCTGATTGCAGCTCTCACTCTGTCCCATATAACACTTGTACTTTAGGCTGATGGACCTCATTCTTTCATTTGACAAATCCTACTGGGGGTAGGTCACAGAAAAGAATCTAGGTCCTTCTCCCTGCCCTCTCTCAAAATGGTGGGATAGGCAGCCAGGTAAATGGGTCATTAAAACTTAAGGTGGGAAGTATGATTATTAAAGGATATATAATTTAAATTACTTCAGTAATAGAACTGGTTGGTAGGACATCCATGCATGGGACACCTCTTAAATGCTGGTACACATGAATCAATCAACCCTGACTCATGATGGGCTCTTGGTGTGATCATTATCCAGGATCCAGTTAGGTTGTATGTCAGGAGAAATCTGATTCCTGACTTAAATATGCTTGAAAAATAAATTTCTTTTATCTTCTTTCACTGTTTGCTGACTTTTATTTGTTTTTAACATTCTGCAAATTTAAAAAATAATCTATGAGAATCCTCATCAGTTGAGGTTTTATAATAGTTTCTCTTAAAGTGAGCTATCTCTCAATTGTTATCTCAAAGCTTATTTATTTGGCTTGGTGTAATCCTTATTAAATCCTGAAATAATGCCAGGTTTATGGTAGGTGCTCAGTGAATAACAAAATAATTAAAATTTAAGTTGAGCCTTAGTCCAGTCTTGGCAAAATCAGAAATAAAATAATTAGGGTCTGAACCATAATCAAACATAAAACAAAGGGGGAACTGTACTTTTATACATACAGAAAGTTTGAGTATATCTAATAGTAGACTATTACCTAATCTGCCTTTTATTTTTTATACCTATGGAGAAATAAATTTTATTTTTTTAAATAAGAAGTTCAAGAAAGACTCAAAAGTGAAAGGACAGTACTCCGAAGGAAAGAAGGGGAAACAGGATAGTCTTCCTAAATTTAAATTGAAGTTACATTTTCTTTTCTGTCAGCTATTCAGATAATTACTTAAGATATCTGGAATGCTGATATCAATAAAATTAATCATTTCAAATAATAATATAGAAATCCTCAATTGCATTCAAGTAAAAATAAAACATTGTTAGTTTAAACAATAATTTTCTTTGTGTACTAGTCTATTTAGACTGAAGTTTTTCCAAATATATTATGAAGACCTGAGTGAAGACTAATAATGTCATGGTTATAGGAAAGTTATCATATGATTGAATTACACATGATTTATCTGATTTTTAAAATTCTCAGTCTTCCTTAGATGCTCTAAACTTAATTATATAGGGGATTATTTGAGTGTGTATTCTCAAACAGATGTCCCCTGGCATACAGTCTTATATTAAAATTTGTCTCTAAAATGGGGATAATAATAGTACCTACCTCATTGATTTGTTATAAATATTATATGAAAAGATCATAGAACGGTGCTTGGCACATAGTAAGCACTCAATGTACTAGCTGTTGTTCATTTTTATTGTTATTACTCATGTACTTGAGAACTGGAAAAGACCAGGAAGAGGAAGAAAAATGTATTGTTGCCTCTTTCCATTGGATAAAAGAGTAATTGGGGGAAGAACATAGGACTGTGCCTTACAAAAACAATCTAAAATGTTTATAACACATTAATTAATAGCTTAAAATTACTAGATTGATTCAGAAATCAATGATTTAAAACTTTTTTTGAAAAGTTATAATTAAAGTTTCTTTCCATGTAACAGAATTAGTTTCTTTTTTATATTAATATCAGCATTTGATTATGTATTCTTTTATTATTATTACCATTTTTTTTATGGTGACATTGGTTAACAAAATTCGGTAAGTTTCAAGTATACATTTCAACAGTGAGTCATATATATTTTGCATTGTGTGTTGACCACCTGTAGTTAGATTTTCTTTTCATCACCACATATTTGACCCCTTTTACCCCATCTACTTCCCCCTCCCCCTTACCCTCTGTTAACCATTAGTCCATTGTTCATGTCCATGTGTCTCTGTTTGTTTGTCATGCTTTTTTGTTGCTTTTAGGTTTATAAGCGATATCATGTGGTTTTCAACATTTTCTTTCTGGCTTATTTCTCTTAGCATGATTATCTTGAGGTTCATTCATGTTGTCACAAATGGCAGTATTTCATCTCTCTCTCTCTCTTTTAAAGCTTTATTTATTTATTTACTCACCTATCTATTTATTTATTTATTTATTTGACATTTTATTTACTTTTCCCCCTCCCCCCTCCCTCTTCCCCTCTGGTAACCACTAGTCCATTGTCCGTGTCAATGAGTCTCCGTTTGTTTGTCCTGTTCATTTGTTGCTTTTAGGTTTATATCCCACATATAAGTGATATATGATTTTCAACCTTTTCTGTCTGGCTTATTTCACTTAGTATGATTATTTCAAGGTCCATCCATGTTGCAAATGGCAGCATTTCATCTCTTCTTATGGCTGAGTAATATTCCATTCTATATATGTACCACAGGTTCTTTATCCAGTCCTCTATCATAGGACACTTGGGTTGTTTCCAGGTCCTGGCCACCGTGAATAATACTGCTAGGAACATTGGTGTGCAAATATCTTTTTGGATATGGGTTTTCAAGTCTTTAGGGTAAATACCCAGTAGAAGGATTGCTGGATCATATGGTAGATCAATTCTTAGTTTTTTGAGGAACCTTCATACTGTTTTCCATAGTGGCTGTACCAATTTGCAGTCCCACCAGCAGTGTATGAGGGTTCCTTTTTCTCCACATCCCCTCCAACATTTGTTATTATTTGTCTTGTTGGTAATAGCTATTCTATAAGATGGTATGAGATGGTATGAGATGGTATCTCATTGTGGTTTTGACTTGCTTTCCCTAATAGCTAGACATGTTGAGCATCTTTTCAAATATTTTTTGGCCATTTGTTTGTCCTCTAAGGGAGAAGTGTCTGTTCAGGTCCTCTGCCCATTTCTTGATTGGATTGGGTTTTGTTGTTTTTTTTGTTGTTGTTGTTGTTTTTATTGAGTCGTATTGAGTTCTTTGTATATTTTGGATATTAGGCCCTTATCGGTGGCGTTGCTTACAAATATATTTTTCCATTCAGATGGTTGTCTCCTTACATTGTTAATGGTTTCTTTTGCTGTGCTGAATCTGTATTTTAAAATACAGATTATGGTTTCACTAATGGTTAGGCAGTATAATGCATTGTTTAAGAGCACAGAATCAGAAGCCAAATTACCTGAGTTTCAAGTCTGTCTTCTCATTTACTTTCTACCTTCCAGCAAATTACTGAAGCTCTTTGTGTCTCAGTTTTTTATCATTTGTAAGTAGAAATTACAATAGTGCCTGTGGATTAAATGAATTAGTGTATATAATGGGCTAGAACAATGTCTGCCATATAATAGTAACTACTATATAATGTGATTGTTAATGACTAATTTTTTTAATATCAGTTTAGACATTTAAATTTAAATATTCTCATACTAAAGTTTCCTGCAATTAAGTTTCAGAAAACAGCTTTTATAAAACTTTCTTCCTGTCAACTGTTCAGAAATAAAAATACTAATATCTCGATAGCTAGTACTGTGATTTTCCATTTTCTTCTGTTAGCTTATCGTTAAATACACTCCTTTAGGAACATGATCCCTTTTCTCAGAACTCTTCAAGTAGTGGGACTGTATTTTATTATGAACCTTTAAATCTCCAGAACCTAAACATGCCTAATATTTTGGTAGGTGAAAAAAAAAATGATGAGTGAAAGAAAGCTGGCTAATTTTTAGTGACTAGTCTAACTTCTTGCAGTATATTTTAATAGCTAATCAAATAGACTCTCTTTTAAGATCCTCATAAATGTCTCAGTTTGGGGGTTAGTGATTATATCTGATCTATTGTTTATTGAGTTACAATGTGTATGAAGTTTTATTTTCTTTGATTTCATATAAAATAACAACACTGTTGTAAAAGGGTATAGAGAACTACTTAAAGAATTTAGTGGCTTTTGACATTTATCTCCATATTAATATATTCTACTATTCTGGATAAGAGTAAGTGATAAAAATTTTTGCCATATTTCTCCAGTTCTGTTCTTTTTTTGTTGTAGATTTTTAAAAATTTAATAAATAGAACAGAACATTGCTGATAGTAAAGGTGTAGTTTCCTTTGTTCCTCAACTCAGTGTTACTTCTGTCCCACTTCCCCATACCAGAAGCAACCATTTATCATGAATTTGGTGTGTAGCCTTCCAGTGCATGTTTTACCACATGTATGTATAATACATATATAAAACTAAGTAATATTTAACAGTGCATATCGATGCTAAATATGTGTGTCATTTTGACTCTTGTCTTTTTTTCATCCAGTATTGTTTTTGATCTAGAAATACACTTGTACAGTCCACAAATGTAAGAAAAATGTGACATTCCAAAGCAGCAGAGAAAGAATGGTCTTTTTAAAAAATGGGGCTGTGTCAATGGGATATCCATTTGAGAAAATAATCTGCCTTCAGCCCACCTCATATCGTATAACAAACTCAGTTCTGAATACATTTCAGGTTTAAATGTAAGTGATAAAATAATAAAACTTTTAGAAGAAAGCTGAACATTTCCGTGATCTTTAAGAACACAAAAAGTACTAACCATAAAAGGAAAAATATATTACGATAACAAATTCTATTTATCAAAAGATACCAATAAAATAAAGAAGTAAAAAAGTGGGAGAAATTTGTAATTCCTATAGCCAACAAAGGACTCATCTGGAATATATTAATAATTCTTCAAATCAATAAGAAAAAGACAGGTAACTCAGTTTTTTAAAAACTAGACAGAAGACTTAAAAGGTACTTCACAAACTTCACAGAGCACAGCAAAATGGCCTTGAAGTATATGAAAGATGTTCAGCTTCCATGACTTCAGGGAAATTTAAACCCTACTGAGACACTGCTACACACACACGCTGAAAGGGCTAATGTGTGAAAGACAGCCAAACTAAGTGTTGCTAAAGGAGATATGGAACAGCTGGTATTCTTGTACACTGTTGGTTGGAGTATAAATTGGTACAACTACTTTGGAAAACTGGTAGTATCAGATCAAAGTAAATATATTCATACTCTTTAACCCAGCAATAATTCTTCTTAATAAAGGTGTATATCCAACAGAAAAGTATACATATGTTTTCTATAGACATGTACTTTTATATAAAGTTCAAAATGAGGCAAAAACTAATCGGAGAAGGGGTAGTTACTGGAGGGGGCATAAAATAGTAAGGTTCTTTTTCTTGATGTAAGCGCTAGTTAAAGAAAGGCATTCAACTTGTGAAAATTCATCAAGCTATATTTTCATGACTTATGTTCTTTTATGTATGCATGTGTGGATGTATATATGTTATAGTATCCAAAAAAATATGATTTAGAGATTGATCCATGTTGGATATTAAGAGATCTAGTTTATTCATTTCAACTCTGGTTTATGAACAGATCATGGTTTACTTATTAATCTTCTTATTCGACTTCTAAGCTGTTTTCAATTTTCTCTATTTCAGATAATGCTGTAGACAGTATTCTTTTACATGGCTTCTTGGGAAAATACGAGAGTTTCTCTAAGATGTACAAAGTAGAGGTAGCATTGCTGGGTTCTAGGATATGCTCATCTGCAGCTTACCAGATATTCTCAAATTATTCTCCAATATGGCTGTATGGAGGAGTGATGGTGAATTCCCATTGCTATGTATACTTATCATCACTTGATATTGTCAAACTTTTAAAGTTTACTAACGTGATGGATACAAAATGGCATCTCATTGATATTTTAATTTGCATTGTTCGAAGTTAGTGTATTTGAGCAATTTTCCTCATATTTATAAGCCATATGTATTTCTTTGGGTATTTGGCCTATTTTTCACTTTGGGCAATAATCTATTCATTTTATTACAAATTTTTCTAATGCTTAGTTATATATTTTTTCTTCTTGATACTTGTATAATTTGCTTTGATTCTCAAAGTCTATATATTCAGAAAGACCTCCCTTTGTGATTTTAAGACATTGCTAGAATTTCAACTGTAGACTTTAGATTTGGAGTAATTCAACCCTCCTAAGAATATTTTCCATCAGGTTTTAAATGTTTCCTGTCTCTATTTGTCTGCCATCACTCCTTTCTATTTTCCTATTACATTTCAGCTATAGAGGATTTTCCCGTCTCTTTGGTGATGAGAGAGGGTGGTAGTGATAATAAAAGATAGAAAAATAAATAAAAATTTGAAGCTTATAAAATTGATATGGCTATGTGTAAAATATACTTGTGACCCTTCTTGGTTTTTTGTTTGTTTTACTTGAAATACATTCTAGATCTAGCATTGTACAGCCAAAGGCTAATTATTTTATTGTATATTATCTCCCTAAAGATGTTCATCATCATCTGATTAGTTGTGTTTGTACATATGTGTGTGTGTGTGTATGTATGAATGATTATTATCTGATTGTTGTTTGTGTATGTCTATATAGTTTGGGGTCTGTCATTCTGCCTACCACTTACATATGAGGTCTATGCAGTGCTGTTATCTATCCACTGGATTCTTGAGATAGTTCCACATATCCATTACTTCTCAGAACAATATATTAATTAACAGTTTAAAACCTTTTCTGCCAGTGTGTTCATATTTCTGTGATCTTACAGAGAAAATGACTGAGCACTTGGTAGTTGTGCTTCGCTAGTACAAAGGTAGTCTGGAGTAAAAGGAGATGATGGAAACAGTGCTTTGTTACTTATCTTCTGGCAGAGTACGGTAATAGCAGCAAAGGGCTTGGAGTCCTGAGCTGCTTTGCAAATGTCACAGAGCCTTTGAGATTAGGGAACCTTCCTTAGAGAACAGATTTCTTCCAGATTTCTTCCAGCATTTCTTCCTTATTCTGAATTCTGCCTTACATAGAATCAGTGTCAGAGGATGAGCTCATGACTCCTGGTCATGGTCACAAAATCTTGACTAATCTTGATAAAGGAATCATATTCTCTTGTCAAGAATCTTTTGGAGAGAGGTGACCAGTTTATCAGAGCTTTACTAGGAACACTCTTAGAATAGGATTTGATTTTTTTTTAAAATTGTTTGATATAAATCAGTGAAGAAACTTGAGTCTTAAACCAATATAGAATAGCTTCAATCCCTAATATATTAAGTTCAGAAGTATTTGTGCTAAGAAATAGACTGTAAGCAATACAAGTATATATTGCTTTATGACGAGAGTAGTATAAACTCTGGCAATTTGGAAGTGATTATTTTAAAGTGTGTTCTATACTGTAAAGAAAACACCAGTATTTGTATAAAAGTTCCTGAGTATGCTGATGTTGGGCTTTATTTTTATTTAAAGAAATTTTAGGTAATATGGATTTTTGATTTCCTAAGCATGATCTCATCATCACACTTAAAATATTGTTAATAATTCTAGTAACATATTTCCGAATTTTCCGATTGTCTCAAAAATCTTTGTTTTTGATTGTTTTGTCTTTTATTCTATAACAGTGTAATCAACCCTCCCCACTCTGCTTTTTCATGCAGTTGATTTATTAGAGAAGCCAGTCATCTGTTCTGTAGAATGTCTTTCATTCTGGATCTGACTGGTTGCTACCTTGTGGTGGTGGTTAACCTGATCCTATATCCCCAGTAGCCCCTCTAAATAGGTAGTTAGAATTAAAGGCTTGATTAGATTCAGATTTAACTTTTCCTTTCCTTTCGATATATTTACTTTCTATTGCATTACATCCTGAGACGTATTGTTTGGTTGTTCCCATTTCATTATGTTAACATTGACGTACAAAGGATCTGTTGATACAAAGGTGCCCATTAAGAATCACTTTAAAATTTCTGGAGATTCTTAAGAGCCTTAGATTCTCATTTAGCTGGTCTGATGGGGATGGAGAGAGATATTATTTAAAAAACAAACAAGAAAAAATCACACACCCTCTATTTTCACTCAGATATGGTAAGAATTATTACCTTTAATACATTTAATATAAAATTAGTGACAATCTACTTTTATGCAAGTGCTTTGGGAATGTATGTTTTCTATAAAATGAAGCATATTTAAAATTATTAACTGTGGAGATGTTTGAGGCTGCTGTTGTGTAATAGAAGAGGTACAGACTTGTACACAGGAGTCCAAATGTTTATTCTCTTTGAGACCCATTTTTTAAAAAAATCTAGAAAATAGGAATAAGTATCATAGGGTTGTTTTAATGATTAAATGAAATGATTTATTTGGAAGCTGTCTATCATCTGATGGTTAGTTGCCTTGAAATCTGAAAAGCGTTATAGTAATAGATTTTTTTCAATTGAATTCCTCAGAGAAGAGCTTAAGAAAATTGAAATAACACTATCTTATGTGCTATTTTAGCTATATCTGCTTAAGCATTTGTTTTGGAGCTTTTTTCTTTCTTTTTTTTTTTTTTTGATGGGAGACTCATGATATGGTTTTAATAGAAGTGTAATTAATGAGGCGTTTTGGGTAAAATAGCATGTGGAAATCTTACTGTTTTTTTTTTTTTTTTTTTTACCTCCTTTACTTTCAGCTCCATTTACCTCTTAATTCTCCTTTGCCTGGGAGTGAATTGACCAAGGAACCTTTTCGTTGGGATCAGAGACTCTTTGCTTTAGTGTTGCGGTTGCCTGGCACCATGTCAGTAGAATCAGAACAGTTGACAGGTGTGCCTTTAGATGACTCTGCGATCACACCGATGTGTGAAGTGACAGGCGGTAAGTTTTTTCTTGGCAGTCTTTCAGTGACTTAAAGCAGAATTTATCTGAATGTCTTAAAATGTACATTTCAAAGACTCCATATTTGTTTTGTTCAACAAGTTATATAATGTTAGTAAGTTGTAGACATATGGTTTTAAAAGTACATTGATGAAGATCTGTGATTTGATTTGACTAGGATGTGAATACTATTGGATACAATAATGAATGGTAATTTTTTTCTACCCATATAGAAAATACTGGTATATGAAGTTGTTAAACTTGTTTTCTTATCTATAAAGATTGCAAATGCTTTATAAATGCCAAAGAATTATTTTCTGTGAAAAATGTCTTGGGAATCATCTCATTATCCGTTATCTATGTAATGATTAATGCCTGGTTAAGTGCATTTTTTTTTTCAGAGGCAAAGAGGAAGCTAGATAGTTTAGAGGAAACACCAACTAGTCCACGTAGTCACTGTATTAGGTCAACATTAATGATACTCTTGAAACAGAATATGTGATAAACTCAGAACTTCTTTAATGTGGAATTAGTTAACAGGTAGATTAATTCGCATGACTATGTAGTGAGTGCCTACTGTGTACCAAGCACTGTTCCATACTTTAGGACTTCAGTAGTGAATATGACAGATATGGTGTTCTTGCTTTCATGGAGCATTTTCGTTCTCACAGAAGGAATTTGACCCTAAAATGCCCAAGTCTGGTATACCACTATTTCACCTGTGTCAGGGGCTTGTGACAGTCTCTAGATATTGTCAGTACTCTATTGAGATTCTGTAATAGCCAGCTATATAAGTTAAAGTAAAATATAAGGTCTAATGAATATTTTAGGTGCCTTTATTCTGAAATTTCATAGGTTTTAGAAATCTGCAAAATTCACAGACAAAAGAGGTACCCTACATAGGTGTGTGAAGTAGGTAAATTAGGAAGTTTCTACTTAATTATTAAATGTTCCCATTTTATAGAAGTACTTTTAGGTGAACTCTTGTAATGCCTTCACAATTTAATTTTACAAAAAAAAAAAAGGCATATACCTAAAATTTTAAAGGGAAAACCCTGTCAATCATCTAAACTTGAAAATTCACCACTAATAATTCTCTGTGCATGGATAATATTCATCAGTGACAGTCCTAATTATTTCTGTGGATGGATGCAAATTTGTATTCAGGAAATTTTAGTTTTCAACCTTGAACTGGCCTGGCCCACTTGCTAAAATTCTGGGTTTTTTTTTTTTTTTTCTAAACTAGGGTTTTTAACTTAACAGCTTGAAGAAGGGATTTGAGGCTGTAATCTAAACATTCTCATATTGGAATTTCCTTACTATAAATTACTTAGTTTGAATTTGGAATTATGAGACTACATGTACTATAACTTTTGTCTTCTCTGGGATTAAGAATATTCAGAGTATGAAATGGAGTGAGTGGTATAATCAAAGAGTCTGAAAAAGAACCTGAGACATCATATAGTAGTTAATGTCCTTGCCTTTGGGCAGTAATATACTAAAGTTATCTTGTTTATTCTTTGAAAGGAACATCTCCAGAGGAGAAGATTCCGAAGTCACCCTTGGTAATATCTTTTAATGACCCAGAAACCTTAGTCAGTTAAGAAATTAGGAAGCTTTTCCCAATCGTATGTACATCCTGAATCTCTCCTGATGTACTAGTTTATTTGCCTCTTTTCATTGCTCTTGCTAGCAATACTGGGAAGCTCCTCAAATAGCCACTCACCTTTTCATATATCTGATTAATATGTTTTCTTATTTACTTTAAAAGTAATGTTCACTGAAGAAAATTTTGAGGATAAAACACCAGAAAAGTAGAACAGAAAAGCTAATGTCCATTGGTATGGCACTATGTAGTATATAATGACTGCAAATAATTCCTGTGCATTTTTAAAATTAATAGTAAGAGTAGCATGTGTACATTTATATTTCCCATTGTAGAGTAATTCATGTTTACTTAGGAAAAATTAGAAAGAAATTTTGCCAAAATAACTGATTCATTTTTTTTTATATTTTTATGTATGCTTTAAAAAAATTGTATAATCGTCATTGTAAGCATTTCTCTTTTACCGTAAGGTAATTAATGAGTACTCACTCTATGCTAAATAACTTCTTGATGCTGGGAATACAGTAGGAACAATAGACAGAAAGCTTACATTTTGGGACTATGGCATAAAATCTTGTGAAATGAATAAATAATGTTATTTTAGGGAGTGCTTTTTTGAAGAAAAACTAGTAGGGTGAGGGTACAGAGAGTAACCTGAAGAAGACAATGAGTATTATTGGGAAGTCTTGAGGGAGAAATGCTCTCTTTTTACCGCAAACCTAAAGGATATGCTTACCTCAGTTTGAATCACTTTGAAATATTGCTTATTCTTGGAGATTATTATACTTGTCTAAAGAAGTAAATAAAGACAACAGTTGTTTTTTCACAAATTACATTTGCATATCTCTAACCTTGAAGTTAAGTCACTCGTTTGAATAGGGATTAAATCAGCCTTGTTTGTCTTAAAAATATTAATTTTATTAAAATTATTGTTACAGCATGTTCATTGACCCTCATTTTCAAATGAGGTATAATTAACACATTATAATAGTGTACAATAAAATAATTCTATATTTATATTTATTGTGAAATGATCACAATAAGTTTAACACAGGAACAGAAATCTGAATAGTGGAGTAAACCATATGGAGCTCTAGGCAGAGGAAATCCTAAGTGAAGGAACATGCTGTATTGTGAGCAACAGAAAGGCTGATATGGTTGGAGCTTACATAAGATAGAGTAGAGAGTAACAGATAGGTTTACTGAGGTAGGCAAGGACCAAATATTGAATAGCCTTTTAGGTCATAATGTTTTTAATTTTCCGAGTGTGATGAGAAAACATTGAGAGATCAACTGCTAGATGAAAATATACTGTAAAGTGGCCAGTATTGAAGCAGGGACTAGTAAGTGATGACAGTACTTTGGCTGAAAGTGCTAGGTTTGGACATGGTCAGGAGATGCGATGCAAAGGACAACCAAGGATGAGAGCAGTGAAGAAAGAAGGAATCCATGATGATTCCTAGATGGTCCAATTGGCCTGAAAAAGGGGAGGTAAATGGCTATACTATGGACTGAGATGGGTACTTTTGGGAGAAGCAGGTGTGGGGGAAATAGAGGGATGATATCAAATCAGAAAATACCTAATAGATATGCTGGTGGAAGTATGAAGGCTAATAGCATTTTATACACTTCTAGATTAAATCAATTTAACTTTCTTATCCTCTGTTAAGGACTGTTGCTCAACTTAGAAATGTTCTATTTGTCTCTTCTCTGTTATACTAAAAGGATAATTAGAAAGCTTCTGTGGGAAAGTTTTTTTTTTTTTCACTTTACTGCCTTCATACTCATTATATTTAGTTGGATGTTTTTGTGGACTCTACATAACCATAACTGAGCCAGCTTCTTGACTTGAAGGTGTGTACTTTTCTCACAAATATAATTGGTGATCCTAGAAACTTTATGCTTCAATACAAAGTGTCATACATTCCAAAGGGTAAGTTTTGACAGAGAGAGTAAGAGAAACATCGCATAGGCTATAAGCTCACTTTGTAAAGATGACAAAATTTGCTATTTCTCTTTAACTTTCAAAAGAACTAATGAATTTTTATTGTTTGCCAAATTATTCAAGTTTATTCACTTTCTAATTTTCATTAAGCATCTTTATTAGTAACTTTATTTCATACTAAGATCATACTAAGATCATAATTAATTGATGATGACACAGGTTTAGGGGAATGGAGAGATTGCCACAATTTTACACTTAAAACTTTTGTTTTTTATGACATTTTGGGAATCTGCCTAAGTTGTATGAAATGAGACACTCAACCTTTATATAATCTCCTAAATACTTTGTGTTTTAAGGTAACGGTTAGCCTTTTTATGTATTGTTTTATAGTGTATGTTAAAATTGACTCAAAATATTTTAATTTACTGATTCTTTTAAATAAGTGAGACTTCATATAGACATTCTGGTTTATATATTGATTTCAGAATAACATCATGATGCCCTGTTGTAAGAGTTTGAATTTTGTTTGCACTACTAGTAACTTGGATAAATTAGTTAATCTTTACATACTTTAGTTTTCTCATTTGTAAAATGGGGAAGGTAACTCAGATGTTGTTGCAACGATTAAATTAAGTTAATATGATAAAGTGATTAGAATAGTGCCAGGCATATAGGTACTCAGTAATTGGTAGGCATTTTTGTGATTACAACTCTCATTATCGTACACAGGTAAGTGTTTGTTATATGATACTTGTTTTTCTAGGTAAAGCTGACTCTGAGGATTTGAACCACACTACTGCTATTGTTCTCTTTTCTGAATAGCCTTTAGCAAATCACACGTTAAGTATAAATTAATATGAGTAATTTGGTGCATCAAATATAATGATATATTTGTTTTTGGTTGAATTGTTGGATATGTAAAATTCCTTATGGAGCTCATTACAAATTGTATTACATTGTAAGATGTTTGGTTAAAGATTGTTTTAGCTGTTAAGGTTTTCAGCATTGGTCTATATCAGCACATGTAATAGAAATATGACATGTTAAATGTATAATTATAAATTTTATAGTAGTCACATTAAAAAGACAGATGAAATTAATTTTAATAATAATTTCAGTCTATACAAAATATTATTTTAACCTGAATTTGATATTTAAACATTATTGAGATATTTTACATTGTTTTCATATTGTGTACATAATATTTTATATTTACTATATGTCTCAATTTGGACAAGCCATATTTCAAGTTCTCAATAGCCATATGTGGCCAGTGACTATAGTATGAGACAACATAGGTCTAGATATATGGAAAATCCCTGTTTAAGAAGTCTTTTTATTAGTAGTTTTTCATAATCACTAGCATTTTAATCTTCTGAACTAAGAATCCTGTAGGTTATAAAATATACAAAAGGGAAATTCACTTAATAATAGGTAATTCCCAAGTATGTAAACCAAATGGAATTCAGAAACGTACTTGCTACCATATATATAGTAAAGTACAAATATTCAAAATAATAATAATTGCCACCAGACCAATTAAATACTTACTGCTCTGTGCTTAGCATTAATCTTAGTGATAATACTTTGGTTTAGCAGGATTAAAATTCATCTTTATTATATATACACAACATCCTAAAGATGAACTGTACTGGATAACAATTGGAGATAGTTTATGATGTATATATTTTTAAAATCACATTTTATATCATATATAATATATATATAATACAAACATGATTTTTTAATTGTGATTTGTTCAGAACAAGATTTCTATTTTCCATTTACCCATAATTAGAAGGAAAAAAATGTATAAACTCTGACAAAATGGAATTGTTGGTTTATTTAAAATAACTTTTTATTCATTCTTCCATAAGATAATGAAATAAGTCAAACTTTACCATTGAACCTTTGTTAATCAGCTCTGTCAGAAACCCCAGTATTGTTCTTTCTTGCTAAAGGTAGGAATTTCTGCAACGAAGGAACTAGTTCACTTGTTTTTGTTTTTGTTTTTGTTTTTGTTTTTGTTTGCCTCAGGCCGCTCATACTCGGTATGTTCTCCAAGAATGCTTAATCAGTGTCTGGAGTCCTTGGTGCAGAAAGTGCAAAGTGGGGTGGTAATAAACTTCGAAAAAGCAGGACCAGATCCTTCCCCTGTAGAAGGTATTATTGTACTTTCCTTATAGACATTGTTAATTTGCTGTATCAATTATTCAACTAGAATTTAAAAATTACTGTGACTTGGCCCTAAGATTGGCAAGGCCAAATTATTAAGATGACAGAATAGCTATTGGTAAAGAAGGAAGATTAAATAGGAAAGTCAAGGTAACCTGGTAGTGGTTCAGTAGCATCACTTTTTTATATTGATTATTCATAGCCTGAAATTTTATAAGAGCCAAAAACCTTTTTAAGCATTTACAGGGGAGCAACCTCATATTTCCTTCTTAGTATTGTAACATTGCCTCTTTCCTGTATATGTGCTTCATGTCCCTTAATTCACAAGAATGAACTCTAGGTGTTTATTTAATTCCTTAGCTGTATTTTTTTCTAAGGATCAAACTGGTCAGAACCAAAAAAAATGAGGAACCAGCTTTTGCCATTAAGCATGATAATTTTAACTCTAGCTAAGCCCCCACCTGGCTTTATTCTAATATTTTTTATCATGATATTAGCCAGAGGGTATAAGGAGTAACACTAGAACTAATGGACAGCTACCTGGACCCTCTGCATTGTACGAGGGAGCTTATAACAAGAATTTGAAAGTTGTTAATGACATTTGACAGAGGTGATCCACTAGAGCAGGAGAAAAATCATAGAGATGAAAAAACTGGGTACCTTCAGAAAGGGATTCTAGGGAAGGAGCAGAAGACGGTAAGATCATATAAATTATATCACTGTTTCTGGCTTAAAAAATAATCTTTTATTTTTAATTGAATTGTTAGGCATGAAATATATTTCTTTTTAGATTACTTTAGTGCTTGGGTTAGAGTTAGGTACTAAGTTAATGTTTGCTTGAAGAGAGTTGTTATTTTAATAGAATTTTTTTAGATTAATTACTTCAGATCTGGATTTGCATATATATATATATTAGTTAGGATTTCGTTAAAATGATTTCTCATTTAACAATACTTACCTAGTTGTTACTAAGCCAAATGCGATGATAAAGAAATTGAGTGTTAAACAAACACCCAAAAACAAAACTGAATGTTTGTCGATATCATCTGGTGGAGGAAACATGTTATTTATTAAATAAGGATTTATTATATGTTTCACATATTCGATTGGGCAGGCAAAGGATGCTATGAGACCTTTCAGCTGTTGAAGTCATCATTGGCATTTGCAGACTTGAGACTTTAGAATTTTGACCTAATCTAAATGTTGAGCAGTCATGATAGTATTCTACCATATAAGGAAAATAGGAAAATTCAGAATTGAACAAGTATTAGGACATTTTTATTAACTAATAATGGATATGACTTAATTTTTTATGCTTTATTCTCTTAATGATGTATGCTTTGTCTTAATTTCTTTGCTATAGATGGGCAACCAGATATATCAAGGCCTTTTGGATCCCAGCCTTGGCATAGCTGCCACAAACTCATATATGTCAGACCAAATCCTAAAACCGGGGTTCCTATAGGTCATTGGCCTGTTCCAGAATCTTTTTGGCCAGATCAGAATTCTCCAACACTAGTAAGTACTGTGACTTTATAATAGTAGTAATCATTTAGCTGCATTTCATATTACTTTTAAGTACTGTCTGTAAAGGGGTGACTATTAATGGGAATTAGAGAGATGTTGAAAGTGCTGTGATAAGCTACTAGTTGCGTTTAGTGTTCTGTATTGTTCATATGTAGTAATAGAAAAAAGGCACCTGTTTCTTTTAGAATCTAATACTCTGTTTATGTTTTTATTATTGACATCTGGGTATAGAATCTAATGAGTTCTCTTTGGACTCTAAACATAATGTAACATGAAGATTTGCTTCTGGGGTTCAATTTAGAATTTAAATTAAAGCTTTGAAAATTCTGATTGTGTGCAGTCTTTTAAGACTTAGTCTTACAAATATATGTTGACTGTATGGTTTTAGTTATTCAGTGTTTTCAGTCTGGAGGTTTAAGGTAGAAAAGATATTCTGGTATTATTTACATGAATTACTTTTAGAAACAGGCTTGTTGAATGATCATGGAGAATTATCAGTATTCACAATATGGTTCTTATAGGATAAATTTATACAAATACCTATTTGATATTGTTAATGGATTTTTTTTTTAGATTAGTATTTTATTTTTTCAGATTAGTATTTTTTCTAGGATCTGAGGCCATCATGGGATATTTTGTGGGAGAGCACGACAGTGGTTCTTTTCATATTGCCCTTAGAAGATAAGAATTGTATTTCAAACAAAGATCATTAAGCAGTCTTAAATGTTTCATGAGGCTATCATTTATGAATTAAACTGAACCCTATTTGAAACCTTTTCTACTTTAAACCTCTATCAACTCTTTAGGATAATATTTACTTTTAATCTATAAAGCGATATTTCCTTTATTCATTTTGGTTTAATGAAATTAAGGTTTTATAAATTTCAGCAAGGTATCTTTTTTTATTCCTTTTTTTTTTTTTTTTTTTTCTGATTGAACCATCATAGTTTTTTAGTCTGGTCTTACAGAGAAGGCTCTCAATTTCTTCATTTTTCTTTCTGTTCTGGAGGCTTTTCAACTCTTATAGATATCATATGTCTATGAAATAGTGTCTTCTTGTTATTTATTTACACAGCAGTACAGGCTGTTGCATCCTAATAGAATTTCAAAACCAGTATCATAAGCATCATCTATTAATATTACTCTAGTGGTCTTTTGGAAATTATTATAAGCCATAGAGGATTTTGAAGTGTGGGTAAGATTTCAGTGGGGAGAGGGAACAGTATGGAAGTAAAAAAGTGTGGAAGAAAAAAGGAGGTGTATTTAGAGGAATATCAAGTAGCTGAGTATAGTAGGTTGTAACATAGATGTAGAACATCGAGAGTACTATTAAATGAACCAAATTGTTCATAACTTTAAATGCAAAGTTAAGGTATTTAAGCTTCTTTTATTGGGGCTCAAAGAATAACTGAAGACATTTTTAAACAGTGCTGTTTTAGAAAAATTAATCTGGTGGTGGATATTTGCAGCAAAATTAGGTGAGTTGAAAGGTAAGCAGGTTTCCTATTGGGCTATTGTTGTGGTTCACATAGAGGTAGTAAGAGTTTGGATTAAGATTACGAAAGAAAGAAACATAAGTAGATAATATTGGAAAGAACTGGCAAAATTTTATAACTGAAAGATATTAGAGGTGAAAAAAATTTTTATGAATAATAGTATTTCAAATGAAGAGTATTGAAATTGAAATTAAATGTGATTTAGTAGAGACTTATTCTGAATTAGAATCATGGCTCTTCCAATTATTAGCTATGTATCTTTGGTTAATTATCTTCTCTAAGCCTTAATTTCCCATCTGTGAAGTGAACATAGTAACTCCTGTCTCAGGATTGTTTTGGGGATTAAACAAAATAATAAATGCAAAATGTTCTTTCCCAAATTCTTGAAGATTTTTTCCCCTTCCCTTTTCTTGTTGGACCTCAATATTTTCATTAAAAAAAAAAAGTGAGGTTCATGGACTGATTCAATAAGCTATGTGTTAGGTGCATGCTAGATACAGGAGCACTAGATGAGTAAAATATAGTGCTTAGCCTCTTGAACCTTACTTACCATTCCATAGGAAAGTAGGGCATGTAAGCATAATAGAGTAGTCCAGTGCACTGACTATATAGAGGGGCACAGTGAATCCAGAGGGAGGTGGTGTCTAACTGCCTAGTATGTGTTTGGGGAGGAAAGGGTGTCAGGAAAGAAATCTCTTAGTGGTTAGTACTTTCCAGTTCAGACTTCTAGACTTTGTTTACAATATGCAAATGAGAAAATAATAGACCAGTCAGGGATAACATGTGACATAGAAGCACGAACGATGATGATTTATTTGTGCAAGTGCAAGTAGTTTGGCATGGCTAGAGCAGAAAGTGTACATGGTATGATGATCGGAAGGCAGAGAGGGACCAGATCATCAAGGATCTTTGTATATGATATTAAAAGAGTCAACTCTATTTTTAGGTGACTGGCTATTGTTTTTACTAAATAATTTCAGATAGGGTAATTACATGATCATGTTTAAATTTCAGGGCCATGGGATGAATTAGCGGGGACTGACTTATTAGGGGGACTAATTTAAAATAAGCAGTGTGCTAGTCTAGTCTGAGAAATGATAAAGGCATGAATTAGAGTGATAAGTAATAGAAGATGAATTTTAGATGAGAATTTAGTACTGACAGAATAAGTACTGAGCACCTGCCATGTGGCTTAGAATTTGTGGAATCATTTTATCTAGGTCTTTGTGAAAGTTAAATATGGAATATAAGGGGGAGATATTAAGGATAATACCTAGGTTTTTAGAACAGGTTTTATGGTTTGGGGAGAAATAAGGAATTAGATAATAATGTGTCTGAGGGACCTAAAGGAGATTTAGGTTATGTCAGTTGGGTAAATAAGAGAAATGAGAGGGATCCAGTCCCAACATAGTAGACTTGGGAGCCACCAGTGTATAGGTAGTAACTGAGGCTAACAGAGCCCTTTAAAACTGAAATTTCAAATTATTACCTTTTAGCTCATATCTTCTTCACCAGTCTTCAGTTGATGAAAATTTGTTTATTTTTCACTTTTCCAACAAGTATCTATTAATAGGTCATGATTCAGGATCCCAGGGCAGGGATCACCGTGTGCTCAGGGCTCCCTCCACCACCCTGGGAGGACAGAGGACAGAGGAGAAGTAGATGGAGCTGGTTCAGGTCTTCCCACGAAACATGCCTTCTGCCCAGGGGTTGTCCCAGGCCGACACCCAGGATATGGGGCAAAAGCCTTTGTACATGTGCTAATATTATTTGCACATGGAAACATCACCCCGTTAGTGGGTATTGCCTTCTCACAACACTGGAATTTGATGTAGTTGTAAGTGAGCAATTCCTGGTCTTCTGTGAGGAAGCTTCTGTCGAAAGAAACAGTCTAATAGTTCTCCATTTTGGTCTTCTGCCATTGTGTTGACTTTTAAAGATGCCCCTGAAGCAGTGTGAAGCTCAGCATGCCCTCAACAAAGATGTTTAGGAAGACTATTAAGGGGGAAATAGAGTAACACGTACCCCCTCCTTTTTCTTTGAAGTATTGTGTCTCTAGAAGTAGGGTGTATAAACCACAAGGATAATCAAAACAGTCTACCAGAATAGGGAAGGAATACATTAGAACTTCCATTTATGTTTATTTTATTTTATTTTTAATATTACTTTGATATATACTTTATGTACTTATACATACATATACATACTTAATAATTTACAAATTTATAAATATATATAATGTCCTAACAATACCGAATATTCAAAACCTTCTACTGATCAAGTTGGAAGATACGACTGTATACAAGCAATTAAAATTACTACAAGTAAGGACTTAGGAAGGTTTTTATATGTTCCTTGTTTCTTAGATGTAAAAATTAATGAGTACTTATTTAATTCCAAAATTTTGCATTCAACTTCTCTGAGAAAATTTGATTTTAAACCTAAAAGTATTTTTATTCTGTATAGATTTTGAAGTGTTTTGTTTTATTCTTGTGAATATTATATAATTTATGCTTTACATTCCCAACTGTTTTCTTTCAGCTTAATGATGCTTTCAGTAATACCTTAAACTCTTACCAGCAAAATTGAGGAACTGAGTATATTTTTGAGTGAGGGATACTGAAAATAAGTATTTTTCTGTATTTTATATATAAATAGTAATAATGAGAATTTCCTTTTAGCCACCTCGTACATCTCATCCTGTAGTGAAGTTTTCCTGTACAGATTGTGAACCAATGGTTATTGACAAATTGCCTTTTGACAAATATGAATTGGAACCTTCACCACTGACTCAGTTTATCCTGGAAAGGAAATCTCCTCAAACATGTTGGCAGGTGAGCTGAACAACTATAGTGACTTAAAATTTTAAGTTAGATGTTTCTTAAAAAGTTAAATTGAATCAATGGTTTATTCAGTAAAGTTTATTAAATATGAAGTTTTAACCATAACTTTCTAACAGGTATATGTGAGCAATAGTGCGAAATATAGTGAACTTGGTCATCCGTTTGGTTACTTGAAAGCCAGTACAGCACTGAACTGTGTCAACTTATTTGTGATGCCTTACAATTACCCAGTTCTCCTTCCCCTTTTAGGTAAGTCATTCTTGTCACATTCTCTGTGACTCAGCATACTGACCAGTTTTTCTAAAAACAACTTTGGGAACAGGTCTTTGTAAGTTTTCTTGTCTGCTGAAAATTAATGAAACTTTTTTAATATTCTAAAATACCAAACCAATTGAAGGCTGTTTTATTGTGCCCTATTCATGTCTGTGGTAAACTAAAAGGCAGCATCAAAACACCTTTGAGTGGACAACTAGTGAGGGTATTATATTTAAAATTTTTAAATATTCAGTGTTTTTCAAGTTAGATTTCTTACATAGTATTGGTAATTCAGACTTTGCATTTGGTAAATAAGATTTTGTGAAGCATATTTATAAGATCTGAAATATTTTCTAAGACTTTCGCTATACTTTAGTGCTATACTTGGCAAATATTTTTTTAAATGAATGAATTTGTTCCAAAATAATATGATAAAAGCCTAAAGTTTCTAGGGACCATCTGGCTGTAATATTTGAGGAATATGGTTGAAGAAGACTAATTTTCTTCCATGGAATCACATCAGATTTAAAAGTTAAAGTCAAAATATTAGTAGGTATATATTATAGAAAACACTGTGCATACTTTATTTCTGTCCTCCATCCTGTTTCATGTCTGGGTCTAGGTAGGCTGTAGATTTTCCTTCTGTATTTTCTGTTTCTACCTTTATTATTACATGTAATTCTATATCATAATTGGTATCTTTTCATTTTTAAAATTAATCAAAAATGCCAGAACCAAAAATTTTATTTTTTATTTTTGTTACAAGTTTGTTTCATGTTGCTTTTCCTATTAAAAATAAGACAACAGACTTTAAAAATGAAACTTATTTGACTTGATTTTTATCTGTGAAAACAATGAGTGATAGTTTGTTCACGTTATATATTTATAGATGACTTGTTTAAAGTACATAAAGCAAAACCAACATTGAAATGGAGACAGTCATTTGAAAGTTATTTGAAGACAATGCCTCCCTACTATCTTGGGGTAAGAATATTATTGTTAAAAATAAACTTGTTATAAGGTTTTATATAATATTTTATATAATTACAGTATAATTTACTGTATTGCTGTATAGATTAAATGTCATGAAAATCAAGTGTACAGATGACTAATATAGATGTAATGGGAAAGAAATGTTTTGGTGATTTGCAAAATAATTATGGTAGTGAACACCTGTCCCTCGATTTATGTGGATTAGCTGTTCCATGTGGGGTTTTTTTACACGGAAGAAAACTGTGTAAAGAGTCTACCAGTATAAAAAAAAATACTAAAGAAATAGGCCAACATAAGTTATAAAAGTATTTGTCACATATTTTCACAAAAAAATGCTAATGAAAATTCAGAAAAAGCAAAATAAATTTTTTTTCACTCTAGGTGTCTCTACTGTAATCTAAAGCAGTCGGCCTCTTGTTAATTGGCACAAAGTCACTATCTTCACTCGAAATATTTGGAAATTCTACTTCAGTTTCACTATTTATGTTTTTGGATGATCTTTTTAAAACCACCTTTTGCTAAGTTTTTATAAATTTTTTGATATACACTGCAACATTTTAAAAAAATCTTGTCGAAATTTTAAGGCTCGTTGGATGTTTGGATGGATATCTAGAATTGCTATTTCCAGTTTTGTGGCCAATTGAAGAACTTTGTAAATATTTTCTGCAGTGAATGAAACTGGTTCAAAGTCACTGTCATATTCATCAGCAAGATAGGCTTCAGATATTAAGTGAATTAATGCGATAGACCAGCAATTTGTTAATATCATCTGTATTCAAATTGTCAGAGCCTTCTTCTTGAAATTTATTTAATAAATTAATAATGCCAGTTAATCCCTCTTTAGTTGTTGGAACTATATTTCCTGGTACAACCTCTTCTGGCCATATTGCTTTCCAGCAAGCATTTAAAGTTGATGACTTTCTAGCACTCAGAAGCTAAAAGCAGTATTCTTGATACAACTTAAAATTGTGTATTTATTCCAGGCTTCTGTAACTGTAAGTGATTCATTATCTTCAAGCTTATTAAAAATATCATGAAGACTCTATTTAATATAATTAATCTTATAAAGGTGGAAATAATGCCTTTATCTAAAGGTTGAATCAAGGTAGTTGTATTTGGTGGCAAATATACAACTTTTATATCTGGATGTTCTAAATTGTGTAGATGACCAGGTGCATTATCTAAAAGTATTTTAAAAGGAAGACATTTTCTTTCATCTAATTTTTAGCTTCTACAGCAAAACGTTTATAAAACCAGCCCTGAAAAATATCAGTAGTCACCCATGCTTTTTTATTTGCCATCCCATGAATGAGAAGATCATTAATAATAATGTGTGTTAGTATTAGTTCTTTGTACATTGCTGCGTTAAGCTGTTGTTTTTTTTAGAAAGAGTAATTGCCGATAATGGAAATAAAACCTGCGTAAAATGAGGCTGTGTAAATGGAAACCACATATAAAAATGCTGTGTAAATGGGCATATTTACTGCGTATAAAAAATGTGTGTAAAAAAACACCATGTAAATCGAGGGATGGGTGTATGTAATGCTTACCCTATGTTTGGTACTGTCCTAAGCGCTTTACATGTATTTAACCTCATTTAATTTATATAGTAGCCCTGCGAAGTAGAAATGATCATTGTTCTTATTTTATAGATGAGGCAACTAAGGCACTAAAAGATAAAGTAATTTGTCTAAGGCTACATTGCATATACATGGGGGACTGGAATTCCGTCTCAGGCAGCCTGACTTTAGAATTTAGGCTTTTAATCTCAATTGTACTACCTTTTAAAATTGCAGTTTTAGAATTATTTCTCTGTAAGAGTACAAAATGGTTTTTATTACATATTTTCTAACTCTCCAAAAATATGTTTTCAGTAGATCATAGAACCATATATTTTTAGAACCATGCATTTTCTGATTATTAAAGCCTAGTTTATCATAGATAAGACCAAGAACATATTTATTACTAAGTACACTATTTTATGAAAAGTAACTTCTTACCAAAAGAACCTACACTGAAAAAAACACTTTAAACTTCTGCTTTTAATGTAGGAATATTATGGCATTTGACTGTAATCTTTGTAAATGGTTCCTAATGAGAACATTAATTTCTTGAGCTGTGAAAATCATGTTTTTTATAGTTTTAAGAGAGAAGTTTTATGAGTGTCTAGCACATAGTGCCTGCCATGTAAGAGAGTGAAAAAGAAGAAACACTGTGAATATGAACTGTTACATATGTAGACTCATTTACATTTATATTTCATTTACATTTACATTTCATACCAACCTGGAGGACTTAATCTGGAGGACTTAATGGGTATTAAATACAAAGCTGGGATTTGATTCTGGTTTGACACAAGTGCTTTTACACTTTTTAATATGTCAATGAATTATCATCCTTTTTCTGTCTTTGTCCCATTCACATATGCTAGACACTTCTGCTTGTGATATTTTTTCACTATACAAAGTAGTTCTGTTCTCAATTGGTCTCTCCTTACAATGAAAAATTACTTCATTATACCACATCCATAGTAAATATTAGACTCTTTTTTTCTCTTTATTTTTTCTTCAGAGTTGTTTCTGGTTTTTTTTTTTTCAGCCCAGCTAATGATAATAGTAAATACCTACTGAATGCTTACTGTGTGCCAGATGCTTTTATAAGTGCTTTACATGTAGTAATTTAATCCCATGACAACTCTATGAGGTAGATGATATCGTCTTTCCAGTGAGAAACTAAGGTACAGAGAGGTTATATAACTTGTTATAGGGTAACAAAGCTAGTGAGTGGTGGAGTCACAACCCACTGTTACCCAAGATAGAAATTTTGTTTTCTTTGACTCCTTTTTAGTTACCCAGGTTCTATCAAATATACTTCTGCAATGTGTCTTCTCCCACTTCTTCCAAATTTAAAATATCTCCAATGATACTAAGAGGTCCAGGACTTCATTCTTTATTGCCCTTTGTGTTGTTATTATAGCCTCTAATCCTTTTTTAACTATTTCACACTGTTTTTCATACCATTGAAAAACATTTTACTGAAATGCAAATATGATTATGTTACTCTTTTTGAAGAAAAGACTTTTTGGAGAAATTTTCAAAACTGACTTAATACATGTAGCCATAAATTTTTGACAGCCTTAGGATTGAGTGATGTTTTCTTTTTTACTTACAGCCTCTGAAGAAAGCTGTTAGAATGATGGGAGCACCTAACCTAATAGCAGACAGTATGGAATATGGACTTAGTTACAGTGTCATTTCATACCTCAAAAAGTTGAGTCAACAGGTAATGTTAAGAAATGGAGCCATTAAATATTTTGAGTAGTTTTGGCTGAGATGGTTAACAAACCAGATGTTAGTGTTTGATAGTTTTAATGGAATTCTATTATATAGTATATTACATTTTAAAACCACATACATTAACAATTCTGTCTCAAGTACGTGGCATGCTGTGTCTTCGAATGTTAATTTCAGATAATTTCTAGTTTATGAAAATGGCTTTATCAGTGTAGTCCTAGACTTCTTGTATGTCAACATTCTTTGTTTTGAAATTCGTCTTAGAAAGTTGTTTCACTTAGACACAATAGCAGTTTCTTTTGAAATGTTTATAAAAGACATTGAATTTTGTCATTTTGGGCATGGATCACATTAACAGGTACTATGGTGATTAAGCAGTATACAGTTCAATTGACTGCCAAGTTATTAATGTCATTTAAAATACATTATTTTACCAGTACTTCTGCCATCTCAACTTTAACTACTAATTGAAGTGCAAGTTGTAAAGAGTCAAAATATTGCTATTAGATTCCACTGAAAAACTACATTATTTGCCTTATTTATGAACATTTAGTTTTGTGCTAATAACAGTATCTTTAAGTGAATATTGTTGAGATGATTTTTTTTTAGTTTTATATCACCTCTTAATTAGAAATACATATTTTCATTTAGGGTACCTTTACATTTCATGATAATAAGTGTAGTGGGTAATAATAAAATAAATTGAAGTTGTATTTGTTTTTCCTGCTCAAAAGGCTAAAATTCTAATAATTTAACATCATAAGACATTGTTTAAATTATATTTAATTTACCAAGTAATTAACATAAAGTATGCTACTTGAGTTTTTAATTTCTTATATACTTTTTAAATATAATTATATAAGACTAAAACTCCAATATTTAATTTACCAATTTAGATTATATCAAGACAATTCTTGTTTATTTTTACTTTAGGCCAAAATAGAATCTGATCGAGTCATTGGATCTGTAGGCAAAAAAGTAGTACAGGAAACAGGAATTAAAGTTCGAAGCCGATCACATGGTTTATCAATGGCATATAGGAAGGATTTTCAGCAACTGCTCCAAGGGATTTCAGAGGATATTCCTCACAGACTGTTGGACCTTAATATGAAAGAATACACTGGTTTCCAAGTTGCTTTGCTCAATAAGGTAATAGTACTGCTGTAGTTATATTCTGTTGTATTGTTGATTAATTGATACTCAGTTTGTCCAAACTATCATTAAATTGTTGAATTTTAGAATTGAAACAGACACGTACATGATGAATGAATGAATAGATGCATTGATGAAGAGTAAACGAACCCATTTATTTTATAGATGAGTAAACAGAGGCTTAGAGATTGCTTAAAGTTATATAGATAATGGTAGAGTCGCTGTAGTTTAGTACTTATACTGATGACCTTGGGTGCACAGTGTGATCCTAAAATGCTTTATGAATACTCATTATTAAAAAAAGGTCTTTATCAAACAGACAAGCTAAAATTTGTATGGAAATGTAAAGGTACTAAAGTAGCTAAAACAATTTTGGAAAAGAATAAAGTTAGAAGACTTGCAATATCTAATTTTAAAAGGTCTGTAAAGCTACAGTGATCAGCACACTGTGTTGTTGCATAAGGGTAAACTTATAGATCAACGGAACAGAATAGAGCCTAGAAGTAGGCCCTCACACATGTAGTCAATTTTTAATAAAGGTGCCAAGATCATTCATTGAATGAGAATACAGTCTTTTCAACAAATACTGCTGGAACAATTGGATATCCCTATTCAGAATAATGAACTTGACCCTTACCTAACATTGTTTGAAGTAATCATGGTCGTAAATATAAAAACTCAAACTATAAACTAGAAGAAAACTGGAGAAAATTTTCATGACCTTGGGTCATGGATCATTGAAGATTTCTAAAATACAACACGAAAAACACTTGATAAATTGAACTTTATTACAATTAAAATTTTTGTCTTGAAACTTTGAAAACTGAACAGGAAGTTACAGCCTAGGAGAAAAGCATATATTGAATAAAGAACTCATACAACTCAATAATAGAGACAAGTATCCCCAAAAAAAATGAGCAAATATTTGAATAGGCACTTCACCAAATGAGATAGACAAGCTCAAACAGGGACATGAAAAGATGCTCAACCTTATTGGCCTTTAGGGGAAGGCAAATTAAAATCATAATGAGATCCCACTTTATACCCACTAGAATGACTAAATTTTTAATAAAGGATTGAAAAGTATCAAGTGTTGGTGAGGATGTAGAGTAACTGGAACTCTCATGCATTGCTGATAGAAAATAGTTTACAGTTTCTTAAGAAGGTAAATATATACTTGATATATAACCAGCAATTCTACTTGTAGGTATCTACACAAGAGAAATGAAAATATGTATCATAGAAGCATTATTTGTAATTCCCCCAAACTGAAAACAATCCAGTGTTCATCAACTGGTGATTGGATAAAAGATATGGTATATCCATATAATGGAATACTACTATGCTACAGTAAAAAGGAAGACTGCTGGTACATGAACAACATGGATGAGTCTCAGAAACATCATGCTAAATGAAAGAAGCCAGATAGAAAAGATTAGACATTTTAAGATTCTATATATAAAATGGAATGTAGAGAGACAGAAAGCAGATATGTGGTTGCCTGGGGTTAGGAATAGGGATTGACTACAAATGGGCACAAGGAATTTTCTGGGATGATGGAAGTGTTCTAAAACTAGATTGTGGTGATTGTTTCACAACTATAAAGTTACTAATATTCATCAAACTATACATAAATGGGTAGTTTTATGGTATGTAAATTATACATCCAAGCTATTTTTTAAAAAAATATTCTAAGTCTTTAAAATTCAGAAATATATTTTATAAGATATTTACTTCTCTTAGCCAGAATGTATAATAAAATCTTTAGATGTGAATTTGAGATGATTTGGTTGAGCTCACTACTGATTTTTTTATCTTTTGGTTCCTAAAACAGTACATTAAGATTACATCATAATTCTTTATTTTTAAAGCTAATTAGTTAACTTGTATATCATATTTTCAAACCTTAGGAACAGGCTAGAGATTTTAGTCTCTTAATTCTATGTTTGTAAATAACTTTTATCTTTGAATGTTTTCCATAGGATTTGAAGCCACAAACATTTAGAAATGCATATGACATACCAAGACGGAATCTTTTGGATCACTTAACAAGAATGAGATCTAATCTTATGAAGAGCACCCGCAGATTTCTTAAAGGACAGGATGAAGGTTAGGTCATGGTTTTAATATTGGTATTTCTTTTGTAAATTTTTTTCTTTATATTGAAAAAAATAATGTAATATTATAACTCTTAAGGAATTATTACTTAGTATATTTCTGTAACATGGTTATACAATAACTCTTAATGAATTATTACAGTAGTAGTACATTCTCATTGTAAATTCAAACAAATGAAGTAAAGAGTGAGTCATCCCTGAGTCTTTCTACATTTTGTCCTACCATTACTATTACCCCAAATCTGTTCCCCGGAGGTAACAACTTTGTTAACAGCTTAGTTTCTTTTTTTGCTTTTTTATACATTCACACACTCAGACACCTGTAGCCATTGTCTTGTGACATACTAATATCTCATGGTTTAACTCTGGGTGGCCAATACCAGTCATATTCTGATATTTCCTTCAACTATGTTGATGGCATCTACTACAAATCAAGTCTGATGAGAATTTAACCCTTCGCTATCTCTGATCCAAGCATTCCAACTTTAGCTTTATGTAAAAAGGGTTACTGGTGATTTCTTTTTTTCTGTAAATTCAAATATAATTCTGTTAATTTGGAATAGAGTAGAAGAGAGGTTCCTTTTCATAATAAGGTTACACATATTGCTTATTCTATGCACTGAATTAGCTGTAATATTTTGTTTTGTTTAAAGATAAAAATCAGTTATTTAAAATTTTATTTTAAAAATCAAAGATGTTTATTTCACACCATTTAAAATGGCAATAAATTAATTTTAGAATATGTAGTAAGGGAAGATTGCCTAGAATAGCATCAGGTACCATTCATAACTAGATAACTAGAACAGCTTTTAGTAAGTTTAACTTTTGTTGTTGCTCTATTCTGTTTGAAAAGATCAAGTGCACAGTGTTCCTATAGCACAAATGGGGAATTACCAGGAATACCTCAAGCAAGTACCTTCTCCACTAAGAGAACTTGATCCTGATCAGCCTCGAAGGTTGCATACATTTGGCAATCCCTTTAAGCTGGATAAAAAGGTAAATTTGAAATGTTCCATTATATAAATTCATTTGTACTAGGTGCTATGGATTTACCAGTTTTTAATTTAACTAAAGTAAGCTGAAGCTATTTTCCTGGTAGAGTATCTAATAAATGTCAACATAGTTAAATATAGTGGTTTTAATGGGAATTGGAATTGTGTCATTTAAAAACTATATGTAAATTGAGGGAAATTATATATATTTTTTTGTTATAGGGGATGATGATAGATGAAGCAGATGAATTTGTGGCTGGACCTCAAAATAAACATAAACGACCTGGAGAACCAAATATGCAAGGGATCCCTAAAAGACGTCGCTGTATGTCTCCACTACTAAGAGGCAGACAACAGAATCCAGTTGTGAACAACCATATTGGAGGAAAAGGACCACCTGTACCTATAACTCAAGCACAGCCAGATCTTATTAAACCCCTTCCTCTTCATAAAAGTAAGAGTTTAAAGAAAACAACCATTATTTGTTACTTTTTGGTTCTATTTTTGAAATCTATTTTTGAAATAGATTTTGGAAAAAAATAATAAAGTCCAAGAGTGTCTAGAGAAGATATTTAAGTTTTGGCATGTAATTATTTTTGTCTTTTTAATGTTTGTTGAACATTTTATATGTTCATTTGTTTTATTAGCTGTAATGAACTAAAATATTGTAAATCTGAAGATTTCAAAATAGTAGTATTTAAAGGGGCATTATCAATACCCATAGAAAGATGGTTCACAATATCAGTTTAGTGCAGCAACTAATTATTAAATACCTATGTTATTTTAGAAATGCTAGGCATTGAGGTATAGCAGTGATTAAGAAAGTAGTGATCTCTCTTTTCATTTATAATGAATGAAGAAAGTCATTAAACATATCATTAGAAGTATGGTGAATGTTATAAAGGGAAGTCAGATATGTTTTGTGAAAGTATTTATCAAGAGTATTTAACTTAGTCTGTAGGGTCAAGACATTTTATTGAGGAAGTTATTGAAACCAACACTTGAAGGATGGATGGGAATTAGTTAACTAAAGCTGTGCATTTGCCTATGCTATAGGTGTAGTCAAAGAAGATATAAAATATGTGTAGAGTAGACAGTGAGGAAAAGGGCATTAAGGGAACCCAAAATTCTATTATACCAAGGGTGTTGGGAATGAAGTAAGGTGAGAACTGAATGATAGGCAGAGGCCTATCATGGAGGGCCTTGGAAACCATGGTAAAGATTCTAGACTTTAAGGACAATATGACTCTGCTAAAATGATTAGAATTTTATAAAGACCAGGTTGACTGACTATACTTTGTGGAATATGATCAGGGAAGAATAAGAGTGGATGTAGGGAACCTTTAATGAAATAATGGATTTATTGATTATAGGTAGTGAGCATGATGGTTTATAACATCTTAACTGGAGAGAAATCAAATATTGTATACCTCCTGATAGAATTATACAGAGCTACTACTTCTGAAGTTGTCTTACCCCCAATTTTTTTTAACATCAATCTTATCAAGCCTCTAACTACCTATGTATAGGAGATTCAAAGGACAGAAAAATGTGTTAAATGACAAAACAGGGATACAATGAGTAAAATTCATACTACGAAAACTGTAGGACAAAGAATCGTGTGTGTGTATTTCCAGAAAAAAATGCGTGCAAAAAAAGTTACAGAAGGATTTTGTAGACTCAGAGGTAGTTAAGAGACATATAAACCACTGCAGTTTTGATCCTGATTTGGACCCTGAATCAAACAAAATCAAACTTTTCCACAAACATAAAATATATAAGGTAATTAAAATTATGGACAGTGACTATATATTTGATGTTGTTAATCATTATTTTGGATGCACAGGAACGGAACTGGTTAGGAAACCAGGGAAGACTAATGGTGACTTGAGAGCAGGGTTGTGGGAAGAATATATATTGAGAAATAATTGAACCTATCAGCAAAGGACTTGGTGATGACTGACAAGCTGTTGGAGCCAGGGCAAGGGAGGAGTCAGGCTTGCGGGACACTGGGTAGATGTAGATAATGGTGTCAGAGGTGGAGTCAAGGAAGAGATGATAAGTGAGCTTAGTTTAGAAGTGCATATTAGATAGCCAAGTAGACATCCTAAGTTAGAAGATGATTATTTATTTGAGTTTGGAACTCAGGAGAACAGGATTATGCTAAAGAGGTAGGTTCAGGAGGCTGTTTATTCTCCCTTGGAGTATGTAAAATCTCACCAAGGGAAACAGAAGAAAAAGCTTAAAACAAGACCTTTAAAGTGCTAAAATTAGAGAAGATATAAGGTTCAGAAAGGAGATTGAGAAGGGGGAATCCAAGAAATTGGAAAAAATAGAGAAGCATTTACTGTCATGGAAGATAGAGGGAAGGAAAATTGAAAGGCTGGTGGTCTCAGTATTTCTTAAACAGATCAGACTAGAGGAATAGAAAGGTTTTGTTGGTCTTTGGTTATCTTTGCAAGGGCAATTTTGGTGGAGTAAATGGGGTAGAGGACTGAAGAAGTGGATTGAAGAGTGAGAGATGAGAAAATGGAGACGATGAGTGTAAACAACCAGTTGAAGACGTTTACTTGTGAAGGGCAAATGGGATATGAGGGTGGTAGTTAGACAAGGTTATGAGGTTTAAAATGGTGATTTTGCTTTGTTTTTAAGAGAGTTGAGCATGTTCAAATGCTCATGTGATCAAGCCAATAGAGAGGGTCCATTTGAAAGTGAAGATGAGAAAAAGCGTAATCAGCAAAAAATCACTGAAAAGGGTGGAGGGAATGGTTCAGATCTCAATAAAAGAATGCTGCTTCCAGTGAAGCAGAATGAGTATGGGTACAGGTTTAATGGTGGGAAGCAGAGCAAGTTCCCATCCCATGGCTCTGCTTTTCTTTCCTCTGTGAAGCAGGAGGTGACATATACTGCTGAGAGGAAAGGAGAGATTGGGAGAATAGGAGATGGGAAGAAGTGGGGAAGATTTTAGTCATCTTTTGTGGAAGAGGAATAAAAGATTGCTAGGCAGTGCCGAGATCCAGGTACAGACAGTGATTGTGCCCTCTCTGCAGACCTGAGTCAGTCACATTTCTCCGGCAGCGCTCACTCCAGATGCAGGTCTGGAGCAAGCAGGTAGATACAGAGTCATCAGATGTGACTGAGGGTCAACTATGTCCTACCAGTGTCATGGGAGAACACTAACAGAGAATTAAGGACATTGGTAAAAAGTGGTACATTATGGGATATAAGTTGGATAGATAAAGTGAATATATAGAAGACTTCTAATTAATAGGAAGGAAAAAGCGAAAGACTCGCTGGAGTAAAGTCTGGCGGAGCCAAAGAGCAGTAGCAGGAGTACCGCCAAGGTAAAGGCTATGCTTCTCTATCGCTGGATTTGTGTTTGACTTGAGAGGCAACTGTGTAGGTAGAAAAGATCTTTGGAGAGGAGAAACGAGGCATTGGGAGGCCAGGTTCTTGCCAGGCTATCTGCTTAGACATTGAAGTCATGCACTGCAGCACTTCTCAAACTTGATGTGAATCATGTGGATCACCTGGGGGTTTAGTTAAACTAGATTCTAATTCATTTAGTTGGGGTGGGGCTTTTGATGAGCAGTTCTTGCAAGCTCTCAGGTGGTGCTCATGCTACTTGTCCGCAGATCACATTTTGAGTAGTAAGGACCTAGAATGATGTCCTGAGTGACATGGGGGTAGGAGAACGTCTGAACCAGGTGCCAGAGACATCCATGACGGCAGAGCTGTGCCTGGAGATCAAGAAAGATAGTCATGAGAAATGAGAGGATGAGTAGAGTGACATAGTTGACCCTCAAGAGCGCGAGGGTTTTTTTTTTTTTTGGTTTGTTTTTTTAATAAGAGTTCATGGAAAAAGGACTTAGAGGTGGTACTGGGATGTGAAGGAATCAGTGGTTCTACATCCATGGAGAGTGTTTGAGAGAAAGCAGTTCCTACTTCAGGTCTGAAAAGGAGAGCCGTTTCTTTGCAGCAAAGCTGCAAAGGTAACAAAGGAGTTGTAGAAGATATTAGTAAAGTTTGCGTATCATGGAATAGAATTTAAGAAGGAGTCAGAGTTGGAGGGATTTTTGTGGGGATGAGTTTACATTTTGGACAGTAAGTGAGGGAGGTAGAGATGAATTCAGCTTGGTGTCCTGGAAGTTTGGTGAGCAGTCAGGGAACTTAGAATCAGCTGCTTTCTATGGGCAGCAAGTATAGTAATCTAATGTTAAGTGGCAAGGTGGCAAGTTTTTGTCTAGTTGTCTAAGGAGCTGAAGTGGGCACCAGGTTCTGCATTGCTCAAGTAATGAAGACTGGGTGGACGAATATAAGAAAAGGGTGTACTGTGAAATAACCTGTTTGGTGGTAGGTTACCTGGAGAACATTGAACAGTTTAAAGTCCCTGTGTTTACTTTTGCCTCTATATGATAATAGATGGTTAAGACAGGTAGGTTGGAATGATCTAGGTCTAAAGAAGGATAATTATGATAATCTTGATCATAGATATTTCCCTAAAGCATTAAAACCCTACTTGTTCAATATGCTGTAGAATAAAACAGAGAACTATAAGCTGGTTGAAGTTGCCCCCCATCCCGCAGACCCAAGGGCAGAAATTGTATAGATTTTGTAAATATAGTGAATGTTTGATATTGAATTCACAATATTTTTGGCAAAGCTTAGGAACTATATCACATTATTTTTTAATTTGCATCAGTCAAGGTCAGTTGTGATTTGCTATAATGATGTTTCTTTGCAGCTTTCTTTACTCTGTGCTTTGAAATTCTCTCATCATTTTTTCCCTTATCTTTGTTTTTAGTTTCAGAAGCCAGTAATGATTCGACAATAGATGATGTGGTTGAAAATCATGTTGCTGACCAACTTTCATCAGATATTACACCAAATGCTCTGGATACTGAATTTTTGACATCTTCACCGGCCAATTTACTAGAACGACCGACCAATCATGCAGAGGCTCTTGGTCATGACCATTTAGGAACTAATGACCTTGCTGTTGGTGGATTTTTAGAAAATCATGAGGAGCCAAGAGATAAAGTACAGTGTCCTGAAGAGAATCTACCAGCATCTTCACTTAACAAAGGAAAGAAATTGATGCATTGCAGAAGCCATGAAGAAGTCAACACTGAACTAAAAGCACAAATAATGAAAGAGATCCGAAAGCCAGGAAGAAGTATGTATAATTAGAGACATTCCTCAGATTTGATTTCTGTGTGTGCTCAAAAGAAAAAAAAAAAGTTAAATTAAAGGACACATCTGATTCTAAATCAATCTTGAATGATATGTAAGCTATAAAAGGTTTGATTATTTAGCTGACAAACACTTAACTGAATATCTGCTAAATCCAAAGTGCTGGACTGAGTATGGTAAGTAGAGGGGACTGAGAGCATAGGAAGCACACAGATAAATTACACATAGTTCCTACATGATGGGAACCCATAGTCTAGAGCAGCGGTCCCCAACCTTTATGGCATCAGGAACTGGGGCTCCTATGGGAATCTAATGCCTGATGATCTGAGGTGGAGCTGAGGCAGTGATGCTAGTGCTGGGGAGTAGCTGCAAATACAGATGAAGCTTCGCTCTTACGCCCGCCACTCACCTCCTGCTGGGCGGCCCAGTTCTTAACAGGCCACGGACTGAATATTCTTTTAACCAGCAACTGGAATTTTAAACACCAAAAGATGTGAATGTTAAATGACTTCATGTTTGTAAAGTTTGTTGCATAGTGCCTGCCCCTGTGTTTAAGATTTAAATTGTGATGGTGAGTAGGGATATGTTTAGGTTTTAAAAAAAAAAACTTATGAAAGCTATCTATTTATATGAATACAAAAGAATTGTGGGATAAAATTTCAATATTATTGGCATTCATATTTAGAAGGTGCTGACAGATAGATCACTTGCTGTGATACAGTGACCCATGGGTGGTCCAAAAGTGGATAAGACTCAGTCCTTGCCATGCAGGATCTTATAGTCTGTGGCAGAGTGTTTTGTGAAAACCTGAAACTGAAATAGCACTCAATCTGTTTTATTTTTTCCTATATGTACCCCCAACCTCTGTCTCCCTATGTTAGCTGTACTTTGGAATTTAAATTATAAGGATGGCTTTTTTAAAGGCAACTTGCTTCTTTCTTTTAAGTGACACTACCAAAAAGCTACTTATTCATACTTCAAGTCTTGGATACCTTAATGGGAACTTTTACCAAAAAAAGCAGTGTTTGACAAATTATTTTATCTTTTTTGATATATGATGAAATATATGTATAATAAAGTCTTCACTGAGCAGTAAAAATTTTATGTAAAATATTTTTGTTTTTGTCTTAGTATATTTTGACATAATTAACTGCAATAGAAAAATATTGAATAAGAGTGCAAAGGAAAGCCACTTAATTTTTTTTTTTTTGCTTCTCTTGTTTTAAGAATATGAAAGAATCTTCACTTTACTGAAGCATGTGCAAGGCAGTTTACAAACAAGACTAATATTTTTACAAAATGTCATTAAAGAAGCATCAAGGTAAATAATCTATTGAATATTATAGTCAGTATTGTTTTAACAGTATCTATTTTGTACTTGTGTTGCTATGCATATATATGACACATTCATATATGTACTTTTGTCTTTTTTTTAGTTCATTTGTAAATTCATTTAAAAAGAAACCATATCAAATTCTTTAGAAATTACGAACCTTTCCTCCCTATAAATTACAGATACTTGCATAATTCTCATTCTGCTCTGTGGCTTTTGGTCTCCTTTATATTTTATAGCCTTTAACTTTTCTCCTTTTTATATTTGGACTATGGTTAATATTAATCAGCAATTAGAAATAACCTTAAAGACAGTATTTTAATGCAGTTTGTATGTGGGAAAACATGTAGTTAAGGGGACCAGAGTCAGACAAATGGGCCTTATTCTGATTGTTTCAATAACCCGGGATTATGTACTTTTGTATGAGGAATGTGGATCAAGATTATAAATGGTAACTACATAGTGCAGTTAACTGAAAAGCATAGTTGTATGAGTTTAGTGAGTACAGAAAAGCATTTTTAATTTTTTTCTTTAAGACTTAGTATTGTAAGAAGACTTAGGGTTTATCTTATCTGTCCTTCCAAATATAACCATTCTTTAATTGGTCTCCCAATTTCTTCTATGCTACATTTAGAGGATGTTTTAGAGCAGTTCTCTCTCTCTTTTCTTTCTTTCTTTTTTTTTTTTTTTTTGTGAGTGGCTAGAGTATATATAGGTCACTTAGAACATGCAAGATAAGGACATAACTTTTCATATTATTTGTTTTGAGTATTTAACCTTTTCTGCTCTTTATGTAACATTCTGTCAGCTCAAACTTCTGGATTTAGTTATATTTCTGGTGCCTGTATTCTACTTCTGCCACCTTTTAGAGAGTTGTATATTTTATTGTGGCTATTCATTAGTTTTTAAGTAGAAAGGAAGTGGGTATTGATTGGGCAGTGTTTGGGGATATTCTAAAAAGTATCACCAGTATTAATACTTACATAGACAAATGCAATTTTAGTGTACTTATTACTGGAAAATTTTTTAAATTACTGCTTAAACTTTAACTGTTTGTTATATTCTCTCCTCAAGATGTCGATAATTATCCTTGATTTGCCAGCTTTCAAATTATAATGGCAGAACACCGTGGTTTTTAAGTACTACTAATTTTCATTTCTTCTTCCATTTTCTGGGGGATTATATTCATACTTTGTTCATATTCTTTTCAACATTTAACTTTCAAAGAGCATAAGAAGAAGCTATTGGAATCATTTCTTTGGGAGCCCTAATTTTGCTGCAATATTTTAATCATTGTATGCATGAGGTGTTTTTCTTTTCCCTTTTTTTCCTTTTTCTTTTTGATTACAGAAGGAATAACCTCTTTCCCATTGTACTTAGGTCTAGGTTATTTGTTTTAGGAACAAACTATAATACTGTACTGATAAAATTATTTGCTAATCTTCCAGCAGATTTTATATATCATAAAGTTGTTGAATTTTAATTTTCATTTCACTTTGAAAAATCTTCCCAAGGCAGTTTCTCTCTTTAAAAAAAAATTATAATGATATATAACTTTATACATTAAAAAGAAATTGAGAGTGCTATTATTTTTTATACAGGTTTAAAAAACGAATGCTAATAGAACAACTGGAGAACTTCTTGGATGAAATTCATCGAAGAGCCAATCAGATCAACCATATTAATAGCAATTAAAAGAAAACAGAATGTGGCCACTTATTTCACTATATCTTCTCCAAATACAAAGTAAATGCAAGACTGTTGTGATCTTGCATTCCTTTTTGACATGCATTGTTGGCTATTTGAAATACTAAGAGCAAGTCTACAGATCCTTTTCCCATCATTTTACAGTGACCTTTTCTTCATTTTGGTTTATTTTTGTAATGTGAAAAGTATCACTCTAAAAAAAACATTTTTATTTAACAAACTAAAAATATTCCTCCAAATCTCTTGCTTGTCATTGACTCTTGCGTGTCAATTTCCCTCAGGTTCTATTTTCTTAAACCAACCTTTAAAATTGTCACCTCTGTTAAGGTTGAACTTTGCCAAAAAAATAAAAAAGAGAAGTTACTTTGTAATTTTTGGGGAAAAAAGCACATACATTAAAACTAGGTAATGTTTTGTATATACAGTTATTTTGGATATATTATTGTAAGTTGTACAAATGTATTTTGAAGAATATTTAAGAAAAGCACTTTTGTTATTCCATCAATAAATGCTCTATTTTACTCTTGTGTGGTTTAGGAAATAATCACATTTAAAGTACTCATTTAAAACCATCTTAAGATAATGGAATTTTAAAAGCCTTGCTTTTTTAGCATTGGAAAAATATACCACTTGAAGTTCATATTTGTTAAACCTAACTGTAATCACATGGTACATAATCTGCATTGTCTTTTAACTATATGTTCTTAGTTATTGTTGGCCACACCAACATACTCCCATTTCTGCCTAGATAATGGAAATGACAGTATCTGTGGCAGATAGGCAGACACTTTAAAGGCTGTTTAAAAAGCAGACTCCTTTGGACATCATTGGTTTCCTTTTTTCCCTTCAATCCCTTTTTTTATCACTAGGAATGTGGATGGCTCTAAGTTGAAACTGTTAGGGAGTTTTAAGCATGAGGTACCTCACATACTCTGTCTACTCTTCAGCAACTTGATGCCATGATTACAAAAGCCCCATAACAAATTGGGGGATAAAAAGGGATCTCTTTGTTTTGCTCTGTTATTCTCACACTTAAACTCTTCATTTTATTTAGAAGCTAAATGGAAAGGAAACGCATTTAAGATGACTTTGCTCATTTTCCATTCCCCCTAATTACCCAGGATAAGGAAAAACCAACATTATTCATTGCCCACCATCAGTAAAATGGCCTCATGTGTCCTTACTGAGGACATGACCCTATTACCTGACTCATTCACCATTCATAGATCACTGCTGTGCCTTGTAGTGCTTTTGGGGTAACCAGTAGAAAAAGGTTAAAATGCATTTAGATTAGGAGGGTGAAATAAATTTATAAAATTATAGTAAAATTGAAATATTTTTAGGTTCATAACATTTGAAAATCACATACCCTTATCTTTTTACACTTTAGCAGAACATTTTTTTAAATTTCAAGGGTATAGCAAAATAAAATTGTAACTTTTTATGAAGAAAAGCATAGATGAAAGTGGAGGACATGTTTGAGATCTGTTGATTTTAGTCTAGGGGATTTGAAACTCTTCCAATACTGAAGACGAACCCTGTCAAGAAAAAGAAGCATATATAATGTTATATAGTATTTTCATATGCAATTCCTTAAACCTTTTTTACCTCTACAAAATACCTTCAAGTAAAGCAGGATATTTAATAGATGTAATTGTTAAGGTGTCATTGCTAATTCAGCAAAAGCTACACAAAATCCAGAATATATCATATCTGGTCTTAAATTACATATATTTAGATTGAAATTAATGGAAGGGATTACAAGTCATTCAGATAAAAGTTCATGCTTACCAAGAATATTTAGGAAAGGGATTTAGTTTATTCTAATATTTAGCACCTTATCAGAAAATGGTTATTTCCATTTCACAGATCACTCATAATAATCCTTTAGCCCCTCGGCCTTTAAACCATTTTTTGGGATGAACCCTAATGGGAATTAGGAAGCAGCAGCTAGTTCAGTCTCATTTTGTCCTTAATCTCTCTGCCACTGTGTTCTACACCTTCAACCTAAAACTTAGTCACAAGGTTTGAAACTCATTGAAACTCAAGTTTAATAGCCCATCTCTAAAAGGTTTTCTACATTTTGAGGAACTGGGCATATTCTGTTAGTGAAATACTGTATAATTCTTGCAAGCAAAAGGGAGGGGTGTATATCTGAAGGGAATATCAGGTCTTCTGGGCCCTTTAGATCACTGGATGACTTTAGGCTAGACAAATGGTATTTTCCAGCGGCTGAGGTTGTTTTTCTTAATAGTCTCGTGTCCCATTTGTCGATTGAGTCATTTACCCTTATTAGTAAGATTGTTCAATTTGATGTACTGAAGGTTGAGACTTATTTTTAATCTCTTCAATACCCGTCACCAGAGGAATGGCCACTTTACCTTGTGATGTGGGCAAGTACCTCTCAGAAAGAGGTAAATACATTCACGGGGACTATATTTAGATGTGCGGCGGATTATGGAACTGGTTTTGGATTAGCCTTGTGTTTTCATTCTCTGTTTACTAAGGTTATTCTACAAACTAATGTCACTGGAATAGTGTGTCCCTTCCTACAAAGATTTTATTTCATTCTTATGCAGTTGAATTCCAAGAGAAATTATTCTTTTTAAAACTCTCATCAACCTTTATTGGCTATCAGCTTTTGACAGTGATCTTTCTGTTCAAATTTAGTCCTGCCTCTTTCTTAAGGGAGTGGAACCTGTCATTTTTTCATCTTTCATTTTTGCACATTTATCCTAAGAGAGGGCTCTCCATTGCCTATTCTGAGTGATATTTGACATTTTCATCTAATATATATGGGATTGAGGTGATGATGGTGAAATACTAGCAGGATATATTCTGTCGATGGACTTTTTCTCCCCAAATAATCCTTAAGTAGGTTATTTCCTAGTGAATGATTATTTTCATCCTTTTTTGTCACAAAAGTGTTTCTTTGATTTCTAGCACAAGTTACAGCAGTATGCAAACGATTCTCAGATAAAATGATGTTGACAGTATTTCCTTAACAATTTGTGTAAAGCCTATGCGTAATTTTCATTATTCTAACTTGACTTTTTTCTCTCCATAAATAAAAATAATGCCTGATGTTTAGTTAAAGTAGATCCACTTTTGCTTGATTTTGTTAGTCTTGTTCCATCCTATTTCTTTTAACACATTGTTTAGACTTGCCAACAACTCTTTACTGAGAATCTCTTTTCCCTCCTAGGCTGATAAAAAGATTGTCAAAGTGGGGAGGGAGAATAGTAAGAGGAATAATTTGAATACTTTGTTCACTGTTGTTGATGCTAAAGGACTTCTGCTTGTCATTCTGATGTGCTAAGGCTTTTCCTGTTCCATACTGTTTTGGGGGAGATTGAGATGAAGATTTATAGTGAGAATTAAAACTACAAGGGCAAACTTTTTTTTTTTTTTTTTTTTTTTTTGCAATTTCAGCAAGCTTGAGAAGATCAACAGAAAAACTATAGAAATCCAATTGCATTCACTAGAATATCAGGGTTGCTGAGAGTCAGAGGACTACTTACTCTAGTAGCCTGAAGGAAATAGTTTTTCCTGCAAGGACCAGAAAGCTAGGAACAACTGGAAAAAAGTCGGAATTTATTTTACTTATATGATTTTTCTAAGTCTCCCCAGAAGTGGAAGCCTGAATTTAAAAAATCTACATCAACTACATATGACCAGAGAGAGGTGTGAAAAGAAAACCCATGGAGGAGGATATTAGTTTCCTTTGTAGTTATGAAATATTCCCTTTTCTCAGGATCTATGACATGGCAACTGGGAAGCTTCTGAAGCATCATAGAAACTAGCATTGCCTAGAGGGAATGCTTGATTTAGGCTACAGTGGACAAATGAGGCCTTGTTGCTAAAGAGATGCTAATAAATAATTTATCTGAACTCTATCAAAAATACTGTAATACCTGTGTTAGGTTCTCTCAGGAAGAAGATGAATGGCCGATCAGCTTTAAAAAAAGGACTCCGAGACCTTTTCAGTAACAAAAGAGCTGCAGGAAAGATAATAGAAGAATTCCATTGCACTTTCTATTCATTTGAGGAAAGTCATTAAAATTGGATGTGAAATCAGTTATATCCTTTGATTTTTGAAGAAATAAAGCATCCTATTGATATTTAGAGTTATGATGGGGTAAATGGGGAAATTAAAAAGATACCACTTAGTGAACCCTGTATCTTATTTTTTAAATGTTTCATGGAATAAATTTCTTACTGAAGGTAATTTTCAGAATGGCTCTATTCCTTGTTTATGGGGATAATGGTACACATCTTTTTCAAAATGGGTATCTCTTTTTTTCCCATCATTTGTCAAAAACTTTGCTCTCTGTTAACATTGCTTTCTTTAAAACTGCCCTCCCACATTGGGACATGGGCTTTTCAGTGGGAAGTTTTAGAGATGTGAAGATTAAACTGGATAAATCTAATGAAGGTAAATAATGGGCAGCAGTGTGACCGGGTATTGCTGACTTTCCCTTAGCATACCTGTGGCTGCAGATGCCCTGGTGCCTTCCTCTGAAACCTCAATCTTGGCTTTGTGGATTGCTTCGGAAACATAAAAGTCGTCTTGGCCTAACCCCAGGAAATAAAAATTGGAATTGCTTATTGCATTTTTGATGCATTTAGTTTGAGGATTTGAGTACATCTTTAAAGAAAGTGCTGTACTTAGTTTCAGTCTCATGCTGCCTACTATCTAGCTAGGGATAGATTTGTTTGGAAAATAACCAATATTTTATACAACTTTCACATTCTAAAATTTGATAAATTACCTAAAACCCCCAATTAACATTCAGGGCTGTGCCCCATTTTTTTAAAGTTATTTTTAAAAAATATTTCTAGTTAATATTTACAGCTTTCAGCTAGTATTTCTGAAACTGGTGGTATAAGAATCACCAGTGTACGTATTAAAATGCAGAGTGTAGAGCCCAGGAATTTTTATTTTGAGCAAGCCAAGATGATTTCCCTTGAATGCCTTCTTGGACTGCATTTTAAGAGCCACTTTTAAATAACAAAGTCACACTTTTGTACAATAGGCTTTAAAAAGCATAATTCAGTGTACTGAAAATATGTCTAATGTAGGACTGCATTGTGTATACTGAGGTGTATCAGCTATGCAGTTAGCTGGCCTCATGGGCTAGAATCTGCCAAGAAGATGAGAGGTTAGAACTATAACAGTTTTATGCCAATGGTTGTAAAGATAAAGCCTAGCAACTAGGAATATGAATGATAAGTTAGGGGAACCGATAGAATTTTGTAATTTAACTTAATGATTTTTAAACAACTCCACCATGAAATGGGACTTGATGACACAATAAAGAATAAAAGTTAATCTTTAGAACTAGAGAAACTTCAGAAATCATTCCATTCAACCGTTTCATTTTAGAGTGCTGTTAAGTCATCTGAGGTCACACACTTGGTAAGAGCTGGGCAGATGCAGGTTTTCTGACTGCAGTGCCCATTGCCCTGCATCCCTCCACATAAACTACCACCTTTTGAGAAGTGTTCTAGTCAGATCTAGTATGCCACTGGAAAGGAGCTGGAGGTGTGAGTCTTACTCATTTTGGCATACATGTGTTTTGAGAAAGTTTTATTTTAAACTAATATTTAAATTGTTTTGCATTTTTCATGCATTACTGGGAGGTGGCAAATGAATGTCATGAGAGAATAAAACCAGCCGACAGTATAGAATATGCAGCATTTCACCCGTCTTGTAAATTTGGCCTAATTCTAAGGAACAGTTGTTTTCTAGCATCAGTCAGGTGTACAAGGGGCCAGAGAAAGTGAAAAATCAAGGGAAGCACCCACCTGGCATCACTTACTTATCCTAATACCAGTAAAGAATCTGATTATTCTAGTAGTTACTCTTCTTCTGTAGCTTTTTCAAAAAATATTTTTCTAGAATAATTGTGGATAAAGGATGGCTCTTTAATGGCCATAAGAAGGTTTTACTAATCTAACTTCATTACTATCTTCTATGGTATCTGAACATTGTTAATGAAATGAGCAGAGGTTCACTATGAAACCCTTTATTAGTGAAAGTATAGTAAATGTTTTTATGTTAGAGTCCAGGCATCTTGGCACAATATGAGAAATGGGCCCATTTGATATGAATGAATCTGGTTAGATGGGCTTAGCTATTTCAATTTCTTGAGAATGCCAACTGATGGGTTTCATTTTAATAGCTTTTATTCCTCAGTACAGGAATAATCAAATGACCATTTTTTTGCATAGCCATAAGCCAAGACCCATAGCCTATCAGGACTTAGCATCCATATCTCTGACATTTCCTCTCTGAAAAGAGTTAAAATTTCAGGAGACTGACATTTGTGGTCAGTAAGAATTTAGAACAACTAGTTGGCATAAGTATTTTGGGTCACTAAACATGTCCTAATGTGACATAACTCAGCAACCTGATCCAAAGTGCCATGTAATGAAATTTGTGTTGTGACCCTTGGGGACAGAGTGGGGGAGGGGAAATTCAGGAGTCATCTATGGGTTTGTGTTTTTCTTCCTGCTCGATCTTGTATTGCAGATACCTATGTGCTTAATTTTGTTAAGTAGCTATTGACATGTACAATGAATTAAATCAACCTAAAAGAGACCAAGCACAAAGGATTCTCCTGGCTCTGGTCTCATCCTCTCCTGCAGTGTTAGCAATCGCCTAGTGCCATTGAGGTCATACAGCTTGTTTTCCCAAAATGTGTTCCCAAGACTGTATACAGGTGCTACTCTGTAAAAGAGTTCCTTGGTTAATTAAAATGGGACATGCAGGTGGAATTGTTTTGTGCTTTGTTTTCAGTAATGGGTTTCTTAGAGCTGCTAATTTGCTAATGTTCACAGTGAGTCCTATGTAGTGTTTAACTATGGAACCGTCCACACCAGCCCCTTTCTCCAAATTTACCAGATTAGCATCCTGGGGAACACAACTTTGGGAAACTATAGCCTACCATAAACCCATTCACTCCAATATAACATTTCAATATCCAAAGCAAAGGAGTAAGATTCTTCCTTACTCCCCCTCTTGGCATACTCTTTACGCTTCTTCTATAACATCTTCTAACATGTTTACGTGTTAACCTTACTTTTCAGATTGTTAGCGCCTAAGAGACAAAAGCTGTCTTACTAATTTTAAATATTTGTACATTGCGCAACCAGTATAACAATGGTTGTGTGTAGTAAATGTCAGATCAATGATTCTTAGACACTACTCACACTTGTACATGTGTTTCATTTCCCCATAAAAACAGCTGCCTTAAAGTTCTTTAATCTGATTTCACTTGTAAGGATGTGTTGGCTGGTATCTGTAAAATTATAAGGGTGCAGAATAGAATGGGTGTTGGGTGAATTTCATCAGATGATTGTTTCTATGGCCCTTCCGCTTTGTTAGTGAGACCGCCATTCTTTGTGTGTGCTTGGTTATACTCGAAAGGCTTAAGAGTCTTCATAACATGACGTGTAAACACAAGATTGCAAAGTGTAAATGAATGTTCCTGTATTTGATCCTAAGCTTCATGCAAAGCAAGATAAACATGTCGTTTGTCTTTAAATTATTATTACTTACTATGGAAAATTTAGTGGCTTTAGAAAAGTTATCATCAGAATTTGCTTCTAGTTTATCTTTCTCATCTTTCTCACTTAATTGTAAAAGGCAGACAGTGTGTGTCACATAGCATGCAGCCTAGGACATACAGAGGCGAAAAAGAATCTGGAATGGCCTCGGAAACTAGGCTGTGTTAGTTGCTTTCTCCGTTCTTCTCTAGCCCACTCCTCACACCTTTCTTTGTCTTTTGCCCCAGATTTCTTGAGATATAACTGACATATAATTTTATGTAAGTTCAAGTTGTACAAGGTAATGATGTATGTATGCGTCGTGAAATGATTACCAATTAGTCGACACATCCGTCACCTTGCATAGGTACAATTCTTGTGTATTAACCTGTCAGATGTACTCCCTGAGCAATTTTCAAATATACAACACTGTATTGCTAACTATAGTCACCATTCCATACATTACATCCCCTGAACTTATAACTGGAAGTTTTACCCTTTGACAACCTTCACTTATTCCTCCATCCCCATTGCTTTCCCTGCCCCTGGCAAATACCAACTATCTTCTGCTTCTATGAGTTTAATTTTTTTTTTTTTTAGATTCTGCATATAGGTGATATATAGGATTTGTCCTTTTCTCTCTAATTTATTTCACTCAGTATAATGCCTTTAATTTTTTTTATGTTGTTGCAAATGGCAGGATTTCCTCCTTTCATATATCTATTACAGCTTTATCCATTCATCTGTCAATGGACACAGAATTTTTTCTATGCATTGGCTATTGTAAATAATGCTGCTATGAACGTGGGGGTGCTGATAGCTCTTTAAGATAGTGATTTCATTTCCTTTGGATATATACCCAGAAGAGGAAGTGCTGGATCATATGGTCGATATATTTTAAATTTTTTGAGGAATCTCCATGCTGTTTCCCATCGTGGCTGTACCAGTTCACAGTCCCACCGACAGTGCACGAGGGTTCCCTTTCTCTGCATCCTTGCCAGCATTTGTTATCTATCTTTTTATAATAGCCATTTTAATAGGTGTAAGGTGATTTTGTGGCTTTTGATTTGCATTTCACTGATGATTAGTGAATTCGAGCACCTTTTCATGTACCCATCGGTCATTGGAATATCTATTGGTCATTGGAATATGTCTATTTCAGACCTTTGCTCATTTTAAAATTAGATGATGATGATGATGATGATGATGAGATGATGATGATGATGATTTGATATTGAATTACACGTTCTTTATATTTCTGGATATTAGTCCTGAGCAGGTATATGGTTTGCAAATATTTTTTTCCATTCTATAGATGGCTTTCTCATTTTTTCAGTTGTTTCTTTGACTGTGAAGTTTTTAGTTTGATATAGTCCCACTTGTTTACTTTTGCTCTTGTTGCCTGTGCTTTTAATGTTGTATCCAAAAAATCCTCGTGAAGACCAATTTCAAGAAGATTTTTTCAATGTTTTCTTCTAGAAGTTTTATAGTTTCAGACACTTTAAGTCTTTAATCCATTCGATTTCATTTTTGTGAGTGGTATAACATAGGGATCCAGTTTCATTCTTTTGCATGTAAATATCCAGTTTTCCCAACACCATTAATTGAAGAGTCTATCTTTTCCCCGTTGAGTATTCTTGGTTCACTTGTCAAATATTTGTTGAATGTATATGCATGGGTTTATTTCTAAGATCTTGGTTCTGTTCCATTCATCCATGTGCCTGTTTTTAATGCCAATACCACACTGTTTTGATTACTATAGCTTTGTAATATAGTTTGAAATTAGGTTTGTTCTTTCCTTGGATTGCTTTGGCCATTCAGGATCTTTTGTGATTCCATACACATTTTAGATTTTTTTTTCTACTTCTGTGAAAAATGACATTGGGATGTTCATAGGGACTGCATTGAATCTGAGAATTGGTTTGGTATATAGAGAGTTAACAATATTCTTCCAATGTATGAAGACAGGATATCCTTCCTTCCATTTATTTGTGTCTTCTTCAATTTCTCTTATCAGTGTGTTGTAGTTTTCAATGTAGAGATCTTTCATCTCCTTGGTTAAATTTATTCCTAAGCATTATTTTTGATGCAATTGTAAATGGGATTGTTTTCTTCATTTTTTTTTTACAGATAGTTTATTGTTAGTATATAGAAATGCAACTGACATTTGTGTGTTGATTTTATATCCTGCAACTTTATTGCATTTGTTAAGTAGTTCTAATTAATTATGCACCGCCATTACAATACCAGATAATTAGATTTTGACTATATTTACCATTAACAGTGATTTCTGCACATTCATATGTTTTTATAATGTTAATTAGCATTTTAAAATTTCAACTTGAAGAATATTCTTTAGCTTATCTTGTAAGGCAGGTCCAGTGGTGATGAACTCCCATAGCTTTTGTTTGTTTAGGAGCAGCTTAATCTCTCCTTTCATTTGTGAAGGACACCTTTGCCTGCTATATTCTTTTTCTTCTTCTTCTTTTTTTTTTTTTTTTTGGTCAATACTTTGAATACATTATCCCACTCTCTCCTGGACTGCAGAGCTTCTGTTGAAAAATGTGCTGATCATCTTATGGGGGTTCCTTTGTGTGTAACTTTTTTCTTCTCACTGCTTTCAAAAGTCTTTCTTTGTTTTTGATTCTTGACAATTTAATTACAACATGCCTCAGTGTAGCCCTTTTTTGGGTTTAACCTATTTTGTATTCTTTGGGCTTCATGAATCTGGGTGCCCATTTCTCTCCCCAAATTTGGGAAGTTTTCATTCATTATTGCTTTAAATAAGCTTTCAGTCCCTGACCCTTTCTCTTTTCCTTCTTGGATTTGCATAATGTGTATATTGTTTCTTTTTTATGTATGTTTCCAACTCCCATAGGCTTTCTTCACTCTTTATTTTCTTTTTGCTCCTCTGATTAGATAATTTCAAATGACTTATCCTCTATTTTATCGACTCTTTCTTTGGTTGAGCCCACTATTGAAGCTCCTTTTGAATTTTTCATTGTAGTCATTGTTTTCTTCAGCTTTAGAATTTCTGTTTTTTTCTCTGGTGGTTTCTATTTCTTTGGTGAACTTTGCATTTTGTTCATGCATTGTTTTCCTAATTTTGTTTAGTTGTCTGGCTGTGTGTTTTTGTCATTTACCAAACTACTTTAAGATGATTATCCTGAATTCTTTGCCAGACAATTCATAGATCTCCAGGGTAGTTATTCTTTAGGGTAGTTATTGGAGCTTTATTCATTTCTTTTGGTGGTGTCATGTTTTCCTGTTTCCCATGATTTTTGATTCCTTGCATTGGTATCTATCTACATGTAAGTTAGCTGTCTGCTCCTCTAGACTTTACAGTCTTGCTTTTGACCTTCACCAGTCAGCTGGTAGCATTCTTGGGCAGGTTGGGCTTGCCAGTGTCCCTATTTGGGCACTATGCTCTGTGGTTGTGGAGGATGCTGTTGGTGTGGTTCTGTAGTTGGGTGGGACTACTGGCTGGGCTCCTTGTTTAGGCGGAAATTCTGGCTATGCCCAATAGTCAGGTTGGGCCACTAGCCCTGCAATCATCTACGGATGGGTGAAGTTGCAGGCTCTTATTTGGCAGGGTGGTACCAATGTTTAGATGCCATGACTGGGCTGCTATGGGCTGGGCTCTGCAATTGCTGGTCAGGTGGAGGTCTCAGGCCATGCTAACCAAATCAGGATAGTGTTACTGGCTGGGCTCTATGTTTATGTGGGGCCACAGGTTGTGCCCTAAAGTTCGGCGGGACTGCAGGCTGGGCTTCACTGCTGGGTGGGGTTGTAGGCTGGTTCTGTGGCTTGGGGTTATTGTGGGCTGGGCTACAAGGCAGCCCAGGATTATTGTTCTGGCTCCCTGATTATATGGGGTCAGGGGTTATGCTCAACAGTTGGTCAGGGCTGCTGGCTTGATTCTTTGCCCAAGCAGGGCTATAGGATGGGTTTCTTGGCTATCTGGGTTCTCTGGCCAGACTTCATGGCTTGGGTAGGACTTAAGACTATGCTCAGCAGTTGGGTGGGCTTGTGAATTAGCTTTCCTGCCTCAGTGGAGTGGTAGTATGGCTCACTGAATAAAGACCCAAATCAGGCAGCAGTGCTAACCAAGCTCTGTGGCCAAACAAGGCCAGCAGCTCCTCTCTCTGCAAATTAGCATTGCTGCTGGCTGGGGTCTTTTGCTGAGGTGCTACTGCAAGTGGGAACATGGTCTGCTAAGGTCTGAGGGCTGCTACTGTAAGCCTTGCTCCTCCTCCTCCTCCATCTCTATCTGATCCCCAGTGGTTCCTGTGATGTGAGGCCTGAGTGGGCCTCAGGAAGCACCTTATAATTCTGGATGAGCTGGATGCTTATCTTAGGCTCTCTTTTCCCACTGGAGAAACAATAGGCCCAGGGGGCCTCTGTTGGTACAGTGCTGTGTCAGCCTGGGGGAGTGGTGATACAGTCAGCATGTAGCTGTTCCTCTCACCCTTCTAATGGAGTCCTTCTCAGTCTCTGTCTGTTTCAGAGGGGTGCTGCAGCCTCATCCCTGGGTGCTGGAATTTTCACAATGGTGACTTGTTTATGGATAGTTGCTAGTTGATTTTCATAGGATAGGGACTGAAGTTGGAAAGGACATCTCATCATCCTGATGACCTATTGCAGCTCTGAGCAACCATCGGGTGTGGCATAAGTTAACGTCAGTGTACAGCCCAACAGCTGTGGGTGGTTTGCTCTTTTAAGTCATAGTAACAGGGAGCTTGCACTTTCTACTGAGCATATTGGAAACTAACTACTCCTCTAAAAAAGTCATGAATAAAATAGTTTTTTTAAGTTTCAAGTTTGTGCCCAAGGACTATTTTTTGGATTAGGAAGCATGGGATCGATTACTCAAGAAGTGCATCTCGAGCTGGTATCTTTAGTGTAAGTGAAACTGAAATTATTCTTAAAAGCTTCATGATGTGTAGTGTCAAGGATATTTGAAGGGAAAAATTATACTCTGGGCCGAGTTGGGCCTTGAAATGATGTTGAACAAGTATTTCAGGCAGCAAAAAAGGATCTGGTGCTGTGAAGGAAGAGGCGAGTAACTTTGAAATGGGGATAGGAACTATGAGTACAATGATTCTGGGCTTTGGAACTAAATTGAAAAGAAAAGGCCAAATGTTCCCCTGTGGTTGGTGAACTTCCATGCATAGTACAAACTGCTTGGTGACCTCTTGTTAATTATAGGAAGGCAGGCCAGCATTTTCTGATCGTTTACTCTCTGGTAAGCTCTCTGCTAATGTTTTGCTATATGTTAAAGAATTTCATTTCCACAAGTAAGATGTGAGGTGGGTGGTAGCTACCCTATTTTAGAAATGATGGAATGAATTATTTGCTAGAGAGATTCAGTGGCCATGTCTTTGGATTAAGTCAATAGCCTACTTGGGCACAGAAGTGACTCGTCTCTTGATTATGTTCAAAGAAGGGCTATTGGAAAGCAACATTTTAGTTGGCACACTGTATCTGCAAAGTGCCAGATATTAAATATTTTGGCCATTGAGGGCCATACAGTGTCTGTTGCAACAGCTCAATTCTGCCATTGGAGCAGGAAAGCAGTCATAGATACTTTGTAAATAAATGGGAGTGGCTGTGTTTCAATAACACTTTATTTATAAGAACAGGTGTTGGGCCATCGTTTTGTCACCCCTACATTAGAGGAACAAAACTTAAAGGGAGAAGATCATAAGGCTGGCATGTTTTATCAATAGGAAACGTGCATACAAGCTTTATACTTGGCACCTATCAGCTGCTCGATAATTATTTAACTAGCCAGATCCACAAGCCTATATTTCCAGTGGTTTAAACTAATACAAGTAGACTTTAACTGCATTATAATAAAAGAGGTTAGGTATCAAAAAAATTCCTTTCAAGCTAAGTTGATTGTTAGATCTTGTCAAACAAGTTTAAGGGCTTCAAAAGTCATTATTGATGGGGGAGCTGCACAGTGTGGGTTAAGCTCTGTCCTGTTTGAGAATACAGGATGATGGCATTTTAAGATGTACTTCTAGGACATAAAGGCAGAGATTTAAGAACTATGAAGGAACAATCAGTAAGTCATAGTAGTGAACTGCATGTACTAGTGTGGAAGAAAAGGTTAAGAATGGCCCCAAAGTTCTGAACCACAATGATCTAAAGAAGAATGGTACTGCCTTCAACAACAGGGATGTCATGGCTGAATTCTGGAATTTCAAGAAGACACGGCGATTGGATTTTTCATGTTATTAAAGATAGAATGCACTCAAGTTCTCCATCCCTTGCTATTTCCTTGCCCTCTAGTCTTCCCCTGCAGGGTCAAATTATGCCTGTGTCACCAGGGGAAATTTCTGATTGAGTCATCCAACCAAGACAACAACATTCAGTGGGCATCCACTGTGTGCCAAGCATTGTCAGAGCCACTGAGCCCATACACTTGACTATTGCTTTGCTTATCTCTTTGCATGTTTAGGCAATGAGTAGAGAGTTGGTTGATTTTAAATACTCTAAAATAGATTCTTCCTCTTATGTTATATGTGATAAGTAACTCTGCCAGTTTGTCTGTCTGGTCACATCCGAAGTTCAAGCCAAGACTTCTCTTGTAGACCAAATTTCCATTTTTTTTTTCCTGTGGTTGCTTTGATTCTGAGTGAAGAATTAGAAAAATTCTCTCTGTGCTATGAGATTCTAGTATTCAAAATAGAGACTCTCAAGGTCATTGGGTAAGGAAAATGCCAAGGCTAATGGGTATGCCTGTGGTAGTGTCATCTTTGTACAGATAATTTACTACCATGTAGAACAGAAATGAACCTGAGTCTTTGGAGTTGGCAAGAGTTCAGCTAATGGTCTCCTGAGAGGATTCTGGAACAGAAGGCTCTGGCATTCCACTCTCTTTTAATATTTGATGTATGTCCTCTGTCAAATCTTAGGCAAACACAGCTCTTATTGATTAGTAGTAGCATGTCTACTATGGGCAAAGAAATTTTATAGCAGACTCTGAGAAGGAGATAATTCTAGGGAACGGTTACAGATGCATAAGCAATTTGAAGAAAAGTTAGCTGGATGAGGGAACGTTTCAAGGTTGGCTCATTAGAAGAGGACAGAGTAGGTACAGGGAGGAAGGGAGAAACATGGTGATGGTGAGGCTGGCATGACAGTGGCAGGTCAGAATCAAGAACTGTGTTGTTGCACCAATGTCTCTGGCATGCTCCTAGTCACGATGGGCAGGGGGAGGGGAGTTGTAGTGTGTCCTATGGTCATTGAACTCACTCTCAAGGTGATCTCTGAAAATGATACTTAGAGGTTTCAAGAAACGCCCTTCCTCCACAAAGTGTAACCCAAATTCGACTGTTCTCAGAAGCAACAAGTTCTTATGTAAAGCAAAGCACTTTTTTTTTCTTTTAAATAATGTTAACTCTGGCCGATTACCACTGAAAGTTATGTTCAGTGGTAATGAGAATCCCTTAATCGAATTAGAAAACTTTCTAATGAGAATCCCTTAATCGAATTAGAAAACTTCCTACAAACACAATGACAAAAAGCTTGGAAGAACTGTGGTTACCTGAAATTCCTTTCAAGTTAGCTTTGAGTGGATCAAAAAGATCGGTGACTCCCCAAGAATTTAAAATATTCTTTAAGTTGAAATGATTTTGGATCCTAAATCTAAAAAAAAACCAAAAACAAACCATCAACTTTTAATTAAAATTCTTATTCATTACACTTTTATACACACCCTATGACAACTAAACTCTCAAGTTGGAAGTAAGGGTTCTCTGGGATCATTTCTGGCTTTATCTTTCATTGTTCCTTCCCATAAACCCTACTCTCTGAATTATCTAACCACACCGGGCTCTCTCCCTCCTCTCTACCTTTGCATTGACTGTTCTTTCCAGGTGGCCTCCATCTCCCCTGATTGTCTTTTATTTATTAACCTTTTCTCTAAGCCCAATTCAGCTGTTATCCCCTCCTCTCCAGCTGTTTTGTGACCTTTGGGTATTGAAGCCCCATTTACACTTTGTTTTACTCATCCGATGGATAGAACATTTCCTATTATGGTTACTTATCATATTATAAACTACTTGAGATAGGAGGCAATCCATCTCAACTTTTTATTCCCTAATAATAATTAATATTTACTGAGTGCTTTTCATGTGTTAGGCACTAAGGGAAGAAGTTTACGTGGATTATTTTGTTTCATGTTCACATAACGATGTTATTATTATCCTCATTTTACAGATGAGAAAACTGAGGCTTTAAAGAGTTTAAGAAACTTGTCCAAGATGACATAATGAGAGCACGGTGGAGCTCAACTCAAACCGAAGGTGTCTGAGTGCAGGGCTTGCCATCTACGCTTTGCTGCCTCCCATCTCCTGTGGCTTCTCACACAGAGTAGGTGCGGAGAAGAAGTTGTTGACTGACTGATAATTAATAGACTGTCTCATTTAATATGTTTATATTCGTTTGCTAAGACATATTTTCGTGTGTGCTTGTGTAGTGTGTGCTTTGACACACAGCAGAGAAGAAAAACAAGTTAGAGCTTTGGTTTTCCCAGTAAGTCCTGAGTGGAGAGAGAATTAGCATACTAACTTTGCAATATTTCCCCAAGTGCAAGGTATCTAAAATTTTACTGTTGAAGCATCTTTAAAAGGCATTCTGAGATTTTTTTTTTTGAAAATAAAAAAAGTTCAAAATGGAATTTAGATACTCCTTTTCTCTAAACCATGCAGAACTTGTAGGAGAGTAAAAATACTGGACGAGACCAGTTAATATCAAAGATCTCATTGCTATGTAAGACAATGTCATCAATACAAAAGTATCAGATTTTTTCAGAAATGGATGTTTTGAATCTTCAGAATAGTTTCCAAAAGAAGATACATGCTTTCTTCAAGTCGATGCTGACATTTCTCAAAAAATTTTTTGATTGCCTCTTCTGCAAATTTTTAAATAGTTAAAACACATCTTTTGAAGACCCTTGATGCTGAGAAGTAGTGGTTAAGAGCACGATCTTGGGAATCCAGTACTTGGGTTTGATTCCTGGCTCAGCCTCTCATTAGCTGAGGGAACTGGGACAAGTTACTTTACCTCTTTTGGCCTCAGTTTCCTCATCTGTGAAACAAACCTAGTAGTGCTTAGGTCTTATCTTTGTGAAAATGAAGTGAAATCGTGCTTGCAACGTGGGCAGAACAATGCCCAACACAGCTCACACACTTTATTATTACCCTTGTGGGTTTATGTTTTCTCAATGATATTAAGAAAGAGCTATGAGATGTTTGAAGCCAAATATGGCAATTGATGTAGTTGATAAAACTGGGTAATATTTTTAGTAACGAAGGATAATAGTACAAGTAAGTTATGATAATAGTAAAAGTAAGGTGTGGCTATGAAGGTCAGTCCAGAAGAAATGCTACAAAAATATCCAGAGTTAAAAAAGCACTCTTTATGAAAACCGGACAAGGATATCACAAGAAAACTACAGACCAATATCCATTATGAGTAGATGCAAAACTCCTCAACAAATACTAGCAAATTGAATTCAGCAACTATAAATCACACCAGAACCAACTGGGATTTACCTGAGGAATGCAAGGGGGTTCAACATATGAAAACCCATCAATGAGAAACAACATATTAATAGAATAAAGGACAAAGGCCACATGATCACCTCAACAGATGCAGAAAAAGCATTTGACAAAATCCAACACCTTTTCATAAACACAAAAACAAAAACCATCCAACAAATTTGGGGTAGAAGGGAACTTTTCCAACCAAAAAAGGGCGTATACAAAAAACTCACAGCTAGCATCATACTTAATGGTGAATACTGAATGATTTCCCCCTAAGATCAGGAACAAGTCAAGGATGCCCACCTCTTCTATTTAACCTTGTACTGGAGGGAATACAGGACAATTATGAAAGAAGACAAAAAGTAAAATGCATCCAGATTAGAAAGGAAGAAATAAATCTATATTCACAGATGATGTGGTCTTATATGTAGAAAATCCTAAGGGATCCCCCCCACACACAGAAAAACTTATAGCTAAGTGAGTCATCAAGGTGACTTGACATTAGATCAAGATATAAAAATCAACTGTGTTTCTCTATACTAGCAAAGAATAATCCTAAAATGAATACCCATTTATAATAACATCAAAAGAATAAAATATATAGAAATATTTAGAAACAAATTTAACAAAAGTAGTGCAAATATTTTTCACTAGAAACTAACATCTTTGAAAAAAAATTAAAGAAAATGAAAAATCCTGTATTCATAGGTTGAAACACTTAATAATGTTAGAGACAATATTCCCCAAATTTATCCACAGGTTCTACAGAATCCTTACCAAAATCTCAGCTGTCTTTTTGGCAGAAACTAAAGTTGATCCTAAAATTCCTATGGAAATGCATGGGACCCAGAATAGCCAAAACGATCTTCAAAAAAAGTAAAGTTAAAGGACTCACACTTTCTAATTTCTAAACATAATAAAAAGCTACAGTGACTGTGTAGTAGTGGCGAAAGCACCATTTATGCCTATAGAAAAGAATTGAAAGTCCAGAAATAGACCCATACATTTATGGCTAATTGGTTTTTGACAAGGGTACCAAGAAAACCCAGTGGGCTGTATCAATAAATGGCACTGAGACAACTGCATAGCCATGTGCAAAGAATGAAGTTAGATCTCTACCTCCTTCCATATACATACATTAATTCAAAACGGATCAAAGACCTAAATGTAAGAGCTAAAACTCTTAGACAAAAGGCATAGACATAGATCTTTGTGACCCTGGTTAAGCAGTAGTTTCTTAGCTATTACATAACAAAAGCACAAGAAAAAAGAAAAAAATAGATTAATTGACTTCACCAAAATTAAAGACTTTTGTGCTTCAAAAGACACCATCAAGAAAGTGAAAAGACAGCCTACAAAATGGGAGAAATATTTATAAATAATATATCTAATAAGGACTGGTATCCAGAATACATAAAAAGCTATTATAACTAATGATAAAAAGACTAATACCCAATTTAAAAATGGACAAAGTATTCAAATAGATATTTCTCCAAAAAAGATATACAAATGTCCAATGAGCACGTGAAAATTTGCTTCACATCATTAGCCATTAGGGAAATGCAAATGAAAGTCACAATGAGATACCATTTTACACTGACTAGGATGGCTATAATGCAAAAAAAAAAAAAAAAAAAATGAAAGCTTCCTTTTCCTACAGCTGTTGTTACACACACTTATGAGTCAGATGGGTTTCAGCCATGTTGCCTCCAGCCTGAAGAGGAAGCCAAAGCACAGAGGAGGGCATTGCTGGAGGACAGAGAAGGTGGATGCATCCTAACACAATCACGAGTAATTCCGGTTCCTGAATGCAGGCTTTATTATATCCCTACCTTTTAATTCATTCATTATTTGGGAGGCAGTCTTTGTCCTCTTTCCTCGTCCCTTCTCTCCATGAAAAACTTTAACAACTTGTAGTAAAATGTACATTACACAAATGTTACTATTTAAACCATTTTAGGTGTATAATTCAGTGGCATTAAGTGCATTGTTGCATTGTTGTCCAACCATCACCACTATTCACTTCAGAACCTTTTTATTATGCCAAGCAGAAACCCTGTACATTAAATACGAAGAGGGACTTAAAATAATAAAGGTGAACAATAACAAGTGCTGAGAAGGATACGGAGAAAGCGAAACCTCATATATTGCTAGTAGGAATGTAAAATATTGCAACCCTTGGAAAACTGTCTAGTGTTTCCTCAAAGTAAAAAAGTAGAGTTAACACTTGACCCCACAATTCCATTTCTTGGTATTACCCAAGATAACTGAAAATATATATCCACACAAAAATGTGCACATGAATGTTCGTAGAAGCCAAAAAGTAGAAATAAGCCGAAAGTGTTTTGGCACCTAAATGTCTGTAAACTGATGAAAGAATAAACAATGTAGTATATTCATAGGATGGAATATTATTCAGCCACAAAAAGAATGAAGTACTAATGTATGCTACAATAAGGATGAACCTTGAAAACATTATGTTAAGTGGAAGAGCCAGATACAAAAGGCCACAGGGTATGATTTCATTTATGTGAAATGTCCAAAGTAGACAAATCCATAAAGGAAGTATATTAGTGACTGCCTGGAGCTGTGAGTGGGGCAATGTGAATGACTGCTACGGGGTATGAAGTTATATTTTCCAAGGTGATCAAAATGATCTAGAATTAGATAGTGGTGATGATTGCACAACTTTGCCAATATACTACACTTCCAAATTTTGCATTTTAAAAAATAAATTTTATGGTATGTGAATCGAATCTCAACTTTTTTTTAAAAGAAGAAAGAAACCCCTTAGGAAAGCACAAACCACACACACAGTGATTAATCAGCAGCTCCTTGAAGGAAGGGGCGAAGTTTGTTCTGGAACTATGGCATCTGGTGGATTTTAAAAACCCATGCATCACTTCTGATATGAAGAAAATGCTTCTGCTCTATGCCAGACAGGTCTGCCGAAATATCTAGTGTCTCCGTGCTTTGATCTGGTTTGGAGAGACAGGCTTTATCGTAGAGTTAAGTTCACCTTCTGCTCTGGCCATAGCAGATGTCACTTCAGACCTTGGCTCTTAACTTACTGGGTCTTTCTTTGTGCATTTTTTATTCTAGCGCCTGGACTTATTTTTAACTCTTCGAGGGAGCACTGCCAAAGCCTCTGGCTCTGCACTGAGGAGAGCCTGGACAGGAGAGGAGGCCAAGCAGCCAGTGGGAAGGAGCGTGAAGAAGCCACATGCCGAAAATGAGCCCTCGGAAAACAGTCTCCACTTAATGCTGGTCTACAAATTCATTATAAATCTACTCTGATTCCAATGTATTAGAGAAGCGTATCATTTAAAGATGTTCAGCGAGGGATCTTTTGTAAAATAATGAGTTTTACAAATAGGCTTTCCTTGGGCAAAGCAAAATGTAGCACTACCATTTAACTTTTAAATAAATGGTATTTGTACCTATCGAGTACAAGAAAGTCTCACTCTGTTTACTTAGAGGTGAAAGAAGGAAACTAGCACAGAGACTTAAAGTCTTAAATCTTGGTGCCTTAATTTGCCTTCTGATTAGAAAGATATCTGTATTGTTCAATTATGTAAGCTATCTTACCTTTTTGGTTTTGGACAAATGACAGTTGAATACTCATAGGATGTGATAAGATTTGGGGTACATTCTGCCAAGGTCACTGCACTGCCCTTCTTTCCCTGCCCAGACAACTGGATGTGGCATGAAGCTGAAGTGGAGACCTGGGGGCTCTAGTCTGGTCCAGTGAAGGTATGATACCTTCTGTTGAGAAAACTGCAGAAAATTAGTTCCTTTCAGTCTGTGTCATGAGCTAGTCAGCAGTGATTCTGAAATGGATTGAAACTCTAGGGTAACGCCCACTTGGCCTAACCTCGAGGGGTACATTAGACAAGCTTGTCAAGTGATTCAGGACAGACACTGGAGTGAGACCACCTGGGCTCTCTGACCAGCTGGATTACGCCGCAGAGCACCCTGCAAGGATGATGTGCGCTGTTTACCTGGGCAGGAACACGTGCATCCTGGCTCTCCTCAGGCTGGAAGTCCAGAGGCAGATGATGCTGGCTGTGAGGTGTGGCTCAACGTGGCTCAGTGGGGTGTCTTTGTCACGAGGTAGCACCAGGAGCAGACTCACAGCACTTCCCAGGTAAGGCAGCTCCAGCACCCCCATCTGATGGCCCACAGGGTCCTGGAACTGGCCTGGAAGTTCAGCGAATGGGGGATTAGATCTGCCCCGGGAGCCAGGGGGACCGAACGGTGCCAGTCTCTGGAAAGGGCCAGCTCGCAGGATGGGAAATAATGCATTTCATTAAGAGGGTGTCCATCTGACTCTCAGGAAGCCAAAGGCTGAGGCCAACGGTTTGAGGTCAAAGGTCGTTGGGTACTGTGGCCACCTTTTCTGATATTAGGACCTAGGATCTCTAAGATACATTCACAAGTCTTGAGTCACAATACCTGCGGTGGCTGGGCATGATGGGGACTATGACGCGTGGGAAACCATAGACCCTGTCTTAAAGGGGCAGCCGCTCCAATCCTGGCCGATTGTAGCACATGGGGACGCAGGATCTTTGTGCCAGATCTTCCTATTTTTGAATGAAGCTGTAAACCCAGATGTCATATGCAACTTCCCAAATTTCAAAACACTACATAGGCCTAACACAACATGATTCCAAGCTGGATCTACCCTGGGGGCAGAGAATTTGTACCCTGTGACATAAACAAATAGGTCTCAGGCTGAACAGCTGGGAGCTTGTGGGCAATGGCAATGGCTAGCCAAAGCCAAGTCCAGCCCATTGGGCAGAGCATGATTTCAGAAGCATGTGATGGGACAGGTGGCAGCAGACACAAATGGCCAGAGACAGGGAGACCCAGCAAGTGTCCCTGGTGAAAGCAGAGGCAGCGTCCAGACCCAGTGATGGGGCAAGGAGGGCACGTAATATGGAGCAATCCAGCCGTCTCTGGGGAGCTCCAGGCTCGATCCCTTCCTGGGAGGACAGCAAGTCCTGGGCCCTAGTGCCAGGGGACAGTGGAGCTGGCTGGTCACTGAGGCAAAATACTAGGCTCAGTGGTGAAAGACAGGGGCATGGTTATTACTCCATACTTTATCGGTCCAATCAACAGCTGCTCAGCTTCTGTTATGTGCCAGTCACCGTGCAGGGCACACTGGGAGGAACAAGAGCTTCAAGAGCCACTGGCCGTCATACAGCTGACAGCTCATCTAGCACAGGTCACAGCAGCAACGGGCAGCTGTTAAGAACAAGAACTATAGTATACTGTAAATGTATATTTACTTATTTAATAGATATTCCAGTCTCATCTTACTTGACCTCTGGTAATAAACGAATAAACCTCTGGTCGAATAAACGAATAAATTCACTGAACTCTCACAATGTGTCTTGCATGGAATCAAAGTAGAATGATAGCAAGTTTTCTAAATGTCAAAGTTCCTAAAACAATGATTTAAGTCTCACTGGCTTTTTCTTAGATGAGAACATCATTAGTCACACAAGCTGGAAGGGGCTGAGCCCGCAAATGAGTGACAGGAGGTGGGAGGAGCAGGGCGGTGGGGTCCCTTCCTCCCGGGCCTGCTGGGGCCCCACTGAACTGTCCACACCACACACCAGTCTGCCAGGTGGGGCTGCCCAGCACTCACTGGCGTCACGTACCACCCCTGACCAGGATGAGTGACCATCAGGCAGGGCGGGCAAGCAGAATGGTGGCATTTCAGGACCACGGGCCCTTCAGTGTGGACATGCTTTCAAGAGCCTTTTAGACACAACTCTCAGTCTTCCATCCTTTCTCAGCACCACACAGTGAAGTTCATTTTATGGGACTACCTGCCAGGGGAGGAGGTTTGGTCCAAACATTTTTGGTTTCACACTAACGTCTCCATTTACGAAGTGCAGAGGGAAACATCAAGCATGAAATGGGGTTCTCCTCCCCATCTGGTTCCTCGCTGTCCTCTCTGAGTCTCCTGGCTCCCTCATCTTTCCTTATTCCTCACACCGCACGGCAGAGGGAACCACAGAAAAAGCTCAATGCTTTAAGAGCAGAGACCTGGTCTCCCTTCCCGGCCACAGTGTTTCCGAGGTCTCTTCACTTTAGACCCCTGGCTGGCAGGGAAGAAACTCACCGTAGTTGACCTCGGCCATTTGGTACATCATGGGGACCTGGAGGACACGTCCCTGTGCACAGGTGAAAGGCAGGAGCTGAGTGTCCATGGAGGAGAATCTCTGCCACCAAGTGCTTTGGAAAGACAGGGTGCTTACGAGCACCAGCTGAGCAAATGCTGCACTGCCTCGGTCCCACGCCGAGTCCCCTGGGCCCTCACCTGCAAGTGGGAAAGCAACTATGTGGTGACACCTGCGTGCATGCTCTGGAGGGCACTGAGGCATCCCTGAAGTCAGGTTGCAGCCTGCTTATTAGTACCTATTAATTGCAGAATCGCCTTTATAACTAGTCGTTGCAGAAAGCCAAGGTTTCATTCTTTACTGAACAGGTTGGGATGCCCTAGCTGGTCCCACCTGGGGCCATTTCCTAGGAAGCGTTAGGCATACACGGCTCAGGCAGACCCCTGGGAGGGACTGGGTGCTGCGCTGGGAGATGCTGCACAGTGGTACCCACCGCACCTCACCCCCATCCCCCCAGCCGCTACGCCCCATCCTTAGCAGAGCCTTTGCTTGGACAAAAATTTCCAGGGAACGATTTTTAAATTAAAATCTCTCCAGAGAGGAGCAGGCTGACCACACCTCAAGGGACAATTTTTTCCCCCAGCCTTTTCTTTATTTAATAAATGCATACTTTGTGCTAGCCTCTGTTCTAAATGCTTTAATACGTCCTCACCAACTCCTCCCCCCAGTTCTATTGTTATTCCCAGCTTTACAGATGGGGACACCAAGGCTTGGAGAGGGTGTCCAAAGTCACGTACTATCGGTGGCAAAGCCACCATTAGCCCAGTTGCCTAAGATAGAAATCCTGGATCCGAACCCAAGCAGCCTGGCCCAACTCTGCACGGCTGCACCAACTGCTCCTTCTTCTTAGAGGACAATTGTCTCAGAGTCGAAAAAGCTAACTGTGACCTTGGCCCCCTGATAGCACAACGAGCTGAGACAGGGCATTTGTAAATCAGGGTAGGGCTTCCCAGGAGGACAAACTTCAGCTGCAGTGGAGGGTGGCCCATCTGCATGGCTTCTGACACGTAATGGGTGGTATTCTGTCTTTACGGCCACCTGACGTTAGCCTCGTTGAGGTGGATGGTTTCCTCTTACCTGTGCTCTGCCTGGAGGCCCACTCCTTGCCCTGGACGGTGGTGCTGTTGGGCTCGCTGAGGTTGGCTGGCTCCAGGCTGCAGTTGGCCCACCAGGAAACCTGCTCCACGAAGCAGGAGGAGAGCAGCGTTCCCGCTTGCACAAAAAGGGTGCAGGCCAGCGCCATCCCGGTGCCGTGGCTGGAGCCGGGCCGCGCGAGTACGCAGCGCGCAGGAACTCCCTCACTGTTCGGTCTGCGAGAGAGGCGTTTGGATAAGCTGACAGCGGCGCGGGCAGGGAGTGAGCGAGGCTCCACGTGCATATTGCATTAAAATGGGGCCCCAGCACCCCCACTCTTGTTTAATAAAGTTCATCTACCATAGACAGTTAGCTTGGTAGCATAGCTAAATCTCTCAGGAATTAGCCTGGATCCATAGATTAGAAGTTGGGGCGGGGGCGGGGGTGGGGGGAAGTCGTGTTAGAGCTGAAAGAAATCAGGCTGTGACTAGGGTGAACAGAAAACACTGTTGACATGCCAAGGACGATTTTTCCTTTACTTCTTGATTCAGAAATGTTGAGTTCGCTGGAGTAGAGAGGGCTGGGAAAGCTGTGGGTCTGGTGCACAGGGCGATGGGGCTTCAAATATTTACGAAGTCAACCAATTTACGGAGAAAGTGGTAAGTAACAGTAATGGACGGTGGCCAGGGTGTCAGATGGTCAATCTGTCTTGCACAGGGCCTAAAATCCATCCTCACGGCTGCACGTCACAAGCCTGAGTGACATTTGGGTGCAGCCTCTTTCAGGACTGTGCTTTCGACTGAGAGAACACAGAGGAAAGGTAAGAACACCTCCTCTCCCCCACTCCCTAAAACCCAGCGGACAACTCTGTTATTGTCAGTGAGAGCCTGCAAGAAAGTTGAGGAAATAATAAGCATTTGAGAGAGTTGATAGTTTCCACCTTCTTGGATGGCAGCTGGACTTCTATTTGTTTATCGCTTATACAGGAGATTGCTTCTTTCTTTCCATAATCAATAGTGGATTTCTTTTGGACTCTATCATTCACCTCTGTGGCTCCTATTCTCCCCTAGGCATCTGTAGCTGGAGCGAGACCTCACCCACGGCTAAAGACGCAGCTGAGTAGCTGAGCTTCCTGCTTCTGACACTTGCAGGCTGGGGTTTTCCAGCAGTCAGGCCCTGGCTCTGGAACATGGCCTTGGCCTTTGCCTGTCACCGTCACCTTCCTCCTAGGCACAGCCCTGTGGCGGCCCACAAATCATCTCTCCGAGATACACGATTTGCACCCTCTTCCTGTACTACCTTGCCCTGGCTGGTTTTTCTCAGGACCACTTGACTTGGCTTGGGGTCTATCTACTCCAACACCTTCATGTCTGGAGGTGAGGCCAAGAGGCAGCTGCAGACCCCGACTGGCTTGGCCAAGATTCCCTGCGGGTACGCGGGCAGCCGGAATACACCCTGGCCACCAGGCATGGGACACAGCTGCGAATAGATTTTACTCGTCCATAAAACTCTACTACCAGAGCTGCTTCTTAGAATCTACAACTATAAACAGCAAATTCAGGATATATATTGCATGAATTAGAACCTAACTTGAATGCTTGCCTTTTGTTTTTAGTGAGAAAAGAAATAAATGGGGGAAAAAAACCCCTTAAAGTCAGGAGGAAGTTCTTACGTACTTACAGAATCACGTTCCTGTAGAGTGTGGACTGCCTGCAGGGGCACATTGGTCACCCAGCACACACACCGAAGTGCGGCCTTGGGGATGGTCACACGACCCCTCCTCCTGTGCTCTCACCCTCTCTGGGCCAGGGACCAGCCATCCTTTCAGCTGGACTCATTAGCGTAGCTTTAGCTTTCTTTCTCCACCTCAGCCTAGTCTGTCCCTGCCCATCTGCACACAGGAAGAGGTTTCCCAGACGCTGCCGGGATCACACTGTGGGACTAAAAAGTGGGGACGGTCGATGGTGTTCCCGGACCGTGCCAAACGCTCTACACTCACGATCACATTTAATCCTTTCAACAACCCTGGGAATTAAGCACTATTATAATCCCCATTCACAGACGAGGGAGCTGGGCTCAGGCAAGGGAAGAAACTCGCTTCGTGTCAGGGTGGCAGGAGGGGATGCTTCCCTGTCCTCCTGCCCACAGGTGAAGGACAGGGGGGCTGGGAGCCCTCCACTCCCCTGCCTGGGAGAGCCTTTTCCTCTTGGGATGAACGCGGGCGCAAAGCACCATGCAACACAAAGCCTTCGATTTTGCTTCACTGCCATGCATTCCCAGGTCCTTGTCAGCGACAGGGCAAAGGAGACCGATGTGAGCCATGACACAGCTCATCGACGGCAGCACTTGAAAGGGAAACCTGCCACATCTCCTGCGCCCTGCTCCTGGAAGCCGTCATCCTTCTCGCTGGACAGGGCTGAGGCGGCTCTACGAAAATTCTGAGCAGGGAGGGAGGCAGAGGAAGGAGGACCACTGGGGCTTCAGTGGGTCAGGAATGTCACGGGGGAGGTGGGAAGAGTTTGAGGAGAGGGTCCCTGGGACTGGTGCGGAGTGAGAGGAAAGTGCTAGACGAAGAAACGGTATTTTCATGGGTCTTGCTGCAGACCAGCCTTTTAACGCATTCGTGAGGCCAGCATGGAGAGGGCCTTCCGGTTTAACACATTGGCCGAAGTGACCCTCTGAATGTGACATTGCATCTGATGGGGCCTGACTTTGTAAGGCCAATATGCATAAATTCTCCAACTATGAAAACCATCATTGTGATGCTGATATTTTGATTGTCTGGACCTAAAACGAGAGTTAGATTTAGGAAGACGTCTCAAGGGCTTGGTTGGTGTGAGAGAGTAATATAGAGTGCCCCTGGCAAAAACGGGAGAAGGCAAGCTACCTCTGTATTCATGCAGCTGCTCAGCGGCTTAGAGCGGGGGATTGTGGAAAGACTATGGGATCTGGAGTCAGGGAATTTGGGACTTGAATCCTGGCTCCACCACTTACTTGCACGCTGGCTGAGCTGAGTCTTGCCAAATCAATAACTTCTTGTCTCATTTGTAAAATGGGAATTATTAATGGAGGCCTAGAGATTGCCTGTGGTTTCTATGAGGATCAAATGACCGAATGGCTGTGGAAGTGACATCTGCACACCTATCCCCCAGAAGTCTCTCCCGGAGTCAGGCCATCTCCATCCCTGGGGCCTCTACGCCCAGCAGCATTCCTGTGTGGCAGAAAGCGGCAAAGTGTTCTTTACTAATTTACCTTGGAAAACGATGAAAATTCTTAACAATGAGAACATCGGAAACTGTGTCTTCCATGTGGTGAAAACAAAGATGCTCTTTGGGGACAGCACAGGTGTCTGTTCTGCGTCTCGGGCTGTGCTTGTCTGACCAGCGTGCAGAAATTCTGGCAAGGTTCCTGATTGCCGTATATTGGCTTAAAGCGCAGTGAGAAGAAGATAGTGCTAATGTGTCCCAGGGCAAACTGGGATCGATCTTTCTGTTGATTAAATAGGAACAATGCCACAGACCCCAGGATGTGCTTTGATGCTGCTTTTTACTCGTGTTTTATTGGTCTGTATTGACTTTGTAAAGAAGACCGGGCCAGGGCAGGCGGTGGGCACCTGGTGGGTTGTTTAAAGCAGCACACACGTGATCCTCTGACCCGTCTTGGGACAAACCAAACTACAGGCATAGTCTGTTGGCTAGAACCCTAAGCAGCACATTCTCGTGGATAATAATTAACTATGACTGCGTAAGATAATAAAGCAGTTTATGAGTAAGAAAAAAAGGTGGGATATGTTCCACAGAGTTTGACTATTAAGCGTTCCTGACATTGGTAATCATCAAATTTTGTTAACCAGGTACCGTGAGTGTACCTGACAATGGAGAATTGATGATGATCAATACCCTTTCTCTGTGGGATAGCCACATGTGCATTTCTTGCTTTCTTCCTAATCCTGACCTCTTGGACACTGTCTTAAATTAGGCTGAAATGCCTGGTCCTCTCTCATATTTCTATTTGAAAAATAACCCTGTTCAGATGTCATGTCTTCTGAGAAGCCTTCCTGATGTGCCAGGGGAATAAATCACCACCTCCCTATACACTCCACACCCCCCCCCCCCGCCCACCAAACCCCACCGCATACTAACTGATTTCAAATAAATACAGTTACTGCTCTGTGTTGGAGTATATTTCTACGTGCATCAGCCTTGTGAGACCAGGCTGCTGGGGCTCAGAGTTTTCCTTATAGATCTGGATCTGGATGCTGAGTTCCTGGCATAGCTCTGGCCCGTGCAGCAGGAGCTCGTTTGTGCTTGGTAATTGCATTGCACTGAATCTAATGTGGCTGAAGAATAACTCCACGGGTATGTCCATTTCCGTGATACACTTGCTGAGAAAAATTAAGCTCGATAACTTATGTCGGTCTTTAGTCATCCTCAGAGAGAAAACACATTTGTATTAGCCAGCAGGATCAGGAGAACTGCTTTGGCAGGGGACAGGTTGTGGCGGCAGGGGGACAGGAAGCACAGCTGGTGCCTGTGGCCCTATATCTTGAGTGCTAACCTTTACTCGCCGCCACAAGATTCTGGCTCAAAGGAAGTTCTTACCAAGACTACGTTGTTATTAGTTCTTGTACTTAAAAAAAAAAATTAACGTACACAATTTTAACTCCTATCATTTTTATTGACAACTTATTCTAAGATAGAGAAAAAAAAATCTGTGATGAGTGAGTGTCTGTGTTAGCAAGGAGCTGATAGGTTGATACCAAGGCGAGGCAGTAAGCCAGAGAGGCCTTGACCATGGATGCCAGGTGTGTCTGACCTGGCATTCATGAGACTCTCATCGGTGCTGGTAGAGCTGTTCTAAAATCTGCAGTCATGGAAATATGTTGGTAGACATGGTACAGGCTAAAAGTCACACATTAGTGAAAGACATCTGGTTAAGGGCATGAGCTCAGGAGCCAGACCGTCTGGTCTTGAGTCTCGACTCTGCCACTCACTAGCTGTGTGACGCTGGGCAAGTTACTTAAACTCTGTGCCTATTACCTATCTCTAAATAGGGATGATGATATAATTAACTACCTCAATGGGGTTGTTGTGACCATCAATTAAATTAATATTTGTGAGGTGCTTTGAACATGGCCTGGCATCTAGTAAACACCATTAAAGGGCTTGTGCAAGGAAACTGAAAAATTGCCATAGAACCTGAGGTTAAAGGGTCACTACAGTCCAAAGTTTAAATGCTTTCCGCTACATTCCGGCCACGTGGTTACCCTTCTCTAGGTGCCCACTCCTGGTCGCTGGGAGCTCCCCATCTCCCAAGGGGTCCTGAGTGTGAAAGCAATGATGAGAGTGAGTGTGAGTCTGAGCGTGAGCAGGAGAGCGATCAGCCTCTTACCACGGACGCTGTAACCCAGGGCCTCCGCCAGCTGCCGGCCAGTGTTTCCTTGGGCTCCGAACTGCAGGATCTCCAGAGGGATAGACACCCCGGAGGGAGAAATGACGACGTTTGTTCCGTTTCTGTCCGCGGCCACAGTCTGGTAAAGGCGGAGCGCAAGCTCTGTCTTCAGCAAGGTCAAGTGCTCACGGAGGTCGCTGTTTCCTCCACAGAGGTAGGAGTGGAGGAGGAAGAGCGTGAACAAGAGCGGCCACATGGAGGCAGGGAGGGGTCCTGCAGTTCAGAGGGAAGAGGTCAGGGTGAGGCCAGAGACTGTCACATCCTACCTGGAACGGGGACATCAGGGCTCCTGTGTTCAGGGGCTGAAAGACTGGCTAGAGAGGGCGTGTTCGTTTAGCATCTTGGTTACCCAGCCCCGTCCCACCCCACGCCCAGCTGCTTTACTGCATCCTGTCGGGTCTGCATTAGAAACACTTGCTGTGAAAGCAAACCATGAGCCGGAAGGCCTGGACTGTAGGCCTGCTTCTGTCCCTTACTGGATGTGTGACCTTGGGCAAGGCCTTGGTCAGATCAGAAGCAGACCATAATGTTGAAAAAGAAATGTAAGAGGTACACCCTACTCATTTACCTTGGTGCCTAGACAGCTTATAGCTGTGCCATGTCTACCATCAATAATAGTAATACTAATAAAACATACACTATGTTAAAAAGGACTTTGCATTTTCTCAGTTAATCATTACAGCAACCTTACAAGGTAGCTGTTATTATATTTCAAATATAGAGATGAAGAGGTTGAGAGAGCTCAGTGAATTACTTAAGAAACACACATGGATAATGGAACAGGCCCATGACCGAGACCTGGTCTTCTATGAGAGATAAATAAAATACTGAGAATATCAATGCACTTGAAAACACTGATACATGAGCTAATCATACCTAGGATATCAGAATTCTTGTGATGTGAATTATATTAAAGAGAGCACTTTCACAGAGAGCAGAATTATTCAAACATAACCGCTACCACAGAAATGTTCCCCTCCAAGAAAGAGAGAGCTTAGCTGGAAATTAATACCAAGAAGTGAAAGGCAAAGTGAAAAGGGGTTTCAACGACTGCGCCACACGTAGAGCCTGCAGCCATTTTCGCTAAGTCGTCTGACTTTGGCATCAGACAGGATTGAAGTGAGAGGGGCTCAGTTCAAAGTCACTTCCTATAAGAAGTTTGCAAATAAGTCCGCTGGGCTCAATGGTGTAAACACCTCAGATAAAGTCTTAAGATGAAAAGCATCCTCTTTTCTTCCAGCTCTTCCTTCCTGCAGCCAAGCACAAAGGCAGGGCTTGGATGACTGCGTACTGTAGAGGTGGGACATGTGTGTGTGTGTGTGTGTGTGTGTGTGTGTGTGTGTGGAGGGGGGCAGGAGGGATGTGGGTGTCTTTCTGTGTGTGTGTTTGGAGGCCCAGGGTCATTTGTGAAATGACCAAGTCCCAATGTTCTTATAGCTTCTATCACCTCCCGTCAAGGTGCTCAGCCATCAGACCTTCATGTCTCTGGGCTCCCCTTGACCACTTCCCTGCCAAGGTTCACCATGGATGAGCTACTTACTCATGGCCTCTCGTATCGGACTGTTGCGTTTTCTTGCTTGATTCTGTTCTTGTGGGTCTCTAGCAGTAATGTGCTCCCCCTTTTAAACAGTGGAGCAGAATCTGTTTTGAATCACAAGACAGCACAAGGAGGAAGCTGGCAATTGCCGTCTCTGCCGGCGATGTCTCTACCACTCGGTCCAAATTCCTGGAGCCTGAGGTCCTGCAGAGAGCCAGGAGAAGGAGCACAGCTTTGGCCAGCAAAGCCCAGATCGGAAAATGAGCAGGCCCTGGGGAGGGAGCCAGCCACACCCGTCAAGCCGTCTTAGGCTTGTGACCTGGTTGTACCAGCAAGGAACCCCTCATCCAGGCCTTTGTCACTTGGAGAAATTCCGCTGATAACTCTGCTGGGTACCAGGTACCTAAAGCTTCTCCCCTCCTCCTGTGAAGAAAACAATACATCAGTCATTGGGCACTCAAAAATTTTAGCAAATGAAATTCTGCAAAAGAAAAAGAAAATAATGCAAACTTTGGAACAGATTGACTTGCCTTATTATTAATAAAAGGGGATGTACTTATTTACATGTAATGTAAACAGTATTAACAATCTTATTATTCTCAGATAGATATAACAGTTAATAAATCCAATGACTTGATGTGAGAAAGAGACCATGCTGTCAATGAGTAAATGTACGCTTTGAGGAAGTATAAACAGATTCTATCCCAAGTCTGTCTTTGTGTCCAATTCCAAATTACATACTTTTCTATTAAGGTCTTAGGCATTGCATTAAGTTAAAAATACATGACAGGTTATATATTGTTAAGATTAAAGAAAGGATGCCAACATTTGGAAATGAATGCAATTCTTAATCATTATCTCTGAGGTACTTGTTAGTGTGTGAAAATGCATGACACTGTTTTTCACCTGACTGCTACTCATATTCCTATAATCAGGTAATTCACTCTGAAACAGAATTTTAGTGCTGACACTAGAGCCTAGGGTAGTTTATGGTTTTTAGGATGGTTACAGTTCTGTAAATGTTTCACATGAAATCTCCCCAAATCTTTAACTGAGATAGAAATACATTACTGCATGCCCTGGATTCAGAATAATGGAGAAATAAATATGTATAACTTATTTTATAGTACCCAGAGAGGACATCCCATCTGTCTATCCACCCACTCATCCACCCATCCACACGTCTGTCCGTCCATCCATCCATCCATCCATCCATCCATCCATCCATCCATCCAACAAATATCTCTTGCTGTCCACTAGGTTCCAAGACACTAGGTCCTGTGGATATGGCAGTGGGCAAGCAACTTGGGCTCAGCTATCATGAGACCTAGAGTCTTGTCTATCGAGTACAGACTTCTGATGTTGGTGCAGATAGGTTTGAGAAGAAAGAGCGGACCATGAGAAGTCTGTAGTACCTTGCAAAGGCCATCGTCCAAAGCCATGAATTCCCTGGAGCTGCCATTATTTGAGCACAACTTTATTCACCATTTGCCAGGGGTGGGGTTTGGGACATGCTTGTAAAAAATATTTCCCAAGTTGGAAAAAATCCGGCTATGTGACTTCTGTGAACGTTCCTTCCTAACTCTAAGAATGTACTATTCTAATTTTAGTATCTGTGCTGCCAAAGAGAGCACAAGAATGTACTCTATCCTAAATTGCTTTTAAAAAACATTCTCAAGAAAAAAAAATTGCCAGGGAAACAATATACAAAAAACATTTCCTATATAGGTTGAACGTTTTAAACTGTGAATGAATGAAAGATGAACTGCAACTGATTCTTGTTTTGTGTGCTCAGCTGAGACCCTGCATAAGTCACTGTGCTTTCTGCCCACTTCGACAGAGATTATCAAGCTTGTTTCAACCGTGCTGGGATACTGGTTACACTGCTAAGGGAGGTTCTATTCTTAGAGATACTTATTCATAATTCTAGCAACAAAAATAGTGAACGTAATCAAGTGCTTACTATGTCCCAGGTACTCTGTTATATACTTTCTAGTCACAATTGCAGTGAATCCTCGTAACAATCCTATGAAGGAAGGTATTATTATCCCCATTTTGCAGATAGTGAGCCTAAGTCTTGAAGAACTTATGACACTTGCCCACGGTCCCACAGTTAGAGAACCCAGGGCCATCTTGCCTTCAAGGCTCATGCTATTCACCGCACTCTTGGTGGTATCTGTCAGGAGCCAAGAGGCTCTCAACATCCCTCTTGGTTGTGGAATTCTAAGAATCTGGTGGCCAGCCCAGACTTTATGGGCTCATAATGTCTGTCCACTGTGCTCACATTTACCAGGAATGCTATGATGAATCACTCAGAGATCTATTGCTATGAGGTGTGGTGCCTTTTAAATTATGAATTTTAATTTTTTATGGCTTGGTTTCTTACAGGCAGAAACAAATCACTTTTAAACCAAGAGGTCAACCCAACTAATCCGATGAATGGAAGCAATGCATTTTAATTCACTTGGAACATAATTAATATATGGACATCTCCTCTTTGTTGTGTTGCCTGCTTGTCTGGGGTTGTACTGAGAGAGTGCCCATTTTCTCTGCCTTGGAGAAGTTTGTCATGGAAAGAGAGCACACTGACCAACTGAGACACAGAAGCCACAGAAACAAGTCTCAGGCACTGGTAGAGTCAGCCAGAGTGCAACGCAAAGGAACCCAACACATGGTGTCTCAGAATTGGACGGAACTGCCAACTCCTTCAGGAGAAACTGTGAAGGTGACCCCAACCCTCCCCATCATTCTAGGAAGGAGAAGACGGAGAGGCCATCTCTGGGCTTTCTACTGTCACAGCTGGTACCTGTAGCCCAGCCCTCAAAGTCTTCATAGGTACTAAGTGCATGGACTCAGAAAGAGAATATGGACCTTTTTGCCTTTCAACAGCTTTTTGTATGGCATAGTGGAGCCAGTACAAAGACCTGGATTTGTATAAATGCTTCTTACTAATTGTAAACCTTGGGCAAACCATGGAACTATTGTGAGCTTTAGTTATTGCTTCTGCAAAATAGGCATTATCATACCTACCACTCTCAGTGGAGATTGTATGAGACAGTTCTATAAAACACCTCACATGGTACCTGAGAAGTAGGAAAGGCTAAAACATCAGGTTCTTTGGATTACACCCTGATCCACATCTCATCTAAAGGAAGAACCACTGCTTACATAGACAAGGACTTTGAGAATCACCATTTAATTGGCTAGAATGTGAATCTATGCTCTTTTATCCCAAAGTATCTTTTTCGATGTTTTGTTGGAAAATGGTTGAGAATTTTAACAAGGGACAATGGACTTGAATTCAGAACTATTTTTCAAATTTAACTTGTAAAAGGCCTCATTCAATGGTCCTGTTGTGGCCTCAGGTGCAGAGGATTGAGCTAATCCTTCTCAGTTCATACCACGTCATCACACTGGGCCACTGAGGGCCCCCTCTTGTCTGTTTTGTTTCCTTATAGGAATAAGCTCTTGAAAAATGTGTTATTGTTTTATGTACATGCAGTTTAGATTTACACACATGGTTTTATGTTATATATTTCATGTTCCCTAATGTTTTTCAATAAACAATGTGTTTTTAAGACCCATCCATGTAGCACTATGTGTACATCTGATCCTTGCTTTCAATTGCTGCGTAATGGAAGCAAGCTGCTCTGTGGGGTGCAACCACCACATTTTTTTATGCACTGCCTTAGTGATGAACATACAGACTGCCTCCAACTCTTGGCTAGCACAAACAGTCCTAGGACATCCTTGTACATGTTCTCTTATGAACTGTATGGGAATTTCCTGGTAAACATCTTCAGAAAGAGAATTTCAGGATCACAGGATATGCATGTATTTAATTTGGCTACATAGCTCCAGATTAAGCTCTGGAAGAGCAACACTCTTCTATACTCAAAAACAACCCACATCCCTGCCAATATTTGGTGTTTCCCAGCTCTCTTATTTTTCCAGTGTAATAGGTGAAAAGTTGTATTGCATTGTGTTAATTTGCACTTGGGTGATCACCGATAATTTTGAGCATCTTGTCATATGCTTGTTATTTTTGTATGTTTTCTCTTCTGAAATTATCTCTTCATATCCTTTAGCCATTTTCTATATTGTATTTTTTTCTTGTTGATTTTCAGTTCATATACAGTAGTATAAATCCCTTGTCAATTTTAGATATTGCAAATATCTTCTCCGTTTCTGCCTATTACCTATTAACTATCTTCATAATGTCTTTTGTTAAAAAGAAATCCTTATTTTTGATGTATTCAAATTGTTCTTCCTATTGATTTATTGGACCCTTTTTTTTTTTGTATATTAGATTCTCACATTCATTTTGGTGTGTTTCTGAGCTCTCTATTCCATTCTATTGGTTTATTTCTGTTTCAAACTGTTTTAATTACCATGGCTTGAAAATATATTTTGTTATGTAATAGGGCAAGTTCCTCCTCTTTACTATTCTCTTTTAAGGTTGAATCAGCTTTTCCATAGACTTTTAGTGCTCCAAATTCATATTAAAGCAAGTTTAAGTGCCTTGAAAATCCAGCTACAATTTCATTATGATGGTATTGAATCTTTGGATTAATCTGAAAAGAATTAATGCCTTAATAATATTGAAGTATCCCATGCAAGACCAAGAAATGTCTTTATCTTATTAAAATCATCTTCTCTAATAGGCTATCTTAGTAAAACATTAAAGTTCTGAAAGCAGAGGTTTTGTAGGTATACTTGATTAAATTCCTATGCTTTATGCTTTATTGTCATTAAAAAAAATTAATAGACTATTTTTTAAAAGCAGGTTTAGGTTTCCAGAAAAATCAAGCAGAAAGTATAGAGATTTCTCATAAAACCCATCATCAAACACCACCAAATTCCCCAATTATTAACATGTTACATTGGCATGACACATTTGTTATTATTGATATTCTATTATTATTATTAATTAAAGTTCATTTTTGTGTCATACATTTTTATGGCTTTTGTCAAATGTGTAGTGTTGTGTATTCACCATTACAGTAATATACGGAAAAGTTTCATTGCCCTAAATAACCCCCATGCTTCACCTGTTCATCCTTCCCCATCTCCCTCCCTCAACCCCAGGCAACCACTGACTTTTTTGTTATCTCTATAACTTTGCATTTTCCAGAATAGAATCATACAGCATGTAGTCTTTTCAGACTGGCTTCTTTCACGTAGTAATACGCATTTAAGTTCTTCCATGTCTTTTTGTGGCTTGATAGCTCATTTCTTTCTATTGCTGAATATTTTATTGTATAGGTGCACTGCAGTTTATCCATTCACCTATCAATGGGCATCTTGGAATATGTTTAGTTTTGTAAGAAACTGCCAAACTTTCTTCCAAAGTGGTTGTACCATTTTGCGTTCCCACCTGTAATAACAGAGGATTCCTATTGCTCCACATCCTGGCCAGCACTTGATGTTGTCAGTGTGTCTGTTTGATTTCTTATTATTGAATTTTAAGCATTCTTTGCATATTTTAAATACAAATATTTTATCAAATATGTATTTTTCAAATATTTCCCCCAGCTTGTGGCTTATCAACGCTTCATCAATTCTTTTTTTTTCCTCCCCTATGAAAAATTTAGAGAACGTAGAATGGTAAATGTTTCCAAGTGGAAAAGGGAGGCAGGTGATGTGCTCAACAACACATGGTTGACACAGTCTTGACGGTTCTAATGAAAAGTAGATGTGACTGAATTAGAGGTGGTGTTGGGCAGATGTTGGAGGGATTCATGCTGAGTCTTTCCCCTCATATTTGGGTTCTGATTGGGAAGAAGGATATTCGTGGTTATGACCAGCTGAAAGATTCCGTGTTGTGACAGGAGACAGGTACTGTAACCTAGAAGAAACCAAATGCCAAAGCAAAGAGATGGAAGGGTTTGGGGATAGTACAAATGCTGGGGCCACATGCTAAGGCTCTGTTGTGGATTGTTCATACTGACAATACTAATGCTCAGCCCAGCTGCCCTATGGGTCAGTTTAATACTAGAACCAGTGTGCATATCAGTTCTTCCTCAAAGTTGGCTCCAAATAAGACTTTAGGATAAGCTCAAAGCAATTATTACTGAGCTTGGAGAATAGTCCTAAAAACAGAGCAAACTAAGCAGAGAGTAACTAAAACTGAAAATAGAAAACAGGCACCACACCAAACTGCGTTTGGCTGTTCTGGTTCTTTATATCTTGCTTTTAGTGTTAGTCGCTCATATATTTCTTTATAATTAGCTTTATGGCAATTTTTATATTGTTGGATTAAAAAGTGAAAAAAAAAGAAGGTTGTAATTATTCCATGTTTCCCCCTCCGGCCCCTATCGGTGTGAGCAGACAGGTGAGACTGTTTCTCACTAAGCCAGCATCTCTGTTCAGGAATGGGCAGGTGTAGTGAGTAGGAAAAATCAAGCCAGGGCTGCAAGCCCAGCACATGTGGCTGTCCTCCTTCGCCCACAGAGTCAGAGGCATCGCTGATTTTATTGCAACAGTCTTTTCTATGAGCTTGTCCTTGACCTACAAGGCTTCTCATAGTGGGACTTAAGGGAGCCACTTCTAATTCATCATAGTAGGTTCATGTCTTAGCTAGAGCTACTATGACAGAATACCACAGCTTAGGTGACTTCAACAATAGAAATGTATTTCTCACAGTTCTGGATGTTGAGCAGCACTCTGCTGGCTCCTGGATGACATGGCTGGACAGCCACATGGGCAAGCTGCCTAAATCAATTAATGCACAGTGAAGAGACTCTGATGCATCACACACACACACCTAGGTGGCTCTGAAACCTGAGACCCAGAAAGGGGGCCCCAGGTGATGCCACTTGGCTATATATAGGCTCCTTGGCTGTGATTCTTGTGGAGGCCACATGGCTGTGTCCTCTTCACTTCCCACATGCTGTCCTTGTGGCTGAACCAACCTCATCAGAAATGTCTGCAGGTTACATAGAGGCTGCAACCTGAGACACTAAGAAGCTCTGCAAGAGCTTGTGAATGGAGTGAGGATGACAAGGCTGGGGGAATCCAGTAACTTATCAAGTGGTGGCTTTAGACAAATGCTGCCCAAGGGAGAGGTCAGGGCCAGGGGAGAGGGCACTGTGGTCCCTGGGCAGACCCTGAGGACTCCAGGAAGAGCCTGGGAGCACAGTGCCACGTGGATACTTCAACACAATCAACTTTTATGCACATTAAAGCCAATAACTCCCCCCCCCCGCCAGTGGGAAGAAGAGGGAGAAGAGGTAAGGGGAGGGGGTAGAGAGAGCAACAATTAAAAGACATTTAAAGCATTTTGTGAAAGATCTAACATTGCAAATAGTACCATGTGTGTAGGGTTCACATCGTGCACTTGGGGCTCACCCCATCTTTGGGTACTGGGGAGGCCACGTGTCTATCTTCCTTCATGCCTCTGCGATGTGGTGACAAGGCCTCAAAGTGACAACACGAGGAGGATATTTTAAAAGCAGAGGCAGAATTCCCAGCACACACATTCAGTTAACACACCCCCACAGGAAGTTAGGAGGTGAGAGGAGGTGGGGTGTGTGGGAGCAAGATTTAAAAACATTATTATTTCTATTTTCAACTCAACAGTGATCGTGATGGGGTTTGGTTGACAGAAGAGTGAAGAAAAGAAGAGTCTTGGGGGTGCTGTGAGGGGGATCAGTGTGAAGGAACTACACGTGCTGGCACGTGCTGGAATGGTCTGGATGCCTAAGTCAGAGACATAATGTCCAAGCGAAGAGCAATGACAAGCGCAGATTCAGCCTCCCAGTGCTCTGCACCCAGCAAGCCATGGGAAGGGGGTTACGGGTACTGGGCTGCCAACTCAGGCACACCCTGGGCAGGGCCGGCCTTTTGGATGATGAAGGCCTATCAGGCCTGCTAGCCTTACAGCTGCGGGCAGGAGTGTGGAGGCCTTGGGGGACAAGTCAGGGCCTATCACAAGGTTACACTCCTTGGGAAAATGTCTCATCTTAGATGCCACTGCATTACCCCTAGGAGCAGCCTCATTCCAACAGCGCTCAAACCTGATTGTTCATGAAGAAATGGAGAATTTCACACATGGTGGGCCGCCCCACACCTCTTTGTTGGGCCTGGTAATGTGCATGGTGATGTGATGGTGATTTATTCTGGGAACATGCCTTGAGTCAAAACAAGAAGCTAGGTTCAGGATGTCAAGGAGTAGGACAAATACCGCTTAGCGTAAGCAGGTTCATGCGTATATTTCCTTCAACAGGCTCAGGAGACCCCCGCGGCCAGCTGGAGAGGTGGGGCTGGAAGCCACGTCCACCTGCCCGGGACAGGCTCTCCCTCACCGATTCGCTGCTGCTCAGTCTCAGCCGGTGCGTTCAGTGGTCTCTGCCGGTGCAGGTCTTGGTCTCTATTTCCCCTCGAGGCAGAATCCCGTTTAGTCAGCACTTGTGGACGGCAACCACCTCAGCAGACTCTGGGGAGATACAGGGAGTCATCAGTGGTCACGCGGTCTGGCAGCCAAGGGTCAGCAGCTGGGGAGCCTGGATACTCTGGGCTGCCTCATGTCTATTGGTTTGAAATTACGTCTGCTATATTGGATGTCCCCAAATTATGTAAGCCATCATTGGCTATATATAAACTCTTTGCAAGTTGCCTCAACTTACCAATATATTCTATAATTTTCTGTACCAACCAAAAAAATCCAGGGTGGGCCTAACTCGCACCAGGATGACCATCCCTCAGCAAGTATGACATAGACTCTGCCAGGACCTAAATTTGAAGGTCCCGTAAACTCAGGCCCAAGTAGTAAAGACCCATGGCAGGCTTGTCTTTCCTGCCCTTCTTCTAAAACACATTTTTCAGAACGCATTTTAGAAAGACTTCCGGTCAGAAGATAATATAAACCTTCACCATAGAACTCAGCAGGAAGCTTGAACAACATGCATTCTGGGTGCATGCTAGTTTAATGAATTCGCCAGAGAATATTTCAATTGCTTTCTCTCTCATATGAATGAAATCCACACGATTTCCAATCTGTTTCTATGGTTTCCTTCTTCTGTTCAGATACATTAATTAGTCTGTCAGTTCATTATGGATGTTGGTGTCTTTTTTCCCTTTAAATCTGAGTTCATATTAATTTAGTTTTGATTCAACAGTGTTTAAAAATAGAGCAAAATTATTTTGACTAGCGTACAATCAGGCCTGTGGGCTTTTAAGGAGTTTGTCACAGTAGTCTAGATTTTCAATGTTTTTTTTTTCTTTCCTGGGATGAAGATGAGGCTGTGAGCTGTGTTTCACCTTGCAGCAAGGTGAGTCAGCCTCAATATTCTCTATAATATTCAGTTTCACTTAACACCCATGGCTCTTTGGCCTGCCAGACAGTCACATGCTCTACAAATCATCAGGACTCTCCTTAGGGTAGGCCTAGGCAAGTGTATCTTCATGAAGAGAAAGATTAGTTATGCCTTTTTTATTTAGTTGTTGAAAAGCATGAAAACCTTGGACTCCCCCCTAAGACACCAGGGACATCATTTAATATTGCTCCAAAGACCGATGTTCTCAGTCTAAGTGCTCTCTCGGGGCTGCTCAGCTGCTTCCCAGCAAGACAGAGCTGGGCACAGTGCTCCTGTGGGTGAAAGTGCCGTGGGGCACACCCAGCAGAAGTGGGCCCTGGTGCCTTTGGTTTCTTATCTTGTTTCACTCCCAAGACAGAGGTGCTCAAACTGGCTGTAGTTTTGGATGACCTGGGGGAACTTTTAAAAATACAGATGACTGGGCCTTAGCCCAGCCCAAGTGATTCAGACTCTCTGGAGGTGGGACCCAGATGTCAGTATTTTTTAATACCTAATGGGCAGCTAGGTTTGAGGAGAACCGACTGCTCAAAGGTCTGGTGAAAATGGGTGTCATGGTTTGAATTGTCATGGTCCCCACCCCTAAAAAGATATGTTGAAGTCTTAACCTCCAGTACTTCAGAATGTGGCCTTATTTAAAGACAGGACCTCCAATGTTATATTGATTAACAGTGGCGATAGTGGACAGCCTTGTCTTGTTCTTGATCTTAGAGGGAAGGTTTTTAGTTTTTCACCATTAAGTAACCACTATGAAAAACAGCGTGGAGGTTCCTCAAAAAACTAAGAATTGATCTACCATATGATCCAGCAATCCCTCTACTGGGTATTTACTCCAAAGACGTGAAAAATCATATCCGAAAAGATATTTGCACACTAATGTTCATAGCAGCAATGGCCAGGACATGGAAGCAACAGAAGTGTCCTATGATCAGATGACCAAATAAAGAAGCTGTGACACATATATACAATGGAATGTTACTCAGCCATAAGAAGAGATGAAATGCTGCCATTTGTGACGACATGGATGGACCTCGAGACAATCATGCTAAGTGAAATAAGACAGACAGAAAAAGTTGAAAACCACATGATATCATTTATATGTGGGATAGAAACCTAAAAGCAACAAATGAACAGGACAAACAAATAGAGACTCATGGATATGGACAATAGACAAGTGGTTACCAGAAGGTAGGTGGAAAGGGGTCAAATATGTGGTGACGTTAAAGAATTTAAAATAAATCAATTAATAAAAATGAACTCCAAAAAAATGAAAGTAAAAATAAAGATGTAGTAAAATAAAGATGAGGTTGTTAGTGTGGACACTAATCCAATATGACTGGGGTCCTTATAAAAGGGAGAAGTGTAGGGACATCACCCACAGGAATAAGGCCATGTGAAGATGAAGACAGAGATTGGGGTGATGCTCCGACAAGCCAAAGAGTGCCAAGGGTTGCAGCCAAGCACCAGAGGCAGGGAGGAGTCTGGAGAACAGGTTCCCCCTCACAGTCCCAGAAGGAACCAACCTTACCTACACCTTGACCTCGGACTCCTGGCCTCTAGAATGGAAATAGTACATTTCTGTTGTTCTAAGCCACCCCGTTTGTGGTAGTTTGTTATGGCCGTCTTAGCAATCTAATAAAGCAGATCATTGCTCTATGTTTTGGGTGCCTGACACTGCTGGGAGTGCCAGAGGCTGCTTTGAAATTACATTTGGGTGTGTCCGAACCAGGTGGCATCCCCTACAGACCCTCCGCATAGCTAGGGTGTTATCAGAGGGCATCGAGGGCATGCTGTCAAAGCCTCATCCCCTGCATTGTTCTCCTGTGGCCAACGTTTCAAATGCACTGGTGCACTCAGTCTGTCCGTTCTCTGCTGCCGATCTTCTGTTTTGCCTCTGGAATTAGGCCTTCAACCATGCTTAGGAAGTTATGCTGAATCTGTCCAAGCTCCCTACTCTGGCTGCTGACTTCAGTGACCCTTTGGGCTGGCCTACCTTTTTCCTGTTCCTGCAATCTCTGTAGAGTTGCACCCTGGAAAGGCCCCCCAAATGCCCAGGTCTCTCTCTCTGGCACCAAAGGTAGGGATTGGGGTTGGCATTTGGTTATGGAACATGCTCAAGTCCACCCTGCTGGTATTGCCTGTTGTCCCCTGGCTGAAAGCCCTTTTCAACTTGTTCCGTAGCTCTGAACATAACAACATTCTTCTCTATAAAATAACCTTTCTAGTAACTTGGAATGCAAAGTGTGTTTTCTGACTTGCTTCTTCCTGGTAAAACGCTTCATGAAATCTGTATGGATGACATGCTGGATGAAACATAAGCCATTTCTACTTGGAGCTTACCATATTCATTAAGAATGAGCAGAATTACTAGGAAGCACTAGAGTATCATTTTAGAAAATTCCCAACCACGAGAAACATAAGATAATCTGTAATCTGTTTGTCAAAACAATCAGGTAGACAGACAGTAGAAAACTCAGTTTGTCATCCTAATATTTATTTTATAAACATGGGATAGAAGACAGGTAGGCCCTGAATTTTTCATGTCTTACCTGTTTTTGCTGCTAGCTCTTTTCCGTGGCTCCTAGCCCTCCTCAGTTGTGGTAACTGAGGCCCGGCTGCTGTGAACTTGGCCCCCTTAAGCCAGTGCTGATTAGACCAGTAAACATAGGAAGATTCTCTTCAAGTGGGCAAGGCCTGGAGTTCACCTTGCTCCTGGGAGCCCACCTGTGCTTCTGGCATGAGCCTTCATTTCCTGAAAGCGAAGGGGCTTTACCTATGGACAGTGGGCTATAGAGGTAAAGATGGGAACCTTGGACTCAGACCTGGACTAGATTGCTGGTTTCTGCTTCCTGGCTGTGGGATCTTGCACTTTTTTAAAAACCTCTCCAAGCCTCTGATTCCTCATCTATAAAATGAAAATAATGAAGAACTACTTTTAAAGGTTACTGTGAGGTTCACGTGAGACATTACGCAAAGCACTTGGCAACGAACAAGTTCTGGATTGACAGTGACTACTGTCATCTTCAACCCCACCTCTCCTGTTATGAGTCCCTATGCCTACGATCTCTGGTCCAGGCCCCTCTGAGATCAGGACCCATGCCTGGATTTTGCCTCTCCATGGTCTGAGTGATGATGACTCCTTACCTTGTACTTGCCCAAGGCCCTGCCTGAAATCAGAGCACAGAGAACTTCAACCTGACTTTAGGTGTTGCTCCTGACCAGATTGGACCCCCTGGGAGAATGATAGTGGTGGATGCAGCTCAATTCTCCACCTGTTTTGGTTAGTGCAGGCAGGTGTCTGCTCGGACTCCAGCCCAGCCTCTTTCAGACTTGCCTTCCCCTTCCCCAGGTCAGCTGCTGATCATGGGACCGAACTGCCTGCTTCAGGATGTTGGCAGATAAAAAACCTTAGGACTTCAGAGAACAACAGACTACTATGTGCATGTAACTATTTTATATTTTGAATCATCATAGACATTCATCCTTTTATTTCCTGCAGAAGAGGAAATAAATAGAAAGCATTACATTACAGAAAACTGAAAATAGGTATAAATCTATGCGAGCTTCTTGGTGCCATAGTAAGTAAAACATTGAATTGCAAACTGAAATGAGAATGTCAATCAACACGCTGTGTGTGTGTGTGTGTGTATGTGTGTGTGTGTGTGTGTGTGTGTGTGTGTGAAAAAGACACCTGGCCTGATAGATATCTTCAGTGAATGCCTGATGGGTCAGTGTGACAGAAGCTCAGGCTTGCTCTCCTCAGGTGAGTGTGCCCTCCCATACCTGTCTGGTTATGGCTTCTTCACCTGTCTGCTTCTGACTGACTAAGAGCATATTATGACCTGTCTTAGATTCCCATCATTTAGCTGAGTTTCTGGTACCTGGTAGGTGCTCAGTAAATACTGGACAAATGTAAGAGCAAGATCATACCACCTTAGCTTGCTGTGAGTGTCCCCTTACTGCTGTAGCAAGTATGGCCTCTAGCTGTTGATTTTCTATTTTTAAAAAAGAACAGCTACAAGGTGGTGGGTGCTTTATTGGACATTTTTTACATATACTGTTTAGTTTCGTCCTCATAAGAACCCTGGGAGGAAAGTACTCTTACCCCACTTTGGCAAAGGAGGCTCCTGAGACTCAGAGGTTGAAGGATTTGCTTAGGTCATACCACCAACTAGAGACAGCACCAGGATCAGTTCTGGTCTTGGATTGGTTACTGGGCTTTTACATTATTTAACTTTTGAAGTTCTTAAATCCATCATTCCCAGCTATACTGTAGCCACTGTTTTGAGAGCAGGCACCAAGTATAATATTTCTTTGAATTCCCACAGTGCCAGGAGTAACAGATACCTAATTGCTGATTGATCCCATAAAAGGCCTTGATATCAGACAGCTGACCAGTCTTATGACAAGCTTTTCTCTTTGAGAAACTTCAGATCCACGAGTTGGCTCCAGGACAGAGGGATGGAAACAAGTACTATATTTGAGGACAGGATCTGGCATCAAGTCCGTAACCCTGGAAACCTGCTTTGCCAGTAACAGTGAGCATGAGTCAAGTTCATGGTTAAGGTTCTTAATACTTTTTAACCTCTGTGCCCTGCATACACAGAGAAAGGCAGTCAGCATGGATTAAAGGAGCCCCAATTAACCCCTAACTGTCATATTTGGTCATTGCACAGAAGTGGGCTGCCAGGTACTGGAGATTAACTGGTCTGGATTATCTGCCTGGGCAGATTAGCTGGCCCAAGTTGAAGCAGCTGAGTGTCTCTCAGCTGAGTGGAGCTAACCATAGGTCAGGGCAATGGGAAGTCTGTTCTATGTTGCATTGTGTGAGTGTATTGGGCTGCTCAGGCTGCCATAGCAAAGTACCACAACTGGGTGGTACAACAGACATTTATTTTTCTCACAGTTTTGGAGGCTAGGAGTCCGAGGTCAAGGTGTCGGCAGGGCTGATGTCTCCCCTGACCTCTCTCTGTCTTGCAGATGGCTATCTTCTTCCTTCAAATTCTTTTCCTCTGTAGGTGTCTATTCTAATCACCTCTGCATATGAGGACACCAGTCAGGGTGGATTAGGGCCCACCCTAATGACCTCATTTTAACTTTATTACCATCTCCAAATACAGTCCCATTCTGAGGTCCTGGGGGTGAGGGCTTTAGCATACACATTTTGGAGGGACACAATTCAACTCGGAACAGTGAGATCATTGTCTGGTTACCAAAGAGGGCTTATCATAGATCCACCCCACCACCACCACCCCCTGCCCCAGCAGTCACTGTGACATCTGGTATTGTAAAAGGAGCTCGTGTCCTGTCATGGCTGGGTGGGCTACAATACAGAGGCCTCTTAACAAACTTTGACTAGGGGGCCTAGAATCAGAGTTACGCCCCAGGACTTAATATGTAGGATAATTCTTATCTCGCCAAACAGATAGCTTTTGAGAGTGCAAGAGAAAGAGCTATTAATAATTATATGGGGTCAACAGATATAGACTAGGATTGTCTGGCAAACTGGGTAATTGGTGTTATTAATAAATCCTGTCAGCATACTTTTCTGTTCTCTAACATTCTACACTGAGTTATGTCAGCATAGGACTTGCTTTTAACACAGGAGGACTTCTGATTCATGGGTACCAACCTCAAGATATGCTTTGCCATATTAAAGTTCTTAGTGGCAGGCAATAGAAAACAATTCTGGCTGCTCTGAGCAGAAATAGAATTTATACAAAGGATATCAGTGACTCGCAAAATCTGCGGGAAGGCCAGAGAACCAGGTCATGAGACAGAGCCAGGAACAACGCCCCGAATCCCTGCGCAGAACTGCCCAGTGGGTGCCTCACGGGGCCCGCAGCAGTGTGTGGTATTGATACTACACACCCTGGCCTCTGGGCACGGCCTCTGGACTGCACAGCTGTGCTGGTCACTCTGCTTCCTCCCTTGGCCTTTTACATTTTATTCCCTGCACAGCAGCCAGCGTGGTCTTTAAAAAGTGCAGCTCACATCATTTCTCTCTTCCTGTGGCTTCTCCTTACATGTGGATGAACGGGCCCCCAGCTGCCCCCCATCCTTGTCCTCTCTGTGTCCCATGGATACTAGCTGCTCCCACCTTAGGGCCTTTGCCCTTGTCACTGTTCCCTCTGCCTGGGACTCTCTGCCCCGGGTGGCCAGCTTCTTCCTCTAACTCAGGTTTCTGCTCCGATGCCAGTTCTCAGAAAAGAGGCCTTTGCTGATCACCCTCTTGCCACGCGCCTCCAGTCACTATAACAGCCTGCGCTGTTGCAGTATTTACCCGAAATGGTGTCCATTTATTTGTTTACACATTGGGATCTGTTTCTTGGCTTTAGAATAAGTTTTCTATAAACAAAACTGTCCTTTGCTGTCCCCTGCCCCAGAAATACTGCCCAATCCAGGTAAAGTGCTCAGTACGTGTGAAAGCTCTTCTTCTACAATTGTTTGCTAAATAAATAAATGAAGGGGAAGCACTTACCAGAGAGGATGGAAGGGGACTTTGTGGACCCCAAGACAAGAAGAGGGGATCACACACTTCTGTGTTTCTCCTCCCCCTGGGAGTAGGACTGAATAAGCTGATTTTAAGAGCCCACAATTCACATTTTTTCCCAAGAGGGAAGATGGTTATGCCTGCCTCATGGGACGGCAGAAATGGCTAGCTCTCCTGCACCCCCTCCTCCCAGGCAATGGCTCTGTGGACTGCCCGGGAGTGAGGCACACGGCTGGGACCAGGGCCCCCAACAGAGTCTATTCTGCAGAGCAAGCTCTCCTCACAGGCCTCTGGGCCCATACAAAATACTGGCATCTGGCTCCATTCCTGGAGCTTTGGGTTAAGTGGTCTGGGGTGGGGCCTGAGCACCCCCAGTGGTGAGAACAACTCCTCGGACGATTCTCAGAGGAGGCGGGGCTTGAGAAGCAAGGGCAGAGAGCAAGCTCCTCAAACCTCAGCTGCCTGCGAACCCCCTGGGGTGCTGGTTCATCTGGCAACAGATTCCTCCTCAGTGGAGTTGACTGAGCTCCCAAAAACACAGCGAGCTCTCGGACCCCTCTTTGATTGTCCAGGCTCTAGACCTGCCCAAAGAAATAATTTGACAGGGGAGTAGGAGCCTCCAATTTGGCCCGCTACTTCTATAGGGACCTGCATTTCAAAGGAATGGGGCCTTACAACGGGCAGTTAATAGTAAACATGTTTGTTTAGGTATTAGATCTTGGAGTCTAGAATACAGGTATAGGCTTTAAACAAATGTTTCAATTGCTTTGGTTGTCATGCACATAGCTTATATTCAAAGATAAAAAGGTGTGTTTAAAGGCCTATCTGTAAAGCAAGTTCCAAGAGAAATGTATAAGAGTACATTTTGTTTGAGAGAGAGGGAGGAAAAAAAATATATATATATATATATATTTAAGAGGAGACGAGGGGACTTTGTGCATCCCAATGCAAGAAGGGGGATCACACACTTCTGTCTTTCTGCTCCCCATGGGAGTTGGAGTGAATAAGCTGATTTTAGAAGCTCAGGATTCACATTTTTTCCCCAGAGGGAAGGATGATTGTGCCTGCCTCACAAGACAATGATAGCTTAAATGATAACAAAGGTCACAAGATGTCTAGTTTCTGCTTTTTGCTTTAAAGATAATGTCACCGATGCACAATTATGAGGTATTTTACAGAATCTTGATTCTTCAACTCAATACCCCTTGTTCTCATAATTTTGTTGCTAATGTGGTGTCTTTGTCAAGCAGGAGGAGATAACTTCAGAATCAGGAGGAGAATTTATGAGTTTGTTTTGCAGAAGGAATGAGTGGCTCCAAGGTGGCTGTGACCAGCTGCTGGCGTCTGGGAGTCTGATGCAAAAACGTTTTCTAAGACTGAGGAAACACAGATCTCTCTCCCGGCTCTCTGCAGGTCCCCCTCGTCCACTCCCTAGATGCACAAAGACCCACTGCTGCTTTTTGGGGAAGATGGATTCGAGGTACTGATACGTCTCACATCTTCTCGGTTGGCACCTTCTCAATCAATAAACCTTTCCTGATTCCAAACTCTGACGGTTTGACTTTCTAAGTGTGGGGCACACAGACTTTGATTTGGTAACAGACCTGCCCAGACAGTCATGAGATTTTCTTTCCGGTTTTGCTACCGTGATGTGTGTGCGATTTCTCTAAGGGCCAGAATGCCCCTTTGAGGAATCGTAGCAGGGTGGGATCTGTGGGTATAGCTGTTTCCTTGGCAAGATGCAATCCACTGCTAATATATCAAAATGTCCCCGAACCCTTGATACGAGCCATCTCAGACTTCCAAACCCAACCTGCAAGGCACACCCAGTCAAGCCTTTTTCCTTTCCCAGGCCTGGGATCCAGCATCTCAGCTTTTCTGGGACCACAGTGGATATCTCAAGGCCTGGAGGACACCAGATAGATACCCTCAGTTCTGATTGCTTCTTTGGACCAAATTGGGTCTTATTTCCCCATCTCTCTGTATCCTTCCGATGTTTACACTTCCCAGCCTCATCTTTCTGGACTCTCACTTGGACATTTTCTAGCAACTTAGCAACTCATGCAGAAATTGTGTCCCTAGCACCTAATACAGTACCTGACATAGTCCTCTCCCAGTAAAGAATTAAAGGAATGAATGCTCTCTTACCCTCTGGTCTCCGGTTCTGACTCCAAGCAGTTTCCTTTCACATAGCTATTTGCGGGAAGGGGTAGGTTTCTGTTTTACCCATGGCGATGATGTGTGGTACTAGACTTTAGTCCAGTGAAGGGGCACAACATGGTACTTGTAAAAACCTCAGTGATTGCAGGTTAGACATCTGTAATAATTGTAATTTTGGGTTGAATATACGAGCCATCACTTCAATCAGTGGTTCTCAGTTCTGGCTGTACTTTAAAGTCACCTGAGGTGGATCGATAGCTGCAGATGTTGGGTTCCCATGCAAATCAGTGAAAACACGTATCCAGGTTTGAACTTTGGTTGTCTCTATGGGTAATTCTTCAGCCCACTGAAGTAAATGAGAATGGGATTGCCATGCCCCAGTGTGTTGGTTACTCTAGGAGCAACTTATAGAAAGCTTGAGAGTGGCTGGGTTGCTTCTAGCAGGCTTTATGAAAACTGCCTGATGTCTTTGAACAGTCGTTAAAATGGGGACCCTAGAACCCCATTGGAATGCAAATTCCCAGATTCAGTCCAGAGCCACTGAAGCAGAAACTCTGGGGAATGGCACCTGGCCATCTGCATTTTAAGAAGCCCTCCAGGTGATTCTACTACAGGCTCAAGTTTGAGAACTGCAGCTTTAGGACAAAGGGTACATTCACGGCACCTGGAGGAAGTGCACACTGTGGAGTCTGCTTCCCCCTCAACCTATACTGTCTTGACTGGGTTATTATCAGACCCAAATTCATTCACGCACCCAATGTTAATCGAGCCTCTACTATGGCTAGGTATTATTCTAGGCCTGGAGATGCAAAGATGAGCAAATCAGACAAGGTCCCTGTCCTCATGGAACTCATAGTCTGTTGGAGAAGACAGATATTATTTCAAATAATATCCTCCTACATAGTAAACAGGGAAAGCTGCTGTGCAGGAAAAAAATAGCTTATGGAAGACTTGACCTAATTTGAGAAGACAGCCTTCTCCAGGGATGTGACATTTGAAATGGGACCTCAAGATCAGCGTGAGTTAGTAAGTGAGGGATGTTTGCGGAGAAGAAAGAGATTCGAGGGCGGAAGGACACGCGCTAAGGCTGTGCGGTGGCGAGCGTGACACGAGACGCTGACGTAGGCCAGTGTGGTGGGAGCAGGAGAGCAGGGAGTGGCTCTGGTAGTGGCTATAGTGCGTGTACACACTCACACACACTCACGCACGCACACACACACACACACACAGCGCACGCACGCACGCACGCACACACGCAATGTGGGAGCTCCAGGCCAGGAACCTGCACCTGTGATATGCCAGCAACACCACCAGGGAGGACCAGGGGGTATGTTCGTCACTCACAGGCAGGGAAGCTTCAGCAGTGGGTGGTTGGAGCTGCAGGAAAAGGCCCGGCCAAAGGCAAGCAACGTATTTATGCCCGTAAGCAGAGGGCGGGGTCATCTCATTGCGGGAGCAGCCTCTTCCTCCGGCAGATGGGAGTAAAACGGGCTGCTCCGTGACAGGAGCAGATAGCATCCATGGGAGCAGCAGAAGATACCCTTGGGAGCAGGCACTGCCAAAAACCCTTTGTGTACTGCCTTCCTTGGCTGCTGGCTGGACATCCAGCAGTCTTCTGAGTCTGTTTTGAATTAACCCCAAATACACACGCTATTTATATTATATATGTAGTAGTATATAGTGGCGATAGCATATATTTAAATATGTGTAAACATAATATACACACATATATAGATATCGTATACTATGCATATGTGTATATATAGTATTATATACAGTGTCTATAGTAGTATGGCCCCTGGGCCTCTGTGGCTACCTCCTCCTCAGATCACAACTTGTCATTATGTCCTGGCTATGGTTTTGTATCACTGCTAACACCACAGCCTTGCAGCCACCTAGGAGCTTTTCTTCTACCAAGTTCACCTCATTTTGCAGTAATGACAGCCCCTAGGAAAAGCACAGATTGGATTAGTGCATGGTACTGTTATTTTAGCACCCTGGGGATTCACAGCTGTGACTCGCAGCTGTGACAAGCTGGTTCAGCCCAACTCACTTCCTTTAAATCAGTAATGACTTAAACAAACTTAGCCCTATGCCTAGGAAATTTAGCTAGAGTCAGTGCTTTGAAAACTCCAAGGCACTGGACAAGAATGAAAAAGTTCATGGTTCCTGAAAGCTAAAGCTGAGAGCCAGAACTTATTGATTTGTCTGTGTGGCCCTCTCGAGCTCAAATTTCCCACAGAAATCACGATTCGAAATTGTTTAAATGCAAATGCCACAGTATTCCAGTTTCCCCAGAGAATTTCACTTTATCATAAGACTAAGTTTGTGGATCTATTCCTCACATAGTATTTATTTTCAAATCAAATTTCAATTCAACGCTCTGCATTTTTATTTATTTTTTTATTTTTTAGCTCCTCAGAGGAATAAGGTGCCACGTGAAATTCGTAGGGAATTCCTTATGGAAGTCACAGGATAGCAAAGGAGAAGTCACATGTTCCCAGCAGCCAAGGAAAGACACTCACTGAGCAACCAGTAAGGTATGATTAAGCACGTGGGAGAGAGAGGTTAATTCTGACACGTGTGTGGGGAAATTCATGAAGCAGCATTTCTTTCTGGAGACAATAGAGAACTGGGTCTTCTCAGACGTGATTCATTGCTTTGAGTTGCCCTGAGAAATTATGGAGAGTAGGCGAGGAAAGTACACCAAGAGGAAATGCTTTGCCTCTGTACTCGAGAGAAAGGGTAATGCAGGAGGAGAACACAGCCAAATGGGGGGAATCTGCGCAAAGACGCTCAGACAAAAAGGGGCGAGGGACTGCTGTGGTCGAGCTGGTTGGAGAGGGCTTCTCTGCAGGGAATCACGAAGTGGTGTACGACAGATGGGTAGAAACACTGTTCCAAACTTGTTTAAAATAACAAATTGGCCGAAATGATGAATTGGTAAAAATGAATTATCACCTTTTTTTTTTTCAGACATTGATAATTTTATTTTGCTGGAGGAACAATTCAGCAATATTTTATGCGTTAAGCATTTCTGTTCAGCATATTTTCTAGAATATTGAAGCTTTTTAATAGCTTTGGATTTTATCGTTTTTATAATATTTTATTTCTAATTTATTTTCGGCATAGTGAATCTTAATTGCTAGTCAATGGTTTCATGAATTCTTAAAAGTTTGCGTTTAGCAGTTAGTGAATTTTCTCTCTGAAAAAATTTGTTAAAAACTAATGTTTCTAATCACCTGCTCAGATTTTTGTACCATCTATAAAACTCTTAAATGCATGTATAAAAGGAATTTTGTTCGTTAACTTATTATTTTAAATCGTTAATTCATTTTGAATCAAGACAGCTGTCCTAGTTTGCTTGTGATCAAGGGTTTTCCTGGGATGTGGAACTTTCAGTGCTAAAACTGGGGGTGTCCCAGGCAAACTAAGATAGTAGTCACCCTAGGCAGCAATCCTGCAGGACAGAGGTGACCAGCTCTCCCTCAAAACACATTTCTTTTACAATGTCATCTTTCGGCTCCACCAAGAACACATTTTCTGGCCTTCCTTGCATCCAGGTGCTGCCATGGAACGGGTTCTTCTCGATGGCTGTCATGTGGGCAGAAGCGATGCAGGAGCAGATGCTTTTCTGTGTTCTCCTCTTGTATTACCTGGATGTTGACACCCATGGACACCTTGTAAAGGCCGTGAATTGAAGATGGCAGAACCACTGTCAACTTGGGTTAGTGATTGACTACACACGGCCAAGGACTCCCATCACCCTTTTTACCGCCACTGCCATGAGGCTTTACGCAAGCAGGGCACGAGCTTCTACTGGGCAAAGCCAGTGAGGTGTAGCGCTCCAGTGGCTGGTGCTATCATGATTAGTATAGCTATCTGACCTCTCAAGGTAAGCGTTTCCATATTCATGTATTTATATATATTTTAACCATTTGGAATGTAATTCTTTTAAAAATAAAAAGGCTAGGGAGTTTTATATGAAAAATTTGAAACTTTTATGATATTCTATAGTCACCATTTGATAGACCTTTGCTATCAGATTTGGAGACTAAAACTCTCCATAGAGATTCAGGCTCAGTCTGAAACATTGGCAGAGATTTCTTGGAGGGCATATCAATGACAGAAAGGCCCACTGGCAGATTTCTTGTCTGAGAGGGGCTGGGATGAAGAAAGGATATGTGACCACAGTAGGTAAGAGTCTTTGTTCCGTTCAACCTACATCATATATCTATTATGCTTTACCCTAGGCTCATGAAAACTGTATGTGAACTGTGTCTTGACTCTAAACCTAGGATGTCACTAGAAAGCTAAGCAGGGCAGCAGCTCTGTGAATACTGAGAGCATCAGCAGCCATTTTGTCAATTAGAATTTCACTCAGATGCTTTAAAATCTGGGAATAACAGGGCTTACTTTTGCATTAGGTAAGATCGTGCATTATAAAATACCTAAAGATACCTGATACTTAGTAGATGTCCCATAAATCTCATTTTCCTTCTTTCTTTGCAAAAACAAAAGTAGCATTACTTTTTTCCCTTTTTACTCACATGATTAAAATGTTCTAGTGTCATGTATCAGTCTGAGTCCCTGAGAAGCAGATGCTGATATCGGACATGTAGGAGATTCATTGGGGAAAGTATCTGTGAAGAACAGGAGACCGAGGGAGCAGGAGTTGGGAGAGCCTTCGACTGTGATGCCGTCTGACACCTGGTAGAGGAGAGAAGGAATGAGCAAGGGTTGGGTAGGAAGAGCTCGAGAGTTTGGTCCAGCTCTGAGGAAGTCTTGGCCAGCCAACAGGGAGCTCATTAAAGCATCTTGCGTGGGGAGGGGCGACTTTCCCATTCTGCATAGGTTTTGTCTGGGAGCAGCCCAGGGAGAAGATCGTGGCCTCCTGTGAGCCGCTTTGCATCCTGAAGGCACAGAAGCAGACAGCCAACTACACTGCCTGCAGCAGCTGCTCTCTGGAATGGGGAATTGAATGGTGCATTCTCACAGTTGCCGGATGCAAAGGGGGCATTTCCTCCCCCAAATGCGTGCGCACCACACACACTCACCTCAAAAAAGCCTTTATTTCCAGATTATAGCTAAAACCAAACCTTCGGTAGCTGAACAGAAAAAAAAAATGGCGAAAAGTCCTGCTAGGAAAGATTGGATTTTGTTGAGCCAGTAGGTGGGAAAAGCCTCCCATGTAATAAAATTCAAAGCAGCACAGCAGTCTGGGAATTCAGGGCTCTCAGGCACACGCTGGGTAATGCAAGTCCTACAGATGAAACTGCAAAGTGTGTCACTCTGCGGAGATTCTATCACTGAGAGAATTAAGCTTATAATTAATTCTCTGCTTTTAAGATATGAAACGAGAAGTGCATGGAAGCCTTGAGCATGTTGGGAGTGACAGCACTTGAGGGTTAGCAGGCTGAGGTGGAAGATTTTGGTGGCAAGCCTATTTTTGTTTTCTGTGCTCTGAGAGAGAAAGGTTTAAACGGGAGGTGATGGGGGATTTAGAGACCTGGACTTTGTTTACAGCATTTTCACTGGTTCAAGTTACTTGACTAATCTGGATGTCAGAATCTTTAGCATAAAAATGGAAGTCGCCCTGTGCTGCCAGTTCTTATCTTCCCATGAGAGACTGGCAAATCCAAATTTTAAAATGATCATGCACCCCAGATGTGCATCCAAGTGTTCTGGGGTTTGAAGCTTATATAATTTGGGAAACTTTTCTAGAAAAAGGAGAGAAAACACTTAAAACATTAGGTAAGAAAATGAATACTTAGAAAAAGGAAAGCAACCACACAAATTACAAATTGACAAATAGGACAAATATCTGACAAATAACACAAAATAACCTAACGTTTTAAGGAAATAAGTACCTGGCACACCTTTGTAATATTTTTTTTTGCCACAGTTTTTGGCTGCATACTTTTTGTTCAACTCTTCTTATAACAATCATTTTATAATATTATACCAAATCATATATTTTTTAATAGAGAGACTGGAAAGATAACTGAGACTTTCTTTTAGCATGATTGACTTAAAAAATTTCCCTAGTTTTATTTAGCTATAATTGACATATAAGGTAAAAATTTTTAATATAGGATGCATGAAACATGTGACTTCATGTACTGAAGGACAAAATATTGTGTTATTGCTATAGGTTTTTGTGTCATGGACACGGGAATTCTGATAGATTGTATTTCATTTAATTCCTATAGGAAAAAAATAATACGTGGTATGTTTATAATTATATAAATCGTATTATCGAGTATAGAGATATTTTGACTAGGCATCTGTGAGAATTGAATTGTCTGCTCACATTTTTACATGTCTGGATTTTCCACAGCACGCTTCTGACTTGACATGTTTCAAACCTTGTTTCTCCCCAGCCACACAGGTGCCAGAGGACCCGTTCTGAATGCCAGTATGATCCCCGGCTCATGGGCTGATAGCAGCCTTCCTGGAAGACACTCTTAGCACTGTGACACCAGCCATGACTTAACTATACGTGGAAGAGGCTGCAAAAACAGCACAAAAGTATATCGCACTAGACCCAAATAAAGTGCATCCCAGGCTTGCCCCCCCTCAGTGGCATCCCTGAAGAGAATGAATGAAGGGGCAGCTGGAGTTGGAAGGGACATCAGTGTTAACAATTTGTGGGTAAAATATCTTACTTTCGTACATGAACCCAAGTATCTGACCATGGGGACATGTTGCCAGGGAAGGAAGGGCCCGGGCAAGTGAGGAGTCCTTCTCAGTAAACTCACCTCTGCTGAGGGCTGAGGGGAAACTGCTCTGTCAAGGGGAGATGCCTGTATTTTGAAGTGAGACTAAAACCTCATGCACTAATGTGCAGGCCGTTTCCTCTTCATACAAAATATTTCTGAAAAGCTTGCAAGAAAGTTGACCTTGAGAAATTAAATAGTAGATGTATGAGATCTATGGGCAGAGGGGATGTTCTGATTTTAAAGGGCTCAAAAATAATTAAATACCAAGTTATACATTCTTTTTAAAGTATAATCTGTAATTTGATTTATACTGTATTCTTAGAAAAGACATTATATTCATAAGGCTGCAAAATTAAAAAGGCACATTAAAAATACTTTGTCTCATTTTTATGTCTCCAACAAGGGCACCATTCTGCTTCTGAGGCAAGCAATAGTACTGGTCTCTTGGCTTTCACTTCTGTTCATGCCAAAAATTACGTCTATATAATTATATTTATATTTGCATTTAACCTTTAAACTATAAATGTATGCGTTACAGCCTTTCTTCCCTTTTTATTATTTGTTTGTTTTTATTAATGTGTAATTGATATAACATTATATTAGTTTTAAGCATACAACATAATTCAGTATTATATATATTGCAAAATTTTCCCACAATATGTCTAGTTAACAGGTGTTGCCATACATAGTTACAATTTTTTCTTGTGATAACTCTTAAGATTTCCTCTATTAGCAACTTTGAAATGTGCAAAACAGTACTATTAACTGTAGACACCATGCTGTACATTACATTCCTGTGACTTGTTTAGTTTATACCTGCAAGTTTGTGTCTTTTGATGTTCTTCATTCATTTGCCCATCTCCCACCCTCTGCCTCTGGCAACCACCAATTTATTCTCTGTATCTATGAGACCTAAAATTTTTATGGTATTCATCTCTCTCTCTCTCTGATTTATTCTTTTATCATAATGCCTTCAAGATCCATATATGTTGTTGCAAATAGTAAGATGTCCTTCTTTTTTACGGCTGCGTAATATTCCATTGTGAATCTATACCATATTTTCTTTGTCCATTCATCCATCAGTGACCTCTTAGGTTGTTTCCATATCTTGGCTATTGTGAATAATGCTGCAATAAACGTAGAAATGCATACACCTTTCCGAGTCACCGTTTTCCTTTTTTTATTTTTGTTTTTGGATAAATATCTAGAAGTGAACATGCTGGATCGTATGGTAGTTCTATTTTATTTTTTCGAGGAACCTCAAAACTGTTTTTTATAGTGGCTGCACCAAATTACAGTCCCATCATTGGTGTGCAAGAGCTCCCTTTTCTCTAGATCCTCCCCAACACTGACTTCTTGTTTATTTATTTTTTGATAATAAACATTTTATCAGGTATGAGGTGATCTCTCATTGTGATTTTGATTTGAATTTCTCTGACGTTTACTGGTGGTGAGAATACTTTCATGTACCTGATGGCCATCTGTATGTCATCTTTGGGAAAATTTCTATTCAGGTCCACGCTTCATTTTTTATATAATTTTTTTTTTTTTTGCTATTGGGTTGTTCAACTTTTTTATATATTTTGAATATTAAGCCCTTGTCAGGTATATGATTTTAAAATATTTTCTCTCATTTATTAAGTTGCTGTTCATTTTGATGATGGATTCCTTTACTGTGCAGAAGTTTTTTAGCTTGATATAGTCTCACTTGTCTATTTTTGCCTTAGTAATCTTAGCTTTTAATTTATTATTATCATTATTTTAATAATATTTTATTTTCTAATTATAGTTGGCATACAATATTACATTAATCTCGGGTGTACAACATAGTGATTAGACATCTGTATAACTTACATCTGTATAACTTATTTGATCATCCAAATAAATTTAGTACACTCCTGACATTGTACATATTTATTACAATATTATTGACTATATTTCTTTTGCTGCTTTTAAGATTCTCTCTTTATATTAAACCTTTGGCATTTTAATTCTGATGTGTTTTTGTATAGCCCTCTTTGGGTTCATCTTGTTTGGGACTCTCTGAACTTCCTGGGGTTGTAATGTTTATTTCCTTCACCAGATTAGGGAAGTTTTCTGTCATTATTGCTTCAAATAGGTCTTCCATTTTTTGCTCTCTCTCTTCTCCTTTTTGTACCCCTAAGATGTGAACGTTTTCACTCTTGATGTTGTCCCAGAGGCTCCTTAAACTACCTTAATTTTTTTGGTTTCTTTTTTCTTGTTGCTGTTCTGATCGTTCTGATTTTAGAGTATGTACCCCATACTCTAAATCGCTGATTTGATCCTCCACTTCATTCAATCAATTGATTTCCTCTAATGTACTCTTCATCTCTGATATAGTATTCTTCATTTCCGACTATTCCCTTTTATGTTTTCCATCTCTATTTTTATGTTTTCTGTATCTTCGTTAAAGTTCTCACTAGGTTCATCTACTCTTTCCCTAAGTTTATTAAGCATCTTTATAATCATTGCTTTGAACTCTGCATCTGGTAGATTGCTTGCCTCCATTTTGTTGAGTTCTTTTTCTGGAGCTTTGTTCTATTTTTTCATGTGCAACATGCTTCTTTTCCTCCCGTTTTGGCTGCCTCCCTGTATCTAGTTCTATATAGTGGGTATGGTGCCTAAGTGTCCTGGTCTTAGTAGAGTGGCTTTATGTAGTAAGTGTTCCGTGGGGCCAAATGGCACAGTCCTGGGAGGGCTCCAGCTGCAGGTCAAAATCAGCTGCTGTCTGTGCACCTGGTAAGAGTCACCCAGCAATCCACGAATGGCTGACACCCATGCTGGTCTCAAAAGGCCAAGCCAGAAACCGAAGCCAGCTACCACTAGTGCGCGGCTTGGGGTTGCTCAGCAAGAGGTTCAGGGCACACCAAGGCCAGATGCTGTCTCTTTGGGTTTGTGAGCTTTTGAGAGATTTTTAGGAAAGTCTGCAGCAAGAGCTAAGACAGGCCATTTGTATAGAATAAACTGCCGAAAGAGGCTTGGGTGGGCCCACAACTTGGGAGAGGCAGAGTCTCAGGGAATTGTCTGGAAGGAGCACCTGTGTTATCCAGGTTGATGGCAACTCAGCTATGGCATGCTGGGAAGGGGGAAGCTCAACAAAGGAACAATGAATACTGTTAGCACTTCTGTTTGGGAGGAGGTGCCCCTTCGGCCCTCATCCTGAAGCACAACACAGTGTCTTCACATACGTCTCCTCAAACAACTGCCTTGGGGCTGGAGCTCAGAGCCACTGAATCTGTCAGCAAACAAATCCAGGTGCGTGCTCTTTAAGAGGAATGTCTGCGACTTCTGCAGCCCTTTGTCTCAGCCGCAATCTCCGCTGGTTTTCACTATCAGAGGCTGTGGGGGCTTCTCTTCCTGGCATTGGAACCCTGCGCTGGGGAGCCTAGTGTGGGGCCAGGACTCCTCACTCCTCAGGTGAGGGAGGGAGCTCTGCAACAAAGATACTACGCCTGAATCTTGACTACCACACGCGATTGTGGGACAGGGCTATGTCACTTCTCTTCCCCTCCTATAACTTTGAGGGGAGCTCTTATTTTTGTCTCTAGTTGTAGAGCTCCTGTTCAGCCAGACCTTGGGCAACTCTGCCCACTGGTTGCTCTGTTATAATTGTGGTGTGGTTGTGAGAGGAGGTGTGCACAGCCTCTACATTCCACGCCATCTTTCTCGGCCTCTCTCATGCTTGGTCTCTTTTTGCTGCCTTTGCTTTTGATGTCAAATCTAACAAATCATCACCCGTATTAGTGTCAAGGAGTTTACCACCTGTTTTCTTCTATGAAGTTTGTGGTATCGCATCTTACATTCAAGTCTTTAACACACTTCGAGTTAATTTTTGTGTATGGTGTAAGATAGTGGTCCAGTTTCATTCTTTTGCATGTGTCTGTCTAATTTTCCCAGTGCCATTTATTAAAGAGACTGTCCTTTCCCCTATTGTATGTTCTTGTCTCCTTTGTCATAAATTAATTGACCCTATAGCATGGGTTTATTTCTGAGCTCTCTATTCTGTTCTATTGATCTGCATCTGCTTTTATGACAATATTGTAGTGTTTTGATTACTACAGCATATAATATACAGCACATAATATAATTTGAAATCAGGAGACATGATGCTTCCAGTTTTGTTCTTCTTCTTCAAATTACTTTGGCTATTTAAGGTCATTTATGATTTCATACAAATTTTAGAATTGTTTATTCTATTTCTGTGAAAAATACCATTGGAATTTTGGTAGGGGTTGTATTGAATTTGTAGATTGCTTTGGGTAGTATGGACATTTTAACAGTATTAAATTCTTTTAATCCATGAGCACGAAATACCTTTCCAGTTATTTACATCTTCTTTAATTTTTTTTCATCAATGTCTCAGAGTTTATAGTGTACTGATATTTCACTTTTTAAAAATTTGTTCCTAGGTATTTCATTCTTTTTGATGCAATGTAAATGAGATTGTTTTCTAATTTCTCTTTTTGATACATTCTTATTATTATATATAAATGCAACATATTTTTGTACATTGATATTTTTTTCTGCAACTTCACTAAATTTGTTTATGAATCTAACAGTTTTTTTGCAGAATTCTTTGGGTTTTTAAATATCTATACATATAGATGTAGATATATACACACATACACATATGTACGTATAATGTTATCTGCAAATAGTGCTAGTTTTACTTCTTTTTCAACCTCCTTATTAGTAATCAGTCTGTTCAGATTTTCTATTTTTTTCCTGATTCAGTTTTGGTAGATTGTATGTTTTGAGGAATTTATCCATTTCTTCTAGGTCATCCATTTTGTTGGCATATAATTGTTCATAATAGTCTCTTATGATTCTTTGTATTTCTGTGGTATCAGTTACAATGCCTCCTTTTTCATTTCAATTTTTATTTATTTGAGTCCCCTTGTTTTCTTAATAAGTCTAGTTAAAAGCTTATCAATTTTCTTTTTATCTTTTTCAGAACAAACTTACTTTTTTCTATTTTTTTTGGTCTCTATTTCATTTATTTTCACTCTGACCTTTCCTTTCTTCTGCTAACTTTGGACTCATTTGATCTTTTTTCTAGTTCGTTGAGGTGTAAATTTAGGTCATTGAGATGTTTTTGTTTGTTTCTTGAAGTAAGCATTTATCACTATGAACTTCCTTCTTAGAACTACTTTTGCTGCATCCCATAAGTTTTGGTATATTGTAATTCTATTTTCATTTGTATCAAGGTATGTTTTTTATTTTCTTTTAATTTATTCCTTGACCCATTTGTTGTTGAGTATCACATTGTTTAATCTTTACATATTTGTGATTTTTTCTGTTTTCTTCTTGTAATCGATTTTTAGTTTCATACCATTGTAGTTGGAAAGATGCTTGATATTATTTTTATCGTTTAAAATTTATTAAGACTTGTTTTGTGGTCTAACATATGATCTACCCTGAAGAATGTTCTTTGTGCACTTAAGAAAATGTGTATTATGTTGCTTTTAGATTTAATGTTCTGTATATATTTGTTAATTTAATCTGGTATAACATGTCATTTAAGGCTGTTGATTATTGATTTTTCTATCTGGATAATCTATCAACTGACAAATGTTTTATATTAAATCCCCTATTACTGTTGCCTATTTTCTCCTTTACGTCTGTTAATATTAGTTTTATATATTTATGTGCTCTTTGTTGAGTGCATAATCATTTACAAATATTATATCTTTTTGTTTATTATCTCCTTTAGCATTACATCTTGACCTTCTTTGTGTCTTATTAGGGTCTGTTTTAAAGCTGATTTTGTCTAATATAAATACAGCTACCCTAGTATTCTTTTGGTTTCCTATTGAATAAATATCTTTTTTCCATCCCTTCGCATCAATACTTTCTTATGTTTTCCTAGTACTAATTACCTCTCTTTCTTTTTACCCTCGAGATCATTTAACATTTTTCGTAAAACTGATTTAGTGGTAATGGACTCTTTTCGCTTTTGTTTGTCTGGAAAACTCTTATTCTCCTCTATTCTGAATGACAGCTTTACCAGGTAGAGTATTCATAGTTGGAAGTTTTCTTCCTCCAGCACTTTGAGTATATAGTGCCATAACTTTCTGGCTTGCAAAGTTTCTGCTGAAAAATCTGCTTATAGTCTTTGGGGATTCCCTTGTACTTAACACGTTGTTTTCCCCTTTCTGCTTTAAAAAATTTTTTTCTTGTATTGAATTTTTTACATTTTAATTATATTATTTTTGTATATTTGTGTCTTGGTATGTGTCTTTTTGAGTTATCTTGAAATTCTATGGGCTTCCTGTGTGTGGATATCTGTTTTTTCCCCCAGGTTAGGAAAGTTTTCAGCCTTTATTTCTTCACATCAGTTTTTTGCCCCCTTTTCTCTCTCGTCTCATTCTAGGACCCTAAGAACGTGAATGTTGGTTTGTTTATCAGCATCCTATAAGTTTCTTAACTTATCTTTACTCTTCTGAATTCTTTTTCCTTTTTGCTGCTCTGATGAGGCGAGTTCCACTGCCCTGTTTCCAAGCTCACTGATCTTTTTCTGTTTCATCTATTCTGTTGTTGGACCCTTCTAGCATATTTTTCAGATCAGTTATCGTATTCTTTAGCTCTGTGACTTCTATTTGGTACTTTTAAAATATTTTCTATCTCTTTGCTGAAACATTCACTTTGCTCATCATGCTCTTCATCTTGGTGATCATCTCTACAAACACTATTTTGAACTCTTTATCAGGTAAATCACTTATGTCCATTTCATTAAGGTCTGTTTTTGGAGTTTTCTGTTGTTCTTTTGTTATTAATGTATTCCTTTGTTTCTTTATTTTCCCTGACACAATTTGTGCTGGTTTCTGTGCCTTAGATAAAAGAGCCACTTCTCCCTGTCATGAAAAGGTAGTTTTGTACAGGAAATGAATCTTATCGTTCAGCTTGACCTTAGCTCTGGTTGTCTCTCAAACCATTGTGATTGTCCAAGCACCTTCTTTGTTGTTAGTGGCTCCCAGTAGTTGAGGGTATGCCAAGACTCATTAGTGCCCCTAAGAGAAGGATCTCAGTCAGCAACTAGATGCAAGCTAATTGGAAACTGGACCCTCAGGTAAAATATGCTTTGCATATTTAAAGTGTGCAAGTAGACCCCTTTCAGGGAAAGACAGAGGCTGGGTGTTTCTGTCTGCTCCCTTTATGCTGAGCCCTAGGGAATAGCTAGCTGGTTAAGAAGTATTTATTTGTTTGCTACAATTCTGTGGAACCTGGAACTGAAGCCCCGCTGGCAATCAGAGCCAGGCTATAAAGGGGTTGCTCCTCTGGCAACAGCCTCAAAAGTCAGGGCATCAGACATGTGTATGAGCAACTTCTAGAAAGACAACAGCAACCTGGAGCAGGACAGTGAGAGAGAATAAATATGGCACCCATTGGATTCCCCAGTCTCCAGGGAGGATTTCTGTCTGTCCCAGGATGCATGCCAAATGAGAAGATTGACCCTCAAGTAGCAGGTCTTAAAGTATGCAAACAGACCTCTTACCTGCAAAAACCAGGAGATTGGCATTTCTGTCTGCTGGTTTTGTACTGAAGCCTGAGAGGCTAGACGCATCATGTTCTCAAGAGCCTGTTAATGACTCTTTCTTTGTTTGCTGTAGTCTCATCGGTCTTGTGAATGAAAAGCTCTGTTAGCTTTCAGATAGGTGTTTTGGGAGATGTCTTTTAGGTGACAGTCTTAAAATTGGGGCTCTGGATGTTGGCTCCAAACCTTTCACTCTGCAGGGAGAAGCTGGGAGTTGTGAGTTTCTTCTTGATTGTACGTCATTGTGCCAGGGGTGGGAGTTCTGGCAAGAGTGTGTTTCAGCCTTTCCCACCAGTTCATCCAACATGTAGGATTTGCTCAGCTAGTTTCTGGATTATTTTAAAGAGAAAATTGTTTAACATGTAAATGTAGATTTAATATGCTCATGGGACGAGGTTAGGTTCTTCCTACAGTGTCATCTTGGACTTGAACCCTAATAATTACAATTTTACCTTCTCCATTCCAATTTTTATACCTCCAATTTTTTTCTACTAGTTGATTGCATTGGCTACTACCCCTGAAAAATGTTAAGTAAATAATTGAGGTGATAGCGTATGATATTGTCATCTTGTTTCTGACCTTCATGAGAATGCTTCTAGTATTTTCTCATTATTAAGCTAGTCTTTGGGCTGAGAGCTAGTGAGTTATTATATTATCTATTATATATATCTATTATATATATATCTATTATATATATATATAATATATATATATAATATTTCTTTAACTATATAAGATTTTACATCACCATTTGAAGAGAATCTTCACCAGCCAGTTTTGACATGAAAAATGTTCCAAGTATACAAAACTTATGATACATATACTTCATATCACTAAAGAAGCAAAAGAATTCCTTAAAGTATCACTTGCTGTGCCCCGCCTGCCTGTCCCCTCTACTTGGTGAGAGACATGCGCATTGCTCAGAGGAACTATTATCACAGGAGAGCAAAGGGGGAAGAAATAGCTGAATAATGGTGTATTAGGTTGCTATTGCTGCTGTAACAAATAACCACAAATTTAGTGGCTTGAAACAATATAAATTTATTGACTTATACTTCTATAATTTGGAAGTCTGAAATTGGTGTCACTGGGCTAAAATCAAGATGTTGGCAGCGCTGCATTCATTTCTGGAGGCTGTAGGGGAAAATCTGCTTTCTTGACTTTTTGGCTTCTAGGTGCTGTCCCCATTTTTTGACTTATGGCCACTTTTCCCATTTTTCAAAGCCAGCAACATAGCATATCTATAACCCCTCTTTTGTTCAAATCTCTGTCTCTGATTCTCTTCTTCTGCCTTTGTTCACTTGTAAGAATCATTGTAACTGCATTAGACCAACTCCCATATTAAGATCAGTAGATGTGCAGCCTTAACTTCACCTGTGACATTAATTCCTTTATGCTTGTAATGTATTCAGAGGGTTGAGGGATTAGGACATTATTAGGGGCCATTTTCTGCCTGCCACAGATGGCATACATTTAGGGAGGGTCTGTGGGGTCTGAGTGGAGAGAACCAAACCTGAGGGAACCATGCGAGGAGAAGAAGAGGTGGTCACCATCAGGGGATGGCCCAGCCTTGGGCAGTGTGGACACTAAGGAGCCATGTGGGAGCAAAGCAAATGTCTGTAGATCTTCCACTAACTTTTTTAAAAAATTAAAAACTTTATTTTTTTAGAGCATTTTAGGTTCACAGCAACATTGAGGAGAAAGTACAGAGAATTTGCAAATACTCCCTGTACCTCCCGCCCCCACAGCCTCAACTTAAGAGTGCCCTGCATGTGCCCCATGCTAATGGTTATTCTTCCCATCAGTGTGTATGGTGGGTGGATGTGATGCCTGCTCTGGTCCTGTCCAGATCCAGATCCTATTTAGACTTCCAAATGAGGCCACCCCTTTTCTAATGGCCCCAAACACTTCTCGGAGCTCCTGAACAGTGGACAGGATCCTTAATGACTGGAGTGGGCAGAGGCAGTGGTGCTGAAGAAGAAGCTCCCAACATTGATATTAGTGAAGATCACTCCTATGGTACTAATATCAACATTTAAGTTCTTACTTTACAGCAATTTGTATAAGATAAAGGTAGAACACAATAGCATATCAAATAATTGTACAATTACTACTGAGCCAATGTGATATTCTGGCTGAATTGAATGGTTGTGGCTTGAAACTACTGGTATAAACTCCAAGTATGATTTGAAGGCCAAATCAGGCATGGGAATGGCATTAGGAACCTCAGGGTATAGTGTGAGAGAGTCTGAGTTGTATAAAATTCAAACATATAGAAGTCGAAGACCTGGCAGGGAATCAACGATCCCAGATGGAAGGCTGAGGAAGCCAAGCCCTCTGTTCGGTGATTTGGCCATGTGTAGTTAGGCAACATGAAGGGGTGAGCTGGCTTCAGTGACTCTTCTAAGGAAGCTGTCTTTATGGAGTCCTGAAAAAGAGAGTATGCAATATTGAAGTGTAATAGAGTTTAGAATCAAACGCTATTATAGCAAACTTCAAAGGATGGTTTGCAGTCTAGGTTGCACTTGAACTTGATGGTGTTCAATATTTCTTGTCATAAATAGACTGCTGGGGGTTAATTCTTTTTGCTACTTGGAGATTTTTTTGTAATTGTTTTTGTGGAAAAGACTGTCTATGGCAATGCTTTGAACATACAGTATTTTTTTCGTCTTGACATCTCTGCCACTTCCGAGATAGTCTGGTGACAGTGTGCATTATGTGCTTTATTACAAGTTTTCTAGACCTTTTTCCTTCTCTTTTATTTCACAGCTTTGGTGGTGGTAGAGGGGGTCCTTGGGCTATACATGGAAAGAAATAATAATAGTTTATTGTCAATCTTGATTATCTTGTATATTCAATTTGCCTGTGATCTCTAAGAGTCTACATGATTCTAAATGCTTTATTGATTATGTATTTAAATTTTGGGGTAAATGTAATATTTTATTAAACAGAGAAGCAAGGAAAACTTACTATCACTTTCTTTGATTTGTCAGGGCACAAAAAGGAAAAAGTCATAACTTCTTAGGATAGTTTTAAGAGTCTTATTTATTGAAATGGCAAAAGATCATGGTTTTCGTCAGGATCTCGGGAGTCCTTGTTATGTGGGTTGGCTTCCATTGGTGCATCTGTCTGTCCCTTTTTTACTTGGTGCCCCCAATGCGCAGGTCTGAGTGCAGAGGCCTGATGTAGGACATACTGCCTTTCTTGATTAAAAATTCAAATAAAATACTACCAGCTAGTTATATGTGTGTTGGCCTTTAGTATTTACAAGGCACCATTATATATAATATTTCACAGAGACTTTTCAAGTGGAGGAAACTACTCAGTGCTCCTGGGGAGTATTAATATACACTAATATGTATGTGGTATGTGTGCATACATCCCTATAGCATTTGCATGATAATTTGTAATTTACAAAATACTCTTACAAATATATCCTCTCAAGGAGAGGAAACTACTTAATGTTCCTGTACCCTTGGGTATAAATAAATATTAAAGTGGGCTCAATAACACCAGGATTGCTTCCTCTGTTAAATTAGATCCTTTACTTAAAACTTGGATGCAAGCAGACTTGTAGCTTCACTGAGGACCACGGATATGTGCCGGGAACGAAGCAGCATTCTGCTGTTACAAGACAACTCATAAGCTCTTTTGAAATTTTCCTTTGATGTGCTCATGATTTCTTGCAGCTGGGGAAATAGAACTTAAAGCGACAGCTCTTTAGCAAGTTGTCATTGCTCTGCCTGGATTTCCTAGCCAAATTTCTTATTCATTTTTCATTTTTAAGCCTCAGGTAAATGGCCATTTACTAAGATACCAGGGAGCACTTTGTGAGTCAGATGCCTGGTGGAGGAATGTGCTTGCCATAGGCTCTCTTACAGCCATAGGCACCATTCCTGAATTCAGTTATATTTTGGGAACTCAGTTTTCTTGAGTTGTAAGTTACATCTTTTCTTGGTCGTTTCTTTCATGTCATCTTGGTTTGCTAGAGATTCAAAACACCATCAGATGCTCAATGGGTCTGCTCACATTCCTTGACCTTCTGTTGCTTTTTGGTGATGCCCACCCTGCCTCAGACTCTGCCTGCCCCTTCTTGACACCTGCTTTACAGTCAGAGGCCAATTCAATCTGCATGTTATTGAATTAATGATAATGTAATTATTCAATGGATTAAGAATTATTTCAAATATATGCCTTTCAGAGTCTTATATTATCTGTTCTACTCTTACAAGAATTGACTAATTTAAGGAAACTTGATGTCCAATCTCAAGAGATACCTTAACCATACTTGTAGATAGCCTTAAAACAAAATGTCCTGTGATATCCATTTGCTTCTTTCTTTTAGTAATAAAACGATGTGAGTTTTAGCTTCAAACTATAATTCTCAGCCTCCTTTGCAGCTATGTCTGGCCATGTGACTAAGTTTGGGCCAATGGAATGTGAGTGGACATGATGTGTGCAACTTCCGGTTTTCCGGTTTCTACTTAAAGATCTTTGTCCTCGCTTCTCTCCTTCCTCTTCCCACCACCTGGGAAAAAGGCAAAGACTAGAACAACCTTGAAAGCCATATGTTGAGGGCTGTGGGGCTGTCCCACGTACCCCCCTTTGCTTCCCTCAGACCACACACCTGTTGACCATAGTGTTTGGCACAGCAGCTTGATCTGTTCTTTAATAAAAATGTTAAAAATGAGCATTCCTGTTAGAGAATACACTACATTTCAGTGAAAGCCTGTATGTGAAGGTAATAAAGACTCGGGAATGTAACTGATCCCCTGCCTTTATTCCCTCCTTTTTCCAATCTATTCTCCAAGTGGCTGTTAAAGGGAGGTCATTCTGCCGCTAAATCTCTTAAAATCCTCTGCTGGCTCCCCAGGTACCTAAAATTTCTAAACTTTAGCATGTCAGGATTTGTTTTTCCTGAAAGCAATAGAATTCCTGACTAAAAATAATTTAAAGATTAATATTTTGACCTTCTCCCATCATAGAAAATCTGGAAGGAGGTGTTTCATTAATATGGTTTAGCGTATCAATGATGTCGGGATTCTGGCTTGCCTGTGCTTCAGTTCTCTTGGTTCTTCCCTCAAAGTTTATAAGATGGCTGCAATGGCTCCAGGCTTCATAGCTTCTCACCTATCCCAATACAGGAAGGAGAAAGAAGCTCTTCCTTTTCTTTTTATCAGGAAGGAAAATCTTTCCCAGCACCTCCTGGCAGACTTCCCTCAGGTCACTTTGGCCAGACTGAATCACATGCCTATGTGCTAGCTGCAAGTTGGCCTGGGAAGGTGAGAGAGAAACTGTGGAAGGGAAATTCTATTTATCATATACAAGGGGAGCAGGCACAGCTGTAGGGCAGGCAGTTAAGTGTATGCTCCAAGAGCCTCGCATACCTTAAAAAAAAAGGTTGTAAGTTGAAATGTAAATTTATTTCCTGTGACCATAAGGCCTATTGCAAACATTTCTTTTGAATTGTTATTGTTATGATTTATTGGTCAGAACACAACTGACTAAAACAATATATAGTATCATTTTCAGTAAGTAATAAAATAAGAAAGTTGGCTTTATTGGCAATATATTTCTTAATGCTATTAAAACATGTATGACAGAAGAACATTATTTATTGGTAGAATGGTATAGAGCTTGATTCCAATTGCATTTTAATTTTTATATTTGTGGATTTAGGTGTAGAGTAACCTTTCTCACAAAAATAAACTGATGGAAACAGAAGGCATTTTGTAACTGCAAGTTCAATCAGTTCTTTGGACTTATCTGAGTTACGTGCTAAAATACACATGGTAATCTATAATAAAAATTAATAAGGATTGGGATGGATTGTCTGTGAAGCAGGAGAAGGGAAGATGGGAAAAGGGATCCTCATCGCACCTCGCCAAAGGGCGTGCTCAGCTGATCAGCTCTAGGAAGAGGTCAGAGAAAGACTGAGAACTGAAGATTGATTTCCTCCATGCTCAGAGTTTCCTTAGAAAGTCTTTTGAGACTCCCCAGTGATACATGCACCTGTTTAAAGACCACTGGAGGATCAAATGAGGTAACATACAGAAAAGCCTTTGTGTGCTGTAAAGGTCACAAATGTCAATAATAATATATTCCCTATTTTATGCTTCATTTTCCCAAAATGGTGACTACAGCCCACAAAGAAAAGAAAAGTCTCTAAATACTTAATGTTGTAACTCCTGAAAGATGCTCATTATCAGGCAGGCCAGTTCCCCACTGGGCTTGCTTAGACATATAATAAAGAAGGCTGAAGGAAGGGAGTGAGAGGTCACCTTCTCTGGAGAGTATTGAATGGGGTGGGAGAAGGTAGGGAGGTTGGAGCAAGTGCATGGAAGAGGGTGTTCTGTGCCCTGGCTGATGTCTGTTCTTCCATCATATTTGCTGACCAGGTCTAGTCTATGTGAAGGTAAGGAGAGCCCTGGAGGGAACCGCTGTAACCTCCTTAAATTCCCCATGCTAAGACATATAGATGATGTCATCTGCCCAGGTGCTCGGGCCCAGGAGGCTGGACAAAGCTGGGGTCTGTAGGCTTGCCAGGCTGCAGAGTGGGGCAAAGGTGCTTGTCTGGTGATGTGAAGTCACCAACAGAAGCAGCAAGGCCACAGGGTCACTGTCCATGGTTGGGGAAGTGCCTGGGGATGTGTTCTCTGCCGCCAGGGCTTGGGGACTGTAAGCTGGATGGGTGATAATGACCAATAAAAGGGAGAGAGTGACCTCAGCACTGCCTACCATGTAATGACTAAGGTTGGAAATGTGCTTTGGCCTCCTTAGCCTCCACTCTGACCCAACATCAGCAGGCTCAGGAAAAGTGATGGGAATATGGCCACATACATCCCTCCGTCAACTCCATGTAGTGCTGCTCTGGTATTATTCAGTGACATCACCTTGGTAGTTTGAAATCTACCTGGTGGGGTACTTTACACCACAGGAATCAGCAAAAATTGCACATCAGTGCTTCTTTCTCCCTTCTAAGTTGGATGGGTCATAGGGAATCTAACATCTACCAGCACAACACTGACTCCAAGTTCCTGGGACCAGGAGCCTGATATGTGGTGGACGAGAATGTGAGTCATGCAGGGCATCAGGATTAAAAAGTAGACAAAGGCTTAGCAACCAAAATGAGACTCTGTTAATAATAGAAAGTGTTTGAAAAGCTGTTAATTGGGACTGAAATGTCTTAAGGGAGCCTACCATGAAGCAGAAGATAGAATTTGGCATGCATAATGGAATATTGGAAAAATAATCTCTCTCATGTCTATATTTCATATATTGAACATCCTCAATCAAATTGTATATTTCAATGCAACTATAGGTATTGAAAAGGCCCTTTTTAATCAAGAGTTGCCAAACATGATAGTGTTGGCGGCCTTAAAGAGTCGTTTCCTGACATGATTCAATTAGCCTCAAGCCTTTTTCTCCCCTTAGATTTAGCAGCTGTAGCCTCTTGACCACAGAGAAGTGCTGATGGGATTAGAGACTTTGTCTTGTCTCCATCAGGAGTCCTCCTTGCCTGGCCAGGAGAGCAGGCTCAACTCCAGGCTCAACCTCTGGAGTGGGAGTGGGGTGAATAGAAAGAGACGATCTCTTGCCTTGGCCAAGCTGGTACTGGCTCCAGAAGCAGATTCTGCAGAAGTGACAGGATCACCCTCCCTCCAGTACTTAGGCCATTTCTAAGGATGAGCAGCTGTGCAGAGAATTAATTCTTTTGCAGAACAGAATCCTTCAATGAGACTAATTGTTTTTATAATAGGACTTTCACAGGAAAAGAGAAAAAAAAACCTCTCATAAAAGCAAATGGATTCTGTTCACATCTTCTGCCCAGCAGGTACGGAATTGCAGATGGTGTTTTTATATTCCCAATTGGTTATTTAATGAGGAAGGAGAAGAGTCTAACTCTCCTCTCCTTTCCCTGCCATGAACACTGGCAATGCACTTTCTCTGTTCTTTGCGATTCACTCAAAGGGGGAAAATCTATTTTAAACAAAGTAAAAGATTCAAGATCTGATGGAATTTAAATGAAGAAAGAAAAAAAGAAAAGAAAACTGCATTGTCTCCAGGCTAATAGTATTTTAAGAACCAAGGCTGTCGTTTATAAGCTGCCAATTCCAGGTGATTTCCGGAACATTGAGAAGACTTCTGTATAGGTTAGGGCTGAGCTGGGCTGAAACAGTTGCACAACCAAAATGGGATCTCTTTTTCTCATGTAACAAAAAATGTGATGTGGCAGTCCAGGGCTGGCGTAGCTACTCAACGAAGCTGTTTTGGACCTGGTCCCTCTACCAGCTCCTGCTTAGCATGAAGCCCCTCTGTCTGGAGTGGTAGGATGGCTACTCTTCCTCTGGGTATTGTCCCTGAGTTGCAGGCAGGAAGTACGGCAACAAAATATGTGATGGGTCATGATCCAGGTTTCATGTTTATTGCTATTTACCAAAATGAGTCAAAAACATATGTCCATACAAAAACCTGCACACAGATTTTTATGGCGCTTTGTTCATAATTGCCAATTGGAAGCAACCAAGATGTCCTTCAGTAGGTAACCGGATAAATAAACTGTGATACATCCAGACAATGGAATATTATTCAGTGCTAAAAATAAGTGAGATGTTAACCCATGAAAAGACATGGAGGAAACTTAAATGCATATTCCTAAGTGAAAGAAGCCAATCTAAAAAGACTTTACACTGTGTGATTCCAATTATATAATATTCTGGAAAAGGCAAAACTATGGAGGCAGTCAAAAGATCAATGATATCCAGGGCATAGAAGGGAGGGAAGGATGTATAGCAAAGAGGATTTTTAGGGTAGTAAAACTATTCTATATGCTATTATAATGGTGAATGCATGTCATTAAATATTCGTAAAAATCCGTGGTGTACACACGGCCAAGAGTGAACGCTAATGTAGAGTGTAGACTTCAGGTGCTAGTGATGTTTCCTGTAGGTTCATCCACTGTGACAAGTGGATCGCCCTGGGGTGGGGTGTTGATAGCAGGGAAGTTGTGCATGTGTTGGGGCAGAGGGTAAGTGGGAACTCTCCACACTTTCTCCTCAGTTTTACCGTGAACCTAAAATTGCTCTAAAAATGAAATCTATTTATCTTATAAAAATAGTTATATTTATCTATTTATAAAAGTGATGGGCTAGTTGAGTTAGTACCTTTTCATCAACCAAATAACATTTTCCCTAGAAATCCTACTCAGTAGACTTATTTTTGCTTCTGTTATCTGTGGTTTATGTGTCAAATACAAAAAGCCATTGCCAAGACACTGAAGGGGACCAAAGTTTTGCCACCCCAAAACGCCTTTTGGGGTATTGATTTTAAGCTAGTTATTATGAAACAAAAGACTCATAAATAACCTTTGAACCTCCCCTTTTCTGCCTAAGGGAATTCAGATAGAAAGGTCCTTTTCTGGAAGGCAATTTTACCATATTCATCTTAGCACGTTCACGTTAGCATATTTACCTTAGCCTATTTGAATTAGGTATGATGGACAGGAAGGATCCAAACAGGGGTTTGTTCACTGGATTCCCCTCTGTATCCCATTGTTTCAGGATTGCCTATAAAGAATTTGTTTGCCTCTCATTTGCTTTTTCTCATCTGCCTGTAAATTGTCTGCTTGAGGTCCTGGACACCCGCCCCGCTTCCCCTTTGTCCAAAATGGCATATAAACCTCAAAGCCCAATACATCTTCAGGTATCATGTCTTATGCACCTGAATGTACAGCCACAAAATAAATTTTAGACCTTTCCTCCTGTTAATGTCTCATGTTAATTTGATTATTAGCCCAACTAGGACATCTTAGAAGGTCAGAAGAAAGCTAACTTTTGTGCCCTGGCATCCATATCAACCCTTATGTTGTCTTCTAGGAGTTTTATAATTTAGGTTTTACATTTAAGTCTTTAATCTATTTTGAGTTAATTTTTTAAATAGTGTAAGATAGGAGTATAGTTTCATTTTTTTATATCTGAATATCCAGTTTTAGTACTATTTATTGAAGAGAATCTTTTCTCCATTGAATACTCTTGGCTTGCCAAATATTAGTTGACCATATATGTATGGGTTTATTTCTGTCCTATTGGTCTGTATGTCTGTTTTTATGCCGGTACCATTCTGCTTTGATTACTATAGCTTTGTAATCTAGTTTGAAATCAGGAAGTATTATGCCTCCAGCTTTGTTTATTTTTTTCATATTTTCTTTGGCTTTTTGGGGTCTTTTGTGATTTCATATGAATCTTAGGATTTTTTTTTCTACTTTTTTTCCTACTTTCCAAAAATGCCTTTGGAATCTTGGTAGGGATTGCATTGAACCTATAGATGGCTTTGGGTCACATAAACATTTTAACAATATTAATTCTTCCAATCCATAAACAAGAGCTATCTTTCTATTTATTTGTGTGTCTTTCAATTTCTTTCACCAATGTCTCATACTTTTCAGTGGCGAGATCTTTCACCTCCTTGGTTAAATTTATTCCTAAATATTTTACTGTTTGATGCTATCTTAAACAGAATCATTTTATTTGTCTTTCAGATATTTCATTGTTGGGAATGACTGTTTTTAAATAGTACATAGTTGTCCCCTCCCACAAAAATTTGCAATGTTGTTAATAAGGAAGAAAGGGAGAGTGGATATTGGATAGGCAATCGAAGTGTTTGCCACAGCTTTCTCTTCCACCAACTAGAAAATATTTCCCCACTGGTTGCCTGATACCAAATATTGGCCAATTAGTAAGTTATCCTTTTTACTTCATTCATTGTTTTCTATTAAAATGAAAAATCCTTAGAAAAGTAGCATATAAGTCTTATTGGTCATTTATATCTCAGGATAAATAAACTTATTATATATTTTGGTTTTCCTCAGGGCCCATGTGCTCAGAAACTCCCCCCAACTGAAATCTGGGACCCTGGAGCCTCAATCTGTGATTGCAGAAGATGCTGCCTCTGGTCAGATGATACAAAATCAAGTCCAATGTCACTGTGCCCTAAGCTTACACCAGAGGACAGCTTACAAGCTTACACCATTCTCTTTTCATGGACATTTGTTATAAATATGGTCACCCAGGTCCTTGAACAATATTCTTATAATATTTGTCTGCTTCCTCAAGGGAGAAAACAGAACTCGTTTTCCCAAACTTCCCCAGAAGCTAGGGCATGGGCATGTGACAAAAGCACCATCAAAGGGATGCTCCTGTATCAGATCAATGTGAGGAAATGGTGCTCGTGGAGTCCATTTTCAGGAAAGGATGGTGTCTGGCTTTGGGGCAGCTCTGTGAAGTTTGAGGGGGCTGCAAAGATGTCTAACAGCAGCAGCCAGAAGCAGCAGTGGCGGGTCTTTGCTGAAGCTGCCCCAGGTTGGAGTCTGGGCGTTGCTCCTGGATGCATAACCCTTAACCTAATTGTTTGGCCCTTCAGAAATTCAGTGAGCCAACTAATTTCTTTCCAAATTCTGGCTGTTTAAATAAGCTAGTATGGTACTGTCATTTATAATTCATAACCCTACCCGGCACAATCTTACAACTTGTCTTTGTCAGGCCACTGTCCAAAATGCAAGCCTCTTTGAACAACTATTCTTTTTCATGTTCTCATGATCACAATGCTTTGTGCTTTTTTCTTCCCATCTGTGACCTCTTCCTCCCCTCAGGGATTCCTGAAGAAATGCCACTCCAGGGTAAGTTAGCTCATGTACCCTCAGGCCCTCCACCATCTGGCAGAAGTGGAATCTTAGGTTCGATCCTGCCCTGTGCAAGGGTCTGCTCTCGTTCTTCCCTGCCGCATACACTTTGAGGAAAGTGTGGGGAAGAGGGCCAGCATTTTCACTCATTTCTCCTCTACCTTTGTGGATTATACCTGTGCCTTTCAAGTTCAAATCATCTGGTCATATTTTTTCATCCATTACATCTTGATGTCCCATTGCACATGACTCTCTGACTATTTGGCTCTCCATGGATGGGTTGGTCACTTACTTTATCCAGTCAGATTCCATTCTTCCAAGGCCAGCTCTTGGACCATATTTCTTCATACTTGAAAGCCTTGAATCTATCACCATGTTTTGAACATAGTAGGCCCTCAGTAAGTGCTTATTTAATACTATTTTTAGTGGACCTACTTCTTTTTGTTCACTCTCTCCTTATTTTCACAGTTTCCATTATGAGTCTCACTTTATCAAGAAAACATATTCAAAATACATCACTCAAATTCTCTTTCCTACCAAGGGCAGCCATGTGATTTAAAGTAATCCAATTAGAAGCATTCACACAGACATAAATGGAAAATGAGCAATGGCAGGCAATGCATGGAGGTTGGTCTCCTTGCAAGCATGGCTGCAGAGGCCTCTGGATCTCCTGAGAAATTTTAGTGGAGAATCTGTTGTCCAGTCTCAGTCATGTTCTGTGCAATGATGGCTCATACAGCAGAATTTTTCTGCTAGAAAAATTCCCAGGGGAGTGATGTCAGAAAGATGGCTGAGTGAGAGACATTCCCAGTTTTCTCCTCTTCAAACAACAATAAGCACAGCCAGAGCTCCCTGTAGGAAGAGGAGGAGGGAAGAAGGTGTGGCGAGTTCCCTGAACAGCCCTGTCTGGGAGAGCTGTGAGCTCCATGCAGCCAGCAGCAGGGCCCAGTCATCAGGGCAGAGAGCAAAGAAGTAGGGATGGCAAAGAAACACAGTTGATTTACACCAGCCGTGGTTGCAAAACTGAGGCTGAGTGGCAGCCCCCATCCTCCAACAGAGGCCCCTCCACCACCTCCAACTCCAAGAATGAACACTGAGGAGCCCCAGGGAAATCTGAGCAAATGCAACCAAAACTGTCACTAACACTGACAGAGACTGAGACTGAGGGTAGCAAGCATGATTAAACATCTATGAGAAAGAAAAAGGCATTATTAAGGTTTATATAAAGCAGGAACCAAGAGACTAAGACACCAACTACAGGAAAACAAAATAAAAATACTTTTTTTTTGCAACAGGCTAGAGAGGCTTATATTATAAATCTTCTTTCTGGAAAAAAAGCAGAATACACTTCTATTAATGCCCAGGAGGAGAAACGGTCCTTAAACACCATGAACAATCAAGGTGACAAGGTATCTCAGAAAGAACGAGAAAAATCTCCAGAAAATAAGTTTACAGACATAGAAATATGCAACCCAAATGACAGAGAATTTAGGATGGTACTTCTGAAAAAACTCAATTAAATCCAAAACTAATCATAGCAACAATTTCAAGAATTGAAAAAACAACTAATGAGCACAATAAGTTCTTTAGCAAGGAGATTAAAACCCTCAAAAAGAACCAAATAGACCTTCTGAAGGTAAAAAACACACTGCAAGAGTTTAAAAGTGAAATAGCAAGCTTGGGAAATAGAGTTGACCAGATGGAGGAAAGGATCGGCAATATCGAAGACAAAATCCAGAAATAAATCAGAAGGAAGAAGAGAGAAACCAAAGAATGAAAAATAGTAAAGAGAAACACAAGAACTAGTGGACACCATCAGGAAAGGAAACATAAGAATAATGGGCATTCTCAAAGGGGAGAAAAAAGAGCAGGGATTAGAAAGCGTTTTCAGACACTAGTTGACAAGAATTTCCCAAAGCTAAGGAATGAGCTGGAGCTTGGAATTCAAGAAGTGAAGAGAACATTGAATTATCTCAGCCCAAAAAGGCCTTCATCAAAAACACATTGTATTAAAGTTATCAAAAAATCAATGATAGAGACAGAATTATCAGAGCGGCCAGAGAAAAGAAGACAGTAACCTATTAGGAAAACCATTAGATTATTTGGACTTCTCAGCACAAACCTTACAAGCCAGAAAGGAGTAGAATCAAATATTCAAACTATTAAATGAAGGAACTACCAGCAAAGAATAATGTATCCAGCTAAGCTCTTCTTTAGATATGAAGGAGAAATAAAGACCTTTCCAGACAAAAAACTGAGGGAATTCCCCACTACAAGGCCTGCATTTCAGGAAATACTGAAAGGGCTCAGCTCACTAAAAAAATATGTAATTGGGAGTAAGGTAACTATCAGGCAAATAGAAGCAGAGAAGTGCAACTCTTACTAAGAACAGGGCATTATAAGCTTAAACAGTAAGAAGAGATTTGCTATGCAAGATAGTAATGAATGTTCAGCATACATAGGGACAAATTAAACAACAACGATTGAAAAGGGGAGGATCAAATATCCAATTTGCAAAGGGGAATGGAGATAAGGCATGTGCAGAAAAATAGATGACTGTGTATATATAGAAACTATCCTTTACATTCAATGGTAACCACATGCCCAAAGATTCAGAAATGAAGTATAATAAAAACAAGAAGGACCAGAGGGAAACCCACAAGACCAACCAAAACAAAGAAAACAGAAACACAAGGACAAGGAAGCAATGGAACACCAAGCTACCAGAAAGCAAAAGATAAAATGGCTGTAAAAGACATCATATTTCAATAATCACCCTAAATGTAAATGGACTGAACTCACCAATAAAAAGACACAGAGTTGCAGAATGGATCAAAACACAAAACCCAAACATATGCTGCCTCCAGGAGACATATCTCAGCTCTAAAGACAAATACAGATTCAAGGTGAAAGGGTAGAAAATGATATTTCAAGCAAATGCATTCAGAGAAAAGTGGGAGTAGGTACTAATATCATGACAAAATAGGAAAAGGTAAGAAAGATACTGAGGGACACTTCATAATAATAAAGGGAATCATGCACCAAGAAGACATAACACTTATTAATATCTATGCTCCCAATCAGGGAGCCCAATATATAAAGCAATACTAACAGAACTAAAAGGAGACAGACCAAAACACTATCATAGTGGGGGGCCTAAATACTCCACTGTCAGATATGGACAGATCATCCAACCAGAAAATCAATAAGGAAATAACATCCTTAAATGACACATTACACTAACTGAATATAATTGGCATTTACGGAGCCTTCCTATCGCAAAACAGCTGCTTATACATTCTTCTCTAGTGAACATGAACATTCTCAAGGATTGACTACATACTGAGACGCAGAGATACCTCAACAAATATAAGAGAGTTGAAATCATACCAACCATATTCTCTGATCATATTGCTTGAAACTGGAGATCAACTGTTAAAAAGAAAGTGGGAAGAACCACAAATACATGGGGATAAAACACATGCTACTGAAGAATAACTGGGTCAGAGAAGAAATAAAAAGAGAGATCAAGAGATACTTAGAAAAATGATCATGATAGTACGGACATTCAAAACTTTGGGACATGGCAAAAGTGGGCCAAGAGGAAAGTTTATACCATTATAGGCATACCTCCAAAATGCGAGCCTAAATAAAAACCTAATGCTTCATCTTACAAAACTGGAAAAGGAGAACAAATGAAGCCTAAGTCAGCAGGTAGAAAGAAGTAACAAAATTAGAGCAAATAAATAAAATTGAAAAAAAAAAAAAAAATAGAAAATAAATGCAACAAAAATGATCGTTCTTTGAGAAGATTACAAAATTGACAAATCCCTGGCTAGACTCGCTAAAGAAAAATAGAGAAAGGACACAAATAAACAAATCAGAATGAAAGAGGGAAAATTATGACAGACACCGCAGAAATAAAAAGGATCAGACAAGAATACTATGAAAAATATATAACACCAAATTTAATAACCTAGAAGAAATGGACCAGTACTAGAAAGATACAACCTTCCTAGACTGAATCAAGAAGAAACTGGAAATATAAATAGACCCATCAGCAGTATGGAAATTGAAACATCATCAAAAACCTACCAAAAAGTAAAAGTCCAGGACCAGTGGCTTCACCAGTGAATTCTACCAAACAAAAGAAGATTTAATACCTATTCCCCCAAACTCTTCCAAAAACCAAAGAGGAGGCAATACTTCCCTAACTTATTTTATGAGGCAATATTACCCTGATACCAAAACCAGTAAAGAACACAGAAAAAGAAAACTACAGACCAATATCTCTCATAACACAGATGCAAAAATCCTAAATAAGATACTAGCAAACCGCATACAGAAACATATTAAAAAGATTATACACGCTATCAAGTGGGCTTATCCCAGGGGTACAGGTGGTTCAAACATATGTAAATCAATTAATGTGATACACCACATAAACAAATAAAAATAAGAGTCATATGATCATATCCATAGATGCAGAAAAAGCCTTTGACAAAATACAGCACCCATTTATGATCAAAACACTTACCCAAAATCAATATGGAAGGAGAATACCTTAACATCATAAAGGCCTATATGACAAACCCTTAGCCAACATTATACTTAATGGAGAAAAATTAAAAACCTCCCTCTAAGATCAGGAGCAAGACAAGCCTGTCCATTCACGCCACTGTTATTCAATATAATATTGGAGGTCCTAGCTAGTGCAATCAGGCAAGAGAAAGATGTATAAAAGGCATTCAAATAGGAAATGAAGAAGTTGAATTGTCAACATTCAAAATTCATAGCATTCCTATACTCTAAAAAATGAAGAAGTGGAAAATTCCTTTTGCAATTGCAACAAAAAGAATAAAATACCTAGTAATAAATTTAACAAAAATTGAAGGGACCTATATAATGAAACTATAAGACCCTATAAAAGTAATCGAAGAAGATACAAAGAAATGGAACGATATTCCGTGTTCTTGGATTGGAAGAATCAACGTAGTTAAAATGACCTTATTACCTAAAGCATTATACAGATTTAATGCAATACCCATCCAACAATCCCATCGGCATTTTTTAAGGAAATGGAACAAGAAAACATCAGATTTTTTATGGAAGCACAAAAGCCTGAACTGCCAAAGACATCCTGAGAAAAAAGAATGAGGCTGGAGGCATCACATCCTCTGTCTAATTTCAAATTAACTACAAAGCAACAATAATCGAAACGGCATGGTATTGGCAGCAAAGCGACCACAGACCAGTGAACAGAATCGAGAGTCAGAAAAAACATGCTTATACGGGCAAATTATTTTCAACAAAAGAGCACAGAAACTTACAGTGAGAAAGGAAAGCCTCTTTCAATAAATTATGCTGGGAAAACTGGAAAGCCACCTGCAAAAGAGTGAAACTAGACTGTTGTCTATCAGCGCACATCAAAATTAACTCAAATGGATTAAAGACCTGGATATAAGACCTGAAACAATAAAATACATAGAAAAAAACATAGAACAAACTCAAGGACCTTGGACTTAAAGAAGATATTAATTTGACCTCAAAGACAAGGGAAGTAAAAGCAAAAATAAATGAATGGGCTACATCAAACTAAAACCTGCTCAACAAAAGAAGCTGTCAACAAGGTAAAGAGGCAACCATCTGAATGGGAAAATATATTTGCAAGCAATGCCTCTGATAAGGGCCTAATATCCAAAATATCAAAGAACTCATACGACTCAATAACAACAAAAAAACAAATGATCAAATCAAAAAATGGCAGAGGACCTGAACAGACACTTCTCCCTGGTGGACATACAAATGGCCAACAAACATATGAAAAGATACTCAACATTGCTAGCTATTAGGAAATGCAAATCAAAACCACAATGAGATACCATCTCACATCTGTTAGAATAGGTATAACCAACAGGACAAGTAATAACAAATGTTGCAGAGAAAAAGGACCCCTCATATATTGCTGTGGGACTGCAAATTGGTATAGCCAATGGAAAACAGTATGGAGGTTACTCAGAAAACTAAGAATTGATCTACCATATGATCCAGCAATCCTTCTTCTGCGATATTTACCCCAAAGACTTTAAAAACTCACGTGTGAAAAGATATTTGCACATTTGCACACCGATGTTCATAGCAGCATTATCCACAGTGGCCAAAGACATGGAAGCAACTGAAGTGTCCTACATAATAGATGACTGGCTAAAGAAGCTGTAATATAGATGATAGATAGATATACATATAGATATATATATATCTCCATACACACAATGGAATATTACTCAGCCATAAGAAGAGTTGAAATACTGCCCTTTGTGACAACATGGATGGACCTTGTGATAATCATGCTAAGCAAAATAAGCCAGACAGAAAAAGCTGAAAACCACATGATATCACTTATATGTAGGACATAAACCGAAAAAGCAGCAAATGAGCAGGACAAGCAAACAGAACTCATGACACAGACTATGACTAGTCATTACAGAGGTAAGGGGAAGGGGAGGGGGAAGGAATGGGGGTAGATAGGTAAGTGATTTCAAATATGTGGTGACAGAAAGAAATCTAACTATAAGAAGTGATACAAAGTGTGCATGTGTGTGTGTGTGTGTGTGTGTGTGTGTGTGTGTTTTACTGTAAATGTATAGTTGATTTATTGATTTCACTTAACCAATGTCACCATAGAAAAATTAATTAACTAATTACTTAATTAATTGATAAGAAAAAAAAAATTCCCAATAACAGGTTCGGCATCTTTCCTGGCTGTGTGGCGAGTCTTCCTATCCCTCGCAGAGACTCTGAATCTGTCTGACATCCTTTAACAAATATCTTTATAGATCCAACTAGGGGGCTGAATTCTGTTGTTACAACAAGAACTACTTCCAGTCAACTGATGGGGAGGTAGTGTAAAAAGGAGCACGGGTCTTTGGAATCAGACAGACCTGGATCTGAAACTTGACCTAGCTGTTAGCTGATGATATGCCATTGGACAGCTTATTTAATTCTCACTAAGTCTCAGTTTCCTCATGAATAAATAAATCAAAATAAAACCTTTCAATCAGATTGTACAGAGCATTCAAAGAAACATTTGGAAATAATTTAGCACAATAACTGGCATATTTTTCCTCTCTTTTTCAATAATATTTTTTAATTTTTCAATTATAGTTAGCATACAATATTATATTAGTTTCAGGTAACGATAGTGGTTAGATATCTAATATAACTCACAAAATGATCACCCCCAATAAATCTAGAATCCTTTTGACACCATACATATTTGTTACAATATATGACTATTTCTTATGCTATAGTTTCTCTCATGACTATTTTATAACTACCAACTTGTACTTCTTAATCCTTTCCCCACTTTTCACCAATTCCTCCCAACCCCTTCCATATGGTAAACCTCAAAATGTTTTCTATATCTAAGAGTCTGCTTCTGTTTTTCTGTTGTTTATTTTATTCTTAGAATTAACACATGTACTTGAAAATTGATGCATTTGTCTTTCTCTACTGACTGGCTCTACTCAGCACAATAACCCTCTAGGTCCATCATGAAATAACTTTTTCCATTCTTTTACTTTCTGTCTGTGTATGTCCTTTAATCCAGTGAGTGTCCTATAAGGCAGCCTATGTAAGGGTTCTTGTTTTCTTATCCCTTCACACCCATCTCTTAATTGGAGCATTTAATTCTCTTAAATTTGCAATATTTGTTGATAGATATGAGTATTGCCATTTTATTCATGTTTTGATAGGTATTTTTTTCTTGTTAAAAAGTTCTCCAACATATCCTATAATACTGGCTTGGTGGCGAATGAACTCTTTGTTCTAGTCTGGGAAGCTCTTTATCTGTCCTTTGATTCTTAAATGATAGCTTTTGCTGGGTAGAGAATCTTGGTTGTAGGTCTTAGGTTTTCATCACTTTGAGTATTTTGGTGCCAAGCCATTCTGGCCTGCAAAGTTTCTCTGTTGAGAAGTCAGCTGACAGTCTAAATGGGAGCTTTCTTGCAGGTAACTAATTGTTTCTTCTCTTGCGCTGCTTTTAAGATTCTCTCTTTGAATTAAACTTTTAACATTTAATTATGATGTGTCTTGTGTAGGCCTATTTGGTTTCATCTTTGGGAACCTCTCTGAACTCCCTGGGGTTGTATTTCTATATTCCAGTACCAGATCAGGAAGTTTTCGTCATTATTGCTTCAAATAGGTCTTCAATTTCTTGCTCTCTCTCTTTTCTCCTTCTTGTACCCCTAGGATGTGAACGTTCACTCTTGATGTTGTCCCAGAGCCCCTTAACTATCTTCATGTTTTTTTGGATCTTTTTTCTGTTGCTGTTCTGATTGGGTGTCCTCCATTACTGCATCCTCTAAATCGCTGGACCGGATCCTCTGCTTCATCCAACTATTGATTCCCTCTAACGTACTCTTCATCTCAGATACATATTCTTAATTTCTGATGGGTTTCTCCTTTATGTTTTCCATCTCATGTTTATGTTTTTTGTCTCTTTGTTAATGTTGCTCATTGAGTTCATCTACTCTTTCCCTAAAGCTCTTTGAGCATCCTCTGTAGCCAGGGTTTTGAAGCGTCTGGTAGATTGCTTTGCCTCCATTCTGTCGAGTTCTTTTTCTGGAGCTTGTTCTGTTTTTTCATGTGAGACGTGCTTCTTTGTCTCCCCATTTTGACTACCTCCCTGTATCTGTTTGTATGCGTTAAGGAGGGCTCCTAAGTGTCCTGGTTTTAGTAGAGTGGCTTTATGTAGGAGTTGTCCTGTGGGGCCCAAGTGGCACAGCCTGGGAGGGGTTCAGCTTGCAGGCCAAGTTCAGCCATAGTCTGTGGACCTACAGGGCCACGTAGTAAGAGTCATCAAGCAATTTATTGATGGATACTTTTTGGGTTTGTGAGCCTTTGAGAGATTTTAGGGAAAGTCTGCAGTGGAGCCAATTACAGGCCATTTGTATGGAATAAACCATTGAAAGTGGCTTGGGTGGGCCACAGGTTGGGAGAGGCAGAGTCTCACAGAATCACCTGGGGAAAGGAACTTGTGACCTGGGTAGACGGCCTTGTGTCCTGGGTGGACGGGACTTGTGTTATCTAGGCCAATGTGACTCAGCTACGGCAGCATCTGTGTCTGCATGCTGGGAGTGGGAGGGCTCAATCCGAGCAACAGTGGATACTGCTAGCACTTCTGTCTGGGAGAGAGCTGCCCCTCCCACCTTACCCTGAAGCCTAACAACTCCGTGTCTCCCCATATGGCCCTGGCGGTTCTCGAGCAGCTGCCCCAGCACTGGAGCTCAGAACGAGTGAGCCTGTCACTGAGTAAGGCCCGGTGGGGCCCTTTAAGAGGAGTGTGTGCAACTCCCGCAGCCCTTTATCTCACTCAGCAGCAACCTCCGCTGGTTTTCACATCCAGAGTTGTGGGACTTCTCTTTCCTTGCTCTGGAACCCTGGACTTGGTAGCCCTGTGTGGGGCCAGGACCCTCGCTCCTTCAGGTGGGGGAGGAGGCTCTGGAGCCAAGAGAGCTCTCCCGATTCTCGATTGCCACACGTGGTTGTGGGACGGAGCCGCACTCATCTATCTGCCCTTATTCATCTGAGGGTGACTTCTTTAGTTTTGGCGCCTAGTTGTCAGGCGACTCGGCATGCTGGTCGCTCTGCAGTTTTGTGATAATTTCGGTGTTGTCGGGAGAGGAGTGTGCCCGCCCCACTATGCTGTCTTGACTGGTTCCCCAGGCATGTATTTGGACACTCGGTAATGAAAGGGTAGTATTCCAGTGAGGCATGCATATGTGCCTCTTTACCTATTGAATTAAAAAAATTTTTTTCTGTCATAAAGATGCAAATAAAAGGTGGAGAGATGGCTGGGGGTAAAACTTTCTTCTTCAGTCTCCTTTAGAGGTGGTTTTCCCACCTGTTCTGTTCCTGAGATGTTTGGAATTCTCTGGAGACTAACAGTGGGGTCAAACACTGTCTCTGCAAATGTGGTATGGCTGTCTACCTGGATTCTGGGTTGTCACTGGCTCTAATTAGGGATAATGCTACAGTGATCCTGAAGGCAGCAATTTGGATGAGGATAGGCGTGTCAAGAATTTTTTTTTAAAAGTATCAGCATGATGCCAGCAAGACTTTAAAATATCACTCTATTACATGTAATACAGAACACAGCTCTGCTTAATTCATCTCTTTGTTCTTTCGCCACACATTTTCCCTTAGTGTTTAAATCTTTCATGCTGGCCTCCATTCCATTTGGACACTTTGGACAAATATCCTCTTTGTTATTTCTAGTTCAGCTGTTTAGAACATGCTGATTTATTGGTGTCTTGCTAGAGATTTGTGGTACAGGAATGAGCTGCCAAATGCAATGAAAGACATTTGCAATTCAGCAGGATGGTCTTAACTACAGGTGCCATCTTTACGCTGTCTGGAGGTGATACGGCACAGGAAAGCATCTCAGATCATGAAAGAAATGAAAAGACAAAACCCAGACAGGCAGAGTGGTTGTTTTTGAAGACCCTATATTGGTTATAGAAAAATAAAATACATTTCAAAATTGATGGCACTTAGCTGAGGAAAGCTGAACAAATTCAGATGACTTGAAGAAACTCTGTAACAAGCTTGACTGCAAATAGCCCTCATTGAAGAGTGAAGTCCAAGTGTGTGGTCAAAGGACTCATTTTCTAGATACTCCACACCTCATCCTTATTGCTTTGTTTGTTCTACTGATCCCTAGATTCAACTCATCCTCCTAGCCCTCTACTTCAGTGGTCTCCCACCTCTTTGGCACCAGGACTGTGCTTCTTATGAGAAGTAATATCTGATGATTTGAGGTGGAGCTGAGATGGTGATGCTAGCGCTGGAGAGTGATTGCAAATCAACAATGAAGCTTCACTCGCTGCCTGCCACTCACATCCTGCTGTGTGGCCTGGTTCTGGTCCAATGGCTTGGGGTTGGGGATTCCTACTCTACTCACTCCCTAATTCCAGGGGTAACATTATAACTTCCCAAATAGAGCAAATTATATTAATTTTGTTTTGAAAAATTTATAAAATCCTTTACCCTAGTTTGAAAATGTCACAGATCTGACTTTTTAAACTGTCTGATCTTGCATACATTATTATTCCTTTCTGTGTCTGATTGTCCTTATTTTTGGTGTGTTTTAAACACCTTTAAACTGAAGAGAGTGCGGATGCTTTAAGGGTACTGAAGGCACAGGATAGTGAGTCAAGGCCTCCTAGGAGCACCAGGCACGACCCACCAGATTTCACCGCCCCATTCTCTGAGGGCCGCAGAGATGAGGGGTCCTTGGAGCTTTCGATTATTTCATCTTTCTTGCCATTCTTCTTACCCTTTCTTCTTTCCTTCTGCACCAAACATCAAAGTGGTGGGAAGAATTTGGCTCTTGATTAGGGGTGGAGAAAAGGCAGAGATTCATTTCTGTTTCTTCTTTTGCTCACCCCAAACCGGAAGGTAGAGTCCCCTTGCCCAGCGCCCCCTGGTTGCAGAAGGAAGAGCTATTCTCTTTGTCAAATTATAAGCATGACAAGACATTTCAAATGGGACTATGTGCCCCAAGGGCACTGACGGACCAGGGATGGGCCTGACATTTTGTGTATTGACCTCTGTGGAACCAGACCTTTCATTTGTTGTGGATACTCCAGCCTGCCTTCCAAAGGCAGAGCCAGACTCAGGCAGGCACACTCCCGCTTCCCTCTCATACAAATAGAATTTTTCTATTTAAAAGGAGTTAATCTTGTTAATGACCACAATCAAATCAGAGGGTTAGAATTTTAATAGAATCTGCGAATAACTTCTGAGACCTGAATTTAGTCCCAAACAACTATATGCTACTCCTACCAGATTTTTTCCATCAGAGTTATTTAGGTGTTCTGTCTGAGAAGAAGAGCACTGTGAATTGTGCTTATAATTAAACATATGAATAAGTAAATAAAATGCATTAATATTTTATTAACAAATAATGATGAAAAATAACATGATGCTAGAGAGTTGTTGCTGGTTTAATTATTCCCGTTTGGGGAAGCTCAACTTAAGAAATGTTTTTGCTCGAAAAGACTTCTCACATTTTGTTCTTAAATTTTTTCCCCCTCGTCAAAACTCAGCTCAGTTGTTATTTGCTTTCACAGGCGTGAATTCCCCAGTTCTTTCAAGAGGAGTGCTCATGTCACTTGTCACCACACCTCACTCTTCCTTCTAGATACCTGTGTGTTGATTTACTTTACCTGCTGTCTCATAAACTCCTTAGGGGAGAATATGTTGTATGCAACTTCACCGTTCTGATGCAACTTAATGATACTCGGTATACTCAGTTAAGGAAAGAAAGAATGCAATGATGGACAGTCTACTGTTGGCTAGTTGTACAATCTTAGGCACTGTTTCCTCATGTGTGAATGGTGGTAACTAAAAATCTTATATTTAAGATTAAATAACATCATGCATATCTAGTACTAGTACAAGGCCTGGCACATCGAGTTCCCAATAAATGTCAGCTTTGGTTTTATTGTTATTAACAGGAATACATTTTTAGTAGGTATCTGAGGTAGGTAGGTACTTTAATAGGTATCTTTGCTGATCAAGGGTATAGTGGTAAATGAACGATGGACATATCAATAGTATCTCATAAAAGCAAAGTAACAGCAATAAAGCTAAAATAAATTTAACCGGTAAAAATGATGGCTTTTGGGTTCTATATACAAAACAGGCAGAGTTCCAGAAGGCCCAAATGTACTCTAATGCATACATTCAGCACATAAAAATACAACTCAACTTTCATAATTTGATCTACAGCCAAGATAACCATGTTCATCATCAAGTGAATGAATATGTGCTGGTGTCTCTGAGATACAATGTACTTGTTGGTGGTACTCTGGGTTTACTTGCTCTTTTAAAAGGTTAATTTAACCAAGGAAGGTTAAATTAATGCCTTATTCTTCCAGCCATTCATTTTCCTATAGCAAGCAGAGACCTTGGTAATTCACTCTGTGACCTCAATAGCTTTGGTCAATATCTATTGATAATGATTTGAGACAGTTTCTTTCAGGAGAGTTTTTTTTTTTTTTTTAAAGTAAGTGCGGGAATCTTTGCATCTCTCACCTGAATATTCTCCAGCTTTCCTGATTTCACAAAGCATACTTGTATCCCTTCTCTCTGCATCATGAATTTGCCCACCTGCCACCACACCAAGCAACAAGCATTCCCTCCTCCAGGGAGATTTCCTGTTCCCTAGGAAGAGTTCTCTGCCCCTTCCCTGTCCACCCCCCCCCCCCACCAACTTGGGGAACACGAATGGTTCATATATGTATCATTGCCATTCCCTTATTGTAGGGCAAGTGTATGTTTAAAGGTTTATTTCTACTGATTGACCGTGAACCGCAAAAAGATGTGGCTCCGATTTTTGATCATATTTTTATGTCTCTACGTTCTAACAGGAAGGTTTGGGGACAGTAGGATAAACGCTTATGATGCCTTCCTTGAGCCTGCCTGGGGCAAGTGCCTCGTCACACTCAGGACCAGAGTTCTGCCCAGGGCCATGATGGCCGCCAGCATGGACCAGCCCCAGCCCCTTCCTGATTTTCCAGTATCACATAGCCCATTATTGTGATCCCTGAAGAGAGTGTGGGAGACCCGTGAAGGCTAGATTAAATTCCTTTATGGAAACAGCGGTGGGTGCTTTGTGAGATAACATTCGATCTGTAGAAATGAAGGAATCTGATAAATCATGCACTGTAGAGTTTGTTGCAAATATATTCATTCACCCTTCAATGAATATTTATGGATCACCTGCTAGATGCTAGGCCCTAAAAGACAATCTTATGCTCGAAGTTAGAGGCCGCCTCTGCCACATGGAGGGTGTTCAAGTCAGGGAACCAGAGAAAATTAATGCAATTCACAGATATAGATGCATAAAGTGGGCATGAAGGAAAAGAATGCGGAGGGTGGAATGGAGAATAAAAGGGATGGAGGAAGGGAATGGATATTGCAGGGTAGATGAATACAGATAGATGGTCCAGGAAGGTGTTTTAGAAGAGATGGCATTTAAGCTAACATCAAAAGGGTGAAAAGGAGATATGGGAGCAAAGAGGAGAGAGAAGAGCGTCGCAGGCTGGGGACTGCAGTGGCAGAGACTGGGCTGACTGTTCTACCACCTGCAGGAAAGGACGTCCGTGGGACTGGAGCGGAGTGAGTGAGGCGAAGAAAGGGGAGAGGGGAGGGTGGGATAGAGATGGAGGGGTCAGACCATGCAGGGCTGTGTGGCCTGGTGACAGGCAATCGGGTTTTTAGTTCCAAGGCAAAGGGAAGCCGCTGAGTGGGCTAGTGACATGGTCCAGTGCACGATTCCATTGCCTTCTCTTCCTCTGCCTTTTTTTTTTTTTTTTTTTTTTTTTTCCCTACTGGGCTGTGAAGGCACCGCCAGCTCCTGCAGCATCTGCCTTGTAGCAAGGAGCTTCTTCACTGAACACTTTCAGGTGGCCTCAAAGCTGTGAATGTGCTGAGAGGAAAGACCAGAGCTTTGAGCACAGAGAGGTGGCAGCACCCCATTAATCTGGCCAGGGCGGCCCCTCTGCCTCCTCCATCATCCTTTGGCCTCACACTGCTGGGTTATTGCACCACATTTTCCCATAACCTAGTGTTGCAGACTCTGCTAGTTTTCCATTTGATTTTAAAAATAAATAAATAATTGCACAGCCAATACATGGATGCGGTGAAAATGCAAAGCAAATGATAGAGTTTGGGAACCACAGCTCCAAGCAACAGCTGCAGCTCTGACAGGGGTTCTCGGGGTACAGCCCATCCTGAGAGGACTCTGTTTGCTGGTTTATGTTACACCCGTGGCTTATATATTTTTACACATGGGGGAAATTTGGGAAGGTCACAATGGAAATGATTTTTCAGTTTGAGGCAAAGATCAGGTCAACCTTGGAACTCCGGCCCAACCTTGAGAGGCTACAATTCTAACCTGACAAACATTAAAGAGAGCAAATAAGTGCGTTCATGCCATTTCCATGTTCCTTTTCAAACATGTGTATTTAAGCCAGTTGGGTTTGGAATCCATTCAGTTTGCGTTTTTGCCAAGAGTTTTGTGGGTGTAAAGTTTAAAAATAGCTATGTAGACAGACGTACGATGTCTGCAGGGAAATGTGGATGAATTCTAGGTTGAGAAAACGCTCTGTGAGCAAGTGCCCTTGATGTTTAGCCCCAGATGTTTGTAAAGACGAGAACCATTTTAGAGATCAGAGTAGCAGCTGTGTCTTACTCGTGGTCCAACAGGTGTGTGTCTGGATCTCGAGATGGGTATGGATGGTGTGATGCAGAAATACGTAATGAGAGAATTAAGGACCAATAAAAAGAATTAAGATGTAAAAAGGTGATAGGGGAAATAGGGAGAGAAAATTCCATATGGACAGGTGAGAAAAATTAGGATTTTTCATGGAAGTGTGAAGGCAGATGGGATTGAACTGAAAAACGAAGTAAATGGCTGAGGTTCAGGTAAATACAAATTTGCTAACTAACTGCCTGGAGTTTTCTTCCCTGCACACAGTGTCTCCCTCACCACCAAAGTACTTGGATTAAGGAATCATGAAATGAGCAGCCTGATCAGGGCCGCGGGACTCGACTTGGGAATGAGGAATGCAGAGTCATCATGAAAGCAGCGGCATCTGGGCCTGCTGATGGACTGTGGAGCAAGCAAGTGCACCCCTCCACACTCACTCATTCAAATCTTATTTATCGAGGTTCTGCTTTGGACGGAGGGCTAGTCTGACGCCTGCCTGGGTAGATAAGCCTTGTATCTAAACAGCTCCAAGACCAAGTATCCTGTGATCTGGCCTGAGTCAGAGACAACCAAGTACTGGCACAGCACAGCAGGGGAAACGAACTCTGACAGTCATAACTAGGCAGGCTTCTGGAAAGAAGTGGGCTTGGCGCTGGACTTCAGTGGATGGCAGGGTTTTGATGGGCAAAGTTGGAGGATTAACCTGGGCTTTGGCACACTGGTGGGAGAGCACAAGGCAGGTTTGTGGAGCGTTAAGAGACCGTTTGTCCAGAGCGTAGAATTGTTAGTGCTACGGTAGCAGGGTGATCATGGCCAGGTGGCGAAAACCTTGAGAGTGTGTCTGGGGAGAGGGCACTCTTGTTTGGTCAGCAGGAGCCATCAGAGGGTGTGCGAAGCACTTGTCAGAAACTGGCAGTTGTGTGGAGATGGACTGGAGTGGGCAGATGTGGGGGCCATGGAGACCATTTGGGAGTCTATGCTCATAGCCTAGGAGAGTGATGACACATTTCATAAAGACATGACTTAGTGGGCAGGACTCTCAGGCAATGAGTTACAAGTGCAAAAATATTTCTTTATTAAAAAAAACAAACAAACGAATTCTGACTCAAAGCCATCGTCTTTGTGTTGTTGGAAAATTCACTGTGGTCATAATTGAGGACCTCGCCTCTGAGACAGGACACGTCGACATCTAGGAGAATTGTGTGGCAGGTGAAAATGGGAAAGAAGCTTCTGATCTCTCGTGTTGCTACTGCTGCTGTCCTTGCTATTTAATTCGCAGCAGCTCATGAAGTATTTCTAGACATGAAGACAAGTGCCCTGAGGGGTGAAGCGAGTATTTGAATGTCTTCACTTCACAGATGAGGAAACTGAGGCACCAGATGTTACAGAATTTGTCTAAAGTTTTACAGTTAGGAAGGAGGGAGCCAGGATTCAAAGGCCCTTCCTCTAATCACTCGTCTGCACCATCTGTGTAGCTGGGTTGACTGGAAAGGAAGGAACAGAAGCACATAAAACCTGGAGAGGATGAGTAAGCAGGAGTGAGGACAGATTTCATGTGAAGATTGAGAACACTCATAGGCAGCTAGGTTTTCCTAGTTTTATTATCTTTATTTTCAATTATAAAATTAATAAGTGCTTCTCATAGAAAACATGTCAAGTGCAAAGGGAAAATACAACAGAAAAAATACCACCCATGATTCTACCTTCCAGAAGCAAAAGCTATTATATTTTTACATAGTCCTTTTATAATTCATTTTTCTCTGCATCGTTCTACATGGTTTAGTGTGTAAGTGTGTGCATGTGTGTTTGTGTATTTACATATGTAAATACAATTATATCATGATTCTTAAGCTTAAAGTTATATTGAGCTTTCTCCTTTGTCATTAAAAATGTTCTGAAGCATTATTTGTCATGGTTGTATAAATATTTCACGGCATGGGCTCCTAATTTACTTTTCTTTTTAATTTACTAATTCGTTGCACATTCAGTTGTTTTCCTATAAATTGCATTACAGATCATACTGTGACAAACAGATGCACAGGTCTTTACCTCTGTCTTGGATCATTTCCTTGGATAGAGTCCTGGTAATTGAATTATACGGCATAAACTCTTTCAAGACTGCTGAACATCTCTTTCCAAAAAAGTTTGTCCCAATTACTGCTAAAAGCCATGTCTAAACGTAAAGTGAATACTACTTTGAAAACTTGGATAATTTAAAAGGGTGAAATTGACCTTTCACTGTGAAAGGCTTTGCCCCTTGATCACATGTATCCCTCAGAACGACCCTATGAAGGTTTTATTTCTTAAATACTATCATTAATCTTGCTGACTGAGATTTTTGGTGTGCTCTTAAATTTTCCCCTGAGGCAAGTACCTCACCCCACTCTTGCCCCGGCTTTGACTCACTCCACTTCGCAATTGAGGGAGCCAAGGGTGGGAGCGAAGCACCACGGGCCCTTTGCATCCACGGCTCTGTATCCTTGGACTCAACTAACTGTAGATCGAAAATATTTGGGAGGAAAAAACGTTACATCGTTGCTGACGTGTACTGCTAGTTAGGCCTACGAGGGTTGTGTCTGTACTGAACATGTACAGATTTTTTCTTGTCATTATTCCTTGAACGATACAGTATGACAACAGTATAACAATATTTACATAGCATTGACATCGTATTAAGTATTAGAAGTAATCTAGAAATGATTGAACCCTTTTCCCATTCAGAAAAAAAAATGCAGCTTGTTGCAGTGTTTACTTGACGTCATGGCTAAGAGTGCTACGTTTTCTAGGATTTGCTACATTTTCGGGGATCAAACTACTAAAAACAGAAGGCTGTAAATGGAATGATGTCCTTTGTTTCCAAAGACTATAGATATACTAGATAGAAAAATAATAATAAAGGGAGATATTTCCGTGGCAGACTTTGAGGGTTAGGACTGTAATCCATGAGTTATCTCGGGATAAACGCCGTGAATACTACTGCCAAGTATTTTTGGGGCAAATGGGAAATGAGCTAAAGTATATGGGAGATTTGTAGGTTATACGCAAATACTATGTCATTTACATTAGGGGCTTGAACATCCACAGATGGGGTATGTGTGAGGGTCCTGGAACCGACTTCCATGGATACTGAGGGCTGCCTGTATCTTGATTAGGCTCACACAGCCGGTACGTCTCAGTGATGACATTCAAATCAGGTATGGTTGACTCTGAAACCCTAGGCTGCTTTGCTGCTTCACCCCTGGTTTTTGAATGTGCAGGATGAGAGAGAAGAAACCTTTAACAAAACTGAGAAACCTGGGGAGAAGCTGGTTTTCTTGTGTGTGTGTGTGTGTGTGTGGTGTAGTTTGTTGTAGGTCACGTTGATTTGGGGCACAGGGAAACCAGACCGGTACACTATAGGATATGTAGCAGGCAGCTGAAAATTCAGGTCTGGCCTACAGAAAGGAGTGTGACTGAATGTGTGGGAGAGGCCAGGTCGGCCTGTGGGACTGGAGGGGAGAGCCTGGCCTGCCTAATGGAAAGCTCCAGTGTTTATCAATCTGAAAACAAGGCTGGGTTGGACTGAGGACAGAACCGTGACCAGGCAGAATTCCTTGGAGAGTCGTACATGGTTGAATCACAATCCTGAGCCTACTGCCAGACGCCCAAGAGCACCCATCTCCATAGCTGCAGCCAGTTCACTGTGTCCGGCAAGGACAAAGCTGGAAGGGGAACACCCCTGAGAAGCCTGGGGCAGAGCTGGGGGCTCTGACACTGACCAGAGGGCACAGGGGTCACTGCAGGTCTGCAGAGCCAGCTCTGGGGATGAACATAGGCCCAGACTGCCACTGAGCTCTATGGCCAAGGAGAATTCTGGAGCCCCTGGCACGGGGCAATTTACTTATATTGGACAGGGGAGGCTCAGTGCAGGACGTGGAGCATAACTCTGGGAACAGAAATAGGACAAGGAATCTCTCTGCTGCACAGGTCAGTTTCCAGTGTTGTGCCGGGTTGCATTTCAGCTGTCAGACAATTTCCAAAGGCAGAGGGCCTGGCAGTAACCCATTCTCCTTAGTCTCTTCTTGCTTCTTACCTCATTAGAGTCAGTACATCTTATGGGAAAGGAGGGGTCCTGAAGGGATAGTGGACAGCATGACCCTGGTTGAATGGTGACAAGGTTAGCTGCTGAGAGTAGTGTGGACCAAGGTGGTTTAGGGGCCTTTTGGGAAGTCAAAATAGGTGTTGGACAGTTGAAGCCTGTGGGTAAATGAAAGTTGTCCGAACAGCCATGGAGGGGTGGAGTGAATGAGAGTGGCTCAGCACAGCGACTCCCACGAGCTTGGCGCTGGTGGAAGAGGCAATGGGGGCCGAGGGAAAGGGGTGCGATGCTACGAGGCAGCAGCGAAACGGTCAGTTGGGCTCCGCTGGGGCAGCAGATCTGGAAGCCGGAGAGAGGGCACTAGGAGAGAGTGACAGGGCGATGGCTGGCAGAAGGTGGGGCAGTTTCCTTGGGTGGTCGGGTTGGCAGAGGGGAGAGAAGGAAGTGTGGGAAGGGGAGCTCGAGATTGAGAGAAGGCGCAGAACTGAGTGGCTTGACATGAAAGAAGAGAAAAGCTGGGCAGGTCGACATTAGAAAGATGATTTTCCTGGCGGATGGAAATCTGTCCAGACAGAAGTTTGAGAGGCGGTGGTAGGACAGCTCATTGTAGAGAACATTGAAGCCAACTTGTCTGCCAACTGGCACAGGGAGGCCGTGGAGAGTCTAGAGCCTGCTGGGCTGAGCATGTGGCCATTTTATAGCTAAGGGGAAAGAAAATCAACCTTTATTAACTCCTGCTATGTGGCAGCAGTATAGGAACTTTTGCAAATCGTATATGATTTAAATTTTGCAATGATCTCCAATGTTGTCCATGCTTTACACATGATAAAAGCCTCGGAGAAGTGCAGTAACTTACCCTAGGTACACATAGTGAGTGGTGGAGTCAGAATTGGAAGCCAGATCTATTTGATGCCAAAATCTGAGACTCCATATGTAACTGTAGCAAAAGGTAATTCCATCAGATCCATCAGGAGGATACAAATCTACATGTAAGTGGTAAATAGCAACTATGGTTATTGGAGATTAGTTCCTGAGGGAGAGAAGATGTCTCCCCATTCAATCCTAGGTCCTCAGCACCTAGCCCACTGCCTGACACATAGTGGGACTCAGAATATACCTGTAAACAGATGATAATAAGCAAATCCACTCAGAGCAATGAAGAAAGTGGCGCAGGCACCCAAATCCTAACATTTTTTTTCAGTAATCTCAGTGGGATGAGGGGCTTTATAGCTTACCTGGAAGAGCTTCAAAGTGCTGGACGCCTCTTACCTGGGGGAGGTTAGAGAATTAGGGTTGACTCGGCAACAGCAGAATGAATGAGGATGCAGAAGGAGCCAAGAGATTGGACTCTTCATCCACTCAGGCTAGGACCTCTTCTAGTGCCTTCCAGGTGAGACCAAATGTTTATATTTATCAGGAAGGCATTTGAGTTCATGGCTGATGTCTTAGCCCCAAGTGAATCAGTAGAAATGCAGATAGTTTCCTACCCCCTGCTGGGCTTCCCAGTAGGGTGTCTGCCTTACCACCTGTCCTCTACTTGCCAGACAGATTGGACCCACGAGAAGAAGCCAGCCTCCAGGCTTTCCGCTGAGGGCGACATTTCCTTCTCCCCACTGCGTCTAGGGAGGCTCATCCAGAGTGCGTCCCAAAGTGCGTGGCCAAGTCCACTTCTCTGGGTCTCATAAATTCATCCTACAATTAAGTAAGCTACCAGCTTGGACCAAATTAGCAACCCCACAGAGAAGACCCCTGTGACAATCCCCTTGTGAGCAAGTGGTTTTAGAAATCTGTGCTAAGAAAAACTTGGTTTCCACTAAGGAAGGGCATTGCGGCATCTTCAGTTACAATGAAATAAGGCAATGTTGCTAGATTCTCTCATCACAAAGGCAAACTACTGAGCTACTCATGTTTCTCTTTTTGCTTTGGCTTCTAGGAAATTCATCCACAGCAGTTAGGTTTTCTTTATGGTTGGCATATTTATAGACTCTTTTTTTCTTAGCCCTGCTTTTCTATTTCTATTTGCGTTGCCTTTTGTCACCGTATTTTCGGTTGCCTCAATACCCTGTAGAAATAAGTAATTCGATGCAGAATAATAATCAGAAGTGAAGGGCCTCCTGCCTATTCACCCAGGCGGAGTCTTCTCAAATGGAAAGGGCAGTTGCCGACCCTCCAGGGCACGGCGGCCACCAGGTGGCACCAAAGCGTTCCCACAGCCGTCTTTCCTGAGGCAATTTGGCCTGAAAGTGTTTATGTTCAGCGGCCATTTCTTGTGAACGGTGCCATACACATCGAGTGGCTCCTGTCCAAAATGCGGTGGGGACTGGGCAGAGCTGACCTAAGGCAGCCCAGCTTAGGGCATTCTTTCAGATGCTCAGCTTGTAAGATCAGGATTTCAAATGCGGTGGGGCAAGTCCCACCCAGACCAGGCCAGTTGGGGGCGGCGCCTTTGTTGTCAGAAGCAGCTTTGTTTTTCTGCACCATCTGAAGCACCTGCAGGCGGGGCCCTCATCACAAATGGAGAGTTTAAGGAGAGTGTCATAGGGGCATGGGGAGGGCCTTCTTAGCTTCACCAAATATTCTGGCGACTTCTGTCTGAAATGAATATGTTGCTCCTAATAGTGGGCATATAACTGGACCATAGTTTCACACCCTAAAATAGAAACTGACTGTTAGAAAGACCCAAGTGTGCTGACATTGCCATTCATGTTTGCCTCCGTTATTCACTCAGATGAACTACGTCATTTAAAGTCATTTTGTATCTAGGCCTCTATGCCCCAAATTAGAAAAAGGCCTTCAGTAGAAGTTGGAAGAATGTAATTACATAAAAATCTTTAAATTCATGTTCTTGACCTCTCATGAATCCATGTTATAATAATTGTGACAAAAGATGCTTCAAGAATCCATTTTTATTCATGTTGGTTTCTCTTGTTATTTTCTCAAGCCTCTGCAGTACCTGATCAGTTGTATTTCCAGAAGATTAAGGAGAAGTAGAATCTTACAAGCGAGCAGACATTTATGTCCAGACCAGGCACATGGAGGAGGGTGGCCTGGGCAGAGGGATGGAAGGGGACTACTCAGCTATTCCCACTGCTCTCCTGAAATTCAGTCCTGGGATCACTGGCCAGAACTGGTCATTGATACTGTTCTGTGGGTTTGGGAAAGAGAAACTTGCCATGGTTAGTTTTGGTTGCCTTAAGAATGCCTTCCAGGAATTCTGAGTCTTCTCAGGCGCCTCTTACCCAATGGACTAGAGAATTCATTCGTCTGTGAAAAGCCCAACAGGGGGACAGGAAACTATCTGCATTTCTATTGATTGACTTGGGGCTGAAGACATCAGCCACGAACTCAAATGCCTCCTGATAAAGGTAAACGTTTGGGCTCACCTGGAATGCAGTAGACAGTATTGTCTAATAGGCTTCCATGTGACTGTGCCTCTGCTGTTGGCCCCTGGGCTCCAGGCACATCCAGCACTATAACCCGTTTTGTATAGTCACATGTCAGCCCTCCCCCCATCACAAAAGCTTCTTTGGTGGTTTCCCACTGCACACTTCCACAGGTGACCCAATTGAGTGACCCAAGATGATTCTGTAGGGCACAGTAGGTCAGTTAGGGACTGCCCTGAGAAGTGTTTGATCTTTAAAGCAGATACTAGTTAGTGTTTAGTCTAGGCCTTCGTGGCACTGTGAACTGTAACTCTGGGGAGTCTTATTTGGAAAAGAAACAAATAAGGGGTGGGCTGTAAACTAGACCAGGGTACTTCCTAACATGGCCATTCTGGGGCAAGCTAGGGGAAGTGTAAGCCCAAGGAGAAGAAACTGGGTTCCATTAAATGACAAAAACTAGGGCTCAAATTTAGATTTCCTACATTACAGAGCCTAATCCAGAGAGAAATAATTTATGAAGACTTCAATGTTTTAAAATAGGACAAATTTATTGAGTGCCTACAGTATGCCAGCATCCATCACGACAATAATAATCCCAAAGTCAGATCCACCAGTGGTGTCAGGAGACACCCTCCTGGATGAGGAAAAGACCAGAAATGAAAGCTAGGGCTCTGCCAGGTATGTCTCTGTGACTCCTTCTCCACGGAGTGACTGCCATTTCTGACCATAGCACTGGAGGGGAGGGGAGGGTAGAAGAGGAGAGGGCCTGAATATGGTCTGTGGTGGGTTTCTCTTCCTTTACTCTTTGCGTTTTGGGGGAACCTTGCATTTTCTGCTTTTGAATGGTGTTGTTGACATCCTTTGGGGTCATTTTGATTGAATGGACTGTGCTGAGGGTTGGTCACTGAAAAAGGGTGAGACCAGAGAGCATCAGAGTTGGGCTGTAAGGCAATCCTAGTGGTGCATGTGGGCACATTAGTGTGCTGATTAAGGATGAAGACAGGAGGAGCCATCACTTCGTAATTGGTCCACTCCTTTATGCCTTACTGACTTTGCCACTCCTGAGCTTGCACCTCACCCACCCCCCATTCCTGGGAGGCTGGGTCAACACCTCTAAGCTATTTTTCTCCTCCTCCCTAATGTTAACATGTTGCTTTTCATCATCAGCGACTGACTGTCACAATTCTAGGCAGGAGGTAGGTAGCTAGTGGCTTTCTAGGAATCATCTCTGCAGAAAGAAGCCCCTCCCTGCTCTGCTCCCTGTGGTTCTGCAGTCACTGGCCTGACCTGAGCAGCCCACTTTCTTGGCCTCATGCACCATGGCAGGAGAGGGCTCGATTTTTTGTTGCTGACTGGGCTGGGATCTTAAATCAATCTGTTTAGCACAAGGATTGGCAAACTACAACTCTTGGACTAAATCTGGCCCTCCACCTGTTATTATAAATAAAGTTTTATTGGAACTCAGCCACTCCTACTCATTTACATATTGTCTATGGCTGCTTTCATGCTATAATGGCAGTGTTGAGTAGTTGCAATAAGGCCATTTGGCTGGCAAAGCCTAAGATACTTAATATCTAGCCCTTTCTAGGAAAAGTTTGCTCACTTCTGGTCTAGAATTATGAGATCATATTTTTATTTACTTAAACTGGAGCAGAATAGTATAATTCGGAGTCCTGGAATATCCAGGATGTTTGGGGCAGGATCCAAGACTCTCATTACAAGGATGGCAAATATGAGGCTTAAGTGCTAGTCTGATGACTGGTAACAAATGCCAGGAGGGCCATGTTAAGAAGGATTCTGGGTTGGTGTGGGCACTTCCAGCGAGGTGGAAATTGGGCCATGAGTATTTTGGCAAAAAGCACCAGATTGGGAAGTAAGCAGGGCAAATCCATGCTCTTTCTCCAAAGGTAAATAGCAACCAGGGACAGGTCATCATCACCCCCAATGGCCTGGCCGCCTGGCCGTGCTTGGCATTGCCGAGGTTGGAACTGTAAACATACTCTTATTGAAGTGGGAGAGATGTGAGATTTAAATACCATTCACACTGTGACAGAAGCAGACAACAGGCAGGCAGGAAGGGCCAAGGTCGGGGGAAAGCTCCGGCTTTGATTAAGGCTCCTGTGCACTCATGCAAGGTTAGCAATGCAACAGTGTTTGTTCGGGGCAGCATTTTGTGTAAAGCCTCCCATTCAGAGAAAAGGGGGCATTTATTAATCCGTGCAATCAAAATGCCAGTTAAAATGTTCCAATTATTTTAAAATGAAAAGGCAGGGTGACAATGCATATTTACTGGAGAAAGCAGTAAAAATGTGGCTCCTGTCATTCATATAGATTTAACATATACAGCCCTTAGACTGTGGTTTTTAAATAGAAGAATCCTAAGACTATCTACCACTATGTATAAATCCTATTATTCTGTAACTCCAACGAACGATTCTTCCTTAGTGATCCAAATAAATCCAGGTGGAGTGGTCTTCTGTAGCCCTTCACTTATTACAGTGAATGTGTTGTTGAAAGGTGGATGCAAATCTAGTTTTTGGAACTCAGATCATATTTTAAATGCACCAAGAGTCTGTTACTCATGCTAAATTCTTATAAAGCATGTCAGCCACTTTAGTGTAAATCCAGATTTTCAGATGTTGCGTGGTATCAAAGTGAGGTAATACTGTAATCTGTAATATGTTTACAGCTGTCTCGTGAAGCTGTCTTTTTTCACTATATACAGTACTGGGAAACTCTTAGGGTCACTGTTCCCTGGTAATGCAAATCTATCTGGAGAATCCAGTAAGTTGTATATTTTGTTATTGTGCACTAATCTCTCATACAAGTCACTTAGTATCTTTCCCACATTCAACATTTTGGCTTTGTTTTTCCCTCACAGCATGAAAAACTGCCAAATCAGCTTTGGCTGACTAGGTTTTCTTTTCATTTCAAATAATTATATGAAGGATTTAAATTGTGTAAGTGCACTCAAGCATATCTCAAAGGGAACTGAGTATTTAGAAAAATATATTTTATGACAAGTTTGTTGAGAATTTATTCGCATAAAAATGCCAGTGTTTTCCCGCAAGTCCCTAGAAATATACCGCCTCTCAGGTAAAAGTGGGTGGCATGGCAAAGGTGCTAACGATCCCCGTGAAGCAGACAATTAGGTTCCAGACACACCTGGGAAGCTGGGCTGCGAACACGGGCGGTGTTTGGACCCCAGAGGGGCGGTGGGTCCTGAGCTCGCGTGTCTGAAAAACCAGAGGAGAGGGTGCTCAGATGTAGAATTCCTCTGCGTCGTCGTCTCCAGGCCCCGCCAGGGCTGGGGGCGGCGGGACGTCTCTGCCGGTCCACTCGCTATGGGGAGCATCGCCAGGAAGCTCAGGGGGTGACCCTGTGAGTGAGGTGGCACCAGGTGCAGGGGGCACAGCAACCGCTGTGGCCGAGTAGCTGGGAGGCCCTTTAGTGAAGAAAGGGAGGGACGCGGGGGAGGTCTCCGAGGTCACCGCGCTGGGGCAGGCAGCGGCACTCCTCTGGGACTCCTGTGCTTGGACCTGTGGCTGCCGCAACTTCCAGGAGGGAGGGGCGTTTCCAACGCGCTGCAGAACCGGCTGGGTGCGGAGTACGCGGAGACAACAGACAGGTCCGAGGAGGAGAGCCGCAGGCCCGTGTCCACATCCGTCTCCTGGGCCCCGTCTAAGTCATCAACAGAGAGCAGGTGGGTGTGCCTCCACTCCGATGCACAGTGCCCTGGGGCACCTGTGTTTGAAAACCACTGGGGTACAGCTGTGGAGGCCGGGGAGGGGTCTTCTGTGGGCAAACAGAACAAGGACTTGCTTCTCTGGAAAGACCCGCGAAGGCGGGGGGCGCTGCTGGCCTGTCTGGCAAATGCCTGCTGGTGAGCAGGCGGGCCCACCGGGCTGCGCCCCACGTGCGGACTGTCCAGCAAGGGCTGCTGGCTGCTGCGCGGTGTACGACTTGGTGTGGTGGAACTCCGGGAAGGCGTGGAGTGAGGTTCCTGCTCCGAGGAGTGGTGAACTCTGCTGGGTTTAGTAAACCTCTTGTGCACCCTTTGTGCCTATAGGGGAAAGAGGGCATGTCCTGTTAGTCACCGGGGACGGGATTTATTGTCAAACACATCGTGAAACACATTTCTTCATAACTGGAAACTGCCAGCAATCATGGCAATAAGGCATTACCAGAAGTTTCATTCTCCAGACTCTAAAGTAAAGATGAGGTAGCAGAGCTTGGGGTGATACTAATCACCTAGAGGAGATGCAGCCCCTTGTCACAGTAAGAATGACACTTCTTCAAGTACACATGCAAGGGGCTCAACAGATTAGCCACAAGAATGAAGGGCTGGTAAAGGAACTAAGAATTACCCATTACATGCAGAAGGAATGCTTGAAGGGCTCCTTCTCTTTACCAAGCTATCACTGTTTGGAAAAGTTCTTATTGATGAAAGGATGGAAGTTATCAGGATGGGGTACGCACAGATGATGTCAGATCGGGTCAGCCTCAGACTTGGCTCCAGTACACGTGTGCTCCTCAGGACACATCCTAGGGCTGGCCCATGGTTCAGGGTGGTAAATCCTCAATAAGTGAGGAGCTATCAGATTAGCACATACTTAATTACTATTAGGAACCACTGATGATATATTTTGACTTTGAGGCTGCATAGGAAAGGACTTGCAACTATGACTAAATCCCTTGGATGCCTCACAGGGCGTGGACAAGCATGCCTCACCCCTTTCCTGCCTCACCCCTGAACTGGTCCAGTTCTCCCCACCGCCCCTACAGCTCAGCAGGAACCTATTTCTGTTGCACAGACCTGGGGACCTCTCCTCCGCCTGGGTCTGCTTCTCCTAGATTCTTCTCCCGGTCTGGCTCGGAGCTCAAGCCTACATGGCAACCTTACGACACAAAGTTTCAATCAAATAATGGATTTGGGGATAGCAGGTCTGTCTCTGTTTACAGAAAGGGTTCTGACTGCGGTTTATTATAAAGGATATTTCCTGGCACCCAGCAGGCTGAGACGCTGGCCCTTCTTTAGACAACAGCCCTGCCTCCTTAGTCAGCAGGAAGCTGGTTTTCCTACCGCTACTTGGGGAATTCAGTTCAATGTAATATATGTTTATCAAATACTTGTTACAGGTAAAGGAGAGGAAACGACAATGAGAAGGACTCAGTCGTTAACCACATGAAACATATTTCATCAAAAGAAGACAAAAAGAAGTAACTCAGGCAAGAGAATATGATGATAGGTACAATACTAGGGCTGAGGGACAGACCACCCCACCGAGTGGGAGCGCGGGAGTCTTGGTGGAGGTGGCCCTATGGGTGAGCATTCGCAAGGGGCAGCTGTTCTTGTGGGTGCCCTGGTTGGAGAGAGAAGCCAACACAGGGCCTGACCTGTGAGTGAGGGACTTGCAGGAGGCAGCAAGCAGTTTGGCTTGATTAGAGTCCAAGGGCGTGAAAAGCAGAGCTGTAAGGTCAAGTCTGGAAAGGAGTCTAGCGCTTAAAAACTCCACATACTTATTATCCTCCTGGAGGGGTCATAATCAGTCTTAGCTATGTTTTTTTTCTATATGACCATTCCTTTTGTTGATTTCTAAGATCTTTATTATTATTACTTTTCTAATTCCAGATATCTCTTAATCCTGTAAACAGAATGATTGGCTCATTCTTTCAACCAATATTAACTGCGGGTTTTTTATGCAGAGCTTCTCCACTGGTGTGTTTAAGTTCTGAAAGGGTTATTAAAGGTGGCCGAGATATTAATCTCTTTCATTAGCAGCCTCTTGCACTCACGGAAATATTATCATGATCATTTTCTATGTGCTCTTTGATGTGGTAAAGGTCCAGAGGGCCGGGCACAGCACAGATAATTCTGAATAAGATGTGGTCTTAGTTCCCAATGATTAACAACACAAATTTTAAGTGTAACCAAGTGAGCCATGATGATAAAGTGAGTAGCAATTTATGGGACATGTTGGGGCACAAAGGAGGGAATGATCGATTTTATAGAGGAGTGAGGCAGCCTGGGGAAAAGGGAGAAAAAGCTTGCCTTGGGAAGTCATGCTTGGGTGAAATCTTGGAAGTGGAAGAGGTGTTCGCCAGCTGGCGGGCAGTGGGTATAGCGTGGAAGGGCTTTCAGGCACAGAAGCAGCCTGAGCAGAGGCTGGAGGTGTAAATAGGAGGTGAGTCCTGAGAAGTGAGAGGAGTCTCATTACTGTGGACCCTGAGTCACAAGCAAGTAGAAGGACCGTCACTTCAAAACCTGAAGGCTTGAAAGCAAGACGGTGGCATGGCTAGATTTGGGGCAGCAGATTGAAGAAGAAAGGATTGATGGGAGGGGCATGGTCTTGTGGGGGAGAAAGGGCTAGACTAGTGGTAGGAAGAACATTTAGAAGATACCACAGTGGTCTTTCACTTTTAAAGATTCGGGACAAATAAGCCATGCTTATTTGTTGCTTGCATGTGTTTCTTCTCGATCATTGATTCAGGTATTCGGGATTCTCTGTGGATTCTCTGTCCAGCCTTCCTGATCCTCTCTTAATCCCCAGTCTCTATATTCTGTGTGTGGGTATGTGGGTGTGTGTTTGTCCCCATTATCTGCTGATCCTGTTCCTGCTCTTCAGGCTCTCTGCACAGCATATTGGGGCTCCCAAGTTGTTCTGCTGGGGTGGCTTAAGAGGCTAAAAGGGAAGAGCAGCAATTAAGATGTCTGATTATCTGAATTAAAGACCTTGATGCTAATGCTTTTAGTACAGGTTGTAACTCGGTAAGGTATTGTTCTTCTAAGGATTGTAGTCCACAAGGCAAGACAATGACATTTTTTAAGCAGCTCCAGATTTTATGTGCATGGGAGACTTAGCTGAATATGGCGAGAAAGGTTCTGAGCTAAGCTGGTTTCTCATGGGGCATGATCCACTCACCAGCACTTGTGCTCTATGCTCCAGGGTCCCCTAGACTCCCAACCCAGCCCTTCTGACTCTGGCATTACTGCTCTGTCCTGCTCTGGTTAACGATCTCTGTTCTCTGCAAGGCCCTGTGCTCCACAAGGGAGAGCCCGCTCAGCACACGCCCTGCCCAGTGCCTGGCACATAACAGGAGTGTCCGTATAAATGAAGAGTCACACCTTCAGGATGGGGTAAGGAGCAGCCTCAGAAGGCCCTGTTGTGCCTGAGACGTGTCACAGCTGGTGGCTGTTGGAGAGACAAACTAATCATTTGAGTTTAGGTAAATAAGAGAGAAAATATGTCATGAGGCTCGTTAGAGAAGGTAGTACTGGAGGCTGCTTCCAGGAAGGACACTACTTAGTAATTGAAATGTCTTATTTTTCCCAAGGGCCAAATCCTTGGGTGCCTCAATGTCGTTTTCTGTCTTGGGTAAGTGTGCGCCACACTCTGACTTCCATCTCCTGAGTCTTATGTGAGGAGCTTGCTCTTGGTAAGTACGTGTGCAGTCTTAATCTGCCATAAAAAGGAAGCCTCTGTGGGTATTGCTTCATGAGAAGTAAAAAGCCAACAGCCAAAGTCCTCATGCAATGAACTGCTAGGAGACATCTGAGTCTTTCCACTGTCAGGGACACAGCAGTGTTAAATGTGCCTGAAAATCAGAAACAACTGGTGGAGGAGGAATATTTGGTGGTTTTGCAGATTTTCATTGCCTGTGCTCTGTCTTAGTTTTACCATATCAAGAGTTCAAATAAACCCTAAATTTTGCTGCTTTGAAGAGAGGGAACACCAGTTTTTACACTGGAAGATTGCCTATGTACCATGGGGGTACCTGCTAGCTGGCACAGTGCTGGCTGGTGATAATGGCAAAATCTTGGGGTGGGGAGTTGGAGGAGGGTGGCTGCAGAGACTCCACGCTCCCTGCTCCCTATCTGGGCCAAGGGCTAACACAATGTGGGATGCACCTATAGCAGATCTGGTGGTGTTCTCCACTTCTGCCCTGAGGGCGAATAGTCTTGTCTGTCCTAAAGACAAATTGCATATTCAGGGGACGGAGGTCCTTCCTGTGCCCTAACCCTGACCGTGGCTTTTTCCAGCCTTTCGTCTCTTGCTGACTTGACCAGGAACACTGAATGCTGAGAATAAATTGGAGTAGGTGATTCAGGAAACTCTTCCCCAGTGAACCTTTCTAGAGCGAAATGACACCCTGTGCCTGCCTCCCCTGGAAGCCTCCCTGCTTCCATGGCTTTCAGCTCTCAGGGGCTACCCTCCAGAGCTTCTCCAAGTGACAGCAGCAATGTACCGTGGAGTGGCTTCCTTTCTCTTTGAAACAGTGCAGTCTTGCTGACTCACTGGAATCCAGTAGTTTCCTTCTTTGCTATTTATGGAACTTTCTCTAAGGAACAGTTAGCATGTCATAAATGGATCTGCTTAAGGCAACCAGCTAAAGACAGCTGGTTATGTCCCTGAAATCACCAACAAAACCTGAAATGCAGTTAATAGACTCATGAATTTATCATGCGACTCAAGCAGAGGCAGTTTGCAGCTGGTGAAGTAAAGAGGTGTGAGCCAAAGCATCTTTTTCAAGGATATGGGTGTCAATGGGCTCTCATTTTCTGGCATATGGATGGAGCCCCTAGTGACAGTGACTCTGCCCTGACCTAGTATCCTTGGCAGGGTAGCATGGGTTATTCATGGTGTCTTACAGGTCATTCATGGTCAGGGAGTTCTTTCTCACCGTCACTCTCCTCTTTCTGAGAAAGGTCATTCATTTCTCTTGTTCTATCCTTGACTAGTGTGGCGTTGTCTGTTGCGTAAAGAACTAGCAATGGATCTTTTCATTCAGGGACTAATAAAAATTAGGAACAGTCTCAAGGAAATTGGGCAGTGGGTTCACATGAGAAATCAGATTTTTTGTTCTAAAGAAGAACATCACATTTTGCTTGTCCTTTCACTGTCCTCTGGGTAGTTTTTATATCTACAAAGAAGACTACCCACAGGCAAAGCCTGTTTTTAAAAATATTTCTAAAAATTTTAATTAAAAAATTTTAATTACAGTATAATAGATATACAACATTTTATTAGTTTCAGGTGTACAACATAATGAATTGTTATTCGTATATATTGTGGAATGATCACCACAAGAAGTGTAGTTAACCTCTTACCTATATAGTTAAGTTTTTTTCTTACAATGAGGATTTTTAATCTTTCTTAGCAACTTTTAATATACAACATGTTATTAACTAGTCACCAATGCTGTACATTACATTCCCAGGTCTTATTTTATAATGAGAAGTTTATACGTTTTGGCCACCTTCACCTCCTCCCACCTCCCAGAAACCACAAATATGTCCTTCTGTATCTATGAATTAGATTTTTTTTATTATACATATACATGAAATCATATGGTATTTGTCTTATTTCACTTAGCATAATGCCCTCGAGGTCCATCCATGTTGTCACAAATGGTATGATTGCCTTCTTTTTTTTTTTTTTTAATGGCTGAATAAAATGACATTGTATATACACACACCGCATTTTCTTTATCCAATCATCCAGTGAAGGACACTTGGACTGCTTCCATGTCTTGGCTATTGTAAATAACGCTGTAATAAATATGAAGGGTACACACGTCTTTTGAGTTAGTGTTTTCATTTTCTTTATAAAAACACCCAGAAGTGGAATTGCTAGATTATATGGTAGTTGTATTTTTAATTTTTTGAGAAACCTCCACATTGTTTTCCATAGTGGTTGCACAAATTTCCTTCCCACCAACGGTGCATGAGGGGTAGCTTTCTACATGTCCTTGACTATTTGATAATAGCCATTCTAATAGATGTGAGGTGGTATCACATTGTTGTATAGATCTTCTTTTCCCTGATGATTAGTGATGTGGAGCATGATTTCATGCACCTCTTGGTCATTTGAATGTCTATGGAAAAAAGTCTATTCAGATTCTCTGCCTATTTTTTAATTAGATTTTTTTTGCGATTAAATTATATAAATTCTTTATATATTTTGGATATTAACCCCTTATCAGATATATGATTTGTAAATATTTTCTCCCATTTGGTAGGTGAATCTTTTATTGCTGATGGTTTTCTTTGCTGTGCAGAAGTTTTTAAATTTTATGTAGCCACACTTGCTTTCTTTTTCTTTTGTTGCTTATACTTTTGGTGTCAAATCCAAAAAATCACCAAGACTGATCTCAAGGAACTTTACTGCTGTGTTTTCTTATAGGAGTTTTATGGTCTCAGGTCTTACTTTTAAGTCTTTAATCCATTTTGAGTTAATTTTTGTGTATGGTGTAAGATAGTGGTCCAATTTCATTCTTTTGCATATGGTTGTCCAGTATTCCTCAGATGGTTATTGAAGAGACTGTCTTTTCCCCATTGTGTAGTCTTAGCTCCTTCGTTGTAAATTAATTAACCATATAAGCTTATTTCTGGGCTCTCTATTCTGTTCTATTGATCTGTGTCTGTTTTTATGCCAATATCGTACTGTTTTGATTGCTATAGCCTTGTAATACAGTTTGAAATCAGGAGTAACGATGCTTCCAGCTTTGTTCTTCTTTCTCAAGAGTCTTTGGCTATTCAGGGTCTTTTATGATCCCATACAAATTTTAGAATTATTTGTTCTATTTCTGTGAAAAACGCCATTGAAATGTTGGTAGGGATTGCACTGAATCTGTAGATTGCTTTGGGTAGTATGGACATTTTAACAGCATTAATTCTTTCAGTCCATGAGCATGGAATACCTTTCCAGTCATTTATATCTTCTTTAATTTTTTTCTCATAGTTTATAGTATACTGGTCTTTCACCTTGTTGGTTAAATTTATTTCTGGGTATTTTTTATTCTTTTGATGCAATTATAAATGAGATTGTTTTCTTAATTTCTCTGATAGTTCATTTAGTGTATAGACACACAACAGATTTTTATATACTGATTTTGCATCCTGCAACTTTACTGAATTTATTATTTATTGTAACTTTTTTTGGGGTGGAGACTTTAGGGTTTTCATTATTTAATTATGTTATCTGAAAATACTGATGTTTTACTTCTTTTAAATTAGATGCCTTTCTCTTCTCATCTCCTCTCCTCTTTTCCTTTCTTTTCTTTTCTTTTCTTTTTTTCTTTTTCTTTTTCTCTTCTCTTCTCTTCTCTTCTCTCTCTTCTCTTCTCTTCTCTTTTTTTCTTTTTTCTTTTCTTCTCTTCTCTTCTCTTCTCTTCTCTTCTCTTCTCTTCTCTTCTTCTCTTTTTCTTTCTTTTCTTTTCTTTTTTTCTTTGGCTCTGGCTAGGACTTGTAATACCACATGGAGTAAAAGTGGTTAGAGTCCAAATCCTTGTCTTTTTCTGATCTTAAAAAAAAAGATTTCAGTTTGTCACCATTGTATATTAAGTTAGCTGTGGCTTGTCATATATGGGCTTTACTATGTTAATGTACATTCCCTCTAAATCCAGGATGTGAGAGGTTTTTTTTTTTTAATATCATAAATAAATGTTGAATCTTGTCAAATACTTTTCCTTTACCTATTGAGATCACTATATGATTTTCATTGTTTATTTTGATAATGTCATGTAATATTGTTTGATTTGTGAATAAAGAACTATCCTTGTATCCCTGGAATAAATCCTACTTGATCATGGTGTATAATCCTTTTCATGTACTGCTGAATCATATTACAATTATTTTGTTGAGGGTTTTTGCATCTATGTTCATCAGGGATATTGACCTGCCATTTTCCTTTCTTGTGGTTGGTTCCCTTGTCTGTGTTTGGTACCAGGGTAGTGTTGGTCTGGTAAAATAAGTTTGGAAGTGTTCCCTCCTCTTCTATTTTTTTTTGGTAGAGTTTGAGAAGGATTGGCATTAATTTTTCCTTAAATGTTTGGTAGAATTGACCACTGAAGTCATCTGGTCTGGACTTCTGTTTGCTGGGAGGTTTTTGATTACTGATTCAATCTCCTTACTAACAATTGGTCTGCTCAGATTTTCTATTTTTTCATGATACAGTCTTGGCAGAGTTGTATATTTCTAGGAATTTATTCATTTCCTCTAGATTGTCTAATTTGTTGGTGTATGATTGTTCACTGTTGTCTCTTATGATCCATTGTATTTCTGTGGTAAATATTTTAATGTCTTATTTTTCATTTCTGGTTGTTTATTTGAGTTTTCTCTTTTTCTTGGCGAGTCTACCCAAGTGTTTGTCAATTTTGTGTATATTTCAAAGAATATGTTCATTGATCTTTGTGTCTCTTTTGTCTCTATTTCATTTATTTCTGCTTGGATCTTTGTTATCTCTTTCTACTAAATTTTGGCTCATTTCTTCTTCTTCTACTGTGTTGAAGTGTAAAGTTTAGGGTTAGATTGTTTATTTGAGATTTTTATTGTTTCTTGAGGTAGGCATAAACTTACCTCTTAGAACTGCTTTTGCTGTATCCTACAAGTTTTGTTATGTCGTATTTCCATTTTCATGTCTCAAGGTATTTTTTTTTTTAAATTCCTCTTTTGATTCCATCTTTGACCTATTTTTTTTTTTCGGTAGTGTGTTGTTTAATTTTTCAGTTTTTTTTCTTGGAATTGATTTCTGGTTTTATACCATTTTGTTGGAAAAGATGCTTCATATAATTTCAATCTTAAATTTATTAAAATCTGTTTTATGGTCTAACATATGATTAATCCTGGAGAATATTCCACATGCACTTGAGATGAATGTGTATTCTGTTGTATTTACATGAAAAATTTTGTATATATCTGTTAAGTCCTCAGGTCTAACTTGTCACTTAAAGCCAATAGTTCCTTATTGATTTTCTATTTGGATGATCTCTCCATTGTTAAAAGTGGAATATTAAACTCCTCATTTAATATTGTATTGTTGTATAGTTCTCTCTTTAGGTCTGTTGATATTTTTTTTAATATAAATTTAGATGCTCCTATGTGGTTGTATAACTATTTCAAATATTATATTCTCTGTTGTATTGACCTCTTCATCATTAAAAAATGACTTTTTTGGGGGGGTCTTCTATTAGTCTTTTTCTTAGTCAATTTGTCTAAGTAAGGATACTCCAGCCTTCTTTTAGTTTGTATTTGCATGATATTTATTTTTCCATCTCTTCACTTTCAGTCTGTGTGTGTCCTTACCTTCAAAGTATCTTGTAGGCAGCATATATATGCATCCTTTTTTTTTTTTTTAATCCATTTAGCCTCTCTATATCTTTGGATTGGAAAACTTATTCCATTTACATTTAGAGTACTTATTGACAGGTAACTACTTACTGCCATTTTGTTAATTGTTTTCTCGCTTTTTTTTTTTTTTAAATATAATTCCTTTGCTCCTTCTTCTCTTGCTTTCTTCCTCTGTGACTTGACAATATCCTACAGTGGTGCCAACTCCAAGAATGAATGTGCCTATTAAGAAGGACTTGTGGTGGCTAACTGGGCTCAATTTATAAATGGAGTCTAGTAGTCATTCTAAACAGGGGCCTCTCATGCTCTCTGCACTTTAGGAAAAAACTGCACTGAGTTGCCTGCCTTCCGACGTCTGAGCCAACCCTTATAAAGGAACTCCTAGGCCTGTAAGTCAATCAGTAGACTGAAGACCTGACCCAGCCAGTCAAGGCGGTGCAGCTATATCCTCATTTGCATCTTCACGGGCCCATCAGTGGCTCCATTCTGACCAATCAGGACACTTATTTTGGGCTAGTACTTTTTGTGAGGATTTAGAGTCCTTATTAAAACAGGCCAATCAAGGAATGGAGACAGGCACTCTCATCTATGGAAGCCAGCTTCACCTCTGTCTTGGTGGAGCATGCCTTTAGTTTCCATTGAAGGTTGCATTTCCCTGGCAGGACTGTAACACTGGAGCAGAGTGGAGCAGTAACACCTGGGCTGCCTCGCCTGGCTGCCTGACAGCCATGCTGTTCCACAGCTGTGCCGTATGGTAATTGACCTATATCACTATTGAGCTCTCACAGCTGTGCTGTTCTAAAGGCGTGCTGTTTCACAATTGAGCTCTCCTCCTTGACCGCTCCCCAAACTAGGGATTCTCATTGGCATTAAATTGATGAAGATAATCTTTGGTCGACAATGGTATGCTCATATTCCTTTCTTTCTCTTTTGTGTTTATGCTATAGGTTTTTGCTTTGGGGGATGATGAGGCTTACAAAAAACAAGTTATATTTTTAACAATCTACGTTTTTACACTTGCCCATGTTTTTTGTTTTTGATGTAAAAATTTACGTCTTTTTATCTTGTGTATTTATTAACAATTATGGTAGCTATAATTCTTTCTACTATTTTATCTTTTAACCTCCATACAACTTTATAAGTGATTAACTCAGATCTTTTACACATTAGGTTATTCTAAAATTTACTATATATTTACATTTACCAGTGAGATTGATACCTTCTTATATAAGTTCTGCATTTTTTTCTCTGAATATTTATTTTTCAGTATGATTTATGAAATACCCATTGGCTGTAAAACACAGGAGTAGACTGCATTGATGTTTATATTAACAAAGAGCCACAGAAGTGATTAAGGCATTTCAAAAGAGAAATATTCCTTCCTATAATTCAACAAACAGATTAGAAATAGCTGACAAATAATTAGCAATGACTTAAGCAAGAATTTCATTTTTGAAATTAGAATGAAAAAGAGGTAAGCCAACTTACTGTAAAGTATGTTTAAAAGTAACAATATCTTCATTTAGAAGCCTCAGGAAGAGAAAAGAAGAAGAAAGAAACATGAGTCTAATTTAAAGAAATAATGGTTGAAAACTTCCCAAATCTGGGGAGAGATATGGCCATCCAAGTAAAGGAAACTCAAAAAATCCCCAAACAGCTTCAACCCAAAGAAATCTCAACTGAGACACATCATAATCAATCTCTCAAAAATCAAAGACAAAGAGAGGATCTTGAAAGCAGCAAGAGAGAAAAGAGTCATCATATACAAGGGAATCCTGACATGGCTTTCCGCAGGTTTCTCAGCAGAAACCTTGCAGGCTAGGAGAGAATGGGAAGTATATTCAAAGAAAAAAAAAACACAACTAATCCAAGAATATTCTACCCAGCAAAGCTGCTATTCAGAAATAAAGGAGAGATATCCAGACAAAAGCTGATGGAATTTATCACCACTAGGCCTGCCCTACAAGAAACCCTTGAAGGAAGTTCTTCAAGTTGAAACAAAAAGATGCTAATTAGTAACATTAAAACCTATTAAAGTTTAAAATTCACTAGTAAAGGTGAATAAATAGTCAAATTCAAAATACCCAAATACTGCAATTGTGGCATGTAAATCATTTTGAAATTTAGCATATAGGTCAAGAGACAAGTGGGGGAAATAATTAGCTGTAACATTATGTTAATGACACAATATAAAAAGATCATTTGAGATATCAATGTAAATTATGGGGGCAGGCAGGTAAATGGGTAGAACTTTCTTATGCAGCTGAAATTAAATTGTTTTTAGCTTAAAATAGATGGTTATAAGATGTAGTATGAAAGCCTCTCAGTAACCACACAGTAAAAACTTATAATAGATTCACAAATGATAAAGAGAAAAAAAAATCAAAGCAAACCACTACAAAAAATTATCAACTACAAAGAAAAACATCAAGAAAAGAAAAAAGAAACTAAAGAACTATAAAACCAATCAGAAAGCAATTAGCAAGGTGGAGATAGTTAAATCCTCAGCTATCAACAATTACTTTAAATGTAAATGGGCTAAATTTTCCAATTAAAAGACACAGACTGACTGGATAAAACATGACCCATCTATATGTTGCCTACAAGAGACTAACCGAAGCATTAAGGATACTCACAGGCTGAATGTGAGTGGATGGAAAAAGATATTTAAAGCAAATGGAAAGCAAAGAGAAATAAAGAAAATTATATACTAACAAAGAGGTCCATTCATCAGGAGAATATAAAAATTGTAAACATACACGAACCCAATATTGGGACACCTGAAAATAGTAAACAATTATTAAAAGACCTGAAGAAGGAAATAGCAATGCAATAACAAACTTGTAACTAGTAGATAAATAAGTTTTGGAGCTCTGATGCACAACGATATAATATTATAATTAACAATGCTTATTAGAAGTTTCGATTCTAAGAGAGAAGGTATTAACTGTTCTCAACACAAAAAAGAAATGATCATCACGTGACGTGATAAAGGTGTTTGCTAATGCTACTATAGTAGTCATACTGCAATATACGCAACACGTTATCAAACCAACATGTTGTATACCTGTGATTTATACAATGATATGTCAATTATATCTCAATAAAAAAGTAATAATTAAAAGATCTCATTTTCCTTTATTTGAGCATAATTAAGAGAAAGGATATTTTTGGTTTGAATTATCCAGATAATTCCTTCCATTCTTCCTTTTAGTTTTCTAGTGCCCAGAGGGTACAATGCTAGCCTGTGGCATTGAACTTTAGCCGATTACCATACTGCAGGTCACAAGGTTATTCATTTAAACACACACATACACACACACACACAATTCAGGAGCCTGATTGGAATCTTAGAGATTTAATTTAATTGTACCTTGGCACAATTGACATTTTGGGCTGGATAGTTCTTTCTTGTGCATTGTAGGATGTTTAGCAGCATCCCTGCCCTCTACCCACTAGACGCCAGTAGCACCCCTCTCTTCCCCCTATATTGTGACAACCGAAAATGTCTCCAGACATTGCCAAATGTTCCCAGGCATGGGAGGGGTGAAAAAAAGTCCCCACTTGAAAACCACTGCTAACCTTTTGTGTTATGGAAACATAATGCCTTTACATAAATTCAGGTGTCAACATTCTATGGGAATGCCTCCCCATCATTTTTAAAAATAATTTTTTATTTTTACAAACTGATAAGTAGACAGTTTTTAAAACAAAGTAGTTTCACAAAGCTTATAATGGGGAACAAAAGGTTCTGCTCTTACCTGAGTCTCATTTTTTAGAGCAGCACTGTTAAATAGAACTCTCTGCAGGGACAGAAGTGTTCTATATCTGCCCTGTCTGGTGTGATAGTCACTAGCCTCAGTTCCCCCAGTCTCCCTCAGTCCCTCAGTCCTGGGTAGGTGTTAGAGACAAGGCCACGCACGTTCCTGAAGCCAGTCGTGGAGAGTGTTGGGCTGGTGGGAATACTGCTGAGGATATAGAATTGTACTCCTTCCTGGGGTCAGTGTAGCACTCCCCCCCTTGATGTGCTTCACATCCTCACTTCTAGATCACCCACCTTTCTAGAGAATAAGCTTCAGTCTTCTGATAAGGTAAGGAAGAGGTGGCTGATCCAGGAGTTCAACTACTCTGTGCGTGTGATCCAAGAAAACTTTACTTACAAAAATAGGCAGCAGGCCAGATACGGTCTTCGGTCTTTTGACTCCTGTCAACTGCTTTTTATACAAACTTTTAAACCAATTTTCTGATTTTACCACCCCTCACCTAGGTACAAGCGCTGTGCATGCGACTCTGCCCCACCTCCCTTTCAGCTTTGCCATCTCCCTCCTGCCCCTTCCTCAGGGCCCTGGCAACACCGAGCCTGATGCAGCAAGTCTTGGTTTTAGCAGCTCAGAATGATAATGATAAAGACAAGACAATCACTAGTTCCCTAGTTCGTGAGAGCAGGAAAAGTTATGGTCGGGGGACTCTCGACCTTGTAGGGAGCCGAAGGGATGTGTTTCCCCAAAGATAATCTGTTGACCTGAGGTGCCTGCCCCCAGCCCTTTATATGGAGGTGGGGGTGGTAGAGTTCCGATTCTGTAAAACTGGGCTACCCGACATGCTTTGAAGAGGAAAATTGTTGGAGTGCCTCTGAACTTCAAGTGTGAGGTACTTATCACCTGTTTTTCAGGTGTACTCCAACCACTAATTCAGGGATAAGTGGGCACCATCACTACTGTCAGACATAAATAAATTAAAGTGGATTATCAAAACTCAAGGCAGCGCTATTACAAGGCTGAGCTAGTTGCCTATATCAACAAAGGAACCTACCTAACATGAGGCAACACTAATGAGTCAGGTCTACGAAACACCTTCAAAACCTTCCAGTGGGTTTGTCCAAAGTTACGTAACTGCCAGACTACTGCCAGTCCTCACATGCCTTCCTGCTGCCCTCAACTTCAGCCCCGACACTGTCATCAGGATCAGCGAATACATGCATTTGTCAGAACAGACATCGGCAGAGTCCTCAAGACTGAGGCTGTCATGAAATCGTGCTGAGAGGAGCGGAAATGAGATAATTAGTATATTATGTAGGCCAGGAGTTTGCAATCCTGGCTGCACATAAGAATCACCTGAAAAGCTTTGAAAAATAGTCCACTCCAGAGCAATTAAAACAATCTCTGGGACTGGGCCCAGGCATCAGCTGAAAAGCCTCACAGGTGATATTGATGGGCATGCAAGACAGGGGCAGCTGTTTAGGCCAGCTTCCTGATTTACCCTCATGCCTAGGCTTTATTTCTCTTGAGTACCTATTTTTATTGCTCCTGAAAGTGATACTTTAAATGACGAGATAGTATATTTTTTCATAACTATGAACTCTTCAAAAATTTAAAAACCCTCTTTCCTACTCCCTGTGAAGTAAACTCTTGCAACCTTCTAGTTCCAAATATCTGTGATTCTGAGAGACTGAAAACCGAGACTCAGAAAAGGGTGCCTTGTGTAATCTGGACTGAGCAAGCTAGTGGGAGAGGCAGAGTTAGCACACAGGAATAGTCTTTTCTCTGTCTTCCCCTCACTGTGTTAATCAGATTAGCATTCACTTTTTCCCATTTTATACAATTATTTTGGCTAAAGTACACTGAACTTGCCCTCTCAATTAACCTTCGTCTGGAAAATGATATGGATAATGGAAATTCTGAAGAATGAGTTTCCAGTCCCATGTTCCTCTCTCAATAAATTTTCACTTTGTTCTTATCTGCGAATCTGTTTTAATAACAAAACTTTTTTTTAGCTTTGAATTCTCATTAGTTCCAACCATTGCTATGGCTTACATAAGTTTCCTATTGCAGTATTATCTGCTAACTCACTTAAAACAGAAAATTATTGGATATATTTTTAAAGCTTGTGCCAGAAAACAAGGCTGCTTACATCAGAAGAGATCAACTAACTGCCTCACAGAACAAAAACCCAGGCTGAATAAAATCTCCATGCACGTCACTGCCTCTAGATTCTAAAGAGCAAAGATGGATCTAATCTTCATAAATCAGCCTCACTGGGGAAAATGCTGACCGTTGAGAATAGTCTCATTCTAACAATGCCTCTACTTAGCAGACAGAATTTAGGATAGCACCTCAAAGTTTGTGGGTTAGTCAGCATACCAAGAATGTGTCAAGACCTCACTACTGCTACTTATTATGTCCTTAGGTGCTCTCCCGGCCAGAATTGAGTGTGGGCTTTTTTGGGTAATTGACAAGAAAGTAAAAATATTACATTTTTTAAAATCTTGTCTTTGTAGTGCTTACTATTCAAGACACAGATGCAGAAACAGAAGGACCTAAAGACATAAAAACTTGATAGGTGCGTGATGAATATGTCAATTAAGTAAGCATTTTCACTGAAGATAAGATAGAATGCAATGTATCTTCATATGTTGTAAAGGGGGAGACATTTCAGGCTTGCATTTTCAGATACAGCAACAACCTGACATGTATTCAGTTGGCCACTTGCCTGAAAAATGATCACTTTAACCTGTTGTGGTATCAGGGCTGAGGAAGAATATGGGTCTGGGGTCACTGCTTTGGGTTGGGCTCACCCAAGAGTTGCAGAAGACCATTGAGGGAGTCCAGTTGCAGAAGACCATTGAGGGATGGTCCAGAGCCCTGAGTAAAGAGCACCTCTCTCAGAACACCACTGAATGAGAGTGAGGCCCCAAAATTGTTCCACTGGTCCTGAACTCACCCAGTTCAGTAGCTTGGTCCTTGGGCCTTCTACTGTCTTAGGCATTAGACCTGGCTGTACTTGGACTAGTTCTAGCTGGAATTAAGCTAACTTTCCATTAGTTACTCAGGTAAAATTTTAGAATATCAATGTAGGTTTTCTGATCTGCTTTTGTGCACAGAAAAATATCCAAAAGCTACTTTTGAAAAATTAATATCTAATTAAAGTACCAATTTTTTATTAAACTTATCGATTTAAGTTTGACTCTCAAATCTTATTGCTCACCTAACTAATCTAACAAATGTTAACAATTAACACTTATTTTTAAAAGGGCTCTTTTGGCTTCATTAATTTCCTTTAACACCTTAAATTTTATTTATACATTTAATGTAGTGATTTTAGTTTTAAGTTGTTCAGTCATATGATTAATAAACAAAACCTTTTAAAGTACTTAAATAGCTCTTGTAAGTCTAATGAATTAAACATATAAACATAGCGACTACTGAATCCTTTTAAATGTTTCAATGTTATAAATTTACTAAAAATTTAATTTTATATTCCTCAACTTAAAACTGCAAATATAAATCTATTCTAAACTACATTTTAAAGTGGAATCACAGGTTGATCTTTTGTTCCAATAGACCAAATTCTCTGAAACACAACATTCTTAATATACCAAACATGAACAAATTATTTCTGAACCTCACACAAAAATTTTAGTATTATAGGTCTTGTTTATTATTTCTATACTTAATTCTAATTTTTTTCTGGGATTAAAACATAAATATCCACTAAGGAGATAACTATGTTATTCCAAACAATTTGGGGTTGTTTTTCTAGCTGACTGAGGTTACACATGGACAGCTATGTTGGCTAAGAAGTGTCCCAGCAAGGAGGAACAAGTAGGGCCCTCTTTGGTGGTTGCTATAGCATGGATTCCAGAATTTAAAGGAGTTGTTCACATGGTCCATCTTCCTGGATTTAGGTCCAACTGTTACCTAATTCCTCTCTACTAACGAACTTATACAGATGGTGATTAACTTCCATCACTGCTTTGTTCTCTCTGCATGTTTTTGTTTCTCTTAAGATGGTTACACATTACCTCATTGGATTCTGAAGCTCTCAAAGCTTTGATGCCTCTGAAGTCCTCTGATAACCAGATGTTCTTGGGTTCATAGAAGAGAGGAGGTGGTTGAGCCTGGATGGCCCAGCTACTTGAAATGTCCCATGCGAATCTGGTATTAAAGAAGTGATCACAAAGCAGCTGGGCAACTGAAGAGAGAGGTAGACTCAGGAAAGAGAGGTGCCAAACTGGCCATAACTCAACCATCAAATTCATTAGAGTTAAGGGGATCTTGGAAAGCAATTTCATGTATTGGCTTCCAGGGTCCTACGACATGGCATGCCCAAGCCTAGAAACTTCCTCCTTGTTCTTATTTACTATTTCTTCCATTTTTTTCACAAATCCTTTCTCTAGCCTTTTCAAAAGATGGCGATCAAAATAGAATTTTGTCCTATAAGACCGAATGTGTTACTCTTTTGATTGTCAAGAAAAGAAACTCATCTCACACTTTTTAAAAAGAGAGATTTAATATAAGAATACTGAGGAGACACAACTGCAGAAGTGCAGTGAACCACAGGAATAAGCAGAGCTAAGGATTCATATGTAATAAGGCCCCTTCTTTCTCTGGCCTTTTCTTGTGCACAGAAATATTCTTCTCTCTCATGGCAGGGTGGTTTTCTCTATGTGGTGGAAAACTCAGCTGCTGACCACTCCTAAGCTTTCCCTGTTAAAGCTTCAGTCATCTAGAGGGAGACTAACTTTTCTTTCTCAATCAATGCCAGTTCCCCAATGCTAAAATGACATCAGTGCAAAGATAGTCTAGCTACATCAACTACTTCTGGGAGGCAGGATTGGGTTATTCTAACATGGTGCTTCAGCTATACCTGTGTGACTGGGAAGAGAATCTCTTACTTGGCCACAACGTGGAGATGACCGGTGCTGAGCATCACCAGAAGGGCATCTTAACCCTTATACTTCAGACAATTGCTTAGATGGTTCAATGTTAGGCTTTCTCTCAAACAACTAAAAATACATTTCTCGTTTATGGTATTTGAATGTCTTTTGAATCAGAAATGAAGAACATTGAAAAAATGTTATTCATATGAAAGCTAGGTGAAACCCAATATCCTGGAAATTTGTAGAAAATGAATGGGTAGCCAATAGCCTAATGATTTACATGTGATTTCAGCCTTGCAGTTTTTGATATTTTCTTTGCTTCTCAATTTTGGGAAGATATCCTTCTCTTTTGAGGTCCAAGGGAGAAAATTCATTTGTAATTTCTTACAACAGCTATTTCAGATAAGCAATACCTTGGGATCAGACTAAAATGATGCACATTTTGGAATTTTCAAAGTTGTACATGTTTTGTCAATCACACATGAAACATTCTCCAGCATAGATCGTATGTTAGACCACAGAACAAAATCTTAATAAATTTAAGAAGATTGAAATCATATCAACCATCTATCCCAACCACAATGATATAAAGCTAGAACTCAGTTTCAAGAAGAAAACTGAACAATTCACAAACATGTAGAGATTAACCCATTTCCAGTTTGCCCCAAGAATACTCGCTGGTAGCACTTATGGCTGAAAGTGTTTACTCCGAAATAACTAGTGGATTGCAGTCCTAACCTTACGGCCAAAGTTTGCCTTTTGAAATAGCTTGCTTTTATTATTATTTTCACATTTAGACTACCTATTATATCGATAGTCTTTGGAAATGAATGACATCATTCTATTTATAGCATTCTGTTCTTAGTGATATTTCCATTCTTGATTGCTGAAAATTTCAAATCCTAGAAAACACAACATTCTTACAAGTGATGTTAACATTGTTCTCAGTTGTTCGCTGAAGATTCACTTGATGAATTTAATTTATGTATTAATTTCTGTTACATTAGAATTAGAGACAATTTCTGTTTAGAGATAACTCCAAGAACAGTTTTTATATTTTATTTTCACATTGAAATCTAGTCATATTTGTTTCAGCCTCAAAGAGTGTGTTTATTAAAATTAATGCTGGCAGTGAGCTGCACGTTTTTTCCCCCCTCTAAATGAGAAATGGGTTAAATAACATACTACTGAAAAATCAATTGGTTCAAGAAAAAATGAAAAAAAGAAGTAAAAATAACTTTGATACAAATAAAAATGGAAGTACAAAAACCAAAACTTATGAGATGGAGCAAAAGCAATTCTTGGAGAAAAGTTCATAGTGATAAAATGCTTATATCAAGAAATAAGAAAGATCACTAATAACCTCACTTTACACCTCAAGGAAGTAGAAAACCAAGAAAAAATGAAGCCCAAAATTAGCAGAAGAGAGGAAATAACTAAGATCACATCAGAAATAAATGATCAACTAAAAAGATAATAAAAATGATCAGTGGAAAAAAGTTTTTTAAAGATAAAATTGACAATCATTAGTGAGACCTACCAAGAAAAAAAGAAAGGGGACTCAAATAAATAAAATCAGAAATGGAAGAGATGTTACAACTGATACCACAGAAATATAAAAGATCATAAGAAACTACTATGAAAAATTATATGACGACAAGTTGAACAACCAAGAAGAAATGGATAAATTCTTAGAAACATATAACCATGAACAGAAAAAATCTGAACAGATCAATTACAAGTAAGATTGAATTAGTAATCAAAAACTTCCCAACAAACAAAATACAGAACTAGGTAGCTTCACTGGTGATTTCTGCCAAACATTTAAGGAAGAATTAATTCCACTCCTTTTAAAACTATTCAAAAAAACAGAAGAGGAAGAAATACTTCTAAACTCATTTTGCCAGTACAGCATTAATATGATACCAAAAGCAGACAAAGACAACACAAGAAAAAAGAAATTACAGGTCAATATCCCTCATGAACACAGATGGAAAAATCTTCAACAAAATATTAGCAGACTGAATTAAATAAACATTAAAAGGATCATATACTATGTTTATGCAGAATGTATTCTAGGAATGCAAGTTTGATTCAACATCAATCAGTGTGATACACCATTTCATTAACATAATGAAGAATGAAAATCATATGGTCATTTCAATACATGCAAAAAATGCATTTGACAAAATTCAGCATACATTTATGACAAAAACTTTCAATAAGATGAGTACAGAGGGAACATACCTCAACAACATAAAGGCCATAAATGACAAGCCAACAGCTAATATATTTACTGGCAAAAAGCTAAAAGCTTTTTCTCTAGTATTAGGAACAAGCCAAAGATGCCGACCCTCACCACTTTTATTCAACACAGTACGGAAGTCCTAGCCAAGTAATCGGATAAGAAAAAGAAATAAAAGGTATCCAAATCAAAAATTTAAAAGTAAAATAGTCACTATTTGCAGATAACATATTATACATAGAAAACTCTAAAGACTTCACTAAAAAATTAGAATTAATAAATTCAGTAAAGTTATAGGATAAAAAAGTCAATGTGTAAAAATCTGTTGCACTTCTCTACACTAATAAAAACTATGAGAAAGGGAAATTTTAAAAAAATCTCATTTATAATTGCATCAAAACTAATAAAATACCTAGGGATGAATTTAACCAAGGGGGTGAAATACCTATACACTGAAAAAATAGAAGATGCAAATAAATGGAAAGGTATTCCTGCTGTTGGAGTGGAAGAATTAAAATTGTTAAAATGTCCATACTGCCCAAACCAATCTACAAATTCAATGCAATCTCTACCAAAATTCCAATGGTATTTTTCATAGAAATAGAACAAAGGAATTCTAAAATTTGTATGGAACTACAAAAGACCCCATATAGCCAAAGCAATCTGGAGAAAGAACAAAGTGTCAGGTATCACATTTTCAATTTCAAGCTGTATGGTATTGACATAAAAACAGACACACAGACCAAAGGAACAAACTTGAGAGCCCAGACATAAATCCATACATATCTGGTCATTTGACAAGGAAGCCAAGAGTTCTCAATGGGGAAAAGACAGTCACTTCAATAAATGGTGCTGGGAAAATTGAATATTCACACTTTAAAAGAATGAAATTATAGCCTCTACTTACACCACTCACAAAAATTAACTAGAAATGGATTAAAGACTTAAATGTAAGACTGGACGCAATAAAAATCCTAGAAGAAAACAGGAAAAAACTCCTTGACATGGGTCTTAGCAATGATTTTTTTTTTGATTTGACACCAGAGATAAAGCCAACAAACAAGAGAGACTATATCAAACTAAAAAGCTTCTGCACAGCAAAAGAAATGAATAAGACAATGAAAAGAGTAGCTATGGAAGGGGAAAATATTTGCAAATCATATATCTGATAAGGGGTTAATGTCTAAAATATATAAAGAACTCATACAACTCAATAACAAAAAACAAAAACAAAACAGAAAACCCAACAAAACAACCAAATAATCCAATTAAAAATAGACAAAGGCCCTGAATAGATATTTTTCTAAAGAAGATACACAAATGGCCAAGTGGAACATGAGAAGGTGCTCAATATTGCTAACAATCAGGGAAATGCAAATCAAAACCATAATGTGATATTACCTCATGCCTGTTAGAATGGCTATCATCAAAAAAGATAAGAGATACCAAATGCTGGTGAAGATGTAGAGAAAGGGAACCCTTGAACACTGTTGGTAGGAATATAAATTGGTACAGCCATCATGAAAAAGAATATGAAGTTTCCTTAAAAGTTTCCTTAAAAAAATTAATAGCAAAACTACCATATGATCCAGCAACTCAATTTATGTCCGAAAGAAACGAAAACACTATGTTGCAGGGGTATCTGTACTTCGATGTACATGGCAGCATTATTTACAATAGCCCAAACATGGAAACGACCTAAATGTCCATCAACAGATGAATGAATAAAGCAGTTGTGGTCTATATATACAGTGGAATGTTATTCAGCCATAAAAAGGGAAATCTCACCATTTCTTTGAGTTCTCATCACAAGGAAAAAAGCAATTGATTTTCCTTTTTTTGATAACTATATGAGATGACGGGTGTTAACTAAATTTGCTGTGGTGATCGTTTCACAATATATGTAAGTCAAATCATTACGCTCTACACCTTAATCTTATACAGTGCTATATGTCACTTATATCTCAATAAAACCAAAAAAAATCCTTCCCCTATATTTTACTCACTTCATCCCATACCCATGTGGCTTTACACGGTGTCACCTCAGCTACACTGGTACTGTTTCCCTGAATTCCTTTCCCCATATAATTCTGTTTAAGCTTGGTCACAACAGAACATGCTTGGAATGTGAGCTGGAAAAGGAGCAGCCATTTTTCATGCTCTGAAGGTTGAAGCAGGGGCTCAGGCGCTGTGGCGGCTTGCACATGCTGTTGCTCATCTTCTGGCTTGCCCTTGGGCACGAGGCTGTCCCTGGGCCTGCAGCAACGTCGGCTCCCCGGGAGCTCCATTTTCAGTTTCTTCTGGCCCTGGGCAGGTGTGTTTCAGGCCCATGAAAAAAGGTGCTGTTTTTTTTTTCAGGTCACTACATCACATGAAGTTGAGGTGGTGACAGACAAACCCCGGTTCCACTTTGTCCTTGTGGGTTCCAGCATTTTCTTGATCTCAACTTGCCATCTGCGTTTTCTCCTGCTTGCTGGCCTAGCCGATCTGGGGAGATCTCAGGTCTCATGCCAGGGGCACAGCTGTCTCCACCCGCTCCTATGATTGTGTGTGGTCCTTATGCTAGATCTCTTCATAAGCTCTCTGAGCCCTGGTTGATTCAGCAGTCCCACAAGACACTTATTTGTATTATCCCTGTTTGACAGATAAAGAAACTGAGGCACAGAGAGGGAAAGTAATTTGCTCAGGGTCATGGATATAATGTCTGGAAGAGATAGGATATAAATGTAAAACTGGCCTCAGAGGTCAAAGTTGTGATACATGCATAATGGTAAAAATAATCCTTAGCTTTCAAGGATTATAGATTATATATAAACAATGTCTGGACCACAAGAGATGCAGATATATGCTTAATAAGTGGAAGCCATTGCTATGGAAGATAACATGGTGTATGCAATTTTAAAGCTCTATCTAGTTTCAGTTAAGAGACATTTCAAAGCATGGGCCACCAAACTCACTGACACAGGACCGACATGCGGGGGTGGGGGTGGCAGAGTGGGGAGAGGGGAGCACTGAGTCCCTAAGGATGCAGAAGAAGATGGCTCAGGTTTGAGGGACCCTATGAGAACAGGAACATGGACAAATGACAGGAAGAGAGGCACCTCATGGGTCTACCCAAGTGGGTGCTCCCATCCTGTTACTACTATAAGATTTTATTTATGACATTTCTAATTTATTTCCACTTCTAAATTCTTTGACAAATAGCAATCATTGGCATTAAAACATTGTTCTAGAGCAAATAGGACAGCATCTCTGGCCTAAAGACATTAATGGTTGTAGCTATTAAAATCATCAGTCATCCCTGACTTTATCCACAGCTCCACAAAAATCATTTCTACACCGTGGTGGAAGACCATTCATTGTTATCTTGAAAGAGTCTTATAAAAGGAACATGAGCTTTAGCACCCAGAAATGTTCGAGTTTTCAGATCTGGACTCTTTTGTTCCCCCTTCAATCAAACAATGAACACTGGGCTTCTTTGTCTGCTTTGCTTCCAGGAAGCTCAACATTTGGTCTCTAGTTCCTTTCTCTCCACCCTTCCCTATATAATTTCTGATGTTGTAGGACAACTATCTTGAAATATTTATTTACTTAAAATATTTTTAGAAGGGCATATAATTTAAAAATGCCAAATACAGACATCAAGAAGCATTGAAAAAAAGAAAACGAAACAGCATTAATAAATGTTCTCGATATGTAGATGTGGAATTAGACATATTGTTGACCTGCTTCCTTCCTAAAGCAGATTAGAGACATTTGCATGCCCGGCAGAATGTTTGTTTTAACCACGTTCTCCTCTACTTATAAGTCATTGAGTCTGAAGCCCATTAGAAAAGGTTCATTGGGCACACGGGAGCTCCACTATGAGACACCATGGAGATGTGGCTCTATCACTTGTTAATCACGGTCAGTTTCAGCCTGGGGATACACAATGCTCTCATATTTGGCATGGCAAGGACCCAACAAAGAGGCATCTTCAGGGATGTAGTGAGGTCCAGGGGGCTGTGAGGTGGACAAAGAGGCCAGGAACCGTTCAGGTCATTTTTGCTCTGAGCAGGACTATCAGTCTAACCATTTGTTTGGCTGGAGAACGCACACAGTGAAAGCAGGTTCTGCCTAATCCCCCAGCAGATGTAGAGTTATACTTGGTCCCGGAGCAGGGGTGGCTTGTGGCACATAGGCCAACAGCTTTCAGGAGCAAATGGAGAGCAGAGCACCCTGTGGGACAGGCCTGGAGGTTGTCCAGGCTCTGCCCCCACTGCTGCCCACCCCTCTGCATGACTGAGGCCCTTCCTGCCTTCCCATTTCCCTTCTAGGCTCACTGTTTACCCACTCTATCCTTGGTTCACACAGCAGAGGGAGGCAGTGGGAAGGTTAGGGCTCCTGCCTGAGGGGCTGACGACTTTCTGGCTACCACCGACTATAGCAGGGGCTATAAGGGGCCCAGAAGCCCTCGATAGGGGCTGGGTGGATGGTTCTAAACTTCTGAGGCCAGTTGGTGCCTGAAATGTGGTGCTGCTTTTTATAAAAGCGCTGCTTATTGAGAGCCTGCTGTGAATGGGCAGTATGACGACTGCGATGGTACATATTTCTTCCTTGGGAGAAAAGTGATTCCTTTCAGGTGACAAAAGTCCAAACTAGTGGAACCTAGACTTTCTGGGTGGCAAAGCTGTATCTGAGTACAAAAAGGGAGACAGAGTCCTTTTACATAATGTTCCAGAGGGTCCAGGGCTCATAGTCTCATCATCAAGCCAAGAATCAGGTAGAAAGTTCCTTTAAGTCACATAATGTTTGACTTTCCATTTGGGAGGGTAGAAGGTTGATGGTGGGAAAGAGAAAAATCACCAAAGGGTCTGAAGCCCATTTAGCAAAAGGTTATTTTCCTACATTTGGGGGGGGGGTAAATGAGGAAGAAAAACTGAAAAAAAATTTTTTTAAAGGAATTGACATAGATAGCTTATATGACAAAGAACACCTGGAAGAAAATGTACCAAAATGTTCTGTTATGGTGGTAGTAGCAGAGTGATTTTTAAAATTTTTTCTGATTTCCAAAAATTACTTGGATATTTTGGTTTTCTTTCTAATAAAAATATAGTAACAGGAAGAAGATTTATTAGATTTTTTTTTTTTTGGCCTAGTGTTTTAAGGTTAGACCAACCTGACAGAGCTGTTAGGTCATCAGAGAAATAGGATTTGGTCGAGATCTGCAGGCTCTAGCGCCCATACTCCCAACTGCTGGCTTCCAGAAAGTTTCTGCTATAGTCTCCTTATTTTCCCAGCCATGGAGGGAGGCAACTCTCCAGAGCACACTCACTGCACCCCACTTTCCTGGACTGTGGCTTGCATACATCGTAACCCCACAGAACGGTCTAGACCAGCTGTGAACTTCGGGTACTGGAACTCTCTTGCTCATCTTTGTGTCCCTCTAGTACCATATCTGGCTGAGAGGAGATATTTGGTTTTTGCTGACTCTAACAACCTCAAAAAGCTCTGGACTGTCTACTTCTGCTGCAGTTCATTCACAGGCACAACACGGCTGGGCAGGGAACAGGCCCTACGAGCTGAAAGCCACTTGCCACACACAGAAACACTTTCTTCCAAATCTACCACCAAACCTGACCCCTTCAGAAGTAGAGCCCTGGGGAGACCAAACTAAATAAGCTAAGTGACACAGGCAGGCCAAGAGGGAAAACTCTATGATTCCCTCAAAGAGCAGAAATAAGTCTTCGCTTTCCTCCCTCAGCCTCAAAGATCTGATTCCAGGTCCTGCCAAAGCTTATAATAATACTTCACTTTCTGGTTTTTGTTTTCCTACAAGAAAATGACTCTTTCCAGGCCTGAAAGGGCTCTGATGTCACTTACAAATTCTGCAGGAATGAATATCATACCCAGATGATGCTTTGGGAAATGATCTTCTAGAGGTGACTTTAAAGCACCCTGGGTAATCCGCACAGGTAAAAAATCTGCTGCCTGCCTCCATCTCTATTCTTGGGGTGAGGAGAGGGCTCAACAAAGAGACAATGGCTTCTGCTAGCACTTCTGTCTGGGGAAAGCTGCCCCTCCATCCCTCACCCCAAAGCCAGACAATTCAGTTCCTCCTGGTATGTCCCTGATGACTTCAGAGCTGCTGTCCGTGTGCCAGAGCTCAGACAAAGTGAGTTCATTAGCAACTAAGTCCACATGCAGGCCTTTTACGAGGATGGCCTGACACTCCAGCAGCTTTCCAATTCACTTAGCCACAATCTCTGCTGTTTTTACAGCTAGAAGTATAAGGACTTCTCTTCCCAGTACTGGAGCCCATGTTCCTCCGGGAAGACCTCTGCAGCCAAGATATCCCTCCTGATTTTTAACCACCACACATGGGAGTGGGACCAGCTCATCTGCATCTCTGCCCCTCCTACCAGTTTTGAAATGCTTCTTCTGTATGTCCTTAGTTATAGGACTTCTGTTCAGCTAACTTCACTTCTTAGTGATGGCTGTTTTGTAGTTTAGTTGTAATTTTGATGTGGTAGTGAGAGGAGGCAAGCATGGCATTTATCTATTCTACCATCTTGCCTGGAACCATGTGACTTATACTCTTAATGTTCTGCCCTGAGCCTCCTACTAAGCATGATTATAATATACTTTGAAAAGTGAAATTGTCCCTGACATTGGTTAAAAAACAAACAAACCCCAAACCATGAAGCAACAACTGGGTAGTCCTGCCTTAGAATATCCTGTGCCTGGTTAATGTCCACAGAGGTGCTTTGGGCAGCAACACCTGGAAGCTGGTTACAAATGCAAAACCTCAGACCTGGCCCTGGACCTCGCAGATCAGAGTCTCTGTGGGTGGGCCCCAGGAATCTGTGATTTCCATGCCTGCTGAAGTTTGAGAAGCACTGGTAGAGGGAATGCCAAAGTGGCTGCTGGGTTCCTTGGAAAAGGACTGAAGGCAGCACAGCCAGGGTGCGTTCATGAGTCAAATGTGCCTAAGCACCATTTGCTGTTGGCAGCACTGAGTGTGGCAGTTATCTGACCTAAATCCGAGGATGTTCACCTGTAACTTGGAGATATGGAGATATTCATTTCTCCAGGTGGTAGAAATGCCAAGAGGGTTAAGTAAGGTGCTAGAGTGCACTTAGCACAAAGTGTGGTGCCTACTAAGCAAGGAATTAACATTCATTGCCACATCATCATTATTTCTTAGGTAAATTCTTCCCCACATAAGCTCATACTCAGTCAAGAAGCTCACCAACTGGAGCTGGTCTGCACATGGTTTCCGGCAGCTGGAAGCAGAGGTGACAAAAATGAAGGGTGGACCACTGTTGCGTGGTCTTAGGGCCTTTGCAGAGAAACTGGCTGAGCCCTCCCTTACTCTTCCAGCCTCCCCTGAGGGAACGGGGCCTCTCCCATGGACGGATGGTAGAGCAGCGGTAGAGAGGCGCTGGCCACTATTCTGTGTGTGGAGAGAAGCTGGCCCACAGGGCCTCCAGCCTGGTGTGAAGGGCAGGGAGAGGCCACGGGAGGCCACTCATGCTCCCTCTCTTTGCCTCTGCCCTGTGTTCAGTGACTGGCATCCCACTCACAGTCAGCCAATAGACACCATGGCCCAGGAGTCCTCCCCACAGGCACCTCCTGTCCAGTCTCTGGGCCCTTGTCACTACATCCCTGTCTCCAGCCACCTCTTAACCACCATGCCAAGGCTTTTCACCCCTCGTTCTGCCTCCACTGGGTATTCTTGAAACATCCCAAAGTCTGCCACCTCTCTTTGCTTCTGTCTTTCCTTCTTTACTTCTTTTATTTATTCAACACTGGGCATCTACTACATGTAAGACACTGTTAGAGGAACTAGGGATATGGCCATGGGCAAAACAGATGAAGTCCCTGCAGTGAGGTGCTTCTGTTCTGCCAGGGGAGATAGGCAAGCCTGTAATTCAGAGAGAAAGCAGGTAGGGAGGAGGCTGCTGCTGTTTGTGTGTGAGGGAACAGGAGAGAAGGAGCGTGTCACAGAGGGTCAGGGAAGGCCTCGCAAATGAGGGGGATGTCGAGAAGAGAGACCTAAGTGGGGTGAAAGAGAGAGTCATGTGGCCAGCTAGGCGTGCTGCTCCAGGCAGAGGGGACAGAGTGGGCACAGGGTGTACTGAAGGATCAACAAGGAGGCCAAGGGAAGTGAGAAGAGTAGAAAGGGGAGGTAATAACAGCCACTCTGAAGAAACTGGCTTTTGCTTTATGTGGGGTGAAATGGACAGTTTCTGGGGATTCTGAGCAGAGGAGTCATGTGATCTGACTTATGTTCAAAAGGACCCGCTAATCGTCTGGTAGAGAATCAATTGTAGAAAAGTGAGGGCAGAAATAAGGTGATTGATCAAAAGCCTCCTGAGGAAACATCAGTGGCTTAGAGCAGGTGGTAGCAATGGTGAGTATTAGACTCTGCATGTTTTCTGGGAGTGGAGTAAACAGGGTCTTCTGAAAGAGAAGAGCTCAGAATAACTCCAGTGTTTGGAGCCTGAGAGACTGAAAAGTGGTTTGCCTTTTCCTGAGTTGGTTTCTCACTAGTCATTTCCCTGCCCTCAGGACAGCGGCTCAGGAACCTGACCACTGTCCTGGCCAGACCACCCTGCCCAGGCCTTTGTGTGCTGCCCTGGGGCTCCCCTGGACACCCTGAACCCATGCCCACCCTCAGCTCAGCTCAGGCATTAGTTCTTCTAAGAAGCCTTTCATGACCGTCTTCCCACCACTGGCCAGCATCAACAAATTTGCCTTTGTATAATAACACTTACTGTTTACTGGTTCATTAACTGCTAACTGGGGGGCACCTCAAAGACATTCTTTCTAAATGTCCGAATAACACTCCAAAGTAAAAATTATTATCCATAATTTTCAAACTTGGAAATGGAGTTTTCAGCAGTATAATGTCACATGCCCGGGGTTACTCAACTAGTGAGTAGAAGAGTCAGAATTGAACCCAGATACATCTGACTCCAAAGCCCGTGCCACACACTGCCTTCTATAAGTTTTTTAAATCACAGCACCTGGAACACTCTGCTGGACTTTTTGGTTTTCATGTCTGTTGCCTTTCCTGGACTACAAACTACTGAAAGGTAGGGGGATCTGGCACAGAGGGGTTGCCCAATAAATGTTTGCCAAATGTTATTCCTGTAATGTGGGGTCATAATCCAGACATAGAGACTGTAGAGGGATTATGGGTCCAAGTGAAATTCCAATGACGGCTCTTGGCCCTCTTCCTTCATTCATTCAACAATCTAGTAATAGAGACACATAGTATACGAGTAAACAGATAATTTTACGATATACAGGTAAAGAAAATACTTTTAGATAGTGGCAAGTATGTGAAAAGAAAAATGAAATGCTGTAACACAGAGTGCGGGGGCTGAGGGAAGGGAACTATTTTTGGTAGGGTGGGCAGGAAAAGTGCCTCGGCAACCTGAATGATGAGGGGAAACCTGCCATGTAAAGACCTTGGAGGAGATCATTCCAGGCAGAGAAGACAGGAGATGCAAAGGTCCCAAGAGAGGAAAGATGAACAGAAAGCAAGACAATGTGGGAGGCGCAGAGGGAACAAGAGAGAAGTATGAGATAAAGCCAGTGAGGTAAGCAGTGGCCAGCTGATACAAAGCCTTACACCTTGGTGATGACCTGGAAGGGATTGCAAAGGACATGGGAAGCCTTTAGAGTCTTAATTTTGAAAGAGACATGTGTATCTTTCATGATGATGCACAGAAACACATGCATGCACATTGTGCTTGGGATCCAAAGAGGGTAGTCTGAGAATTCCTGCTGTAGAGTCTAGATCTAGAATGTGCAGGGTGAAGCATAATAAAATAAGCCCCACTTCAATGTTTGCTCTAACCACCGTCACCCTCTGTACAACCTAGTGCAGGAAATGATGAACCGTACCTCACAAAGAGAAAGCCTTTCTAGCTTCCTTAAAAAACAAGTTTTACCCTTTGCATTGTTGCTGGAAATGTAAAATGGTATGGCCGCTCTGGAAAACAGTGTGGCAGATCCTCTCCTCAAAAAATTAAACAGAGAATTACCATATAAGTCAGCAACTGCACTTTTGGGTATATACCCAAAAGAAATAAAAGCAGAAACTCGAAGAGATATTTTCTCTTCCATGTTCATGTAGTAGCATTATTTACAATAGCGCAATGGTGAAAGCGACTCAAGTGTCCATCAGCAGATGAATGGAACAATGAACTGTGGCATGTTCATAATGGAATATTATTCAGCCTTAATTTAAAAAGGAAGGAAATTCTGACACATGCTATAACATGGATGAACCTTGAGGACATTATGCTAAGCGAAATAAGCCAGTCACGAAAAGACTTATATGAGGTACGTGGAGTAGTCAGATTTACAGAGATGGGGCAGAATAGAGGGTGCAGAGCCACAGGGGAGGAGGGAATGAAGAGTTATTGTTTAATAGGTACGTTTCAGTCTTGAAAGATGAAAGGAATTCCAAGATGGATGGTGGTTATGGTTGAACAACAATACAAATGTACTTAACACCACTTAAATTACATTTAAAAATGGTTAAGATGGTAAATTTTATTGTTATGTGTTTTATCATAAGTAAACATTTTTTAAGTCTCTGGGGCCTACTCAGTCTCTCAACTGCCTCCTCATAAGCATCCATCTCCCTGTCCTCACAGGACCTATGGCCCCGGTATTCTAGGACTGACTGCCCAGTCAATCTCCTCCCTGCATGAAGAAGACAGTTAAACCAGTGGCGTGGATGAGATCTTAAAAGCTCTCCAGTGAAGACCATCCCAGAGACTGAGCCTGGCAACTCTTTCGATTGGTAACAATTCTTCATGTCAGGATTTCTTGCCTTTTACTTCTTACTTAACCTTTTCAAAAGCTCATTTCCTCTTCTGCCTTATGAGGGCACAAAGAAGAGCCAGTGACCATACCCTATGGGAGAAGTCTTCCACAGACCTAAATACCATCATTAAACCACCTTGCTACTCTGAAGATATGGAAAAACCTGCTTTCAACATTTTCTAGCCTAAAACTGAGGCCACATTTTCTCTGTGGAATCAAGCTTTGGATTCTCAACTGTACTTTTGTCTGTGTATTTGGGTAAACCCCAAATCATTCTTAAGGAGAGCTTTGACCCTGGCCAGGCATACCTATAGCAGGCCTCCAAAAAAGTAGGGTGGCCTTCAGTTCAGGCTCGTGTCTTTGTCAGGCTCCTCAGGGTTCCCTAAGAATATGCCAATACATTGCCCAGCGTGGCTGAGTCACAGGGCATATAACTCTGTCCTTTACCAGCTACACGGAACAGGTCTACCCCAGGCACTTGGCTGGGAATAAAAAAGCCAAGCTCACTGTCACTGCTGAAAGCTTGGCTGTGAGAAACATATTTTGGGAGATTATCCCTCCCTCTAGGATTAAGTTAAACCCCCAGAAGCTGCAGGCAGGACCACCTCGTTTCGCCAGCCTGCTCTGTGCAGTGACTTTCCTGTGTCAACACTTGGCTGGGCACCCAGGTCCCATCGCAGGCACTATGTAAGAAAAAGGCCACGAGGCTTCGTAGTTGTTGTAGAGGTACAGTTGATGGTGGGCTGTTGACACCCCCATGAACATGAGAAGTCCTGCTACCAGGACTCAGAACCAGGAATACTTGGTGCGGCTGGTTTAGTTTTAGCTCACAGACTCTAAATCATATCACTGATGATTTTCCATTTTGCTTTTGCTGCTAGAAAACTAAAAGTCAAATTTGGGGCCTATTTCTAGAACAACATTGTCCAAGACTTTCTGTGATGCCAGAAATTTTCTGTATATGTGTTGTTCAATGTAGTAGCCACCTGAATGCTTGAAATGTATATAGTGGATTTTCAATTTTATTTAATTTTAATTAACTTAAGTTTTCAATTTAAATGGCCACATGTGGCTACTGGCTACCAATTGTACAGCACAGCTTTAGATGGCACACAGAAAATGACACGCATTTTGGATGTCATACTTGGTTTACCTTACTTTCTTACAATATTTTCCTCTACTTCAAATCTCTTCAGCATGTAATGATTTTTACTAATCTTATGTGGTATATATCTTTGTCAGCAATCTTCAATCTTGTTTTAAACATGTGAGATCTACTTGCAAATACCAAAAAAAAAAGATATTATGCCCATATTCCCTACACTTTTGACCTGGTACTTCTGTTCCCCTTTCAAGAATATAGAGTAACACAGATGTTTGTTTAAGGGCCGGAGTCCTGGGAGTAGGCAGGAGGGTGACTTCTTTCTGTTTTCATCTCTGTTCTGTTTCTTCATCTGGATTCTGCTAATGCAAATGTTCACTTTTTGAAAATTCACTGAGCTGTATATTTATGATGCTGTGTGTTCTTTTTGTAGGTACATAATTTATATTAGTTTAGTTCTAGGAGATGTGAAAAAAACTCACGAACACAGACCTTGATTCCAGAAAGCTATAGTTTAGTATCATCAGGCATTAATGCAAACTTCTAAGATGCATTTTTCAGAGGAATCTCAGGCAAATCCTAATGCTGGCAACTCCCCACCCACCCACCTCCTGCATTCCCCCTGAACTCAGCAATGCCAAGAAAGAAGGAGAGATAAGTTGCAGGAGAGGAAGGCTTTCTCTTCACCTTATCAGAGCTTAGTAAGAAACGTTTCCAAATTCTTATGAAAGGCTGAGTAGCTCCCAGAAAAAGCCTCTCAGCTTTTCTCCTGCAAAGGAATTAAATGAGAGGAAAAGTTCTCTGAAATGTGGAATGTTAAGTGAATGGGACAGGATGAGGAAATAAAATGCAATCTGTATTTCAAGAAGAAATTAAAAACTACCCAACAAAGATTTTTCTTCAATGCATAACTCCACTCAACTGAACAGAATGATTTATATTAAAACTTATAGTTGAAAATGGAACTTGGGAAAACATATACTGCTAAAGAAAATGTGGAAAAAAACGAACTCTCTCAACTTCATCCCTCCCCTATGACCGAAATATCTTAATTTTGGTAAAGGCTGAAACATAAATTTTGACTTTTAAAAGTAACTTAAAGAGGTGGGTAGGTGTATATATCATGGTAGAGCAGAAGGTTGCTTTCTGCAGTGCTGAAGTAACAGTAATCCATTCAAATGGCCATGATCAAAATTTACGAGAGGGCTATTAGTCACTTCTAATCACGTTAATTTAACTCCTCAACATATTACTATTTTGAACAAAGACCTGCATTTCTGAGGCCTAAGATACGAATCTTTTTTCTTACCCTTTTCACACTTTGATGCTGTAACTTCAAAATCCCGCACCTGTAAAGATTTTATAACCATTTATGTGTGGATCTTCTTTGAAATAGTCTTTCAATGGTTCCTTTGAGCAAAGTCCAGGCCCAGCTTTCACATTTGTTCTTTCACTTATGTTATTATAGGGATCAAGAGGAAAAAGTATTCTAATTATTGCAAAAAGGAAGAAGTCCCTTCAGAAACGATTACATTCATCTTTGTCTTTTACTATAAATAAAACCTTCCATTAACTTTTTTATTCAACTACATTATATTTTGCATAAAGAACTGGCAGTCTTCAAACACAGAAGAAAATTTTTTCTCACATTTCAAAAAGGTTTATAGAGCAAAAGCCAGCTAGCTTTTAGTTCACTGAATAATAAAGCAATATTATTTACTTATCTGTATAGTTCAATGAGAAATCTGAAAATTATCTAGTTCCTATAAATAGTAAATATCTCAAGGTGACCTTTCTGACTTGAGCAATGTGGCCTGGCTGTAGTTTTAACCAGTACCTGACATGTGTCAAGATTTCAGTTCATTTTGTGATACGTGGATTACAGTCCTGATGTTTAATGCCCAAACCAACCAAAACAGAAACTTAACTTGTGATGCAAGTAACTACAGTCAGCACCTTTCAAGACAATTACCCTTAATTTGCTATGAACTTTCTCCTTTCAGGTAGTCAAAAGCTAAAACTGAGCTGACAGAGACTTTTCAGTAAAACAAAGTCCTATATTCCTCAAACTGACGCACATGTTAATTCAAGAAAGCCTGGGTTTAGAAAGCATCTATCAGGTAGGGCCAGGGGAGGACATTCAGAAATCTGTATGTGAATTTTGAATCCTAGAGCATGATTTATGATCCTGATAGAGTGTTGGACAAGCGCTGGAAGGATAGAAGGAGAAAGGCGTTAACCATGGCAGGAACAGGGTCATCTACTGCATCCATTTCCTTAAAAGGTATTCACTCATCTCTTCCCAAGCTTAATGAAACCAGAAACTCCACAGATACCGCTTCCTCCTTAAAATGTTTATGAGAATCATTTTTCAAGTGGTCACTGAATTTTGACAACCTACTGCTCAGCAGTGGACGTGTGGAAGGGTGGACGTGGCACCAGAGTGAAGGAGAAAACAGACATCTTCTCTACTGACTGCAATATATTTTACTATTTTCATGGGTTTTCCCTAAGTTCCTTTATGGGAATGAAGACTACATTGACAAAAACTGCCTAAGTGTATCAGGAAGTAGATTCAGGAATCTTTAATAATAATGAGTCCCCCTCCCCAATACAAGCTCATCAGAAATCCCCAGGAGCCACGAGCATTTTAGTGGGTGCACAGCCATAGGTGGGTGAGGAGGCAGCGGGGACCGGCTGCTGCCTGAGGTCCTGGCAAGGTCCGTAAAGTGAAAAGAACCATGGAAGAGCCTCCATGCCTCCTCTTTTGTTTTGGTAGAGAATAGACACCCTGACTTAATCTAAGGCCAGACAGGGGGTCACTGACCCCTCCTCTTTCTTAACTCATTGTTCTACTAACTAGGGTTTATGGCAGAGCCCACCCACTTGTTTCTTGGTCCGGCAAACAGACAGGGAGACAGACGGGTCAGACCTCCCCCAGGGTACCTGCAGAAGGATCTTGTTCCCGTCGTGGTCCTCCGTCTGCCAGCGCCCCTCACTGATGGGGCTGCAGGGGTTGGGCAGGAGCGGCACTAGCTCACCGATGTCCTTGACTCGGAACTCCAGCACCGAGGAGTCAGTGGGGACCGGGTTCTGGTCGCAGGGCAGTCTTTTCAGGGAGAACTGGATGTCCACATCCAGGTTGGAGAAAATGGGGAAGATGCAGAAGTCCGTCTTCCTCTGGCTGGGGCTCCGCCTGAGGATGAGCTCGTAGAACTTGAGGATGTCGGCGTAGTTGTCGTGGCGGCAGTAGATGGTGAAGCGCACGATTTCCCTGCCGTAGTGCACGGGCCGGATGGCCCACAGCGGCGTCCCGGGGGCCAGCGTGAAGAAGTCCTGGCTGCAAGGCAGGTAGGGCAGGAACCTGCTGGGCACGCGCTCTGTGTGGTGGTGGCGCCAGGGTGGCCGCTGCAGCGTGCGGTGCAGCTGCAGGATCTGCTCCTCGCCATACTCCTCCTGCAGGAAGAGGACCACCGCCAGGGCCGGCTGCGCCACCTTTGGGGGCTTTCTGCGCCGCCGGGAAGTCCTCCTTTCAGAGACCAGGAACAGGTGGAGGTCTGGGTGGATCCAAGCCAAGACCTTGTCGATGGCCTCCTGCAGGGGCTGGGATTCCCCAGGGTCTGCGATTATGTGGATGCTGACCAGGAAAGGGTCCTGTGCCTCCTCCAAGGAAAGCTCACCTAGGAGCACAAAAACAAAAAAGTCCCGTTCAGGTGACCTGTAATGACATGCAAAGCCTTGGCAGGAAGACAAACTAAGTTCTAACTAGATTGCCTCCCTGGCCCCAAGTTCATGTGCAAAACCTATTGTTCCAGTGCTGTAGTAGCCAAAAACTAAAGAACTGTCGCTAAGAGTGGTTCCCAGCCTGGCAGTGTTAGGAAAATTCTGGTTCTGTGCTTCATCACGTTGAATATACTTTCTATTAGGCAGCAGAAAGTCAAGTCTCCATTGATCTGGAAGGGATAATAGGCCCATTAGGTAAGATGCTGTAGCATTAAGTGTACACTATTTAGTATTTCCTGACGTAACTGTAGTGCCTTACTCAGCAAATGTTCCCTATACCATTGTACTCCTCTGGTTTGCTTATTTGATTGTTTTTTTTGGTTCATTCATTTTAACAAACATTTACGGAATCTTTTCTTCATGACCTAAGCTAGGTGCTATGCTGGGCACTTAATCTAATTGACAGATCAAGTGCTGGCTGTTGAGACATCCTGCCAATGGTGTCCTGATGGTGGGTGGCCTAATTACGGTCATCTTGTTGCTGGAATACAGGGAAGAATAATTGGAACAAGAGTGGTGTTCCTGCTGTTGGAGCTCACTGGGGCTATGGTTAGGGGTGGGGGGTGTATGGTGGGACCATTACTGCCTGTGTAAATGCTATCTTTTAGGACTCTGCTCAGGCCATATCCACTCAGAATCCCAGACATCCTAGATGGGTCAGTTACCCTGTATCCTCTGGCAGAACATCTGGAAGCATCAAGTTCCAAGTGTGAAGTTGACTGTTTAACTTGGCAACACTTTCCCATGGAGTCAACAGTTTGCTGGCCACACTGACATACTTATAATTCAGAAATATTCAGCATATTGTACCAGATAATTTGATAAAAGTCTTGCTCTTTTAAAAGATGGCCCTATTTGCCATCTATATTTAAGCTTTATGGGCAATCAAGGACAATCAAGACATTTGTAGGTCTATTGTGACTTGGAGGCCTGGAGTCATCTAGAATCCAGACCTGTTTTCACACATGAGCCTCATAATATCTACTAGGGTGTTAGGCATAGGGCAGCCATGCAGTCAGTCGTGTTTGAGAAGTGCGATGTGCTTTCAGGAACCATAACCTTGAGTCAGTTCACAGGATGAAAGGTAATTTTTGTTTTTGTTTTTGTAGGTAAACCAGGCATTCCAAGTGGACTTATGGGTACATTCCATCATATGCAACTGTGATAACATGGTTTTAGTTTTGTTGGATCAAAACCTATCTGAATTTTCGTCCCAACTCCGACTTTTAGATATCTCACTTGGGAATAGTTAATTTAATTTGTTATTGCCTTTTTTCTCATTTATTCATTCATTCACACATTCCTTGAGCAAGCCATATGTACTAGGCATTGGGGAGACAAGAAAGCTGGTACGATTGACTACTATAGGAGTCTGTTTATGTAGACCCTGGGGTGAATAGTGTACCCTGAGACTTGTGCACTGCGCAGCCACAGGCGGTAGCCCTCTGAAGAACCATACGCCATAAATGAGAACCATAAGCCACTTCAAGATTTAGTTGGGAAACACAGACATAAAAAATTAAAATTCAACCTGATATGTGCCTATAGGAAATACAATAGACTATCTTATGGAAGGGTTGGATTCTGAAGTTACCATGAAATAAAAAGTACCTATTGACAATCACTGAAAGTCTCTTGAATTTCTAATACTGTATGGAAGGCACTGACTTACAAGAAGACAACACAGTCAGAAAGATGTCCCTTTGATTGAATACCCAGTGAAACAACAGTCTTGCTTCATGGCTATTAAAAAAGAATAGTCTTGTATTATTAAACACTATCCCTTCCTCCCCGCACCCCCCCTGCCCATAGGTTGTGCTTTTCACTCTATAAGAGGATTCTGAGAGCTTGAGGGGCTTCTGGAACCAAAGGATGACTAAGGCAACAGCAACATTAAATCTCAGTGCTCCATGATCACAGAGTAGAATGGTGAGTGGAATTATTTAAACTCTGCCCATCCTCCCCCCTCCACCCCGACCCCACTTTGGCTGAGCACATATTCCCTAATTTGTATGAGTTACATATGAGCATGATACAATTCCCATTTACTACCACATGACAAAGGAAGGAGCAATTTTTTCTCCAGAGGGTTTCTGAGGAGGCTTTCTGGAGGAGGTACCACGTGAATGGGTCTTGAAGGTAAACAACATCTCGCTTATAATAACCACCATGTGGGGGAGATGATGGTGGGAAGAGGGAAGACTGTTTACGAAGGCACAGAACTGTGCAAAAAACAAGCACATTTGGAAGGGGGTGGCGAATAATTCTGAAACATCACAACAGATACAGCAGGAAAAAATGGATTGGAACCAAGCTGTACAGGACTTTAGCTCAATTTGGTAGTGATAAGGGACAATGGAAAGTTTTAACAAAGGGATGTTAGAATTAAGTTAGGGGAAGGTTAACCAAGGGCGAAGTAATAAGTTAGAAGATGCACGAAGAGTCTAGACAAGAGATGACAAGTCAATGCAGGAGATGGCATTATTGGCCCTAGTTCTTTATTCTGCCTTGGCTCCTTGCTTGCTCTCTGCCATGTGACTTGGTTACTCCCACTAAGTGGTGAAGTGTGTTTGCCCACTCTGACTTTGGGTTAGACCATACGCCTAGCTGGGCCAATAGAAAGAGACAAGGGTGACATGTATGTCAACCTGCCTTGTGCTTCTGACATTTCCATGAGAAGAACACGCTCAGGTTAGCTCACGGTGCCGGAAAGGAGGATGAGAGATGCATGGAGCAGAGCCACCCTGGCAAGCCCGCCTACATCAGTCAACCTCAGATCCCCAATGGCACATGGTATGAGCCACCCAGCTAGTTTGGTCTAGATCAGCTGACCCAAGACACATGGAAAATAATAAATGACTTTTTTGTAAGCCACTATTTGGGGGTGGTTGTTATAGAGCAATATTATAGATTCAGGCAGAGTCAGTGGGTATACGGAAGAGCCATAGATTAAGATGCTATTTAGGGGCACATGTGACAGGCCTTGGAACCCACAGGCCTGGTGGGGAGCAGGAAAGGCAGAAGAGGAGTGCACCTTGCTGTTTCAGCTTGAGCACTGGTCTGATGTTGATGCTTAACAGAGCTAGGAAATAGAGGAAGAAGCGTAGGTTTGTGGGGAAAGGTAAGAAGTTCCATTTTGGCCATGTTGGCTTGAGATGCCCAAATGACTTCCAGGATAGATGTCCTGCTGGCATTGGACCTGTGTTGCTGAGGTGATGGGCCAGTTACCTTTAGACTGTATTCTTGCTTTTATGCAGTTATCTCATTACTGTGTGGCCCCACTTGTGGGGAAATTCATCACGATGCCTTAAAAAGCAATCCGAATCGTGGATTATTCTGGTCCTTTTCTTTGCTTGCTCTTTCTGCACACCTGGCTACTTTCTGTTTCATTGAACATTAGCACCATTATCAAAAGTGCAATAGAAACAAAAGTAGTGAAAATGCAAACCACTGAAATTTTCTGCCAATCAGTAACTCTAGTAAAGGTAGGAGAAGATACCACAATCACCTAAAATGCATATTTCACTTTTCCCTGGTGATTTGATCTCCTGACAGCAGAGACGTGTGACTTTGCTCAAGTATTAATGAATATTCAATATAAATGGAAGGGGGCAGAAAGGCTTTGAAACAATTGAAGGATAAAATTTACTTGAGAAAATTACAGATGATTTCTGTGAGGAGAAAAAAGGACATAAGAGTGTTTGGGAAAAGAAGCTGTTACAACAGCCAGGCAGCCCTGCTATGATCCTGCACCACACTCAGGGTGTGCATATGGCCATGAACCTGGGGTGACACCTTTTGCTAACACTCGTATGACATTCACTGTTGGGGGGCTGGCACTTTCCTGGTGTTCTACATCTATGAACCCATTTAATCTTCACAACAACCCTGAAGGAGGGTGCTAATATTGCCCCCATTTTAGAGAGCAGGCGATTGAGACACAAAGGTGAAGTCACCTGCCCATGTCACCCAGTATCTGACTGTGTGCACAGTCACAGCACAGCTCTGAAGAAAGGTATGCTCACGCTCTCTTCTGTATTTGTTTCACAGCAGAATGAGCAGCAGCTGTGACTCTCCAGCCATCTCTGGCCACAATGCTACTACTTCACCTCTCTCTACTACAGTCCTACCTCCTTTTGCCTAGCTGGTTTCTCAGCCACCAGCCAATATTTCATGTCTTGGGCACCCATTTACAGCTCTTTCTTCTGGCCCTGGGTTTCTGAGGAAGAATAACCCATAGACCACCTCCCCAAGGGCACATATCCAGGTCTCTACATCTGAGCACCGCCGCAGAGAGCAACTGAAACAGGCCCGCACTGCAGGTGGGTGCAATAGTGAAAGGACAGCAGAAGAGCGGCACAGAGAGTCTGCAGATGTGCAAGCAGCCTGGGTGTGAAGAAGCCTGGGGTAAGGCAGCTTCTGCGTCTCCAGACAGAGTTGTCAGGGCGCTCAGCATTGGGCCACCTCAATCAGCCTCACAAAGGTTTCCCAGAGAGCAGTTACAAAGGCCACTCTGAGCCTGCATGATGAGTGAATATATTCACAGCTTTGCCAAAGGGCGAGATGCCCAGTAGGAGCAGGGGGGTGGGGCTGAAAGGCACCAGCTTGCCTGGGCAGCTCTGAGTGCAGACAATTGACCGACTCCAGAGCTCTCTCCTTTGCACTGTAAGAACCAGGGACAGGTCAGTGGCTAAAGTCCTGCCCCCAGAAGAGGAAGGAGAATGAGTGGCAGCATTAGTATGCACCAGCCATAGCCAGCATGTGCCCACTGCGCATAAGCCTACCAGAAACAGGCTCAAAGAGCCACGGAACACAGCGCCTAACTGTCATCGGGGGCTAGGGTTACACATGCCCCAAGGAAAACCTGTGTCTGTGGCGCTAGACAAGAAACCAAGTATTTCAGGGGTAGGAGAGAAAATGTGAATAATTAATTGTCATGAAAAGCCTCCCTGGAGAAGCAAAGACGCCACAACTATGGGATATGCTCTGCCTTTATCGTATCTATTACACGTCTTCTCAAAGGCCCTCAGAGAGCACCTGTTCATCCGGGGCAAAGCACAGCCCCCAAATGGACTGGGTGACGGCCACCCTTCCCCGCAAGGCTGGTTAGCGGAAGGGAGCTGCCCACACAATAGTAACAAATCTTCAAATTAGTTTGTCCTTCCCAAGAGGATAAGGAAGAGTCTTTCCCATGTGATTATTTACTATTAGATTTCCCTTCCATAATGTAAAACAAAAAACAGCCTTGGGTAAAGCACACACAAGTTCAGGCCTTCTACGAGGCAGAAAGTGTACTATCAACCTGAGTAGTTTTTACATTTTTCCCCAATATTTCATCTCCCATGTACATCTCCCCTCCCCCTTGTTTCTGGTCTCTTAACAGAAAATAAGTTAGACAATAATAACCATGTATTAAGCTCTTTATATTTGCCAGACACTGTCTTAAAAGCTTTACATGTAGATGTATTCTCCCCATTTTGCAGGTGAAATGTCATCAGCCTTGCTAAAGTTCATTCAGGGTCTCTGTGCTCCTTGCCATGTGCCTCCTTGTCTCTCAGGTCAATATTCCTTAGAATCATCCCGTGGGTTTCTTTGCTGGAACCCCAGCCTCCTTGCTTGGACTCTGAAACTGTGGCTTAGCTCCTGCAGGCAATGTAGATGGCAGATTCTGCTGTGAATGGACTGACCATTATTCCTGGGCAGTTCCTGGCCATCCCTGACCTGCACGGATATTCTAAGTTTGAGTCTGGTGAGGGAAAGGAAGGAGACTGAGGTCCTTCTGCCTGGTGTCGTGCTGATGCTGGAAGCCCCTAAACTAGCTCCATGCTGCTGGCACCGGGACCCCTTGCTGCCATTCTCTGCATCCTAGGGCTTCACACTAGCCTTGCCTGCACTGTCTCCAGCTGTCCAGTGCCTGCCAGACTGGCCTGCCTCCAGGAACTGGCACACTGGTATGTCCCCAAAGCACTTCCTTTCCAGCAGTAGGTAAATATAATTGAAGGTCCAGATCTCTCATTCCAAAGTGAATAGCTTGCCAAGTCTCAGGGTAGGACAAGCTCAAATACCTCTTTCTAGAATTTTTGGGTAATGATTGATGTCACTGTCATTTTATCCACAATTTATCACAGACAATTTGCAATCATTTATTTAATTGAGGGATGTCTATCGAGAACCTATTATGTACTGGCCACTGTAAGATACAGTGGTGAATAAAAGAATTTCTGCCTTCCTAAAACATATAATCTAATGGACAAGATAGACAATAAAATAACAAATATATAAGATGGAGTCAAGTAGCTAAATGTAAGAGACACTTCACTGAGCAAACCCATGTTCAATGAAGGTATAATAAGAGGTATTCATGGCAGCAGCCATAACCATTTACCATCAACTAAATAAATCACCAAGCAGCATTCCAGTGCTGTAAGTACTGCCAGCGCCTCAGTGCCCCTAAGTCCCTAGGAGGCTAACAGTTTGAATAAAGTCACCTCTAGCTGCTACAGGCTGCTTGGTTTAGAGAATTTGGCTTGAGATTCTCCAATCTCATATATAAGACTCTAAGAAACTCATTAGAGGTTAAATAAATTCCTCATTTGCATTTCAAAAGCCCCACTCTGTGGCAATGAACAGTTCAGGGGGCTTAGATACTTGGCCTGTCGGCCAGACCCACCTGATCCAGTGGCAGTAAACCCACAAGATGGTGGGTCAGGTATGCAACAAAGACACATTCAGGGCACAAGCTGATGCAGTGAAGAATGATTAGGCCAGAAAACAAGAGGGAAAGAGACCTCAGAATGACAATGAAATCAAAACCCCTGCATCCACGAAGTGCCCTAGGAGAGCCAGCTGCCCCATGAAGCTGCCTGGTCTTCCCAGAATGCCTGAAATAAATGCTCTCTGAAAGAGCTCCCAAATTCCTTCCCCTGAGAGTCCATTCATCTGGAATGTAATGAATAATCTGCTTTCCTCTCTTTTTGTGCAGTTTTTTAAAGCCAGTTCCTTGAACCTTTGAACTAATGAAAAAATTGAAGCAATCCCCTTTTCCCCTGCCAACATTTAGGATAAAATCTCAGACTTTCTCAATTTTTAGTGATTTATAATTTCGACAAGGCCTTTGGTTGGCTTACAACATTGGGCTGTGAAAGTAGCAAGGCTGGTCCCAGTGCCAGCCCCAAACTGAAGTCAAATTAGATGCAGAGTTGGGAATAGTGGGAATCTAGTGTTGGCAATGAGGTGACATGCAGAGTTCTTAACATAAAGAGCTTAACTGTGTTCATCATATAGATAATAGGGTTCTCCTCTCTCAGCCCAAATTCACAGAATTTTCCTGTAATTGAGGAATGAAATATAGGCTGAAATAGTTAGGCCTGAACCTCTATATTCATTTGACAACAGAGAAGAATGCAGAATCTTTCTGATCCTTTGGCCCCTCTCTCAAGCTTTTGTCAGAAGTGCTGCTTTTCTATCACTGTGTTACTGGATGGCTCTCTCAATTTTCATCACTGTTATGGAAACGATGTCTGGAATCTGGATGTTCTTGAGCTCATTCTGAAACTAGGACACTATTAAGAAAGAACTAATATAGAAAGTAAGCAAATACTTCAGATCTGCTGCATTTTTTTTCCCATGCGGAAACGAGACATCCATTTTACTTAAAATGTGTTTCTGATCTTCATTCTGAAACAAAGCTCTGGGTGGGAAGAGGAGGGGTGTGGAAGTGAAGGCCAGACACTAACCAGAGAGTAGTGACAAAGACACTGTACATTCCGACACAGCTTGGCCTGAATTCTGGAAGAGCACCAGGAGTTTGATACATAATTAGTCTGAGAAAGTATAAATGCAGGGAGAAATACTTAAACATACCTAGTGTAGTTATTTGAGTGCTTAGGACGATGACTTTGAAAGTTTATGAGATGGTAACAGGTCTGACACACACCAAAGTCCAATGCTTAATAATATACTAAGACCCTTTGTGTATCAAAGCTAAAGGATTCAAAATGAAGTACCTAGTATTTTACACAGTATCCTTTTTCTACTCAGTAATTTCCATTCTTTCTAAACTATACTGTCTTGTCATTTTTATCAGTAGCAAAGCATCCTAAGACAGCCAGGACTTCAATAAAATTCTGTAGATTTGGAAATGAGGCAGCAGGGCTTGCCAAAGACAGGATTAGAATATACATTTTGTTTTTAAGAAGTAAAGTACATTTATCAAAACAAAACAGACAAAAGAGGAGGATATTAACCAAAACCTATCCCAAGGACTTATTCATCAAGAATTCTATATAGACTTTTCGGTCTTACACTAGAGATAGCTGGAGAAATCCTCACAATTATAGTAATTAAGATTTATTTTACAAAGGGATTTATTCTGGCAAGATGTTGAGAAATCACATGAACAATGATTAGCTATTACAACTGTTCTAGGAGAAAGCACTACATGCATGCTGATAAAACATATCCTGAATGTGAAATAGAAAAATCAGTGATGAAATCTGGCACTGGCTTTGTTCATGATCAAACTAGCAATGGAGATTGTGGGCTCATTTTTTGGGGGGGGGAGGCTAAAAATTCAATGAAATATTCAAATGCTTTGCCAATTTGAATATGACACTGATAAGTTGCTGGTCTTGTTTCCATATTTCCTTAGAATATACGTACCATGAAGCCTATGTGAAGAACAAGTTCACTGAACATGATGAGAAAATTAAAAGCAGGTAAGGCATATAGGCAAGCCCCCTCATTTTACAGGTGAGGTCAGGTGACTTGCCCATGTTGAGCACTTAGTCAGTAGCAGGTCTAGAAAGAGAATGAACATCTCCCAACTCCCATTTTGTAACTCAGCTGCTCCTGGCTCTGAAGTACCCACTCCTGCTAACAGCCCCAAGGGCTGCAAAGCAGCAAACATGGTCCCTTCTGGAGCTCACAACCTAGCTGAAGAAGCAAAATGTTCACTCATGAATAATATAAGAAAAACATAAATGGGAGATGGTAAGTTCTAAATGATGCATTGGATGAATTTCAGAGATAATTAGCTTTATCTTTCCTACAATTTCCTTATTGCCTATGGCCCTCCATAGAGTCTGCATTGTTCATTGCTTCAGGGAGGGTGGAGGCAGATAGACCCTTTTGTCAAGTTACTAAATTTATATGTATATTTTCAAATCATAGTGGAGGAAACAGTCTTGAAGGGCAAAGCTCTCTAATGGAAGGCCCGGGTTTTGAAAACAGAAAAGGATTTCTAAGCCAAGAAAGGCCAAAAACCTAGAGCAGAGGGTTCACCGCAGAAATTGGGATGCAGAAGAAAGTGTGCTGATGCAAGGTGGCTCTTCCAGCTCAGAAGATGTTGAGTTTGGGCTTCTGGTGAAAGGAAGACTGGAAGGGACCTGACCAAAGTCTGGACACCAGGAGATTTCTGAGAAAGGATCATGTACTGAACTTCCCATGGCTGAGCCCTGCAGTGGGGAATCCCCCAGCAGAGTAGACCTGTGCCTTCACTTGCTGGGGTGTGAGGGTGGCAATTCAAGAATGAAGTTCAGCTCAATTATTGAGAAATACATCAGTCTATTTTTATTCCTGAGCATGTGACTGAAAAGTCATAAGAGGTTCTTAGAGAGTTTTCAACAGATAGTAGAAAGTGTTATAATCTAATTGATAGTGATCCCTTAAGCATGTCATCTCATAGAAAGACCTCCAACTCTGAGTCTAGGCAAACAACGCTCAAGCTGAGGCAATGAAATGTTAAATATAGAAGGACAGAGGAAATATTTCTCACAACTGTTCTTAGTACAAATAAGGAAAAAAACCTATAAAGGCAGATACCAAATTGTGACTACTGTTTTTTTTTCTGGATAATAGGATTCTGAGTTTTATTCTTCTTGCTAATTTGTATTTTCTTATTTTTCTATAATGACCATGTATTATTTGGATAATAACAATTATTTAAATTAATAAAAGCACCAGGCATATCGGGGGATGTACAGTGGTAACTATGCACTTCTGTTCACTCCCTTGGGCAGGGGCAGGGTGTCCTGATAACCCTGGTAGACCAGATGTCTCCAAAGTGTCATTTCAGCTTCTCAGGGGAAATATTGTATGAGAAATCTGTCTTCATTTCTTTTTTCATATCCTGGATAGAAATCGACATTCTCTACATAGTTGAAACTTCACAATTAAAACTTATTCTGAAGCCAGAAGGACTACACCATATTTTATTTAGAAGCGGCTGTCACTATAACAAAGCATCAGATCAGAGGAGTCGTCTGTGCGGTATAGCGTCCTCAGCCCTTGATTTCCTGATGTGTGTCTTTGGTTATTGCTTTTTGCTTATCAACTGTCAAACAGTAATATGGTCTAGCTTTTCAGGTTCCATGTGGGGATTCTGAACGCACAGACCCCATACTGTCCATTAACAGTCTCAGCGCAGCCACGCTTCCAGCCTCAGTGATGTCATTTAGCTCAGAGGCTTCATTTGCACAGATAAGGCTGCTACGTGCTCCTTAAAAAAAGCTCCAGAAACCCGTGTTTAGCTTGCCTGATAAATGACAAATCCCTGCTTTAAAATAAACCATTCTTAGAGGATGAACCCATTTTTCTTCTTTTAATTTATCAATAAAATAATTTAAATATTTATCAGATGAAACATTTTCTCCTCTAGACATTATGCAAATCTAATGGTAAATTTCATTATGCCATTAGAAGTTAGCCTCTCGGAGCAGGGAATCTGGATACACCACATTTACCAGGGATGATTTAAGAGCAATCTTGCTTACTGGGGAGAGGGGCTCGATCGGCACTCCTCCAACCCGCAGCACAAGCAGCTCGCCTGACCTGGGAGGTCTCGGCCGGGCCAGGACACGGCATTTCAAACAAGCGCCAGGGCGATGCTGATGCAGTGCTTCCTGTACCACTCCGAGCAGCAAGCTTTCCAGTTTGGTGATTTGTATGTGTCCTGCCGAGCCAAAAATGTCTTCTCCAGGTAACTGACAAAACATGGAGGGAGCGGATACCCCGACCTGCGCCAGTTGGCACTCCGTGGTTCTCGGCTGTGACTAACCCTTTACCTGAGTGGCTGCAAGACCCAGGCCTGCCACAAAGGTCACTCCCAGGAATGTAGTGTTTTTATTAGTGTCATTACAAGCTACACACTAGTGGCTCCAGCACATAGAAGAAGGTCCAGAAACATAAGTCTCAGACCTGAAGCCATACCTGCTCCAGAAAGCATCCATGCTTGGGGGCATGGGAAGAGCCACTGGCAGCAGCGCCCTCTCTCCATAGTCAGGATGAGCTGGAGTGAGGCCAGCGCAGTCCAAGGAGCAGACCAGCAGCTTTAAGGGTTCTTTCCCACATGGCTAAGGAGCAGCAGCTAGAGGTGTACCAGGGAACACGAAAGGTACTGGTGAGTAAAAGCTTTAATCCTACAGTCATGATGGAAGGCAGAGCCACAGAGGAGGACAAACCAGACAAGGAAATCAGATTGATCCATCCACTTGCTCAACATCTCGGCAGTTTATGATGGTCTCTGTAGCTATGGCCACACATCAAGAAGGGCCACGTTACCAGTGACACCACCGTCCAACACAGGGCCACTCGTGGAGAGTGATTCCAGCTGTGCAGCCGCTCACCATGAACCTCCTCTGGGAACAGCTCTGCGTGTGAACATGACCGTTGTGCCAGAACATGGTCTTCAACATGATAAAAATGGAAGTAGTTCTTGTGTGGGGTTCATCAGTGAGAAGTTGCACACTCAAGTGCTCTTGGCTCTGTAGCGTGGTAGAGTAGAATTAAAAATCCTGATTTTCCTCCATTTGGAAATAAATATACTATTTCCCTGATGCTTTGATTTTGCTTTATGTCAACTGTTGGGTTTACAGCGGTATATCAAACAACATTCTTAGTATTACTAATAAGCCCTTTGGAAACTGAAGAAGTAGTAAATGACAGTAGTGATGGCCCTGAACTGATATAAGATAGGTTGGTCCCTAAAAACTATATCACCATCCAGAACTAACTTTATCTAAAAGGTTATATTCTAATCTGCGAACTACATGCTAATCACTAAATTAAGCATGTTCAATACCTAAAATTGTTCTTCATAGGACTAATGAATAGATTTGAGATTGCCTAGATCTCATTGAATAAGACTCTGAAAGAATATTTGCTCTGAAAATCATAATGGGGAAAGTATTGTACACAGAAGAAAAAAATGAAAAAACTGAAATTTACAAATGGATCAAAGTTAAATTAGTTACTACCACCTTTTCCAAAATTCTGATCTTTCTTCTTGGTAACATGATAAAAAAACTGGCTCTAAAATGAACAAAATATGCCGATAAGTTATTATCTTCTCTAATAAAAACAGAAAGAAAATAATATTTCATTATTCGAAGTCTGAATTTAGCGCTTGGATGTGAAGACACAGATTATATACATTCAAATACTCCCAACAGTGATGAGTTCTATAGTATTCCATCATATCTTCTCAATGTGTTGCTTTTAAAGCTCCTTACATTTGTTATTAATTAAATCGCAGTGGGCTTATCTTTTCCTCCATGCTGAGGGGAGGCACAGACATGACCAGAGACAAAATCAAAGCATATGTTGCTTCAGTATCTTCAAACTGCAAGGAAATGATGAAACTACTGAGAAATGAAAGGGAGAAGACAGCATTTATGTAGAAAGATACCCCTGTGAGAAAAGGATGCCTCATGAAGCAACGAGATGTCCTCCCAGACAGCGAGCAGAACTGGTTAAGTCCCCATGGTGGCTCTGACCAGCAACAGTGCCATGCAGTTAACCAAGACACCAACTTTCCTATTTGAAAAACACCTGTGATTGCCTGACCCTTTTTCCTTGAAATGAGAGTGCATCCAGGGGCCTGCGGCACCAGCTGGGCCTAGTCGGGGCTGCTCTCAGGGCAGGTCACAGACCCCAGGAAAACTGACAGGACAGAACTCCATTGGACTTGTGGACTTCGGAAGCTCAGGGCCGGAAGGAAGCATGTGGGCAGGAAATAGGGAAGCTACCAGAGTCGCTGGAAGGATGGAGCAGGAAGCTAAGGGAAGAACTCTAGGGAAAAAACAAAAGGGCAGGAATCTGAAGTCTGAGAGGGATGAAGAAGATTCAGGGGCTCCCAACCGCCCATGATGTGTGCCTTTTGTGGCACAGCTTGGCTCATGCTCCTGGATTCGAATCAGCAGAGCACGGTGTTCATGGCCATTTCTCCACAATTTCAGACTAGGAGAATTGCCAAGGGCCTCTGTCACATCAACTGATCTTTTACCATTTATGCTTTGAAAAGTATGATGGGGCACAAAACTGCAAGGCATTCCTGATATCCCCAGCAGTTCACAAGGGCCAGGTAGAGTCAATGACTACACCTGATATTTGAGAAAGAATAGTTTTAGGGCACAAATTAGAAGGGTGACTAGGGAACAGTTTCAAATAGAACTAGTTCATTCTTTGGCTACTTCTTACTGGCATTATCCTGGGGCTAGAGATCCTTGAGAAATTTATACAGTTCTAAAAATACTATTTAAAAACTCCCAGCATCTTCTGAGAGTAGTTCTCCAAGCATAATTATAATTTTTGAATGGAAAGTCAATCATACATGATGGAAGTTTCATTAGCATTATGCGGCAGAGTTGATTTTTTCCATCCTGGCATAATTGTTGTTTTTCTTTTACCTTGTTAATAAAATTTCCCCTTTTTATTTAAATCACTTAAGAATGCAAATTATAGATAGTGGCTTGATGATCTTCTTATCAGGATTCCGGAAAAACAACCTAAAATTCTGAGAGTTCAAATTATTGTCTTCCTTGGGAAGTATTATGACTTATTGAGATCTCCTGAGTGCTAACAGTGTTTGGCTCTGCAGAAAGCAATAAAGAAAGCCTGTCTGCCCTGTCAATCTGCAAAGACAAATGGATCAGTCTCAACCAGAAAAAATTTGCCCACACTAAACCAAGCCATCCATTAAAGAAGTCCCCTCAGCCACTCCCCCAAGAGTTGAACGTGACATCGGACACAGTCAGTGGAGATGCAATTCCGTGATCCATAAGGTGGGGAAAAAAACAGGGCCCAGGAACACACGTGCCCTCCCCAGCCCCGTACCTTGTCCATTTTTTCGAGGTGAGGGGGATTAAAAAGCATTAACTGCCCCTCACCGCAATGTCTCTGCTGCCACCAACTTACAGGCAGCTCACAGTACAGAAACTCAAGTTGATTCTGGAGATTGATGCTACAGACTACCAGAGAGGATGCTCATCTTCCCAACTCTATTTGGGGACAAAGAAAAAAGGTACAGACTCCTCAATTCTTCACTCCTTCCCTCCTCTCCTCCATTTTCCTTCCTCCCTTCTCTGTTTAGAGGAATTGCTAGGGTATTCATATCTTAAAATCCCAGAGCTTCTGGAAAGGTCCGTAGAGGCCATCCAGCTCACTACCTCCTTCACAGGTGAGGAAAGCAATGCCGAGAGAGGGTAATTGACTTGAGGATATACCGCTCAGTCATGGTGGAACCCAGGACAAGGACCTAGGATAACTAAGTCTTGTACTTTTGCTGATGACCTCTCTTCTTTTCCCATCAGGCACATGCAGCATGAGGAAGCAACCCCTGCATTCCAAGGGGAAAGATGACTAAACAGTTACTGCTGTTCTTGGGGGAAGCTTTCCTGATTATTGTGGTAAGGAGAAAAACCAACTGTGGACAAACAGACTCTAACCCTAGTTCACCCCAAGGAAGCATTTATGTCCTTGTGAATGCAGGAACAAACAGGGAAAGGAGCATCACATGAATGTTGAGTAAGAACGATTCACAGACAGGAAAATTCATTTCGTAACAGTGAATGGTGGAACCAGTGCTCGCATCCCTCTCAGGACCTGGGAATCATTCTGAAACAAGAGGCTCACAGGGCGATGGAATGACAGTGAGATGCAGGAGCTGCTCCCAGGATCAACACATGGGAAAGACCTGCAACAGTCAGACCTCTGGGCCCTGCTGGTCAACCCGTGGGCACTGGCACCGAGTCAGTTGTGAAGGGAGAGTGACCCCAGAACTGAATCATTCAGAGTAGATAGTAAACACATTGCCTTTCACTCTGCTCAGTCCTCTGAGTGTGATTATATAGTTTGTGGGGAAACATTATTTTTAAAATCTACTTGGAAAATACTTTTTTGTAAATTGCAAAGTGCCGTTGAACTATTTTTTTAAAGCAGTGGTCCCCAAACTTTTTGGCATCAGTGACCAGTGCTCCTCTGAGAATCTAATATCTGATGATCTGAGGTGGAGCTGAGGCGGTGATGCTAGTGTTGGGGAGCAGCTGCAAATACAGATGAACCTTCGCTTGCCCACTGCTTACCTACTGCGGTGTGGCCCGGGTCCTAACAGGTCATAGACCAGTATCGGTCCACGGCCAGGAGGTTGCGAACCCCTATTTTAAAGAACAGATTTACAACTCTAGACTTAAATTTTCTTTTCCTTTTCCTTTTCAGAAAGGGTCCATCCTGTTACCTTTCACTGGCTGCTTAAGGGGCCTTTTCCTGAGTATGAGTGTGGCCAGGATTCATGTTTCTGGCTGGGAGGAAAGGCAGGCCAGGAAAAATACCAGGCAAAGACAGCCAGGGGCCCACCAGTATCCACTCGCCCCTTCTTCCTGTCCAGAACAAGGATGTGATGGCTATGGTGGAGGCAGCCATTTTGTGACTCTGAGGCAGCCCTGAGGCTGGAAGCCAAAACTGAAGATGGTGCAGCAGAGTGATTGAAGGAGTTTCTACACCGCACCTACACTCTCTCCTCTGGATGTTTCTTTTTTAACGTCAAAGGAAAACAGACCCTACTTGTTCAAGTCATTGTTTTTCCTATATTATTTGTAATCAAATACATTTCCTAACTGAAATATGAAATATACACACACACACACACACACACACACACACACACACACCCTCACTCATTAAGCAGCCCCAACACGGAATGGTGAGACAGGAATCACCAAATAGTTAACGAGGAAATAAAGAGCAGTAAAAGACTATTGATCCCAGTTGCACTAAGAGAAATTCCAATTCAGAGATTGCAATTAAAATAATGGAGAGGAAAACATCCCAAACCAAATCACTGGTTTCTCTGACAAGAGAGGTGCTTTGCTGTGACCCAGAGGGCTGATTAGGGAGTAAAAGCTTGGGGCGAGTATTTTATAAAAAAATTCTTTAAAAAATATAGCCTCTAGGCAAAACCAGAATGAAAGTGGTGGCACAGAGAGAGAGTTCAAGAGAGCTTGCTCTGATTTAGGAATGCAAAAGCTTCAGGGAGTGAATGCAAATCACTGGAGCATTATTCTCATTATTACTAATGGTTCTTAATAACGAAGGGGCAATGCTGAGTCTCCAGTTGGCTGAAATGAGCAGAAGATGCTCCTTGCAGTTATACTAATAACTAAATATAATTTGACACTAAATTACAATTTCAGATTTATAGCTTTCTGCACAGTCTCTTATTGCAAGGGAAAACTAAGCCAGAACATCACTAAACAGAATAATCCAATTAAATGTCTTTCCAATTGGGAACTACTTTGAATTGAGAGTTTAACAGGATAGTGAGATAGTAAATACTGAAGTGTTTTGTCCTAACTCAAAATATCAGGAATTTATTATAAGAATTTTTCATTATTTGAAAATAAATGTTTGAATGGCTTTGGTCATTTATACAGTGATCTTAATCACTGTAAATTGTTCATAGATGTAAGGCCTGTTTCCCATGAATGGATTTACTTGTAATTTAATATTTAATGTAGAGGGACATTTTTCTATGCTCAGAGTATGTTCATAAACATATTCCCAATCTTTTTTTTTAACCTTGTACAATAATTATCTATGACATCTGCCTGCAGACACGGAAATAGGAGGAAGAAGTTTGCCCAACAGATGAGCTGGGGCCACCCCACAGATCCAAGCAAAGTGCTCTGAGCTGTTAGCCTTCGGGCAGCAGGCATTTGATAAATAGTTGTTGAATGAATGCGTTACCTCATATTCTTCAGAGAAGGTGTTTTAGAAGCACTTTGTGCTAATAAAGCTAGTTCCTCCAGGCTGAGCGTTCCATAGGGAAAAGCCCCATTTCCAGAGGTAGAGGATCTGCCGCACATTCTTTGGCAAGTATACCTTCAGTGAGTCTTACTATTAAGGCATGGGTCACGTAGATGGCCTTCTCTACATGCATAGATGGGACTGACCCCTGGGGGACTGTGAAGACAATGCCGAAGGACATTTAAACCATACTTACTGCTGGTGGAAGACATGTGGCTGTAGTCAGACCTGAAACACAAAATCTTAGTATTAGTAGGATTAGGCATTGTTTTTCTTTATCCAAATGATTTCTTCGCTAGGATTTTAAAGTCAGTGGTACGTAATATTTAACTAGCAAAGAAATACTACAAATTAAAAAAAATATAGTGCTGAATACTGTTTGTGCAAATGAAGTTATATCTGAATTTGAAAGCAAAACTTCAAAGTACTTTAGAAATCAGGGGTCCTTCGTATGGGCCCTATGACTCTCTCACATGGGAAACCAGATGGGTACCGAACCATTTAAATTTGCTCGCAGATATTTGAATGGATGCTTATTTTTCTGGGGAGATGCTCAAAGTTTTCAACAGATTCTCAAAAAGGCGTCATGACTTCCCCCAAAGTTAAACTCCTGCAAATGAGTACCCTTCAAATGTTATCACCACGGCACAGGCAAGCGTCTCTGTGCAGAGGAGTGGTGGACCCTGGGGAGAGAGCGTGGGGACCCTGGCCGTGAGGGTTTCCACAGTCAGGGTCTGGTCAACAATCAGGAAACACAAAGGCACAATGATGCCTGACTGAGAAATCTTGCTGGGCAGTAGAGTAACAGGATGTGGGCTGTGAGCAGGAAAGGGAAAAGGCAGGGTTAGGGCCAGGGTGAAATTAGCCATCAGTTTCTATGCTAAGAAATCAGCTGCTGGCATTTGGTCTCTGCGTGGATGGGCGTCTGGCCAAGGATATGCCTGCTTAATCTCTGCTAAGCTTCTGTCATACTGGTGTGGCTCCTAAGCCTTCCCTCTCCAGCAACGTATTTGGTATAGAAGCTATTAGTTTTCTCTCCTCAAGTGTCCCAAAATCATTCCCAGTAGGAATTAATCTCTCAGGCATGTAGGCCAAGGTGGTAGTTAGGGGACATAGTTAGGCAAATAAAGTGGTTAGTTATATTTAAATCTGTAGATTCTAACTTCTTTTATTTACTCAGTCTCATAGTGCCTTTCTTGAATCATCCAATTTTTACTCCACCAAGTTTCTCATCACATTAAAAAAGTATAATATATGTGAAATTAAAAAAAAAAACATAAAAAGCATGCCTCTTACTAGTTAAAATAACCTACATCTCTCACACAAAAATATGCACTGATTTATTGTTAGAGAAAGAAAATGGAAGAAAAACAGCATGTGGTCTCTTTTCAAATGAAATATTTCAGCAGTCATAGAATCACTGAATTTTAAAACTGGAACGAATAACAACTACTAACATTTGCATATCCCTTTATATATTACCAACTGCATCTGCCTAGATCTAATCCAATTTTTTACATTATTGATTAGGAAACTAAAGTGATACTATTTGTAAAGAGACAAGGAGGAGAGTAATGATAAGGGCTTGAACTATGTGTGCAGGGTGGTGGCAAGGAAGAAGTTGAAATGCAGAACGAATTGGCTAGGGCAAGATGACAGGCTGGCTAAGGGAGATAAAGAGAAAGGACTGTCAAGGATCAGTAACATTTGAAACCCAGGATTTGTAACCCCGGTGTTGGTGCGCTCCGTGTTTCCTGGAATCAGGCAGGACACAAATAAACTTAGGACAGTACTTGGAAATGTAACTCTATATAAATGCGATGAATGCTCGACAAACATCCACTGTGGTATATGCAACAGCAAAACAATTCCATCACAATATGATCATCTTAAGATGGTCAGACTGAGAGAAATTTTATGACAGTTCGAATAAAATGTTCAACAAGAATGTGCTATGGGGCTATTTATCTTATTATTAAAAATTTGTCAGTATTTTCAGCTAGGATTTTCCAAATACTCCTGAGACAGATGGGTTTCACATATGCATACATTTTAAAGATCTGCATATAGATGGAAATATATGTAGAATGAAATTTACACTTGACACATATTTCAAGAATCTTAAAGTGCACTGATAGTATTTTGGGATAGGTGCTAGTATAATACCCCTGCCATGAATCTTTCATATTTCTTGTGACTAAAGGCACTGCCCAGTCAGGCCTGCCAACTGGTCAGTCTCTTTACTGTCACCCTCACCCTGCTCCAACTCCTTCCCCGTACAGCGGACAATTTTTTCAAAGTACAAATCTGATTGTGTCTTCTCTAGATAAAGTTCAAGCTTGTCATGATATAGCATAATCCTCTCTTTCCATGACCAATGCCCTTGCTCAACTTTGCAGTCTCATCTGTCACTCCTACTTCCATCCCTGTCTGCCATCAAAACAGATATTAACAGAAAAAAAGTCACCTAAAATCTCACATTGCTTTCCAGCCTCTGATCCTGTTTATATAATTTGTATGCCGTTGCCATAAAGATACAATTTTAAACTGTTCTCTTCACTAAATACCATCAAAACATGCTGCTAAATAGTTCCTGTAATTATGATTTTAGATAAAGTGATATACTATAATTTATTCAACCATTTCCCTTTTGTTGGATATGATTGTTCCTGATTGTTCACTTTTGCAAAGCACATGGTGATGAGATATTTATAAATACAGCTTGATATTTACTTTCTTTTCCATAGAAAAGTTACCATGAAGAGCAGGGACTGAGATGAGGTATAGCTCTTAAAATATAGTCCAAATAACTCCAAAAGATTATTTACTGGAAATACTGTCAGTGAAAGACGAACTGTAAAGCTTAAAACAACTTTGTGCATACTAAGCAGGTTCAAACAATTTCAGTCTCTGGAGGGGTACGTACACCTAAGCTATTTTAGAGTAGGAAGGAACAGCAGTAGGGTACCTGTCTCAGAAATCTGTTTACTGGATGCATATCCTAAGAATTTACCCAGCTGGCTCTGCATAAGACATTCAGCTCTGCCAGAATGAAGCATAAAGGTAAATCCATAAATTTTAGGATGAAAAATTTATAGACACATAATACAGATGAGCAGAATAATGCAAAGATTACATATTTTCACATACTTGACACATATAATAGACACATTTCCAAATATCACATTTATCTAGTATCTGTGCCAATAATGAACAGATCAGATGCAATCCCTTGACTGTATTTTAATTGTAATAATAACTATAGAAATCATATATAAAGGGTTCTGCACTTTAGATAGTTTACCACTGTTAGTAGCCTACTTGTCAATTCATATGTACATAACAAATACCTTCCTAAATTCTCTGTTTAGGAAAAACTTGGCAAAAAATTGATCTTGGCATTTCAGTAAAATTGATCTTGACATTTCTATAAAACATTGGCTCAGTACATCACGGACCTCATCTGTTAACTCTCAGTCTATTGAATTAGATGCCATGGTAATTTAGAGTTAACTAGCTCCACCTTGGACATGAAGATAATAAAGTGCCTAATAGATCATCTTGTCTTCTATGAGAGATTTCTCCTTTTGCCTTCTTTAAACTCATCTTATTTTAAAATTCATTCCACTTATTCTTTCCCATCCACCTGTTAATAAACTCCAGCCCTGCAAATTGTTTGTTATTTCTTAAATCACAATACATATCAGTTCAAAGTCACCCAAAGATAAAGGACATGGTATGACCTGTGGACAAAAAAGAGGCCACATACTAAACCAGAGGAGCTCAGGGGAGGCCTGCATGGCAGGTCTTGCAAACTCAGAAACCAAAAGTAGACACACAGGGTTGTCTGCATATAAAAATTCCTAACTACAAGTGAGTCAGGGCAGGTAGTCATGTTTGAGGCCTGTAGCTTCCTTGACAACGTCAGTCTTTACCTTTAAACTTGTCTATGGTCTTTGTGCACCTAAGATAACATACCTTCGAAATGTCTGAGTAATTTTCTTTTCCCTTGAACTGCCCAGCACCAGAGCACAAGACCCCACTGTTGTCTTCTTGCCCACACACAATCTCTATGTAATGTAAACGTTAACTTTCCTGACCCACCAATATAAAAGAAATATGTCTCTCCATTTTGCTTTTATCCAAGTCTCAGAAATTCCCCCTCCCCCTGCCCACTTTGCATTCTCTTGTCACCCTTTATCTACCCCCAACGAATTTCACGTATCCTCCTTACATGTCCTCCTTTGATTCAATGTATAAAATCAGCAGCAAAACTGCCATTCTCCTGAGCATTTTCTCAAACCATTGAGATTTTGCTTACCAGCAATTGTCATCAGTTTCACTCAAACTCTTATAAGACTTTTCATAGGCTGGACATTCTTTTGTTGAGAGACCCTATGTTTTCAAGACTGGGGACAGTTGACACAGAAGAGGAGGTCCACTGATGTCAAACCAAAGATTTTAATGAAAATAATACATCAGGTACAGTCATATTGGAAAGAGCGGCTTAGCGACCAAATCTGGGAGACATCACTAAAGGAGCACCCATTACAAAGCATTTGTCCTTGTTTTATTCTATGTCTTTTATTGCATTGCCTGCCTCTCTATTATGGGATTCTGTTAAGATAGTTTACCAGCATCAACAGCTGACTTGCCAGTTTTTGCTAACAAAAAGTGCACAGAAGCACAAGGCTTGCTTTCAAGTGGAAAACTTGAGTTTCAAAATGACATCAATCACCACAGAAGAACACTAGTTTGCTTTCAGCTTTGGCCTGTATTAGGTGGGTCAGACAGTAAAGGTAGCAGCACTTCAGGCAAAAGAAAATATCTGACCTAAAAACAAGAATTCCATATCAAACGGCTTCTTGAGAGGCAACTTCATTAGGAAGAAAGTGTGATACAGACCCAGGCTTCATTTTAGGCAGCTGTAGGGGGAAGAAATTCCCTCTGCTCTTTTACGCTCTTCTGGTTGGATGAATAATCAAACTGACATGATACAGATTAGCGAGAAAAAGCAAATTAAAGTTTAATAACATGTATACCTCCTATAGACAAGGGAGAGACCCAGGAAAACTGAGTGACTTGGCAAAAAGGCAGAAGCCACCACCTTAAATACCACCTTCAGCTAAGACAAAAGAAGTCGTTGGCGGTGAAAAATCAGTTATAGAAAGTGACCAGGAAAAGGGTAGACTGTTATACAGATTTAAGTCCAGGCCTTCTTGCGGACAGTGTGAGCAGGGTTGGTACAGTGAAGGGAACACCCTCACAAATGCAAACGTCCTTTTACACCGAGTAGCTTCTGCTTGGCTTCCAGAGCTTCTCCCAAGTCTGCTGCTCCTTAAAATTACCCGGCCTGAAATAACATCCCAAAGAGGTATATTTTGCGGTGGCTAATTCTGCTCCCCTTTACTACTAATTACTCATGTACCCTCTGAACTTCCATTTCCTCATCTGTAAAATAATGTTTATAATACTGAGGTATGTCCTATAGTCTTAGATGTTCTGAGCGACAAGTAAATTGCTTAAGACATTGAAAAGCACCAGAGCATCTACTGTGATGAGTATAAAGAACACATGGTCTTCAATGCACCAGGGAAGACACAGTTTTATTATATAAAACTAAATTTATCATTTTATCACTATATATATAAATTTATCACTATAATGAGAAATAATAATGTACTGAGGGTTCACTTATACCGGGCACTGTTCTATAGACTTTAAATGTATACACTAATTTAATCCTCATAACCATCCTATGAGGTGGGTGCGATTATTGTCATATTTCAGAGAAAACTGAGGGCAGAGAGAGGTTAAGTAATTGGCTCAAGCTTCCACAATGCTTAAATGGAAGAGCCAGAATTTGAACCCTGGTGGGGCGGCTTTTTTGACTGTAACTTTCAAAGTGATCAGTACAGTCTGCCCACTGTCAGTGGAACCCACAATGTTCCTGGAGCCATCTCTTTGACTATAATGGGGAAAGGATCGATAATCAGCTCAAGCATTACACACAAATCCTTTGCCTGTATGTTCATAACAACAGCCTAGTGTGGACCCTGAGAAGAAAGATTCATTTGATGTGAACCCTGAGAAGGAATTTTTTCTCCTAGGATGGACCCTCACGCTCAACTGAGGGCCCAAATTTTATAAATAAGCACGTAGTGGCCATTTGCTGACAGGGCTTCTAACATATCCTGTGTACCAGGAAGAACCTCAAACTGAACTCTCAGCTTACACCTTGCTCAATTATGCCACCTGAGTCAACTATTTTAAGGGAGTTCCTGGTTTCCTCTTTCACCAAGTACTAAGACCTGCCCTGTCCAGTCGGAACTGCTCCATAATGACCAATCAGGAGGCATAATGTCTACCAATCAGGATTGCCCAATTCATACCAATCAGAGTGTACAAATTTGGATATCTCATTTACACAAAACAGACCTAATTAAGAAGGGAAAGAAACTTTCACTATAAAAGGCTGCCTCACCTTTGGCTCAGAGGAGCACAATTTAAGTTGCTACCTGAATCTGTGTGTGCCAGGCTGCAGCTCATTTTGCTCAAGTAAATGCCTTTTATTCTTTATTACAGCCTAAAATTAATTTTGGTTTACAGCGACAATAGTTCCTCTCCCCTAAGCCTTGATGATCCGAGCTACCCATGGTCTCTCTCTGCCAGCACTGTTGCAGAAAATAAATAGCAAGGTAGACTGGAACCAGTAACCAGTCATCTCAACTGGGTTTTCACTCAACATTGTCCAAACTATTTAAAATCTTCATTCTCCTGGGGGAGGAGGGCTGCATTTTCACCAAGTACGAACCCATATTCCCTTTTCTGCTGCTAGTTTTAAGAGGGGAGAAGTCCCCCGTCCTATCCAAAGCCAATCCATCCACACAGATGGTCTAAAGTCCATCTACTTCACCCTTTCAGACAGCTGACATGACAGATTATCAGCGTTCTCATATATATTTAGAAAATCTTTCCCTCACCCTACTCTATCCTCTAGCTACTGCCCCACCTCATTCTCCCCTTTTCCAGACAAAGAACTCCAACTAGCTCCTCCTCCTCCTCACTTCCACTCCCTCCTGGCTTCTACTCTACCACTCCTCTGTCAAATGTTTCTTTACCTTCCCTTCATTATCTCCTTTTACAAAGAAGACACTTCACATTCTCAATTAGTTTCTCAATAGCACAGTTGATCTGTTTCTTTTCTTCCTTTGGCTTCTGAGATACCACATTCTTCCTTTTTTTATTCCATGACTACTTTTTTTTTTGGTTCATTCCCTTTATCTGCCACTTTAATGTTGTAGTTTCTCAAGGGTAGCTCTAAATAGTATCTGCTTCACAGAGTTGTTGAAGGATTAAATGAATTAATGAACTGTGTAAAAGGCTCAGAACAGTACCTGGCACACAGTAAATGCTAGATAAGTGTTTGCTATTGTCCCTAGTTGATTAAATCTACTCCTGTGGCTTCAAATGCCATTTTTAGGTTGACAGTTCCCAAATGTGATGCCATCATGCAGAACTCTTCTGTAAGCCCTAGGCAGATAGACTCACACGCTGGCTCCTCATCTCCACTTGGACATCTCTCAATATCTCAAACGCAACATGTTGAAAATGAAACTTCTCACACCCTGGTCCATCCTGGTTTGGAAGGGATCAGGCTACTTTGAGAATCTGATGAAAAATCAGTCTCTTCTCATAAAAATTCACAAACGACAACATTTTGAATACAACTTGAAGCAATTCATGGACCCCGGACTAAGCAAGCCTGTCTTAGTGAATGTGACACTTGAGCTGAGTCTTAAGAGTAGAGTTTCACCACCTAGATAGGTATGGCAGGTGGAGGAGGGCAGAGCTGGCAAAGAGGGCAGCTTAACAAAGGCAAGGAGCTGGGAGCACCCTACTGACACAGTTAGACGCAGGGTGTGAGGGTGGACCCACCAAGAAACAGAGAGAGGGGAATCTCACAACACGGAGGCCTGTAGGCCATGCCGAGGTCTTTGCCTTTTATAGATGGCAGAGCCACTAAACGTTTGAATGGGAGAGAGAGACATGAGCAGATTGGTATTTTAAAAATAATGGTAGCAAACACGTATTGAGCGCTTTCTCTGTGTTTTATGCACAATCTCCACAGGCGGCTATATGAAAGCTAGATAGGGTGCACTCTGGAAAAGTAGGAAAACTGTGAACAGCTTTTTGATAACTAAACTCAAAAACTGTGACTATGTGGCAAATACACTGAATGCATACACAGAAACGATTGTATTTAAATGCAGGCCATTTTACCTGTTTCTTCAGGGCTGCTGCTGAGGCAATAAAATTTAAACAATTGTCCTGTTACAACTGCACACTTTCGCGACAGGCAGAGAACAGCAGCTCTGGTGTCAGTACGCTCAGTAGCCCCTCCCAGGAGCCCTGGCAGCTGTCATGTTGCTCCTTTGTAACTGGGGGTGATGTCACCCCCTGTGCCAGGGATTGCTCTCCACCCACTTCTCCAAGAGCGAGCCTTTGGAAAAAGTGTTTAGGTGAGCTCTGCAAATTGAAAACAAATGGACTAGTTGGTGCTTTATTTAACTCAGCTGAAAACGAGCTGGTTAATTTTACTTTCTTCTATTCAAGGTCCAGCTAATGCGGGGTGGGGCAGAGCCAAGACTCTTCCGTTAAAGTTGATAAATGCCATATATACAAAGTGTGGGAAAAACCAAGGGAGTTTAGTATTTGGAATCAGGTCACTCCACTGGAATGTCATCAGGTTCTGTAGTGAACCTTAGATTATCACAGGTTTGGATAACAGGGAAAGTCCATTGCAAGGTAAATGCTTTAGGGCATAAGGTCCCAGGTTTGGGCTAGCAGTGCCAGTGGAGGCTGCAAAGAAGGGGGGCGGGGTGGGTGTTGGGCTGGCAGGAAGGGCTGAGTAGGAATTCCTTCTCTGGGTCAGGTCAGGCCCCTGGGTCCATTCTGGACCTGGACTCTTCCTGCCCTCACAGGGTCACCAACCTCTGAGATTAGACTACGCCCCCACCCTGTCCTCCTCCCCAACCTTCAGAGATAAAAGCTTTCTGCCAGGTCAGCTCCAGCCTTTCCCCAGGGTTACTCCAGATAGGAAAAGACACCCTTTCCTCCTGAGTTGGTACGGAATCCTGGATGTGTCGCTGACTCTGCAGAGGGAAATCCTCTAGAGATAGGGGCTGGGTGGAAGCCTTTACAATGACCTACACCTCCTAGAAGACATTCAGGAAACCGGTTTTGCTGGGAGAGGTCTGATTAGTCTCCAAAGGTTTGGGGTAACTGAATCCGTTAAAGAGAAAAGGACATTTCTTTACATGTCTTTGTCCTCCCAAATTCATCCCACCTGTACCCAAGGTAACCGTTCCGGGTGGGACAGATGCGCACAGAGCCGAGGAAGTTCGGCGGAGGAGTGCTGGAGAGGGTCCGGGGTCTCAGCAAGCTCAGTAAAGTAAAGCCATAAAATGAAAAATGCCATCCTCTTAGATGATTTCTGAAAGACTTTAGGTGCCGGCTGTCCTACCCGCTTTTCCTCTTCCCCAAACCCCCATCCTGGACCCCGGAGCGCTCAGGAGCTGCAAGAAGAAAGTCCTCACAGGAAAGTCGAAACAAGTGCAAGAGCGTCTCTTGTCTAACGAGAATCTCAGGGAGACACTGCATTTGCCTGGCACTCCACATTATCTCAGTGCTAATGGAGGGCAAGAGGGACCAGGGTGGAGTGCTGTGCAGGGGGGAACTCTGAACCTGGAGTCTTTCCACTTTTCCCCCATCCCCGGGGTGGGTCCTATCCGCCGGGGCAGCCTTGGACCTCGCAACTCTGCCCTCTGGACCCGCCTGGGAGGAAGCGGGTGGGCCCACCGCAGTCCCTCCGGCTTTGCTGGGGGACCCGGCGGGAGGAGCAGCCCCCGCCGCCCCATCCCGCCGCAGCGGCTCCGGCTCCGCGGCGAGGTCCAAGAAGGTCCCGCGCGGCGAAGGGGCTGCCGCGCCACTCAGAGAGCGACCCCGCCCACGGCCCGGCCTGGCGCGGCTCACCCTCCAGTTTCCGCGCCGGAGTCCACGCAGTCATCCTCCTCGCCGCCTCCCGTCTTGGGGTCCATGGCGCGCCCCCCGCCGCGCTCCGTTCACGGACGCCGGCGTGACCTGGGCGCGCTCCCTCCGAGCAGCCCAGCTCAGAGCAGTCTGATGGCCGGGCTCCCTGCAGGCGTCTCCCGGTCCCGGCTAGGGCAAACACACCCGCGCCGGCCGCGGTCCCCTGCGCCGCGCCCTCTCCTGGCGGCGCCGGCGGGGCACCGGCGGCCGCTCCTGCCCCGCCCCGCCGCTCGCTGGCCGTGAGAGCGTGTGTGCGCTAGGGTGCGTGCGTGCACAAGACGGTGTGTGCTCGGGCTGTGAGCGCGCGCGCGCGCGGTGTGTGCATGTGTACGAGGGCATGTGCGTGCGCAAGAGGGTGTGTGCACGGGGTGGGAGCGTGTGCGCGCGGATGGGCACATGTGCGCGAGCATGTGTGAGCTCGCGTATCGCGCGGTTGTGTGTGATGTCCGTGCATGAATGGAAGAAGTGTGTGAGGCCGCATGCGCCTATTTGCGGCGTAATGTGGGTGGACAGGTGAGGCACATATTTGTAGGTGCACTCTTCTGTGTGCGCCCCTGCGCCTGTCCGTGCTTTGTAACCGCGTGTGGTGTGTGTGAGTGTATGTGTGCGCGTGGGAGCCGCCCCTTTTCCCTGGGCCCACAGTCTGTGAATCGGAGTTCCGGGGATTGCCCCAAGGTTCCCTAGCCCGGCTCTGCGAGCAGCACGGAGAAGTATCGGACCGCACCGTGAAAGCAAGGGGGGATCTGTTTCACTTCTGACACCAGCTGAAACATCTGGGTGTTTTCTTATAGTTTCCTCAGAATTGCCAACACTGAATTCGTTATCACTTTTGTTAGCACAGGTCTGAGTGGCTTCCCACCATTCAACTTGCGAGTTTACAGTCGGTGTCATGCACTCTCTTGCTATTTATTTATTTATTTATTTATTTATTTACCAAATTTCTTTAAAAATCATCTAAAGACCATTGGATGTATCTTCAATCAGAGATTGTTGTAGTAAGGGGGTAATGGATGTTTGTAAAACATCCCTGTCAAGGCCTCAAGGTGAGTTAATGGTCACTATTGGAGGGGCTCACTTCCTTAGTCAAGTGAGGTGGGATGGAAGCTTGGTGGGGTGGGAGGATCAGAACGATCTGGATTTAATTCTGACAGCCCTGTCAAGCCATTGGAGGACAAATTTCTACTTTTTTTCCATTTTTAAACCAAGTTATTTAACCTCCTTGAGGCTTAATTTCCTATCTGTAAATAAGGCTAGTGATATCTACTCTATTGCCTGTTGTGAACTTAATGAGATCATGTATGTAAAATACTTAGCATTGGTCCTTATACATGCCAAGCATTATACACAAGGCAGCTATCATTACATTTAAAGTGTGAGCTAGCTACATTCCCATTCTCAATTTGCAAAGCAGTGTCACTCTGGGTGACAAGTGGATACCGTGAAGAGGAATATATTTCTTTCCCTCTTCCCTCTCCTCTTTATTTATTCCTTCCCACTTGCTGTCTAAATACCATTCCTTTCTCTTAATTAAATTACTCAAAAGAGAGACCAATTAACAAAAGAATAGAAATGCAATCTCATCATCAAGGAAAAAACTCAGGTAAATATGCCCCCAAATCTTAACTGAATTTTTCTTAAAATTCCTTTTACACAGGACAGACACGAATATTTATTCTACTCAGTTTGTGCACATTAGCTGAAGGAAAGGAGCATGCCAGTTCTTTAAGGGGAGATATCCTCCCACCCCCATGTACTAATTTCTAAAAGAAAATTCTCAAGAGGCAAAGAAGCTTTGTGGGTGATTTACTGCACAATGTCATTAGACCATTTTAAATTTATTAATTCATTAAAAAAACAGACAGGAAGATGAATTTTGAATATACAAATGAGAGAAAACAGTAACAGATATGATGCCTGCCTTCATGGAGCTTATAACCCTGAGGGGGGACTAATTAAAAGAAATAGACATATTAAAATATATATAACACCAATAAAGATAAATGCTATGAAGGAAAAGAATAGTGTGCCCTGAGAGAAAGAGAACATAGTTTAAATTTGGATGTCAGGGAAAGCTTTCTCAGGAAGAGATATTTTAGCTATCTGCTGCCTCAGGGCCTTTGCACTCCACGTTCCTTCGCCCTGGATTACCTTCTCCTAGATTTTCTGCAAGACTCTTGCTACATGCCCTTCAGGACTCTGTTCAAATGACCCCTCATCAGAGAGCCCTTCCAAACTAATCCTACATCACAGAATCTCCTTACCCCTTCTACTCTTTCTTACAATTTTACCAGCACCTGGCATATGAAAGATTTATTGACTGATTACCTGCTCTTCCCTCCCCAACTTTACTCCAACAATGCTGGCTCCATGAGAGCATGGACTCTGTTTTGTACACTGCTATGTCCCCAACACCTTGGGCAATAAATAAATACAACAATTTCTGTTTTGCATAGAAGGAATTTTGTGCTCAGTAAGGACAGCTGAGTTCAGATTTGGGGTTAGCATATTCACCCGTGTTTCTTCTTGATGATGAGATTGCATTTCTATTCTTTCTTTGTGAAAGGGTGAATGAAGGGGAAGGAGCCCAGTGTGGAGGTGGGGAGTGAAGAAAGCATTCCTGGTGGAGACCAGCAAGGGTGAGGCAGGGTGGGGCACTGAGCATTCCATTGGGGGAGAGTTAAGGAAAGCTGGGTGATCAGAAGAACACAAAATGGCAAAGATGGTAGATATTTCTACATAAATGTGACATCTCAGGAAATCGATAGACAAGTACAGCCTATTTAGAAAGCAGAAGGACAACTATAGTGTCAATGAAACCAGGTGAAAAGTGGAAAAATAGCTAAGTATAATGCACATTCTACCATCTCGTTATCCTTACAGCCACCTTTGTCTATTCTGTGTAAGGATAAGTCATATTTGTCATCTCATTTAATCCTTGACAAAGAAAGTTCTGCAAAGTAGGTCTATTTTTCTTTTTTACAGAGAAAAAACTAAACTCCAGTGATTCCAGCGCCTGCCCCAGGCCACCTAATGAGTGATTGGAGGATCCAGGTGGCTCCTTAAATGTAATGGAGTCTATGTCATCTACTTGGAGGGCTAATGGATGGGCCAGTTGCATCCTCAGGAAGATGGCATTAAGAAAAAGGTCAGAGAAGGAAGAGTGAAATTATCATGACCCTTAAAAGGAGAGCTGTAGAAAATGAGATGCTACTTAAATTACTTCAATCTTTTTTAAACATCTAGAGAAAGGTCAGACCAGAGAAAAAGTCTGGGCCACATCTCAGAATGATGCATTGATTCAGGTCCCCTCGACCAAAGGGGCACAAGTGTTATCATTTATCATTGGCACAGTGTTTGATGGCATTTTAGTGATGCATTTATTATCCAGAAGAAAAGTATGAATGGTAATCATAATCCCCCGAGCAGAGGTATGGTGGTTCTGCATGGGCTCCCAGTTCAGTCTTGGGTGTCAAGAGTACCACTTTATTGTTATTGTTGTTGTTATTATTATTATTGAAATAGGGCTATCAGCAGGAAATCAGCACAAAGACCTCATCGTGATGCCCATAACCTTGCATGTCCCCAGGCTCTACTTCCAACTATTTAGCATCAATCATTTAATCATGGGTTGCAATGCCCTCTACCACCTCCCCGCTTCCCGCTGCCCCGTAAGAAGGAGGCAGAAGAGTGTCACTGGTCTGCGTAGGCTGCCCTGCCTGCTGCACTGAAGAGGTTCCCGTTAGAGTCTGAGGTCAGTGTAGGTGGAGCACTGAGGTATGGCAGGAAGTGTAATAGGCCGGAAACCATGAAACCCAACTTTGGACCTGAATCCATCATGTCACCAGAGGAAAAGGTGAGACTATCAACTACTTTAAAAGCTCTTACTACATGTCAGGCACTGCGGTAGCACTTTATATACATAATCTCTTTAATCACCAGGATAATCTTGTGATGATCCCTCATTCTTAAAATAGGGTTGTTGATATAAATCTCAAAGGAGACTTGAAGCTTTCTAGAAACTACGAAGCATATAAATTTAAGTTGTCACTGATTTTTTAATCACTTTTTCTCAAACAGATCTGAATGACACTCTCATATTGTATTTCACCCATAATACTTGTTTCAATCTTTGTTGATGTTATTGCACATGTTAGTATTAGAAAACAAGGCCATTCATCCATTTATTTATTGAGCACTCAGTGTGCCAGGCAGTGGCTGGGTGCCAGGGACACACTGGGAACAGGCCAGAGGCAGTGGCTGGCGTAATCGAGATTTTGAGGTCAGGGGAGGGCAGTTTATCATGTCCCAGGCCCCAGGGGCAGAGCCAGCCTCCCCACCAAGACTACCCTTCTTTAGAGGGCTCCTTAAGCGCCACCACATACCTGACAGGTGCATAGTGCCATCGGTCATTAGGTAGGACTGGAAAATCTGAAGAAAAAAAATCTCAACATAATCTGACGGTAAATAAAAAGCTTTGGTTTTGCTGATGAAAGAAATTAGTAAGCAAGAAGCCAAAAGTAATTGGGAAGGGGCCAAGGGTTTTGAACAATAGAAAATAAGCTGCTATAAGGACTAGAGATTGAAAACAGATAAAAAAAAAATCTCCTGGGCATGAGATTTTTCCTGGATTTGAGTTTTCAAGTTAGAAGGAAGCTAGGCTATTTCCACAGCATGAGTCCAAACCTTCTGGACTATTTGCTATAAGGCCAGCCTGATCTAATATAGTTCTTTAATTGAAGTATTAGTTTAGCGCAGGAGTCCCCCCCCCCACCCCGCCCCCCGGCCCCAGGCCTCAGATCAGTACAGGTTTATTGCCTGGAAGAACTGGGATGCACAGCAGGAGGCGAGTGAGCAAAGCTTCATCTGTATTGCAGCCACTCCCCAGCACTAGCATCACTGCCTCAGCCCGCCTCAGATCATCAGGCATTAGATTCTCATAGGAGCACCAGCCTCTGGTGTCGAAAAAGTTGGGGACCACTGGTTAAGGGGTTACTTGAAGATGTGGCTTGAAAAGTTTTGTTCATTATTTTTATTTAATTCTTTAATTTTTAAAACATATTCCCAAGAAACAAAAATTTCAGGTTAAAGAGAGACATGACAAACAAACAAGCCCCCCTCCCCCCCCAAAAAAAACTAAAGCCCAAAACCAAAAACAATAAAACTCTTTCTTCCAAGTCTCCAGAAGAGTTTGTCTCAAGTGAAAATAAATATTATGATCATGACAAGAAAAATTATAAACTATTGACAAATCTACTTAGACAAAGAAAACCACTAGCCTTACATGCAAGCATAAGGAGACCAGATGGTAAGGGGAAAATGAAACTAAAGATAAACTGTTGAGTTGGAAAATAATCTCATTAAAATATAAATGGCTCGGTTTGATAAGGGAGAGCAGAGACAGTGGTCTTGCCTGGAGCCTATCCAAGAACTCTCAGCCTGCAGTATATGGGATGAGATCTGAGTCCAAGGCCAGACGTCAGACAACGAGCCCACGGTGGCCCTCCAACTGCAGGGTGGTGGCTGAAAGATGAGACAGAATGAGAAAGATGCCTGGAAAAGTGCTGTGGAAACTTAAGAATACGCTGAAACCCTAGACCCAGGAGAGCGCTCTCTGGACCCCTATGAGGATAGACCCGCCTTCTGGGGACAGTGGCTGGGTCTTACACCTTCCTTTAGTGACCCCGTCTTCCACAGTTCTAACTGCCTGTGTTAGTTTGCTAGGGCTATCACAGCAAAAACACCCTAGGCCAGGGGGCTTAAACAAGAGAAATTCATTTTCTCACAATTTGGAGGATAGAAGTCCAAGATGAAGCTGATGGCAGCTTTGGTTTCTCCTAAGTTCTCCCTCCTTGTCTTTCCTCTGTGCACACAACCCTGGGTCTCATTTGTGTCCAATTTCCTCTTTCTATAAGAACACAGTAATATTGGATTAGGGCCCATCCTAAATGCCTCATTTAACTTAATAACCTCTGTAAAAACTATCTCCAAATACAGTCACATATTGAGGTCCTGGGGTTAGAATGAATTTTGATGCTGGCCAGATTGCCTTAGTCAAACCCTCCCTCCTCGCTAGGTTACGATCTGGGGCAAGTCACTCCACCCCTCTGAGAGTCGGTTTCCCTGTTCGTGTCACTGGCATTCTGAGAGCTTTGTGTAACTGGAATTCTAAGAGGACTGAGAAGTGATTACGTGGAGAGGGCTGAGATAGTGTCTGGAACACGGAAAGTGGTGGATATTATCATTTTGCTCTACAGTCAACTTCCAAATCTATATCCCTCTTCAAGTGCTCTCTTGGGTCTTTACTGTCCAAATGCTCTTGACTCTCTCCACACGAATGCTACGCACTCACTTCTCAAAATGATATGTAACCTGGATATCCCACTGGACCTGGTCCCAATAAGATAGAGACCCTGCCCTTGAACCCTGAGTCATTAGTGGGCAATCTAGACAAGTAAACCCTTAATACATTGTCGCAAATGTTATGGCAGACACGTGTCGATTCCGTTTAGAAACATGTACAAGATGCTGTTAGAACCTGTGTAAGAGAAGAAACAATACATCCTGAGTAGGGTGGAGGCAAAGGGGAAAAAAGGAGGCATTGATGGAAATAAATTACATAGAGTAGAAAATGAAGGTTGGAACTTAAAGAGTGAATAAACAGAAAGGGAAAGGTCAGAAATTCTTTTTTTTTTTTTTTTTTTTTTAGGCCTAGGCCATTCGGTCTTCTTTTCCCATCCCCAACCCCCAGTAAACTCTGCCCATCCCCTACCCCTGTCCCCTACTACTGCTTCTGGTGTGTTGCTGTTATAGATATCCTAGTCCCTTCCTGCTGCCCCAGGCGTAATGAGGACCTTGCCGTTTGCTCACAATCACTCTTTCCACCCTAATTTTGCCTCCATTTTGCAACTACTCCAACAGTAATTTAAGACTCCAAAACAAATTTATGACTACCAGTTCCAGTCCTAGATTCTACTCTCCTCTCTGCCTTCCCATCCATTCCCAACTTCATAAAAACTTTTAGTTATGCATCTCAGAGTTGACCATCCTAAAAGGTCTCTGGATAGATGTGTTCCTTTGAGAGAGATTCCCAGACAGCTCAGCTTTAAGAACTTGCACTTCTATCATCTAGTCACAGACTACAGAACCACCACAACAACTACCTCCTACACTGGCTGTCTTTCCAGTGTCTTTTCTCTCTTACTCTCCTTCGGCTCTCTGTCATGGATCCTGTCCTCCTTGTCCATCAACTGCTCTATATGAGGGATGGCGCTAGGCACTGGAGATACACATATAAAAAGGGCACAAGTCTTTGCCCTGAAATTTCTACTAACTATATTCAACAATTAAAAAGTAACCTGAGAGTTTGAAAGCAATGTGATACTCTTTCTTAAACCCTAAGGCTGATGGGGTCCACCTTTCCCACTAAACCCTAGACCTTGCATGTAATACCTGTTGCTATGCACATCTTGTTTGTTTGCTTTATTTTATTTTTAATCAGAACTATGTCTGGAGGTCTGGAGTCCTTTTTCTGTGTTGTGGGTTTTACACCGGTCATTGAATGAGAAGCCCACTGAGTGGGCTAGCTGGGTTGTTAAAACTCAGTCTCAGACAATGCTCTGCTGGGTCGAGCAGTAAGCAGTGTCCTGACTAGATCGGCTGTTTAAAGGGTGGCAATGAGAGGAACAACTAACAGTATCTTTGGGTTCTCTGATGCTAGCAACAATGCTGCTTGCTCTGTCAACATAGCTGCTGTTGTTTTTGTTGTTGTTGTTTTTATGGTGACATTGGTTAACGAAATCCAGTAAGTTTCAAGTGTACAGTTCAACACTAAGGCATATGTATATTGCATTGTGTGTTCACCTCCCATAGTTAGATTTCTTTCTGTCACCACATATTTGAACCACTTTACTCCATCTACCTCCCCCACCCCCTTACCCTCTGGTAACCACTAGTCTTTTGTCCACGTCCATGAGTCTCTGTTTGTCCTGTCTGTTTGTTCCTTTTAGGTTTACATCCCACATATAAGTGATTTCTATGTGGTTTTCAACTTTTTCTGTCTGGCTTATTTTGCTTAGCATGATTATCTCAAGGGCCATCCATGTTGTCACAAATGACAGTATTTCATCTCTTCTTATGGCTGAATAATATTCCATTGCATGTAGGTACCACAGCTTCTTCATCTAATCATCTGTTATAGGGTGCTTCAGTTGCTTCCATGTCTTGGCCACTGTGAATAATGCTCCTGTGAACATTGGTGTGCAAATATCTTTTCAGATATATGTTTTCAAGTCTTCGGGGTAAATACCCAGTAGAGGATCATATGGTGGATCATATGGTAGATCAATTCTTAGTTTTTTGAGGAAACTCCATAGTGTTTTCCATAGTGACTGTACCAATTTGTAGTCCCACCAGCAATATACGAGGTTTCTTTTCTCCGTATCCTCTCCACACTTGTTATTACCTGTCCCATTGATAACAGCTATTTTAATAGGTGTGAGATACTATCTCATTGTGGTTTGATTTGCATTTCTTTAATAGCTAGTGATGTTGAACATCCTTTCATATGTTTGTTGGCCATTTGTATGTCTTTTGGGAGAAGTGTCTGTTCAGGTCTTCTGCCCATTTTTAAATTGGATTACTTGTTTGCTGTTGTTGTTGTTGTTGTTATTGAGTTATATGAGTTCTTTGTACATTTGGATATTAGGTCCTTATCGGAGGCTTTGCTTTCAAATATATTTTCCCATTAGGATGGTTGTCTCTTTACCTTGTTGACAGTGTATTTTGCTATGCAGAAGCTTTTTAGTTTGATATAGTCCCATTCATTTATTTTTGCCTTTACTTCCCTTGCCTGGAGGTCTAATTCATAAAATCCTCTTTAAGTCCAAGGTCCTTGAGTTAGTTCCTATGTTTTCTTCTGTGCAATTTATTGTTTCAGGTCTTATATCCAGGTCCTAAATCCATGTTAATTTTGGCATGTGGTGATTAGACAACAGTCTAGTTTCATTCTTTGCAGGTGGCTTTCCAGTTTACAGCACCATTTCTTGAAGAGGCTTTCCTTTCTCCATGGTATGCTTTGACTTTTTGTCAAAAGTTATTTGCCCATATTACCATGAGTTTAACTTCTGGACTCTTGATTCTGTTCCAGTGTCTGTGTGTCTGTTTTTCTGCCAATACCACGCTGTTTTGAATTATATCACTTTATAATATAATTTGAAGTCAGGAAGAGTGATGCCAGGCTTGTTCTTTTTTCTCAGGATGGCTTTGGCAATTTGGGGTCTTTTGTGCTTGCATAGAAAATCTGATGATTTTTTGTTCTATTTTTTAAAAATGCTGATGGGATTTTTTTGGGGATTGCATTAAACCTATATAATGCTTTAGGTAATAAGATCATTTTAACTATGTCAATTCTTCTTCAATTTTTTTTAATAGGTCTTATAGTTTTCATCATATAGGTCCTTCATTGTTTCATTAAATTTATTCCTAGGTATTTTATTCTTTTTGTTGCAATTGCAAAAGGAATTATTTTTTCCACTTCTTTTCTGACATTTCATTATTAGAGTATAGGAACACTATGGGTTTTGAACATTGATTTTTATATCCAGAAACTTTACTGTATTTTCTTGTTGTTTCTATTAGTGTTCTTGTAGTCTTTAGGATTTTCTATATAGAGAATCATGTCATCCACAAATAGTGGCAGTTTAAATTCTTCATTTCCTATTTGAATGCTGTTTTTTAAAATCCTTCCCTTTGCCTGATTGCATTTGCTAGGACCTTCAATGTTATATTGAATAACAGTGGTGATAGTGGACAGCCTTGTCTTGTTCCTGATCTTAGAGGGAAGGCTTTTAGTTTTTCAGTATTAAATTTAATGTTGGCTGAGGGTTTGTTATATACGGACTTATTATATTAAGGTACTTTCCTTCTATACCAATTTTGTTAAGTGTTTTGATCATAAATGGATGCTGTATCTTGTCAAAGGCTTTTTCTGCATCTATTGGATTATGATCATATGATTCTTATTTTTAAATTTGTTTATGTGGTGTATCACATTAATTGATTTGTGTATGTTGAACCATCCCTGTACCTTGGTATGAAGCCACTGGTCATGGTGTATAATCTTTTTAATATGTTGCTGTATTTGGTTCACTAGTATCTTACTTAGGATTTTTGCATCTGCGTTCATGAGAGATATCAGTCTACAGTTTTCTTTTTCTGCATTATCTTTACCAGATTTTGTATCATAGTAATATTGGCCTCAAAAAATGAGTTGGGATGTATTCCTTTCTCTCTGATATTTTTGAAGAGTTTGAGAGAATAGGTATTAAATCTCTTTGAATGTTTGGTAGAATTCACTGGTGAAGCCATCTGGTCCTGGACTTTTACTTTTTGGTAAGTTTTTGATGATTGTTTCAATCTCCGTACTGCTGATCATTCTACTTAGATTTTCCAGTTCTTCTTGATCAGTTTAGGAAGGTTGTTATCTTTCAAAGTACTTGTCCATTTCTTCTAGGTTATCAAATTTGGTGTTATATACTTTTTCATAGTATTCTTGTATGTCCTTTGTATTTTTGCAGTGTCTGTCATAACTTCTCTCTTCATCCCTGATGGTTGCTGTTTTTAGTATAGTCTGAGAACCTGACCTTGTCAACACCCACAGTGAGTACCTTCAGAATAATATCTCCCGTCTAAGCATCCTATCTCCTCTTAGCCTACTCATAAACTACCCTATTGCTTTGCTGCTTCTCTCTGCTCTATCTTTAACCTCTCCTGGACTTCTCCTATCAACATTTAAATACATTCATCTCTCTCATTGAAAAGAAAAAAAATCTTTATAATATTCTACATCCTCTTTCATCAACTGCCACTCCTTCACAGCAGCAAACTTCCTGAAAGTGTTGTGCATATTTGTAAACTCCATTTTCTTTCCATTCTAGAGAGGTTTCAGTTTCTCTAGACACTGTTCAGTCCTCTCTTTTCTTGAACAGTCTCTTCCCTTGGTTTCCACAGTATGATGTTCCTGGGTTTTCTTCCCAGCTCTCTGGCTTCATCTACTTTGTCTCCCATGCCTCTTCCCCTTTATAAACTCAAGTCTATTTCTAAGCTTTTTCCCTTATTTGCACCCTTGCCCTTGGCCCATGATTTCAATTGATGCACATACAACTCTCAATGAGAATCCAACAGTGACATCTCTGTGCCTCAGAGCTATTATTGATCTTACTATCTCCGTGACAGCTTTCTTGGATGTACACAACGTTACTTCCAATTAAAGTTATACAAACTGAACTCACGATCACACCCCCCCGCCTCTCTACTCCCCTACCCTTACTACTCTATGATTCTCTTCCCTATTTCTCATCCTCTGTCCTAGTATGCAAGCCAGATATTAGAATGTCATCCTTAAAAACTCTCTTTCACTTAATCATTTATCAATACATCACAGAGTACTATCGTTTCTGCTTGCAAGATGTGCCTCGAAATATTTTCTCGCTTCCTATTCTGTTGCCATCATACTAGTCCATTCTTCCCTCCTCTCTAGGCTAGCTCATTACACTATTCATTCAAATGGCTTCATATCAATTCCTGTCCTCTTATCTCATCACCATGCTGTAGCCAGAGTTTTCTTCCTGAAAGGCAAATCTGGTGTGTTATTCCTGCAACAACATAAAGAATTGCAATAGCTTCCTATTGCTCTATAGGATGGAGGCCAAACCGTACCAAAGCTCCAGCCATGTGTCATCACAGCCCACTCCAATTCTCTCAGCATTCTCTGTGCTCCAATTATACTAGCCTACTTTAGTTCCTCCAACGACCAACTATGCTTTCTCCAGGCACAGACTTTTGCAGATGGCAGTTTCTCTCTCTTTAATACTCTTCTTGGTTCATCTTCACCTGGTTGACTGCTACTTGGTTGTCAGGTCACTTCTGAATCATTATTGCCTACTTGATTAGGTGGCTCCCCCTATTCATACATTCAGAGGACCTTAACGAAAGTGGTCATTTCATATTTGTTTGTGCGGCTCTTTCATCATTCCTGTTTCTCCACTAAATTATAAGCTTCTTGAAAACCAGATGATTCTGTTCACCGTTGTACCTTCACTGTCTAACAGTGCTCGACACATGGTGAGTACTATTATAACAGATTCTTCTATGCCTAGCACTTAATACCAAGCCTAACACACAGTAGGTATTCTGTGAATGTTGCTGAAAGGGTGACTGAGCACATGGGCTGTGAATGTAATGATGACTAATCCTTTGGGGAAACTAGAAAAAATTCTCAAAGATGTTCACTTTCCTTTTAAAAAAGACAGTTTATTACAGTATTCTTCATGGGCAGGACAGAATATGTAACAGAGAAGACAAAGTTCAAATAATTAGGTTTTATCCCTTTGGGAGATTTGCTTACTGGAAGAAGCATGAAGAAAGTATACACTGAGTGACAGTGGTTAATTCCCACAACCCCTCAAAAATTGACCCAAGTGACTCCTGAACTCTTCCAGGCATGAGTAATTTATGTGTTAAAACATTATATTATGAACTGGCTGTGGTTTATGCTTTCACTTTCCTGTAATATTTTCCCAAATTCAAAGTATTATATCTGAATTATCTCTAGGTAAATTAGGTAATTTTCTTCCCAGTCTGTCTTTGCTAGCAATGTCCTACTGTGATGACTGTTGACAGTCGTTGACGCCATGTCACCCCAGGGTCATCACAGAGTAGAGGTTGCTAAGCACTGAGAATTGTTTCTTGGAGTTTGTGGAATCTTCTCTCCCGAGGGGAAAGGAGCTGCCTTTTAAACGTAAGGATATCTTAGTTCCTCAGGGTTAGGTTAAACATCCTTCTGCTGAAAGTGAGTGAATTGATTTCCATGAGTTTCCTCGGTCTCTCTTCATATTGATATCTTGATCCTATTAATGTTTGACGCAAGGGCAAGTCTAAATGTGCAATTCCATATAACCCTTGAGTTTCTCCTGGGAGATGAAACTGAATAGAAAATGGAATATATCATAGTGATGGAAATCTGGCTGTGTGCTTTGGAATAGCAACTAGCTGCACAGCTTGGTCACCTAGGAAACAAGCAAAGCCTTGAAAGAGGATCTCAGAGGGCTTATGCTCTGACTCAAAATTTATCTGGATTTGGCTTCATGGTGGGAATACATGTGATATTTTATCTGTGAGTCTGGGAACACTGACAAATGGTGTTCTAAGTGATTTAAGAAACCAACAGTGCATAAACCAGAAAGATCAAGGTGCAAATGCTGGCTTTATGTGTAAGAAGGTAGAATGAGTAGCTGTGGAAAGTTTTAGGTTATTTTGCACATGATACCAGATATGGAATAATTTATGAAAAAAATAAAACACTGCCAAACATCGCCCACTTGGTTTACATGCCCATTTGGTTTACATTAAGATTTTGGAAACATTCAAATGTCTGGCATTGCAATGACAAAACTTTCTGGGTGAACAATTATGTATTTTTTAAAAATTTCTTATTGTGGTGCCACATAAATCATTTTTTAAAAGTTTCCTTATTATATGTAGTAGGATTTACATTGCATTTCTAAACATAACCTATGGGTATCCAGAGAGTTGTTTTCAAAAAAATAAACATTTTTCTGACTCTATCATGGAATTTTTCCGAAGAGAAATTATAGACACTTCAACTTGACCTGTCAGGCGGCCCACAAGATCGCCTCACCCTTCTTCCTAGAGTACTCCCTTCCCTTGACATTACCCCTGCTGGTTTCCTCCCAAATCTCTGGATATATTTTTCAGATCCTTTGCCAGAACCTGTAGATCAGTTGAACTTCTTGCGCTGGAGTCACTGTTAACACTAGTTCTGTCCCCATGTCCCATTCCTCAGCCTCACTCATTCTTCACTCATTTCCTTGGCGATCCTAAGCAAGCTCATACTGCAAGTAATCATTATGCTGATGACTTCTAAATTTGTTTCTTTGACCATTTTCCAGCTGAGCTCCAACCCTCAGCCCAATTCCCTACATGGCATTTCACTTGGATATCTCAGAGATGTGTCAAATTCAACATGCCCAAAACAGAAATGATGATCTTTCTCCCCAAACCTGCTGTTCTCTTCTGTGTTTTTGTAAATGATCCCACCATCCACTAGAAACCAAGAGTCATCTTTGATATATCCATCTGTCCCATCCCTTACATCCAATCATCACAAATACACCTCATAAGTCTTTTGAATCATCCTCTCATGTTCATGCTATATCACCCCCTCCAGTCCAGAGCCAACATCATTGCTGACCTTGATGACTACAATAACCTCATGACACTCTGTATCCACCTCTCCTGTTCTAACAATCTATCTCTATATCAGGTAGAGAAATTTTATAGCAATGCAAACTCGATCATGTTACTACTCTGCTAAAGCCCTTCTGTGATCTTCCAACACCTCTAGGAGCAGTAGAAAGAATGGGCTTGCAAGTCAAAACTATAAATTAAGTCTTAGTAATGTTAATTGAAATGTCTGTTGGAAATTCAGTATAGGTCCTCAGGGCAGATGTATGTAGAGCTCACAGCAGGAGATGTAACTAGAGTAGTTGCTGCTGTAACTAAGAATCACATGGAGATACTATAAAGGTGATCGAGGTGTTCCCCCAGTTGGGTTCACAGAATGGCAATCATACCAGTTATGACCAAAACATTTTGGAGGCTTCAGAGGACACTCTAATTTGCTGAAGCCTCAGTTGTTTAGGGCTATTTCCATACACTTAACTCACAAGAAATTGATGTATAATCATGTCAATTCATTAATTTAGAGTGAGAAATACAACTATCAAATTTGTCTAAAGAATGTACTGAGTTCACTGCTCAAACATTCTTTTTCCAAAGAGAAATTACTGTAGACAAATTATAATCAGAAAGTTGCTTGGTGAGCATAAAATCCAAGCTAGGAAGTGAGATGGTTCCCATTGAATTGTTGGTCCAGAATATTCATATACATGTTTCTAGGCACTGTTGATGCTGTGTCTTAAAGTTCTATTTATGCTTAGCTAAACTTGAGGTTTGGATAAAAACAATGAACGGTTTTTACTTATATATGAGATTTTTTTCTACAAATGGTTTTGTTGCCTTATAAAAACAAAACAAAAAACAGCAAACAACCAAAGAAAAACACAAGGCTATGGAAATTTTCAGCATAAAGTTAGAACTATTTCGCTCAAAATGTATTGCCTACAAAAGGTAAATTTGTACTCTCAGTGGGACCCAGTTAGAAGAATGTCTAATTTATTAAAATTTTTGCCCTGAGGAAGATAAAGCAGTTGAGAAAATAGTCATTTGAATCCTCTCTTCTGCTTGGGTCTTATGGAAAAAAATAACCAGAGAGTGATCATCAGCACCATGCTTCTAATGTAATTACCTTGCGGGAAAAGAGTCAGTGAGAGGCAAGCTCTGCTCTAATGAGCAAAAATTGTGGGAGGCACAATAAGTTCCTAAGCTCAGAACTGCTGACATCTGTAGTCTTCTCTCATCTTCTCTGCCCATTAAGATGACAGCGAGAATTTAACTCTCAGCCAAGTACTGTACTACATCCTTGAAATATATTAACTCATTGCATGCTTAAAATTCTGTGAGGTAAATGCTCTTCATTGCCACTTTGCAGACAAGAAATCGAGCATGGTGAGGCAGATAACTTGCTGAAGTCACATAGTTAAAAAGTGGCTGCTCTGGGATTTGAAACCAGGCAGTTTGAGTCCTGAGTTCAGAATCTCAAGATCCTAATCTCTTCTTTGTTCTCCCTGGAAGTGAGAGAAAGTTGAAGATTCATAGTCCAGGAAGAGCCAATAACATCATGACTACAGTAGATCACCATCTGCTTGAGGAGGCATATGCCTCTGGCCATGGAAGAGTTCTTTCTGAAACCCAGAGTAGAAGAAGGGTCAGAGATAAAGGCTGCAATGTTGGTGCCTTCTCTACTTTTCCTTTCTTACCCACATATCAAAAAAAAAATGGAATTTTTTTTTAAGTAGCTTTGGCTACAGACTTCTTGCTTCAGGCAAACCATGGGGCAGGCTGGGGAGAACAGAGCATGAACCACAAGGTGAGCCCTCAAGTCAGCCACATGGATTTCTCTCCCTGATCTGTGCGTTGGACACGTAGACAGAGCCACCTGGTCTTTGTTCTTTCTCTAGGCCACCTGTTGACTACATTCTTCTATTCTAGTTTGGTTTTTTTTCAGAAAGTGCAAGGTACAAATGTTCACATTTCAGTTTTCTTAGTTAAAAATTCCACTCCAGTTGTGTTTTTGAGATGATGAATTACTCCCAAACTTGCTTGACAGTTGGACACTCAAATAGCATCAGCTTTATATTTATACACAAACCCTTTCTTTTCTTCTATATACAGTTGACATTATCACTGTTATAGTTGGTTGACATATCACTGTTATTATTTGGTTGACATTCACTGTGCTATTGGTTTTCTGTTTAATACAGCAGGTGACATCACTGTAAGTTACAATGGTGATGACAGTAGGATGGTCTGGAAATTGCCTCATTCCCCCCTATAGATTAACATAGGGAGAAATTTAAGCATTTAGGTGAGAGTCAGTGCTGGGGAAGAGAAAAAAATCAGAGCAGACCACTGTTTAAAGGAGGAGCAGAGGAAGAAGGGAGACTTGGAAAGAGTGATCATAGAATAGTGGAAACATGTTATAGAAGCCAAAGTAAGTGAGAGTTTTAGGAAGGAACTTAGTCACCAAGAATGTCAAATATTATGCAGAGGTCAAGTAGATCCATGAAGAAGTCTCTGAGAATCATGAAGCCTGATGGAGGAGTTGAAATAAGGTGTCCTTAAAATGATTGAGAAGCTATGGCTCTGGGTGCACTGGATGTCCTACTGGGATAATCTCTATGAAAGAGGACTCAAATCTTATGTTTCAGGGCCTTATGGTTCAGGGCATTTGCAAAATTCCCCTGCAAGGTATAACTTGTTAACAAGCAACTTTGGTTCTCAGACAAATCACCTGTGCTTTCTTGGGAGAGCCACTCGATTGTTTTAGGTTAGGAGCCTCACCCCAGTTCCCTTAAAATGCTAATCCCGTTTAGATGTGTCATAATATTGTTTTTAGGTAGTGTCTTTAACTCTAAGAAAAAAAGTGATGAAGTAGATCAAAGATATTACATTCTACTTGTGTTAAGTAGAAATGATCTGTGTAGTGTAAAATTTAAAAGAAATCCAGCATATTAATTTGAGCAATACAATCCCACCCCAGGGGCCTTTGCACTTGCTACTCTTTTGCCTGAAAATCTCTTACTCCCAATTGCCTCATGCCTTACTTTAATAAAATCCTTTATGTCTTTACTCAAATATCAATAAAACTTTTCCTAATCACTTTTTAAAGTTACACTTCACCCCTCACGCTCTATTTTTTTTCACAGCACTAGCCACCATCTGACATACTCTATATTTTAATTGTTGATTGTTCCCTACTGAGCACCAGGTACTATTCTAGGTGCTGGAAATATAATGGTAAACAAACAGACTTATTTTTTTTTTAATGCCTTTGTGAACTTCTTGAGTTGGAATGAATTGCAAGAGCAGAGTTGAATAACAAAAGAAAACTGAAAGGTCTCTCAGGCAAAATCAAAATGAGGACTAAATCATCTAAAAGGATGTCAAACATCTTAACACAAATTATTTTTATTAAGTTATATTGTTAGTAAAATTTGAGTTAGTGATAAGATTTTTTATCTTAAAATATATGCATATGGTAAAATGCTTCAGATAGAATGAAACATAAAATAAATAAAGTGAGGCTCTTTCATTCCAAACTTCTTGTCCTTTTTTTTCTAAATTCCATCAACAGTTTTTCTGCTTCCTTCTCATATTTTCCATGCACATGCTCACATATATGAATATATTCTTTTTTAGTGAATTGGAATATTCTACTGACTGCATTGCCTTGATTTCTTTCACTTCACCTATATAGAGATGTTCCTATATGAACATACAGACTTGCCTCCTTTAAAAAAAGCTTTTCTTTTAATGTTGCTCTGAATGAGTTGCCACATTTTACAATAGTAACCTCCTGATGAACCCAAATCATGGCTCCATGAACATTCTTATCTTTGTTAATTTGTTCATGTGTACGTATATTTGTAGGGTAAGTTGTGAGAAGCAGAATTGCTCATATGAGTACACGAGAGTGTATAACACAAGAATTTGAAGTATTTCTTTCCTTGACCTATAGTTTGAATGAATGCAGCACCTTGTTTTTACTTCCAGCATTCCCACTGTATTAGTCAGACATAGGGCTGGATACTTCATCCCTTGCTGTCCAATTTTCTATTCTAATAATGAGGTATTTAATAGCTCTGCAAACACTACACTAGAGATGGAACTTTATTAAAGTGGCACCAGCAAGCACCACTTCGCAATGGGAGAATTGACTTCATAATGGTAATTCCACAAGCTTTATTAAAGATTCATTCATGGGCCTTTGTGCATGTCTCAGTCACATGTGTGGTCCTCGGCTACCACAGAGCGGAGAACAGAGTATACTTTCCATGCTTCACCATCGGAAACCGCAGCAGCTGCCAAGACTTTCAGTGGCCAACTGTGGCCAGCATGAAAGACTTCTGGTGGACACACATTAAGTGAAAGAAGGAAAACCCTTTCTTTTAGGAATCATGAGGACATTCGGCCCCTTTCAGAACATCTTGGGCTTGTTTCACCTCTGCCTCAACTGTGTGTCAGGGACAGTGCAGAGTTGAGACTGCCCATGTGGAAGTCCTTGCAGAGGGCATTAGAACAAGGGAGCCAACCTGCAAGTCTTAGGCTCGTGAGAGCTCTTAGAATGTCACAGACAGGCTTTTAAGGAGCCTTGGAAGAGCAACTGTTAATAAAGTAAAACCTGTTGTTATAGGTGGGATTAGGATTTCCATGTATAAATTGGGGGGGGTCAAATACATTCGGTTCACTTCATATTAGGTATTAATTGGTTTAATGCATACAAAAGTTTTGAGAAAACAGGTTTAAAAACGTCTTTACTACCTATCTTTAGAGAGCCTTGGTAAGTTAATATGCATCATGAATTTTTCTCCTTATTCGATACCAGAAAGTTTAAAAAAAAAACGAAAAAAATTTCAGTTACAGTTGACATTCAACATTACATTAGTTCAGGTGTACAGCACATGGCTAGACATTTATATAACTTATGCAGTGATCCCTCCCATAACTGTTTCCTCCACCTGATACCACATACAGTCATTACAATATTATTGACTATATTCCCTATGCTGTACTTCACATCCCTGTGTACATTTTGTAATTACCAATTTGTGCTTCTGAAGTCCTTCACCTTTTTCACCCAGCTCCCCAAACCACCTCCCATCTGGTAACCATCAGTTTGTTCTCTGTATTTGTGAGATTGTTTCTGTTTATTTTTGTTTGTTTATTTTGTTTTTCAGATTCCACATATAAGTGAAATCATATGGTATTTGTCTTTCTCTGACTTATTTCACTTAGCATAATACCCTCAAGTCTAGGTCCACCCATGTTGTCACAAATGGAAAGATTTCATTTTTTTATGGCTGAGTATATATGTACCACTTCTTTTTATCCATTTGTGGTTTTTTTTTTTTTGATTAGAGTATTTAATCAATTTATGTTTAAAGTATTGATAGGTATATAGGTATTGCCATTTTATTAATTGTTTTCTGATTGTTTTTGCAATGCTTCTCTGTTCCTTTTTTATTTTATTACTCTCTTCTCTTGTATGTTGATGACTTTCTGTAGTGTCCTGTTTGAATTCCTTTCTTTATTTATTTTATATCTCTTGTAAACTTTTTGGTTTGTGGTTACCAAATGCTTCATATATACCAAGCTATGTTTGTAGCAGTCTATTTTAAGTTGATGATTATTTAAGTTTAAACACATTATAGAATCACTACCATTTTTACTCACTCCTTCCACGTTTATGTTTTTCATTATTTTTTTTTCTTGTGTGTGTGTGTGTGTGTGTGTTTGTGTGTTTTAATTTCTATTATAATTACACTTGATCTTTTTTGCCTTTTAACATTTGTACTAGCTTTAGTGTTGGTCAATACACTGCTTTTATTATGCACTTGCCTTTGTCAGTGAGAAATTTTTTGCAATATTTTCTTATTCATATTTTTATTTTTTCCCCTTTTCTTAAAGCAGTCCTCTTTTAACATTTCCTATAATACTGATTCAGTGGTAATGAACTCCTTCAGCTTCTCCTTGTCTGGGAAGCTCTTTATCTCTCCTTTGATTCTAAATAATAGCCTTGTTGGGTAGAATAATCCTAGTTGTAAGCCCTTGCTTGTCATCGCTTTCAATATTTCATGCCAATCCTTACGGCCTGCAAAGTTTCTGTTAAAAACATCAGTTAACAGTCTTATGGGAGTGCTCTGTAGGTAACTAACTGCTTTTCTCTTGTTGCTTTTATGATTCTCTCTTTGTCTTTAACCTTTAGCATTTAGATTATGATGTATTTTGGTTTGGGCTTCTGTGGGTTCATTTTGGACTCTCTGTGCTTCCTAGACCTGTTATATCTATGTTATTCACCAGATTGGGGAAGTTTTTCATCATTATTTCTTCAAATAGGTTTTCAACTCTTGCTCTTTCTCTTCTCCTTCTGGTACTCATATGATGAGAATTTTGGTACACTTGATGTTGCCTCAGAGGTCCCTAAACTATCCTCATTAAAAAAAACACAACTTTTTTTTTTGCTATTCTGATTGAGTGTTTTCTGCTTCTTTGTCTTCCAATTGCTGATTCAATCCTCTGATTAATCTTATCTGCCATTGATTTTATCTAACATAGTCTTCATTTCAGTTATTATATTCTTTATTTCTGACTGATCTTTTTATGTTTTCTATTCCTTGTTTTTTAATGTTTCCTATATCTTTGTAGAAGTTCTCATTGGGATCATCAATTCTTCTCCTACGTTCATTGAGTATCCTTATAACAAATGTTTTGAACTCTGTATCTGGTAGATTGCTTGCCTTTATTTTGTTTAGCTCTTTTTCTGGAGTTTTATCCTTTTCTTATATTTGGACATGTTTCCTTGTCTCCTCATCCTAGCTGCCTCTCTGTCCTTGTTCCTGTGTATTAGGTAGATATGCTATGTCTCCCAGTCTTGGCAGAGACATCTTATGTAGTAGGTGTCCCTTGGGGCATAGTGGCACAATCTCCCTGTTCACCTGAGCCAAGTGCTCCAGGAGTGTCACTTGAGTGGGTTGTGTGTGCCCTCCTGTTGTAATTGAGCCTTGATTGCTATTGGCATTTCAGTGGGTGGGAATTAATCCTCAGGCTAACTGGTTGTGAGGTCTAGCCATAACTACAGCAAACAAACTGTTGTGTGGGTGCTGACCCCACAGGGAAGGATTCACAGGGAAGGGCTAAAGAGTGCCTCCGGAGCCCACTCTTTGGGTATGTCATTTGTGGCACTAATGAGGTGGTGCTTTGGAGTGGTCTGAAACTCTCCGACAGGTGTGCTGAGGGGTTTTGGTGTAGGCCCAGGCCAGCTGCTGCCTATGCCCAGCCCAAAGACATCTGGTAGAAGCTACAAAGCAACCTTGGTTGGTAGCTGTCTGTACTGAGCATGGAGGGACCTGGGAGTGGTTATGCTCTGGTGATCTGAGACTGGCTGCCACTAATACTTGTCTTGGGGCTGCTTAGCAAGATGTACAGTTCACACTGGGGTCAGATGCTACTTGTTTGGTGTTTGTGGACATTTGAGAAATCTTAGGAGACTCCACAGTATGGGTATAGGTTGGTTGCTTGTGTGAATTTGCCTCTGAAAGAAGTTGGGACTGGGCATGTGAATTGAGTGGGGCAGAGTCTGAGAAAATTACGGAGGTAGGGCGAGAGCTGTGTTAGCCAGGTTAATGGAGACTCAGAGTTGGCATCTACATATGTCTACCAGCTGGATGGGAAAGAGATTTCAACAAAGAAACAATGGTGCCTGATGGTACTTTATTCCCAGATAAAGATGCTCCTTCAGCCCTCACTGTGAATCCAGACAATCCTTCTATGTCCCTGGCACTTTTTGAGCTGTTGTCCCTTCTCTGTAGCTTAGTGTGAGTGTTCATGAGCGAATGAGTTTATATTCTGGCCCTTTAAGAGAATCCTTGAGTTACAGCAGCCCTTTGTCTTATCCAAATGGATTCTCCACTGATTCCCACAGCCAGTTATTGTGGGGAGTCCCCTTCCCAGCACTGGTGCTCCATGCTGAAGAGCCTAGTGAGGAGATGGGACCTCTCCCTTCTCAGGGAGAGACCTTTGCAGCCGAGATATTCCTCCTGATTCTTAACCGCCACACATGGGTGTGGGACCAGCCCTTTTCTTATCTTTCCCTTCTATTAGTCTTGGTGTAACTTTTTAATATCCTTAAATAATTCTGTTCAGCTAGTCTTCAAGTGGTTTTCAAGGGAGGTTGTGCTAGAATTTAGCTACAATTTTGATGTGGTTGTGGGAGGAGGCAAGCATAGCATTTATTTACTCCATCATCTTTGCTTTTGAAGAAAATTTTCAAGTAGTGTTTTATGGAATTAATGGAACAAAATTTAGGAAATGCCGAGCTTACCTTAATTTTTGGTCTTTAAATTTTATAGAGGGAAAATACAGGAAAAGCTTACTAAATGTATCCTTTGCAAAACAGCAGTAAGCACATTATCAAATGAGTTACTCAGTGAGCATTATATAAAGAACTTCGTGACAAATTCACCCTACAAATCAATACCAGGAAAAACAAATCGCTTCTCTGAATAAACTGGGGCATTTAAAAATATGGATCAGTGAATCAAAGATGAGTCATAACATTCTAGAACTAAAAATGGCCTTACTGTACTGTAGTTAATCCCATTATTTTTACAGAAGAGAAAAGAGGCCCAGAGATGTTAGGGAATGTGCAGATGTCCTGGGCCCCTGTAAGCAATCCCCTCCTCTAAGCCCAGTACTCTAGTCGCTGCCCTGTGGGGAAATGCTACACGTTCTGGTCACTACATTGAGTTTTCAGGGGTCTTGGTAGTAGGTCTTGTCCTCAACCACAGTAACAAATTCATCCCAGCTGCCTGATAACATCTACTAACCTCTCTTAAATTTTTTTTCTGGTTGTTTTTAATGCATATACTTTACCTAGCTTTTAGTTTACGGCTCAGATATTTTTAGAAGGTACAATTATTAATTATATTAACTTAAGAAACTGGGTGCATGAGGAATTTATAAACGAGTACTGTAAGTTTGGAACCTGGAAAGTATTTTCCTGTGTAATCCATACTAAACATGGCAGTTAGTTTCTATCACCAAAGCCTTGATCCATCAATGTAGCTGAAATTCATTCCTACATCTTCCTTGGTTGGCCCAGTTACTATTATGGCTCCATTTATTCCTGCCTATTAAGTGTGAGACTTCTCAAGCAGAGGGGAGTAAAGGACCCCTCTTGGAGTTCCAGTTTAGCAGGGCAAGCTAAGATGTGTGCATTCCTGCTGACCCTCCGTCATTGGTTTTTCTTCCATAACATGGCGGGGCGGGGGACAAAATAGCTTTGCAGGCCGCCAGGGATCTGCCCACTCCATTTCACTCTATCCTCTTTTCTACCTGAAATATTCCTTGGTTTATGTCAAGATTTTGAGACTTAAATATTTATTCTCCTCATACACTTCTCGAACACTTTCTCAACCTGCCACTATCCTCTTCCCACCCCCAGAGGCATAAGGAAGCAACAGTAGAGGCAGACATATGCTTCCACGCTAAAGAACTAGTCTTTGAAACTGTTGTGGGAAGGCCACAGAGGGGTGAGATAGAGGATGGAGGGAGAGAGTGGGGAGAGAAAGGAGTGGGGCAGAGAGAGAGACATTTTTTCTGGCTGTGTCAAGGGTTCCCACTCTTTCCCCTTAGTCCCAGTCTATGGTCTCCAGGACCAAGGGAAAGGATGGTGCAATCTTTTTTGCTCCTGCTTCACTCTCAAAAATGATTTGTATTGAGGTATTATGATATTCAGAATCCTACCTCTTATTATGCCAGATATACATTTTAAAGATGATGGGATAGCTGAAGTTTAGAGAGGTGAAGAAACTTGTACAAGTTAAGATTTTATTAAAAAATACTATTAACAATTCACTTATATAGGGAAATATAATGTACATTAAGAAAAGTATATAAAGAGAGATGTAACAGCTCATTGTATAAGAAGAAGCACTCCCCAGGGCCAAGCATAAGTATCCACTCTCCCAGCAACCACTCTCTGACTTTTATGGGAATCACTTCCTTGCTTTTCTTTATAGTTTTTCTACCTAAGTTTGATGTTTGGTTTTGCCTGTTTTTTTTTTTATTTGTTTGTTTTTGTTTGTTTGTTTGTTTTGTTTGTTGGTTTGTTTGTTTTGTATTTAAAAGATGAACTCATATTACATGTTTCTTTGGGTCTGGCTTCTTTTGCTCAATATTATGTTTGCAAAATTTCAAATTGCATGAATTGATTACAATTCTTTAAAACCATTGCATATTGAAGGTTTTGGGTTTGTCCCCATTTTGCAGTTACTTTTAATGTTGTTGTGAACATTCTTTTACTTATCTATTGATAGATATTACTCTTGGATATATTAACATTTGCAAATATGCATGTATCTCTCTCTCTCTCCATCTATCTATCTATCTATCTATCTATCTATCTATCTATCTATCTATCTATCTATCTATCTATTATCTATCTATATCTATCTATCTATCTATCTATCTATCTATCTATCTATCTATCTATCTATCTATACCTGTCTATCTATCTATCTACATCTATCTATCTGTCTATCTATCCATCTATCTATCCATCTATCTATCTCTATCCACCTATATATCTATATCAAGACATATACCTTTCTGGATCATATTGCATGCCAACTATATTTGAATATAGTTGAATAGAGTAGTGTGGATATTTTCAACTTTAATAGATAATCCTAGACTGTTTTTGAAAGTGGCTGCTCAATTTACATCATCACCAGCAATATATGAAAGATTCAGTTGCTAATACTTATTATCATCATTCTTTTATATTTTAGCTATTCTTTTGCTTATGTAGTGATATCTAAGTGTGGTTTTACTTTGTTTTTACCTGATTGTTAATGAGGTTAATACTTTTACACATATTTATTTAATATTTGCATTTTCTATGTCATGGCATACCTGTTCAAGTCACTTTCCCTTTTTCTATTGGGCTGCCTTTTTCTTATTTATTAGTAGGGGCTTTTTATGTAGCCTGCACACAAGACTTATGTCAGTTATTTTTATTGAAAATTCTTTCTCCTACTTGGTGACTTGCCTTTTGACTCTCTTTATGGTGTCTTTTTAAAATAATATTTTTTCAATTATAGTTGGCATACAATATTATATTAGTTCCAGGTGTAGAACATAGTGATTAGACATCTGTACCCATCTGACACCATATATAGTTATTATAATATCATTGACTATATTTCCTATTTTGCACTTTACACCTTCATGACTATTTTCTAACTACCAATTTGTACTTCTTAATCTCTTCCCCCTTTTTTCACTGACTCCTAATCCTCCTTCCATCTAGTAACCCTCAAAATGTTCTCTGTATCTTATTTGTTTGTTCATTTGTTTTGTTCTTTAGATTCTACATATGTGAAATCAAATGCATTTGTCTTTTTCTATCTAACTTACTCCACTCAGCACAATACTCTCTATGTCCATCATGAAATATCTTTTTCTATCCCTTTACTTTCCATCTGTGTATGTTTTCATTAGAAGTGATTCATTCTCTAGTAGGCAGCCGATGTAAATGACTTGTTTTCTTTTCCATTCAGCCACTCAATCTTTTTTTTTAATTAAAAATTATTGGGGTGATATTAGAACATTTAATTCTTTTCACTTGATGAATTTGTTGATAGATATGTAGTTATTGCCATACTTTCATATTTTTGTTACATATTTTTTCCTTCTTAGAGAAGTCCCTCCAACATTTCTCATAATACTGGCTTGGTGTGATAAACTCTTTTATCTTTTTCTGATTTGGGAAGCTCTTTACCTATCTTTTGATTCTAAATGATAACTTTGTTTAGTAGAGTAATCTTGTTGTAGGTACTTGCTTTTTATCACTTTGAACATTTTGTGCCAAGCCCTTCTGGCCTGGTAAATTTCTGTTGAGAAATCAGCTGACAGTCTTATGGGTGCTCCCTTGTAGATAACTAACCACTTTTCTTTTGCTGCTTTTAGGATTCTCTCTTTGTATTTAATCTTTGGCATTTTAATAATGATGTGTCTTTGTGTGGGCTTCTTTGGGTTCCTCTTGTTTGGAACCTCTGCTCTTCCTGGGGTTGTATGTCTATTTCCTTCACCAGGTTAGGAAAGTTTTCTGTCACTTCATCAAATAGGTTTTCAATTCCTTGCTCTTTCTCTTCTCCTGCTACCCCTAGGATGCAAATGTTTTTTATGCTTGATGTTGTCCTAGAAGCTCCTTAAACTTTCTTCATTTTTTAAAAGTATTTTTTCTTGTTACTGTTCTTATTGTGTGTTCTCTGCTACCTCATCTTCTATATCACCGATTCAATTCTCTGCTTTGTCCACTCTTTTGATTCCCTCTAATGTACTCTTCATCTCAAATATTGTATTCTTCATTTCTGACTGATTCCCTTTTATGTTTTCCACCTTTTATGTTGTCTATTTCTTTGTTAAAACTCTCACTGAGTTCATTTACTCTTCCCCTAAGTTCATTGAGCATCTTTATAATTAATGTTTTGAACTCTGCATCTAGTAGATTGCTTATCTCCATTTTGTTGAGTCCTTTTTCTGGAACTTTGTTCTGTTCTTTCATTCGGAATATGCTTCTTTGTCTCCCATTTTGCCTGCATCCCTGTGTCTGTTTCTATGTGCTAGGTAAGGCTTCTAAGTCTCCCAGCCTTAGTAAAGTGGCTTTATGTAGTAGATGTTCTGTGGGGCCCAGTGGCACAGTCCTGGGAGGAGTTCAGCTGGAGGCCAAGTTCATCCACAGCCTGTGCACCTCCAGGGCCACCTGGTAAGAGTCACCCAACAATCCACAAATGGCTGCCACCTGTGCTGGGCTTATAGGTTCCTTAAAAGGCCAAGCCAGAAACTGAGGCCAGCTGCTGCTAGTGCAGGGCACACCGAGGCCAGATGCTGCTTCTTTGGGTTTTGTGAGCTTCTGAGAGATTTTAGGAAAGTCTGCAGCAAGAGCCAAGACAGGCAATTTGTATGGAAAAAACCACTGGAAGCAGCTTGGTGGGCCCACAAGTTAGGAGAAGAGGAGTCTCAGGGAATCATCTGGGTGGAGCAACCTATGTTATCCAGGTTGATGGTAACTCTAATATGGTGGCCCTGCATCCACAGGCTGGGAAGAGGAGTGCTGAACAAAGGAATAATGGATAATGCCAGCACTCTTTCTGGGAGAAGCCACCACCTCCAGCCCTCGCCCTGAAGCCTGACAACTGTGTCTTTCTGTATGTCGCTGGTGCTCCTCAAACAGCTGCCCCAGTGCTGTATCTCAGAGTGAGGGAGTGAGTCCTTCAGCAAGCAAGTCCGGGCGGGCCCTTTAAGAGGAATGTCTGTGACTCCCGTAGCCCTGTTTTACTCAGCTGCAACCTCTGCTGGTTTTCCTAGCCAGAGGTTGTGGGGGCTTCCTTTCTGGCCCTGGAGCCCTGTGCTGAGAAGCCCAGTGTGGGCCGGGACCCCTGCTTCTCAGGTTACGGAAGGGGCTCTGCAGCCAAGACAACTCTCCTGATTCTTGATCGCCACACATGATCTTGGGACCAGGCATTTCGCGTTTCCGCCCCTCCTACTGGTTTGAGGTGACCTCTTATTTTTGTCGTTAGTTGTGGGCTTCTGTTCGCTAGACCTCAGGTGACTCTGCCTGCTGGTTGCTCTGCAGTGTCATTACAACTTTGGTGGTGGTGTGAGAGGAGGTGTGCACAGCCCCTACCTTCCACGCCATCGCGACAGGCCTTGCTTCAGGATGTCTTTTGATAAACTGAAGCTCTTAATTTTAGTGTGGTCCAATTTTTCCATTTTTTTCTTTCATGTGCCTAAGATCGTGAAGAAATTTTCCAATTTTATCTATTAGAGTTTTTTAGTTTGTCTTTTACATTTAGGTCTATTTTTAGGTTCTGATTTTTGAACATGGATAAATGGGGGCAAATTTATTTTTTTCCATATGGATATCCAGCTATCCCTGAACAATTTATTAAAGAGACTATTCTTTCTAATGTATTATAAACATTTATTATACCAATATTTGTGCTTAAACAAGATTATATTTTAACGTGAAAAAAGAAACCCACAGTCACTGGAACACATTTATCTAAAGTTATGAGTTATCTAAAATTTGGAGAATGTAAAACCAACCCAATAATTATTCTTACAATTCTTTCTTTTATAGAAGAAGGACAAATCTTTGAGTTACCTGGTGACTACTCCACAAAACCCAATGACGTTATATATATAGGCATGTTAACATTTTTATTAATCTGATTTCAGGCCTAAATTTGGGTAAGGCAAAAACGAAGAGTTGTCAGATATGAGTATATGTCCAAATAATATAAAGGCAAGCAATAGTCATAGGTACTATTTGGAAAGTGTACAGCAATAAGAAACAATGATTATTAAAATCTTTAAACTTTTTCATAAGTTAGGAACATTTGTTAAAATTAGCTAAAGTAGCAAAGGCTTACTTAGCTACTTTATATGTATACTTAGCATATATGAAGAAGACGTGGTATATAGACACAATGGAGTATTATTGGGGCACAAGAGAAAGAAGGAAATCCTACCATTCGCAATAACATGATAGAACTTGAGGGTATATACTAAGTAAAATAAGTCAGACAGAGAATGACAAATACTGGATTGTATCCCTTATATGTAAAATCTAAAAAAGGATAACTCATAGAAATAGAGACCAAAATCATGGTTACCAGGGCATGGGGTGGGGTAGGGGGGGAAATAGGGGAGATATTGCTTAAAGAGTACAAATTTCTGGGATCTAAGTATAGCATTATGACTATATTAAATAATGCCATTTTCTATATTTGAAAATGCTAAGAGAGTAGATCTTAAAAGTTCTCACCACAAAAATGAAATGGTAATTATGCAATGTGATGTTGTAGTGGTAATCATTTTGCAATATATAAGTGGATCAAATCAACATGTTGTGCACCTTAACCTTGCATAATGTTATATGTCAATTATGTCTCAGTAAATCTGGAAAAAATGTATACTTAAAGATCCATCTTTTTCTGATCTATTGAAAAAGTTTATTTTTTATAAAATTTATTAATGAATCTTAATATATCTTTATATATCCATGTTTCAAAATACATACACATATAAATACACATTTAATTTAAAGCTTTCAATTTCAGTTTTAAATATAGTTAGCTTTATTAGCATGAAACTGTTTTATATGTGTGTGTTATACATACGTATGAACATATATATAATTTGTTGCCTCCGAGCTCTAAATTTACCTTTCCTTGCTCTGATTTACAGTACCGTGTAGTCAGATCCTATAAACACTTCTCCTTTGCCCGGTGGCGTGCTATTAGGCTTTGTCAATGGAGGGTGCTGCAGAAGACAGGGACTTCTCTTCCTATTTCCAGTGCTCTTCCTTTTCTTCTTGCTTCTGTGGCATCTGGCATGCAGGACCCAGTGGTGTTCATACCCGAGAAAGTTTCAACTGCATTCCTGAGGAAAATTTCCCAATAAGTTCAGCAGCGCCACACAGAGGCTCCCCAACAAGTTCTGCCAGTGCCCCTTTTTTGTCTGTCTGTCTGTCTTTCTCTCCATCTCTCTGTCGCTCATTGTGAAGTTTTATTTATCAAATACTTTATAATTAATTGCAGTCATTTTTCTATTAAATGTTCAAATTTTCTCATACTTTGGTCACGGGGATCCTCTTTAAGCTGGCTTCTGTGTCTCTTTGCATTGCTCCTATTAGTCTATAAGTGCTTCTTTGCTTTTTGATGTAGCAAGATGTCCAAATGCAATCGGTTCGGGACTTGCTATGCAGTCACATCATTTTAAATTATGATAGTTTCAATTCTTCTCATTTACTTTGTAAAACATTCATTCATTCATTCATTCATTCATTCATTCATTCATTGCTTTCCTGCATTTGCTAGAATCTCCAGTAAAATGTTGAAAAGAAGTGATACTAGTAGGCAGTCCTATTATTCTTTGTTCCAAGTACACTTTCAGTGTTTCAGAATAGATGTAATGTTGGTGGATACTTTTCATCATTTAAGGGATTCTCTTCTATCCTAACTTACTAAGAGTTTTTATTAAAATAGATGTTCAATTTTATCAAAAATTTCTAAATATCTTGAGATAACCATATAGTTTTTCTCCTTTATCCTATTTTTGTGGTGCATTGCATTCATTATCTAATGTCAAAACAATCTTGCATTTTTGTAATAAACCACATTTGATTGTGATGTATTACATTTTTATCTGTTGCTGAACTTATTTGCTAATGTTTTGATTGGGATTTTTGCATCTATGTTTATTAGAAAGATTGGCCTGTGATTTCCTTTTGTATATGTCTCAGGAAGGTTTTTGTGTCGGGTACATGCCAGCCTCATAAAATGAGTTTCTTTTTTATTGTCTGGATGACTTTGTTTGATTAGAAAGTATGGAATTTTGTGAATGGTTTTTAGAATTCTCCAGTGAAGTCATCTGGACTTAGAAGCTTGGCACAAAGACTTCATCTTAATGATTCCATTTTTTAAAAGGTCATCATGCAGATTTTCTAATATTTTTTTCTTTTTTCTTTTTTCTTTTTGTTGAAATATAATAGACAATTAGTTGCCTGTGTTTACATTGTACAATTGAATGAGATTTTTTCAATTACAGTTGGCATAAATAATATACCAGTTTCCGTTGTATAGCATAGTAATCAGAGATCTGCATAACTCGCAAAGTGATCACCCCACACAACCCAGTATCCCATTTCCCCCTTATATATTACAACACTATTCACCATCCTTTCCATGCTACACTTACATCTCCATGTCTATTCTGCAGCTGTCCATTTGTACCTCTAATCTTTTTGTGTTTTTTGTCCCCTCAACCTTCCACCCATCTAGTATCCCTCTAAATATCCTCTGTATCTATGAGTTTATTCTGCTTTTGTTGTTGTTATTATTGATTTTGTTCTTTAGATTCCACATGTACATAAAATCATGCGATATTTGTCTTTCACTATCTGACCCATTTCATTCAGCACAATGCCCTATAGGTCCATCAAGGCAATATCTTATTCTATCCCTTCCTTTTAGTCTCTGTGTGTCTTTTAATCTGAAGTGAGTATCTCATAGGTGGCATATGTAGGGGTCTTGTTTTCTTAACCATTCAGCCACTCTACCTTTTGGTTGAAGCACTTAATTCTTTTCCCTTTGATATACTTGTTCCATTTGAGGTACCATTCTTTATTCCTGTTTTCGACACATGTTTTATCTTCTTAAAGAAGTTCCTCTAATAATTCCTGTAAAACTGGCTTGGTGTTGATAAATTCCCTTAGCTTATTTTTGTCTGGGAAGCTCTTTATCTGTCCTCCAACTCTAAGTGATAGCTTTGCTGGATAAAGTATTCTTGGTTGTAGATCCTGGGTTTTCATCATGTCAAATATTTTATGCCAAACCCTTCTGTCCTGCATAGTTTCTTTTGAGAAATCAGCTGTCAGTCTTATGGGGGTGCCCTTGTAGGTAACTAACTGCTTTTCTCTTGCTGCTTTTAAGATTCTCTCTTTGTAGTTAACTTTTGTCATTTTAATTATGATGTGTCTTGGTGTGGGCCTCTTTGGGTTCATCTTGTTGGAACTCTCTGAGCTTCCTAGGGTTTTATGTCTATTTCCTTGACCAGGTTAGGAAAGTTTTCCATCATTATTTCTTCAAATAGCTCTTTAACATCTTGTTTTCCTTCAGATACCCCTATGGCATAGATACTTTTACCTTTAATAGTGTCCTGTAGGCTCCTTAAATTATTATTATAGTCTTGGCTTCTTTTTTCTTGGCATTCTGATTGTGTCCTAGGCTTCCTCATCCTCTATATAGGTCATTTGATCCCCTTTATTCACTTTGTTTATTCCATTTAATATACTTCTCATCTCAGATAATGTGTTCTTCATTTCTGACTGGTTCCTTTTATAATTTCCATTTCCATTTTTATGTTTTTTATCTCTTCGTTGAAGTTCTCACTGAATTCATTGCACTTCCCATAAGTTCATTGAGTATCTTTATAACCAGTGTTTTGAACTCTGCATCTGTTAGATTGCTTGATTCCATTATTTCTGGACCTCTGTTCTGTCCTCTCATATGGTTTCTGCTTCTTTGTCTTCCTGTTCTGGCTGTCTTTCTGTGTCTGTTTCTATGTAATAATCAAAGCTCCTAAGCCTCCCAGTCTCATTCGCATAGCTTTGTGTAGTAGGTGTCCAGTGGCACAGTCCTGAGAGGGTCGGCTTCAGGACAAGCTTAGCCCAAGCCTGTGTCCCTCCAGAGTCAACTGCTAAGATTCAGCAAGCAATCCACAGATGCAGTGCTTGTGGTGCATCAAAAACCATGCCAGAAACTGAAGTAAGCTGCCACTAGTGTGAGTATTGGAGCTGCTCAGCAAGTTACACAGGATCCCCATGGACACAACTGAATGCGGCTTGGGTGGGTCCACGATTTGGGGGAGGTGAGTTTTAGGGAATCCCCTGGGTGGAGTGACCTCTGTTATCCAGTTTGATGACATCTCTGCTTTCGGATGTCTGCACACTGGGAGTGGGGAAGGCATAACAGAGGAACAATGGATACTGCCAACACTTCTATACAGAGTGAGCCTCACCTCAACCCTCTCTCCAATAACTCAGTGTCCCCCTGTAAGTCTCTAGTGCCTCCAGAGCATCCAACCCAGCTCTGGTGCGCAGAGAGAGCAGGTCTGTCACCATGAAAGTCCACCTGTGGACATAGCCCCTTTAAGAAATGTCTGTCGCTGATGCCGCCTCTGTCCCACTCAGCCGCCCAGGACCAGGTAGCCTCGTGTCCTTGCCCTGTCCTACCTTCTGCCATTGCAGAGTAATTTCTTAGATTTCTCCCTAGCTGTAGGGCTTGTTCATCTAGATTTCGGGTGATTTTTCCTTGCTTTTTGCTCTTTGTTTCTGTCATAACTTTGATTTGGTTGCCAGAGGATGAACAAAGCCTCTATCATTGACTTCATTTTTTTCTACCTCTATTTTTGTTTTTAAATCACATTTGGCTGATTATTTTTTAGAAATTAGTCTACTTCAACTACCTTTTCACATTTATTTCCCTTAAATTATTCTTAATTTCTTCTTATCACCTTTTTAATGACTGCAGGATCTGTAATGATGCTTTCCTTTGTACTTTTATTGATTATTTTTGTTTCTTTTTTTTTAATGAGAATTGTCAATTCAACTAAAAGTATTTGATTTTATTTTTCTTTTCTATAACATAATTGTTTTTAATATATTTAATTTATGCTATTATTTTTACTATTTCCTTTCTTCCACATTTGTTACTTTTATTTTGCTAGAATGGTTTGGAAGTTTTTTATATTATATTTCCTTTCTTTTAGTGTTATACTGGAAACTACAAACATATATTGTTACCTTATCAAAATCTAATATTGTTAAATACTTTTACTATTTGGCTGATGCAGGACATTAGAATATTTTAAATCTATTCACACCTCTTTGACTGTGCTGTTATTGTTGTTGTATATTTTAATTCCATATATTTTTTAAAAACATAAGAAATTATGCTCTTTAATTTACATAATTAATGTTTATTTGAACTTATGCTCACACTTGTTATTGCCTATTCTCTTTATTTACTTCTTGTATTTTAGACCTTTCACTGGGATTATTTTATTTTTTTCTGAAATGTATTTCCTTCAGTGCAAATCTGCTAGAGGAAAACTCATTTTGTTTGTTTGAACATATCTTTAGCTAGATGTAGACTTTTAGCTTTAAAAAAATCATCAAGGCAGTAATTTCACTGCATTCTGACTTCTTTTATTGCTCTTTAAAGTATTACTGTTTGTCAGTTTTTTTTTTTTTAAGACAACATGTCTTTTTCTTTAATCGTTTTTGAGACATATTTTTTTGTCCTTGGTTTTCTGAATTTTAACCATGATACATCTTGGTGTGGCATACTTTTAATTTTTCTGCTTGGGATTCATAGTGCTCCTAGAAGATGTGATTATTACCCTTCTATAGTTTAGAAAATTGATACTATCTCATCATATATTGCTTCTTCCTCAGTTTCTCTACTATATTGAGACTTTGATTTAATGTGAGATTTTCTCACTATGGTCATTTTCTGTTACTTTCAATTCTAAACTTTTTTTTCAGCTATGTGTAGATTTTCAATTAACATAACCAGCCCATAATACAACATATTAAATCATAAAGACTTTTGAAAGTACAAACTGAAGGAAGGTAATAACTTTACTAACTTATAAAACTTTTATAAAATCATACAGTTCTCAATAATACAATCAAATTATATTTAGTTTTTAATTTTTACTCTAGAAATATCATTAAGTATCAAATTAAAAACATTGTAGTACTTAATGGTAGTTTATAGCAAAGCAGGTTATCTTATATAAATTAATATGCCTTCTAAATTGTACAGTTTCTCCTTTGAAAGTGAGGTCCTTCAAGCAAACTGTTGAATGGAATCTACCTTAGGGCAATAATGTGTACATAAGAGGTAGCTCTGCTTTGTTCTAGATTGGTCCAAAGCCAGATAGAGAAGATCAACGTGTGAAAAACTTTAAGATTCTACCTCAAGGACATTGAATATGCAAATACCAATTTCAAAGTACTTTTTCAAAAATTGTTAAATGTTCACGTAGATACTGGAACTGTCAAAATAAATATATTGTCAGCTTAGAGGCACCTGGGGTACCATATGTCGTATCCCAATTTTCATTATCATTTCTCTACAAATGCTACTGCTGCTGCTGCTATGGCTGTCCTTATCTTCCCCTTGTTAAAACTGTCAACTATTCAGTCTTGGTATTTAATTTATGTATTTCTTATTCCATTGCTTCTCAGCCTTTTGTTATTTTGACGATGTGGTACTTGCCATCAGTCCTTCTAGGTAACTGCTAAATGGATTCGTTTCAAAGTCATTATGATTTCTCGAGTCAAAATTATTTTTCTGGGTTTGAGGATACGGTTTGCATTTGTCTCTCAACTAGTGAAACCATATTTGTAAATGAAAATATTAGTAGATTTAGGTTCCATTATTTTCTCTGCAGGATTAACTATGGCATGTTCTTACACATATGCTTTGGTTCTTGCTGCAATAATAAATGAATTCACAATGGAAGGCAGTTTTCTCTCTGTGGTGAGAAGTCAATTGTGTTTAATCTGCTGTTGAACCCATTTATGTAATTTAAAATTTTTGTTTTTATTTCTATAAAATTCTATTTTTATCTGCTTATCATTACATATATGCTTTAAAAAAATTTTTTTCAGAGACCCTCAAGTTTGTCTTTTGTTTATTCAAAGATAGTGAGCACAATTACCTTATAGTCTCTGATAATTCTTAAGCCTTCTGAATCTGTATTACCTGTTGCTTCTGTTGTTTCTTTCTAGTTTCCTTGTATGCCCAGTTATTTTGACTACCTACTGGATGTTTTATTTGAAAAAAAAGTAGGAATAATTTGAGGCTTATAATTAATTAAGGAAACTTCACTCAGAAAGGATTTCTCATTGCTTCTGTCAGCCGTGGGGATACAACCAGTTTGGGATCAACTTAAGTCAAGTTCAAAGCTTGAGATTCACTAGATGACTAGAAGTAAAGCTCAGGTATAAGTTCATGTGAGAACCAAAACATTCATGGACCAGCCTCATCCTGTAGACCCTTAAGGTCCCAAATTACAGTGGGGAGAGTTTCTTTTTATTGTTTATATTCACAAGGAAAATATTCTTGGATTGGCACATGTCCTCTGGGCAAAGATATCTTATTTTCATCTTTTTTTAGTTCCCAAATTATTAGTTTCTCTTCAGTTTTTGTAATTCCCTCTTATCTTTCAGATCTTAGTTTTTAAAAACTATTTCATCCTCCAATTTTTTGTTGTTAGGGTTGGTTTGAAAAATACAGCCTATTATCACTAGAAAGAAGGGGTCCCCTTGGATATATTTTGAAGGTAAAGCTAATAGAATTTTTTGACTGGCTGGAAGAGGTATGTAACAAAAAGAGGAGTCAAGGATAATTGAAAGATTTTTGACTCGAGCATTTAAGCGTAGAGAAGCCAATAACAGATGAGAAAGACGAAGGAGGGAGCAGGCTGGATGAAGAATCACAAGTTTATTTAAGGTCGTTTAAGTTTAAGATGCTTAATAAGCATGGAGCTGAAAAAGTTGAATAGGCCGCTGGATATATAAGCCTGGAGTTCAGGGAACAAGTTAAAGCTAGACACAAAAATTTCAAAGCCCTCAGGATATAGATATTTTAAACTGTGAGATGGGTTGAAATCACCAAGGGAGTGGTACAGGTAGAAAAGAGGTCCAAAGACCTAACAGACATTCAGGAAATATTAATTCTCTTCTTTTCTTCTCCTGCAGCACTGCATAAGTATAATGTATTGCCAGACATAAAGAGAAGTTTTTCTTTTTTTCCCCCATTGAAGACTAATTATAATAAATGAGAAACATTTAGACAGAAGAAATTTGTTACCATGTCCTGTCATCTCCTGCCTCCACACTATCGTTCCAGCCTTCCTTATTTCCCCACTCCTACTACACTGCCTACTCTGGGCTTTCAACATTATTTCTTAGCTGTTTACCAAACAGCTTCAGAGCTGGTCTTCCTGCTTCTGCCCACACCTTCTTAAGTTTCCTCTTCACCAGGGCCAGAGCTATTCCTCTTCATCCCAAGAAGGTCCATTCTGGAAGTGGCAGTTGCATTTTAATATTATTAACATATTTTTTACAAATTCAGATAAACAAGACTATACTAGTGACAGGATTTAACAAATTAAGGAAATAATGTGAAGTTTTGCCGAGAGTAGGTGAGTAAAAGTATAGCATTTTGAGCAATTATTTTCTGTTCATTGCAAATCATGTGTGCTAATTAGGAAACAGAAATGTAAATACAAGACAGAAACCTTTGTCAATTCTATGTTCATTCACCCTGCTCAGTTTTTGTCCTATACATACATCCATGTCTAGAATAAAAGACCCACATTTTTGTCTCACATTCAGAAAAAAGGGATAGAATGCCAAATCTCTGCTGAGAAGCCCTTAGAAAATAAATGTTATCCTTGTCTGCCAGAAATAAGTTGGATGTGGACCTGTGTAAAGGCAGGAGAGCAAAGTGGGTGAGCTTTCATTTTCCTTGACAATATTGACTTAATTTTGCAGTCTATTTCTGCAACAGTTTATTGGGGCAGAGGAATTATATTCCTTTTCGTCACTTTTTAAAAGTAAAAGTCCAAAGTCTATGCTCCTACCTCTACCTCACTCTACATTTTTATTTCTTTTATCTTTTGGTCCACGTAGAAGCTAGGTCAAAATAAGAGGTAGTTGTCAAAATAAAATGCTATTTTTAATGTAAGCCATTCAGAAAAAGTGTTTATGATCAATGCTGATCGTTACTATAACTGAAATGCTTTAAGTGCTGACTTTGGGCCAGGCTCTGTGTTGAGCACTATGTATTGATGATTTCACACAAACCTCATCACTACCCTTGGGGCAGATATTTTTATGATCCCCATTTTAAGGATGAAGCACAGAGAAGTTAGGTGGTTTGTTGAGAGCTAGTAAAGAGGCAGTTGAACTCTAGAGCCCTTGAATCTAACCTTTGCATTGTAAGGCCTAATAGATGGATGTGTGCCCTCAGTAATACTTCAAGTGCAGTGAAGCTACCTAATTTTCGTGTAATGAGAGCCAGTGATGTAAAAACCTAGATCAATACGAGGCATAGAGAGTACATACACACCTTGATTTCAGACTGGGCAGTAATATTAGTTTCAATGGACATTCTGGCTTTTGGGGAGTAGGAACTGGAGCAGAACAGACTTTCTCTGAAAAAGGAGTGGGAGAACCTAAGTGGAATCCTGAGCTGGGAAGGAGGTGGTGTCAAAGAGAGGAGTCTGCAGGGCAAGCCTGGGAGGGAGGAGGACAGAGCCTTCTCGGGGGAAGTCTGGGCTTTGGAGAGTAGTAATATTGAACCATATGTGATGCAGCCTTTCTGTGTGATTCCAGAAAACCTTCAGTAATGACTGCAGAAATGATGACATTTCTTAGGTAATTCGATTTCCTGCGGAAGCTGCTAAAAGGCTGAGTTCATGTTCTGGTTGATTTAGTTTGAATCGGCCAGCAGGTGTGGATGAGGGAATACAAAGTCTGGCAGACAGAAGATTTTTCATCAGGCAGTGGGAAACTGGCATTCAGGGTGTCAGAGGTAAACAATTTCTGGCGATGTCCTGTCCAGAGTCTGATCCTGAGAGAAGTAACTGAAAGGCAGTGGTAGAAAGGTCTTTGGAAGTGAAGAAGTAAAGACACCCAGGCAGAATTTATTCTTAACAACCTTAAGGCTCTATTATCATCGTTTTTCCATACTGCTACCATTATGACAAGCCGATCGCTTTCTTGTGTGTATTTAATCTACTGCCTCTGTATAACATCTAAATATCTGGATGGAAAGTGAAGAATTGAAGACCTGCAAGAAGGTGGTTTGTGTAACATTAAGCATCCAGCAATGGGAAATAAAATGTCAAGGTGATTGATGAATCACCTTTACCCAGACATTTGAAGTCAAGTAGGAAAAGCCAGAAAGTGGATATTGGTAAACAATTTCCTAGAAATGAAGTTTAGAAATTGGAATAGGTCATTGCATCTAGCCTGAGATCCTGCAGAAAATGAGGTCTCCAGATTAGCCAAAATTAAAGCTGGCCAAAAGATGAAAGCTAGACAAGAGCCTGGGAAGCCTGTCAAAGGAAAGATTTTGAAAAATCAGGTGGCCGGAGAAGAATGACAGTGTCACAGCTAAGACGAAACAACCTTGGAAGTGAAGCCTACATGAACAGCAAAGGTCAAAAAGTGTTGGAGGCAAAAGCTCAGGACACGCTAGTGGTGCAACCCAAGGGGGGCTGTTCTTCCAAAAATAAAGCGGACTGAGACAGTAGAGAGGGAATTTATAAAATTTAAAGCCTATTTTTACCTGAGATCCAAGAAGAGATTTAAATTTTATTGGCGCAAGGTGCAGATGAAGAATAGATCAAATTTAAATGTGCTATATAATTTCTTAATTAAGTAGAATAAGTCAGAATTTGGGGTCATAGGAATGGAGAAAAGAATGACCGTGTTTTGTAGAGGTTTCTTCAACACTAACGTACAAAAATCGCCTTGGAATCTTCCTTGCAGATATGTGTGCAGTGGAGCCAGTGATTCCGTGTTTCTAAAAGTCTCCCAGCTGATGCCAGTGCTGCTTGTCCTAGGAACACGCTTGAGTGACAAGGCTGTAGAGCAGCGGTTTCCACATCTGGATTCCCAAGAAAGCTTCCCAGGGAATACAGCTACGTAGCAAAATTTGGGAAACAAAGCTATTGAAAACCGTGTTGGAGATTACTTAATGTAAGAACCAGAGGAATCAAGACAGTCACGAAGCTTCTTCAAATAAAACTTTTTTTCCCCTCAGTGGCATATGGCAAAAAAATACTGTAGATGTTTGTATAAAATACCTAAAGTAGCCACCATAAATTTTGGGTGGGGGTGATATGTTTTTAATAAACCTTATGATGTTTTTTTAAAGATGTGAAGGGCCTGGAGTGATAGGGAAAAAAGGATAGATGAAATGAAGTTAGTAAATCTGTAGACACATTAACACTTTTGTAGCTTCTTCGCTAATACTTTTAATTATTTGGATAACAAATGTGGTTAGTGGCTTCTAGGTATTTAAGGAACTGGGAATAGAGAGGAAGGAAGAGAAAGAGAGGGAGGGAGAAGAGAGAGAGAGGGAGAGAAAATGTGGTGGGTATCTGAACGCATGCCTGTCTATGTGTTTAAATGCATGCACGTCTCTCTCTTCTCTCTCTCTCTCTCTCCTCTCTCTCCTCTCTCTCTCTCTGTGTGTGTGTGTGTGTGTGTGTGTGTGTGTGCATGTGTATGTGTGTTTAGTCAGAAAAACTGTGCTTTCACTGGGCCCCAAAATGCATACATCCTGTGTGAGTGCTATACTTTGTATTATATTCAGGTGATAAAAATGTGATGGTCTTCAATAACCTACATCTTTTCAAGTCACCACACTCTTTCTTTAATTTTTCTAGACTCCCTTACCTCTTCAGGACTCAACAAGGTTCAGTCTGTGCTACATCCATTTTTTTTCTAGTAGAATATAATTAGATGCAAATACAAATCACAACTATTGTCAGAATTCAAATTAATTCTGATGAGAATTAATAGTTTCCATTCATAGAAAGACTGATTCAGAGCATATAAAAAGGCAAATGATTCAAAATTGGGCAGAAACTACTTATTTCTAAAGCATAAATAGCCATATTATATTTATCTTACAGAGATTAGAATTTTGCAATCCAGATATCAGAGCTTTATTGCTTTAATTGATTTCTTATCCTCCTCCCCAAATCTTACCCTCCACAATGACAACTGAAAAAATTAATATGTGACTTTTAATTGAATGCTATTATCTTCACTTTATAGTTTTAATTTCAGATCTTGTTTCATTAACACAATTATCTGAGAAATCATTATGTTAAACAAACACATAATTTGTTATGTACTGTATGTATTAATCAAAATTCTTGTGTTTGCTAGTGACAAACTCAAGTCACACTGATTTAAACCAAAGGAAAATGAAGTTATTGATTTATGTAACTTCAAAGTCGAGGTACACATTAGGTAACATTAGACCTAAAGAGTCACTTTTTCAATCTCTTTATCTTCTGTTTCCTTTGAATGTTGGCTTTATTCATTCCTATAGCAGAGAGCTTTTTTCAGTCAGGGAAGGTGTCTCAAAGCAGCTTGAATTTACATAGACTATAGGATTTAGGATGCCAGAGAAGACAAAAGTAAAAAAATCCTTGGAAGGTGTGATGCAGCCTGGCTATTTGGCATTCTCTGAAACCATTATTAAGTCCATCGGGCTGGAATCCTTTAATTGGCTTCACTTGGGTCACATGCCCATCCCCGTGACTAAAGTAAGGTCAGTATGTTCTCCACCTTGACAACTTTGAATGAAAGAGGATGCTTCCCCTAAAGGAAGGGATGGTAGGCTAATTGCTAATATACTTCCACTCCATTACAGGCCTAGCTTGAATGGTAGTTAAGGATGAGGTTCGAGGGCGGGGGTGCTGCCAAGGGCAAGAAGAGAAGTATCTGGAAGGAGCTCAAGGAAGTTTGATGGACGAGAAATGCATGTAACAGAGGAGTCTCAAGTTAGCATGTGTGTGTGTGTGTGTGTGTGTGTGTGTGTGTGTGTGTGTGTGTGTGTGTGTATAGTAAGATTTCTATCTATTGGTAGTAGATTTCAGAAAAGCTATCAAGGGTATAGTGACCTGTAACAGAAAGCAAAGTTGACTGGCTACAGTGGGTCTTTTTAGGAGACTTAACAAGTACAAAAACACTATTATTAAGTGCAAGGAATAGTTCATAATGATGTGTGATCTTAGATCTAAAATTAACCTTATGTATTTTTAAAGCATGATTATCATGATTATGTGTTTTGTCAGGAGCTCAGCTGAGCTCAAGAGGGCTGAGCTCTCAGGTGTCAGAGTAGCCGACTAAAGCAACATATCAAAAGTAAGAGTGAAGCCTCTAATTGCTCACTGTGATAGTGTAAGCAAGAGGCTAAAACCAGAGACAGAACTGACTCCCTGATGTTCCACTTTTCCCGTAGAATGGTGCACCTGGGGAGGTGCAAGTGGATCAGTGTAGACATGAGGTTGCCTCACTGTTGAGGAAGCCCAGAACACAAGGCTCCTACAGTTTCATGGCTCCTGTAGTGTTGTGGATCATTTTAAACATGACCAGACTCATGTTTAATCTGGGGACTGGAGGAAGGGAGAAAAGGGAGTACTAGAAGTGGAAAAGGGCTGGATACTGAGTTGATGTGAGGAAGTATCTTCAAGGTACCCACAAAAGGAAAGCTACAGATTGAGTGCCTAGGCCAGAAATGCAGATACACATAAGACTATGGCCAGCCAGGGCAGGCCAGAGCCCTTGTCTGCAACTTCCTTCAGAGCCTGTAATGCACTGGCTGTGCACCAGGCATTGTGTGGGCAAGAGCAGGTTTCCTCCACGAGCCCTGCCAGGGTAAGCCTTTGTAACTGCTTATGGCTGGACCTGAAGAATCACACAAAGGTTTTTAGCCAGAAGCTGAACTCCTCAAATTTATTTCTATTGAATAGCATAAAAGGTAGAGTTTTGGTAGCATTTATAAAAGAAAGATATATTTTTTCTCACAGTTCATTCTTATCATAGTGAAGAAGTTAAGAGTTGACAGAAAATTGAGGCACTGTTATTTCTATAACTCCTTGTTCCAGAAGATCCTTGTGCTATGCAAAATAACAATAATTTAAAGACACTCAGTGTTAAGAGAACCTATAGATTTCATTTTATCCAAACTTTTGGTATTTATATATTACTTGTCCTAAGTGGTCAGCCCCCATGACTGAATTCCAGTGACAAGAACCTTGTACTTTCTAAAGCTATTCAACACATTTTCTTAGACTTTGATGTTCAAAAACTCTTTATGAGGCAAAATTTGTCTGTCTCTTTACCCACTGATCTTGGGATCATTTAGAGTGACCATATCTCTCTTACAACAGGCCGTTCTTCACATGTTTGAAGTTAACCATCACATGTCTCTCAGTCCAGTCTTTCCAGAGTCAATATCTTTAGTTGCTTCATCACCCCTTGTATCAGACAGTTTTGAGAACCTTCACTTTCTAGCTTATCTCCTCTATGGACCTTACCTGTCAGTGTCCCTGTGAGAGTATAGAGTCCATGACTATTCAAATAGTGTGGGGAATAACTATCATTTCTCTGGTTTAAAATTTATATTTTTTATTCCCCCCAGCTTTATAAAGTATAATAGACAATTAGTTGCTCGTATTTACATCGTACAATTTAATGAGGTTTTTTTTCAAGTATAGTTCGCATATAAGAATATTTTCGTTTCAGTTGTACAGCACAGTGACAGATCTATATAACTCATGAAGTGGTCACCCCACTCTAATAGTCTCTCTCTCTCCTCTTACATATTTTTTACAGCATTGTTGACTATTTTTTTACTTATGTTACACTTCGTATCTCCATGACTATTTTGTTTCTATCCATTTGTACTTAATCTCTTTGCTGTTGTTGCTTATTTTGTTCTTTAGATTTCACAAGTATGTGAAATCGAGGTAATATCTTTTTTCATCCCCTTTCTTTTAGTCTGTGAGTCTTTTTATCTGAAGTGAGTCTCTTGTAGGCAGCACACGTAGGGGTCTTGTTTTCTTGTCCATTCAGCTTCTCTCTCTTTTTGTTGGAACACTTAATTCTTTTCCATTTGAGGTACTTGTTGATAAATATGTCGTTATTACCATTCTTTATTTGTGTTTTTGATACATGTTTTTTCTTCTTAAAGAAGTTCCTCCAACATTTCCTGTAATACTGGCTTGGTGTTAATAAATTCCTTTAGCTTGTTTTTTATCTGGGAAGCTCTATATCTGTCCTTTGACTCTAAATGATAGCTTTGCTGGATAAAGTATTCTTGTTGTAGATCCTGGGTTTTTAACACTTTGAATGTTTTGTGCCAAGCGCTTCTGTTCTGCAAAATTTCTTTTGAAAAATTGGCTGCCAGTCTTATGGAAGCTCCCTTGTAGGTAACTAATTGATTTCTCTTGCTGCTTTTAAGATTCTCTCTTTGTGTTTAACCTAATTATGATGTGTCTTGGTGTAGGGCCTTTTTGGGTACATTTTTTTGGGGGCCCTCTGAGCTTCCTGGGATTGTCTATTTCCTTGACCAGGTTAAGAAAGTTTTCTATCATTGTATCTTCTACTATATATTCAACTTCTTGTTCTCCCTCTTCAGGTACTCCCTATGACATGGATGTTGTTATCCTTAATTTTATCCCTTAGGCTCCTTTAATTATTATTATAGTCTCGGTTACTTTTTTCTTGTCATTCTGTTTGGGTGGCCTTGGCTTCCCCATCCTCTATCTCAGTGTTTTGATCCTCTTCTTCCTCCACTCTGTTGATTCCATCTAATATAGTCTTCAGCTCAGATAATATATTCATTTCTGACTGGTTCTCTTTCATAATTTCCATTTCCATTTTTATGGTTTTCATCTCTTTGTTAAAGTTCTCGCGAATTCATCTACACTTTACTTAATTTCACTGAGCATCTTTATGAGCAGTGTTTGAACTCTACATCGGCTACATCATGTGACTCCATTTTTCCTTGACCCATGTTCTGTTCTTTCATATGCTTTCTGCTTCTTCAACTTCCCAATTTGGCTGCCTTTCTGTGCCTCTTTCCATGTACTAATCAAAGCTCTAAGTCTCCTGGTCTTATTAGTGTGGCTCTGTGAAGTAGGTGTCCAGTGGCACAGTCCTGAGAGGGGTTCAGCTGCAGGTCAAGCGTAGCCCCAGCCTGTGCCCCTCTGGGGCCACCTGTTAAGATTCAACAAGCAATCCACAGATGCTGTGCTTATAGTTGCCTCAAAAAACCACGCCAGAAACCGAGGCCAGCTACCACCAGTGTGAGTCTCGGAGTTGTTCGGCAAGTTACACAGGACTCCCCAAGGACACAACTGAAAGTGCCTTTGGTGGGGCTGCAATTTGGGAGAGGCAGAGTTCCAGGAAATCCTCTGGGTGGAGCGACCTCTGTTATCCAGATTGATGATGTCTCAGCTGCGGCGGTGCTGCATCCGCACACTGGGAAGGGGGAGGGCTCAGCAGAGGAACAATGGATATTGTGGCACTTCTGTCTGGTAGAAAGGTTCACTTCCAGCCCTCGCTCCACAAACTCGTTCCCCTGTAAGTCCCTGATGTCCCCCAAGCAGCCAACCCAGTGCTGGTGCTCAGAGCGAGCATGTCCGTCACCATGAAAGTCCGGTGGTGGGCATGGCCCTTTAAGAGGCGTCTGCCACTGCCACAGCCTCTGTCCCACTCAGCGGCTAGGGATGGGGCAGCCTCACATCTTTGCCCCTTCCTACCTCCGGCCATTGCAGGGTGATTTCTTATTCTTCTCCTAGTTGTAGGGCTTCTGTTCCTCTAGACCCCAGGCAACTTTGCTTGCTGTTTGTTCCATGTTTTCATTTAAACTTTGGTGGGGTCACAAGAGGGGATGAACAAAACTTCTATCATCTACACCATTTTGCCTGGGTCCAGATTTTGTATTTTTATTAATGTAGCCAAAGACCAAGTTAGCTCTTAGGGACTGTTCTATCCCACTGTTAATACACATTGAGCTTACTATAAAAGAAAACTCCCAAGCTTTTTTTTTATGCAAACCTTACATCTTTTTTATTCTACTTGTTCGGTTGTTTTAGGGCTCAAATTCTTAGTGTAAAAAATTCAGCCTTACATATTTCTCAATTTGACATTTCTCATAAGGTCCTCGTATTTGCCTTAATAGCACAATAGAGAAGCAGTAAAGAATAGTAGTTAAACACATAGACTTTTTAACAAAAACCCTTCATATATTTTTTAAAAACCTGATGCAAAAGGAGTTGCAAAACAAATGTCTGCTTAAAGAATTATAAGGTGAACAATCAGGTCAAGAAAAAGAACTTTGCCAGACACTCCAGAAGCCCTTCTATATGGCCCATCCGATCTCGACACCTGCCTCTCTTAATAGGACGCTATTATATTAATAGAGTAATGTAAACTAATCTAGTAATCGTTTGCGTTATTTTCTTTGTTTACTTAAGATGGACTTAAAAGCTGAACTACTTTGTCAAAGGATATTAAAGATTTTTAACCCTTTAATACCTTTGCCAAATTGCCTTCCAGGAATATTGTTCCAATTTAATTCTTAATAGCGGTCCTTGAAGATGCCAGTTCTCCAACATTCTTGCTAGGAAAAGACATTAGCAGGTTTTAAATGTTGGCAATTTTGAGGCAAAATATATACTGTTGTTTTAATTTGCAATTTTTTGTTCACTAGAGAACTTAAAGATTACGCGTATGTTTTTTTCCTAACCATATTTCTTTTACTACAAATTACATGTTCATATCTTATGTTCATTTTCTTATATACATTTTAGTATCATACATGCTTATTTATAGTATAGCATTTGTATATTAAAAATATTAATCTTTTGCCTGCCATATTAACTGCCAGTATTTTTCTTGCTTGTTGTTTATTGTTTTTAATTTGTTTGTCATTCTTTTACATAGTTTTGAAATTTTTATACAGATGAGTTTATGGGTTTTTTTGCATTCCAGAGTTTTAATCTTAGAAAAACAATTGCCTCTTCACAAATAAGATATATGTTTACCTACTATTTCTTTATTATCTTTACACTTTAACTTTTATCTTAATTCATCTACAACATATTTTAGTATGCTTTGTAAAGTGATGACTTTTTTTTTCAATCAACTATTTTGCAGATCATTTACTAAATATATCCTTTCCATACTGTATGGCTGTGGAATGAAACAGTTGCATTCCAAATAAAGCAAATAAACAGACATCAAAGATAAAATCCAGGTAACAAAATTCCTACAAACCCCACATACAACTGGGTGGGATGAATTTTGTACAGCAACCAAACCTGCTTGATATCAACAACTGCATAAGTAGAAATTGGGGGAAATCAAAGGAATTTCTGGCAGCTCTGAGAACTAAAACCCTCGAATTGTTAATGCATTTTTGCAGGAAAGTGCCATTGGCTGCTCTGAGAACACAAAAACTTGAGAATATTTTACAACCTTCAATTTATAGGTGAGTGCTAGAGTGGGTTGGACTCCGTGCACTCTCAAAACTAACAAACGACAGCCCCTTTGCAGGACACTGCACTGAGGAGGGCTGCTATGTAGACAATAAGCGAGCCAGATGTAGACAATAAGCGCAAAAGTAAGAGCATATCTTATATTTGGTTTCCTCTGAAAACAAAGCCTGAAACAAGTACTTGTGAGCAGATGGTTTATTTGGGATGGGATCCAGAGAGTAGCAGAGTGGCACTGATAAAGTGAATGAGGAAAACATAAGCATGTTTATCTAGGTGACCTACCCATGGGAAACTGGGTCCCAATTCCACCAGAATTTACTGAGGAATTGATTTTGATTTGCTTTATAGTCTATGACGTGACCAAACATGATTCATGTGTACTTTTTAGAGATATGTGGAGTCATAATTTGTTTCTCAAGTTCTTCTGTTCGTTTATTATAAGCATCTTCAGGAACTGTCATTACAAGATTGTTTGATTAGATTCATTTTTTTGCCATGAAGGTTAATTGAGAATGCTTGAAACCAGTTCCCGAGTGGATTTGTTCTGGCTGGTGGGAGTGGAGTGGGAATGGGCAAGGGTGGGATGCTGGGATCGGAGGTTATTAGGTACCACATTCAGGCTCTGACAGTTAAAGTAGCAAAGGATAATGATTAGAATAAGGTCATTTTAAAAAGATGTATGCATGTATATATACGTATACACACATACATGATATAGATGGATAACTTCAGGATATTATGAATAAATTAAAAATTAATAACAAATGTTCCCAGTATTGACCTTTTCAATATATTTTAATGAATATTTAAGTTTGGAGAGTGAAACAGGCATTGCCTATGAAATAACAACTGCCTAATAAAGTACTGGTTATTAATTAGGTTGTCAGGGATGTCAATGCAAAGAATTTGTTCTGGCCTCACTATTGCACATGACAACCATCATTCAAAGCATATGCATATATGACTGCCATGTGCAATAATAATATAAAGAACTATTATGTATATATATATTACATAATATGTACATGTATACATATATAGATACATTATATAATCATGTGTGTACGATTATGTATATATGTAAATTATATAAGATGTATGATGTTTATATGTATGTTATATGTATATTACATAATGTCTATTATTATGTATATGTATATATGATTATCACATATATATTGATTGTTATTCTGTTTTACAGATTCACCATGGATGAGTATGAATATTGTGAACTAGTTATCACAATCACATTCTGGAAGTTCTGGAGACATGATCACAAGTATCATTTAAAATTGTATTGACAAATGGACAAATATGACACAGCCATAAAATTCTGTTTCCATACAAGGTGCATGCTTTCCATGCAGTAACTTAATTTACAAGCCTTTTGGTGAAGTTTCTCCCTATTTATGCTCATACAAGCTGGATATAGAGTTGGCTTTTATCATGTGTGGTCATGGAAATGTAACTGAGTATAGCCCTTTTCCAATCTCTTATTCACAAAAGATGACATACAAAAAATTTCTCAGATTTCAAGTGAATTGAAGCCAGTTGCTTGGATGTGTTTTTTAACAAGTAACTTTTCCCCTACGTGTCCAGCTTAGGTCTTGAACATCGAAACTCAGTCAACCATTCTTCTCTTAGTAAGAAAGCCAGACTCATTCACTGAGGGACTGCCTGTGGGCAAAAAAAAAATGAGCAGTTCAGCAGCAAGAACTCAAATCGATGGGTGTGGCATAATCTTCTTTTGGAATGTGATGTAGGATTTTATGCAACAATCTGAAAATTACTTGGGGCTTAAAATAGAGATCATAAATGTAAATTTAGAGAGACTTCAAAGAGGTGCCTTGTTGCAGAGACATCAGAGGCTATTGCCTGATAACAGTAGTCTTCACTGGCTCCCTTTAAGCAGGTAGCATTGAATTGGGAGGGCTTTCAGACCCATAAGTCTCCATTACCTTAGGCTCATAGTTCCTCTGGACCACGGTCCTACCTGTGAAGAGGAAATTTTCATCATGGCTAACAGTTTTCTTGAAGATTGGACGTGGTAACCAAAATATTTTTCAGAGAGGCCACCAAAGTCCTCGATGAAGTATACAATTGGGAAATGAGAAACCTTTCTCCTCCTCTTATCCAGGATTCAGCTGTAGGGTAGGCAAGATGGAAACATGGGCCCCAAGGCCTAAAGTCTCTCAGACAGATTTGTAGAAATTTTGATGAAAGGAGTATTCTGAGTCAGTGTTTGGGAAGATGTCCAATAATAATAATAGCAACATCAAAGGTAATAACAGTTATCATTTATTAAGTACATTCCAGGTGCTTTACAAAAATCACTTCTAATCCTCTCAACAAGAAGTATATTAGTTTTCGTTAATACTTTCTAGACACAGAAATGAACTCAGGAAGTTAAACCATTTTCTAAAATCAGCCCCAATGTAAATACTAAGCCAGGTCTGCCTGGCACGAGAGCTCAAGTTCTTAACCATTTCTGTATTCTGTCACGTTAAATAAATACCAGCTTCTATTTATTGACTTAATATAAAGTACCAAATAGTATATGTTTTTGTTACTAATTTCACAAAGTAGTATTACCACCATCCCCATTTAACAGATGGTGAAACAAAGGCTCAGGAAGAGTTAATAATTTGCTCAAAGTCACACAGCTAGTAATTTGAAGAAGTTGTATTCAACCCCAGATCTGTGAGCTCCAAGACCCATCTTTTTTCCACCAAGCTACACTGACTTTGGGGTCAAGAACCTTCCTGGGTTTGAAGAGAAGTGCACTCAGTGAGGGCAGAGTTTCTCTGATTTCCCAGATGGGTTTGGAATTAAATGTGAATTTTATTTGTCTAAGAAAACTCATACAAAAGAAAAAAGAAAGAATGTAGAATATGTTCTTGGAAACGGAATGCTTCGAGCTTAATTCATCCCTTGTGAATTCAGAATTCACCAGCCGAGTCAGATAGCTTGCCTTGTGGAGGCAGAGAGGCCAAGCAATTTTGAAAGCCCAGCATCATTCAAGGCATGGGAAGTCAATTCTAGGGGCTGGATTTCACAGGGAACATTTAAAGGAGTGATGGAGAAGGCAACTTGCCTTCAGAAATAACTTGTAGCTGTGTGATTTAAAGATGTTGGTGTGTGTCTTAACATTTCCAGTGTCGGTCCATTGCATTTTAAAGAAACTGATGGCCCTTGGGTTGGATCTATGGTCTATGTGCTGCTTGACTAGGTGTGGGCAACTTAATAAATCAAAGGTTGCATCAGAAACTTGACTTTTCCCCCAAAGGTACACATTTATACTTAGGAATAACTTGGGGCATTCTGATTACACCACAGGAAAGCAGTCAGGACAAAGAGAAGGTGAAATAGACTCTGTAGAGTGGAAGCAACTGTGTAAGAGTGAGACAATTTCCTAAATGCACTGCCTTGTTTCCCCCCAACAAGCACTGAAAGAGCTCCTGTATCATGAAGCTACAGTAATCAAAATTGTATGGTACTGGCATAAGACAGACACACAGATCAAGGGAAAGCCCTATTCTTTTAATGGAGCAACGTAGAAGCTCACACCACTTCCACTTACTTTCCATTTGTCAGACTTTGTTACATGACTATACCATGTTGCAAGGAAGGCTGGAAAACTTAACTTTGATTTTGGAAACCATTTGTTGAGCTAAAATTGAGGCACAAGGGAGAATGGTTACTGGGGGATCACTAGCAATCTCTGGCACATAAGGTTTTACATGGCAATGGGAAAGTGCTCATTCAATTTAAGTACTTGATAATCTAAATAAATCTTTGCCTCTTACTAACTTGACTTCGCACAGATACCTTTTTTTTTCTTTTGTCTATGAAATAAAGATGAGAACTGGGGATTAATGTTTACAAAATATCTGTTAGAGCATCTGTTTCATAGTAGGTGGTCGACAATGAAGGCTCCCTTTCTTCTCCTTTTTAGAAAGAGTGAAACTCTGGCAATCCTATCAGGAAAACTGCATTGTACAGCTAGAAGGCTTAGAACCCAAATGTGTTCATGGGAATTTCATCTTCTGGCTGGATGCACACACTGAGAGGCAGCAGATGAAGAGTTTAAGATAAATGATTTTGAAAGCTTCTCTCTGAGCATACAGAGTTTATGGAGATTAAAAATAAAAGCCATAAGGCAGCAGAATGTATAGTATATCCAAAGCCTGATAATCAAGTTAGAAAAGTGTGTTATCTTCCAACATACCTGAGTGGAATCAGAAACCCCTAGAGTTGATTTGTTTGAGGTCCAATTGAGCATTTATGACTATATAAAAAGACATATACCCAGAACATTAAAAATAAAAAAAAATGGAATACTGAGACTTTTCTAACCACAAAAAAAGGAATTTAAAGGCCATTTGCCACTATCCTGTCATTTTCCTCACAAAGATACTTGCAGTCCCCAGGAGCAAGCCTATTCCTCTGCCCTGTGCAACCTGTGCCGTTGCTGGAAGGGAAAGCCTGGGTCTTCGGTGGCTAACTTCTTCGGCTCTGCTTCAGGGAAGGATTTGGGGAATCCTAGAGCCATGGATTTTATAACTATTGCCATTAGACAGGTATCCAAACAGGGCTTTTCAGCTTGCTAGATATTTTCTTCTAGAAATCCACTCCTTCGTGGCTTGCCTGAAGACATGCAATGTCTAGGTCTCCCTCCCCAATCTTCCCAGAGAGATATATGTGGGAGCATATGCAAGTATAAGAGCAAGTGTGTTTGTTTGAGTGTATGTGTATGTGTTTGTACTACCTTCAAATGCAGCAAGCTTCTGGTGGGTTTCTTGGACAGAATTACTTAATATTTGAAGTTTTTATTTTAGTCTTTAACAAATATTGAACGATTGAATGTTTCATATTTTAATGTAGAATTGAGACTTGCTTGGCAATTGTGTTTATCATAGAGAAAATTTAAAGTCTTTCTTATTTTTTAACAACCTTTTATATTGTAAATTCATTTGTTTGCATTTTGAGAATAAAAAGAACTTGTTGAGAAAAACAGTTTTATTTAAATTCCAGCTTCTCTACTTCCTAGCTTTCCGAACTAGGAAAAATGATGTGAGTTCTCTCTGTCAGTGTTCCTCATTTGAACCCTACTATCAGAATGGACGTTCCATTGAAGCAGATACATTTTCCTCTTTTGATCACTAATATATCTCCTATATTTAGATCAGCACTTGGCCCATTGTATGTTTTCAATAAATATCTGTTGGATGAATCAGTTAAATGGGAGTAATAATTCTGTCTTATGTCTTATGAAGATTAAATAAGACAATATATGCAAAGCACCTGGCCTTGAGTGCTTGTTAATTGGTAACTGTCATTATTTATGTGGTGCTGTGCTGATTATAAACATGGCTTAAATGTAGTTTTATATATATATTTTTTTCCCACAAACTATAATTAATCATTGCCATTGGGAAGAAGTGAGCAGAATCTGCACTCGTTTCCTACCTGTGACTGCTATGCATGGAAACATTCCATCAGCATTTCAACCACCGAAGTTGCTCTCGCCAAGGGGATCAATGAACTTCATGCCGCTGAACTAGTCGTGTGCTCTCAGCTCGTGCTCATCCCATGTGACTGAGCACCATGGGCGCAGTTGCTCATTCTTCCCAAAACGCCTTCTTCGTTTGGTGTCCAGGATGCTCATACTCTCTTGAGTTTTTTCTACCTCACTGGTGACTTTGTCTTGGTCTTCTTTGCTTGTTCCTATTTCCCGACCTATTAAGCTGACTGTCTCAGGTTCAGTCCTCATGCCTTGTCTCTATCTGTATTCTTTCTCTGCGCTGGTCAGGGCCCTGATGGGAAAAATCTAGGTAATTTGAGGTGAGTTTAATAAAAAAATGAATATGCGAACACAGTTCAGGAGCATCAACGATCAATAATCCAATATTCTGAAGTTACAAACAGGGGGAGGTCTGAGGGGTAGAAGCAGGAGTGGTTGCTAGAACCCATCAGTGGGCTGACTGATGAGAGCTATGACCTTTGATATAGGGTGAGAGAACAGGTGGGTGGATTGTTCTGGATTAAATGAGACTAAGACAACATCACAAACAAATGAATGTGTGAGTGTTAATGAGATTCTAGATTTTTTAAAGTTTGCTATAAAGAACTTTATTAGGACAACTAGGGAAATTCAAATATGAATTGCTAGATAGATGATGAAATTGAAAGAATATTACATTTTAGAGGTGTGATTTAAAAAAAAAATTGTCTGTTAAATGAGGGCCAAACATGGCTTTTATTGAGCTGGCCTGAGTTCTCTCTACCCACTTTGATGATCCAAGAGCAGATACATATCTCGATATGCATCAAATTGCCAGGGATCCTGACCCTATGTTTACAAGGCTCCTGACCTATGTTTACAAGGCTCCTACCCTTCACTGACCATCTAGCCTTCCTTTCCCACTCCTTTCAATTACATTGTTTAAATGGCCCTGGCTGGCAAGCTCAAAAGGCAGAGCCCTTTTCTTGTTTCCTTTATTGATATACTAGAAGCACCTAGAAGAGTGGCACGCAGTGTTAAATAAATATCTCTTGGCTAAATGCATTGAATACAGGAAACCAATTGATATTGGCATATTGATTTTTATATTGAATAGTAATGTGAGACTCACCTATTAATTCTACTTAGTTCTGAATTATCTCTTGAGTTTTCTTTGTAGATAATCCTATCAACTGTGTAAAATAGTAGTTTGTATCCCATTCTTTGCAGATTTTCTTTTTCTCACTATGCTGGCAGGATCTCTAGCACAATCTTGACTAGAAATGCTAGCCTCAGGCCTCACTGCCCTGCTCCTTGTTTAGAGAGAATGCGTTTACTGATTGCCATTAGGAATAGGCTGTCTGTGATTTTAACAGGCACATTTTAAAAATCAGGTAAAAGGATGTCCTTTCTATTTCTAGTTTGCTAAGAGGTTTTTTTTTTTTTAATCATCATTATTGGCTTTCCCACTCATTTTACATCTGCCTTGTTGAGTCCTCTGATGAGGGGTGTTCTTCTAACACCAGTGAGAAATTATTTGCTTTCCAGTGCCTCGTAGTCCAATTCACAATTCCTCATTAGTTTTCAATGAGAGAGGCTCGTTTCTTGCCTTATATTTTGTGCTCCATAAAGTATATCAATATGGAGGAGAAAATCAAATTTTTTAAAAAATTGGCATTGTGCCAACCCAGTGTTAATGTCATACTGTATTACATGTGAGTTGCCAAGAATAAGACATTCCATGCTATGCAAAATGCATAAAAATGCAAAATACACATTGCAAAGTGTAAGTCAGCTGACTTAATGGGGCTTTATGATAAGTGAGACCCCAGTTCCTTAGGATGCTTTTTTATTATCTGTGAGAATTTCAGTTGCACTGCTAATTACAATAACTGTGAGATCTCAGCACAACGAGATACCAGTGACAGCAAGACTGAGAGAGACAGAGATTGATCAATTTTTTTGAAAGTAAGTAAAAATTCAGCTATAATCTATTTTCTAAAAGGGGGTCAGATAGTCGGTCTCTCCCTGTGTCTGGAGGAAGCTTAAGCTTTCAGCAGCTCTGAGGGTTTCAGAATTCTATAGACTCAGCTCTGTTCATTTCTCATCATTTTACACCTCCCACTTCAACCCTCTTGCCCTCTCTCGTCCCATCTTGACATCTGTTTTTTTCATCACTGTCAGTGAAACAAGTGTGGTACTGTCTGAAATCCGTGAAAAACCACCTCCGGGGAAGAAAATATAAATCAAAGGTGAGTAAATCATCACCCCTAAGAACTGGCATACAGTTGACTTGCACAAGAGTCTGCATTTCCATTTAGTGCTGAAAATCAGCTTTTATGTGAATGATTGGTGTGGTGGGTGGGAGGAAGACATGTAAAAGACAATTGTTTCGGTGACTCAGAACTGACATAAGTCTGTGTGTGGGGAGAGATTGTAGTGTCATCTTGGTACTTAATCAGTCTCAGAGAACAGCTAAGAAAGTAGAAAGGGAGCCAGCTTAGCAGCATACTGACATGCAATGAAAGTCCCCTTAAATACTTCTCAATTCCCTATGCAGAAGGAACCAAGACGTAAAGCCACTGTCATGGGGAAAAAAAATTATTCGAGCATTCTCTCTACCGAGCAGATTCATTCACTTTCTAGGGAACACACTATCATTTTGTCTCTATCACACTAAAGAATTGGCTGGTGCAATCAATTCCACAGAACACCCATCAATTCAGTTAAACAACCAGTGGGGAGGAAAAACTCAGACATCAATAACAGTTGTTTCATTGAATTGACAGGTTACTCCGGGTCGTTCAGATCCGTCGTTGCTGTATGTTCTCAGTTGCTGCCATGTGTGTGAAGTGTGGTGTGTGGGAACATCGGGCCAAGGCAGATCCTGATGGAAGGCTTATGAGGTGCCAGATACAGATACAGAATGCAGGCTCACCATGGCCAATAGGTACTTCTGTGGCTGGGAATGATCTTGGTGTGGGGTGATGATTATCGTCATCACGGGCTGCTTGTCTCTAGTTTGCATGGTGGTGAACACTTCTTTTTTTAAGGTAAGTTTCTTGATTTATTGATTTTTATTTTTCAGTTATAGTAGGCATACAATAGTATATTAGTTTTGGGTGTACAATATAGTGATTAGACATCAATATAATTTACAAAATGATTACCCTAAGAAATCTAGTACCCCTCTGACACCGTACATAGTTATTACAATATTATTGACTATATTCCTTATGCTATATACTTTATCTCCATGACTATTTTGTAACTACCAATTTAATTTGTATTTCTTAATCCCCTCCCCCTTTTTCACTGACCCACCCCAACCCTCCTCCCATCTGGTAACCCTCAAAATGTTCTCTGTATCTATGAGTTTGTTTCTGTTTTCGTTTGTTTATTGTACTCTTTGGATTCCACAGGTAACTGAAATTGATAGCATTTGTCTTTCTCTATCTGATTTACTCCATTCGGCAGAGTCCCTCTAGGTTCATCATGAAATATCTTCTTCCATCTCTTTACTTTCTGTCCATGTGTGTCTTTTCAACTGAAGGGGGTCTCTCGTAAGCAGCTTATGTAAGGGTCTTGTTTCCTTATCCTTTCAGCCACACTCTCTTTTGATTGGAGCATTTAATTCTTTTTCATTTGAAGTGCTTGTTGATGGATACATCGTTATTGCCATTCTTTATTCATATTTTTGATACGTATTTCTTTCTTCTTCTTAAAGAAGTCCCTCTGATATTTCCTGTAATGCTGGCTTGATCGTGATGAACTCCTTTAGCTTTTTCTTGTCTGGGAAGCTCTTTGTCTGTCTTTCGCTTCTAAATGATAGCCTTGCTGGGTAAAGTAATCTTGGTTGTAGGTCTTGGGTTTTCAGCACTTTGAACATTTTGTGGCAAACCCTTCTGGCCTGCAAAGTTTCCGTTGAGAAATTGGCTGATAGTCTTGTGGGAGCCCCTTGTAGGTAACTAATTGCTTTTCTCTTGTTGCTTTAAAGATTCTCTCTTTGTATTAAACCTTTAGCATTTTAATTATGACATGCCTTGTTGTGGGCCTCTTTGGGACTCTCTCCAGTGCTGCCGCAGCCCTGGAGCTCAGAACAGTGTGTCCTGGGGTTGTATGTCTATTTCCTTCACCAGGTTAGGGAAGTTTTCTGTCATTATTTCTTCAAACAGGTTTTCAATTCCTTGCTCTCACTTTTCTGCTTCTGCTACCCCTAGGATGAGAATGTTTTTACACTTGTGTTGTCCCAAAGGCCCCTTAAATCATCTTCATTTGGGGGGATTCTTTTTTCCCTGTTGCTGTTCCGATTGGGTGTCCTCCACACTCCATCCTCCACTTCATCCACTCTGTCAGTTCCCTCTAATGCACTCTTCATCTCAGATGTTGGAGTTTTCATTTCTGAATGTTTTCCATCTCCACTTTAATGATTTCAGTTCCTTTGTTAAAGTTCTCACTGAGTTCATCTTTTTTTCCCTAAGTTCTTTGAGCATCCTCATAATCAGTGTTTCGAATTCTGCATCTGGTGGGTTTCTTGTCTCCATTTGGTTGAGTCCTTTTCTGGAGCTTTTTTCTGTTCTTTCATGTGAGACATGCTTTTGTCTCCCCATTTTTTCCTGCCTCCCTGTGTATATTTTTTACATGTTGGGTAGGACTCCTAAGTGTCCCAGTCTTAGGAGAGTGGCTCTACATAGAAGGTGTCCTGTGGGGCCCAGTGGCACAGTCCTGGAAGGAGTCCAGCTACAAGTCAAGTTCAGCCAGCCTGTGCACTCTGGGGCCACCTAGTAAAACCACCAAGCAATCGATAGATGGCTGCCACCTGTGCTGGGCTTATAGGTGCTTTACGAGGCCAAGCCAGAAACTAAGGTCAGTTGACATTAATGTGGAGCTTGGGGCTGCTCAGTAGGAGGTAAAAGGGCATGCCAAGGCCACATACTGCTTCTTTGGATTTTGTTAGCTTCTGAGAGATTTTAGGGAAGTCTGTGGTAAGAGCCAAGACAGACCATTTGTATGGAATAAACCATTCAAAACAGCTTGGATGGATCCACAAGTTGGGAGAAGCTGAGTCCTGGGGAATCACCTGAGCAGAGCGGCCTGGGTTATCCAGGTTCATGGCAACTTACTATGGTGGCCGCCTGGGTCCACACACTGGGAGGTGGGGGACGGCTCAACAAAGGAACAATGGACACTGCCAGTACTTCTGTTCAGGAGAAAGCAATCTCTCCAGCCCCAACTCTGAAGTCTGACAACTCAGAGTCTCCTCGTATGTCCCTGGCACTGCTCGAGCAGCTGCCCCAGCACTGGAGCTCAGACCAGTGAGTCCGTCAGCAGTAGATCTGGATATGGGCCCTTTAGGAGGAATGTCTGTGACTCCCGCTGTCCTCTGCCTCGCTCAGCCGCAACCTCCACTGGTTTTCACAGCCAGAGGCTGTGGAGACTTCTCTCCTGCACTGGAACCCTGGGCTGGGGAGTCCAGTGTGGGGTCGGAACCCCTCGCTCCTCAGGAAAGGGAGGGGCTCTGCAGCCAAGATAGCCCTACCTGTTCCTGTTTGCCACACTCGGTCGTGGGACCCGCTGTTTCATGTCTCTGCCCCTCCTACTTGTTTGAGGTGATCTCTTATTTTTGTTTCTTGTTGTAGGGATTCTGTTCAGCCAGACCCCAGGCAACGCCTCCTGCTGGTTGCTCTGTAGTTTTTTTATAATTCTGGTGTGTCGTGAGAAGGAGGCATGCCCAGCCCCTACCTTCTATGCCAGCTTGACTGGTCTCTTGGGTAAACACTCTTTGTTTGTTTGTTTGTTTGTTTTTTCCTGCGCTGCTTGTTTATTTTCTGCTTGGTGCAAAGACATAGTTACAAGTGTCAGGAAGGCTCGCATGTGGCTAGGACAGTAAAGAGACAGACTCTCTCTCTGGCTCCTTTTTGGTGTTTTGCTGTTTTGATATCACAGAACCCAACTGCTTCTGCTGGCTGCAGCCTGTCTAGTCTATGGAGTGGGGTGGGGGGAAAGGGGCTCAAAAGAGCCTGGGCCTCTGGAAGTCGGGTGGCCTGTGGTAGCCGCTCAGGATGGGGCCCCGCATTGGTTTTGCTGGGCTGACCACCAGGCTGCTGCCTTGTGGCTTCCTGAGCCAGATCACAGGTGATCATGCTGCCAGAGGCCTGGGGAGATTGTGAGTGCTCAAGGGACTCCAACACTGTGGCCATGAAGGGGAGCATGGGCTTCCCGAAAAGAAGCTGGCCACCAGTGATCCACGGCAGCCTTGGGGAGAGCAGGGTGGTGGGAGAAGGCCTCCCCAGGGCACTCAGCACTGCCACAGCAGCTGTTACCGGAAGCGGAACCTAGGCGGCGAGGGTAATAGTCGTGGTGGCCACGAGCAGCTGCTGGAGGGGACGGTTGCCAGGCTCTTGCTTGCGGGCTGGTGGGAACCTGGGCGGTGGCCCTTCGCGCACAGGGACGGGGGCGCTAGGCCACTGAGTCCTTTTGCAGAGGAGGCCACGGGAGGCTCCACCAGCGCGAGGCGCGGGTCGGGTAAACACTCTTTAACAGCCACGGTTAGCTGAAGCCTTCTGCGAGAGAAGCTTTACAAATATTATTACTTACCTTTTAAGAAAACAGCAAGGTAGGAATTATCATCCCTTCCTGCTCTTCTCTAGCATGAGGATTTTAGTGAAATCATTCACTCTCTTATCTGGCAGTGAGAGGCAGAGGCAGGATTGAACCCATCTCTGCCCATTGCCAAAGCCAGAGTTCTCTGTGGGATGCCACCTTCCTCTCATCCATGCATGGTGTGTGGTGGCTGAGGGCATAGGTTCCTGAGAGCATAAGAATCTGACAAAGATGTGTTCTAATCCCAGGACCTCTACTTACTATGGAACCTTGGGAAATTTACTTAACCCATCTCAATTTCAGTTTTCTATCTGCAAAATGTATTTATAGTGTAAATGAATATGAACTGTACCGTATTAGGCCTGGGACATTATAAACGTGGAAAAGGCCGGCTATTTTTTTCCTTAACATTATTAGTGATATCTGTAAGGGTAGTGGCATGAGATTGTTTGAAAACTCATACTACGGCTACAAACCTTCCTCTTCCTCTTTTCTTGTATTTGCCACTTACAAATCCTTGCCAAGGTCTTTGTGACAGCCATAGCACAGGTGTCAGTATTTAATTGCCTACCTCTGAATTTTAGTGAACATTTATTAGTTCATGGCATCCTGAGGCTTCTCCTAAGCTTGCTTTACTCACCATTTTAAAATGCCATGTGGTTGCTTCCTCAGCCTGTCATGCTCTGCTCCTGCACAGAATGGAAGTGGAATATAGCACAAAAAAGCTTTCAACAGAGGGTTTCCGAGGACCGTGGCCCTGAACACCAGGGCTTGGGTTTCTCAGAGCCACACTGACCTGCATTCGCTGATGGCAGGAGAAATAAATCGAAACTCAGTGATCTGAAGATTTAGAAATCATCTCACCCATTTGTCAGTGTGCAGTTTGATAGCATTAAGTGCATTCACATTGCCATGCGGCCCATCTCCAGGACTGTCAGGAAAGCACGCTTTTTAAACGCCCCTTTCCCAAATTATTGAAGTTCTAACTTCATTTCCTAAGGGACTATCTTGAGCTTGTTCCCAGCAGGTAATGAAAACAAAGTCCAATATCTGTTGCCCTCACCTTTCAAAGGAGGTGATACCTGTGGCTGTAAATTTGAGTAAAAATTATGGAGTACAATGACCAAGTACCCAAAGTTGTTTCTGAACAATGACCAAGCTCCCAAAGACCACCTGTCAAAAATATCCCCCTCCTGGACATAGATGGGGCTTCCTGCAAACAGGTTTCCAGTAAATAATCATGAAAACAGTTCATCATGTGTTTTGTCTCATAATCATTTTCAAAGCACGCTGGTGGCACCTTTCATGGGGTCCTGTGAACGCATTTCATAAAGGAGGTTTCTTTAAAACGTTTGGTATCTATGAAAACTTCACACTTAAAATGTTTGCATTTGCTTGTCAAAGATCCTGTTTGTACCTGCAAAGTTCTAATGTGATATAAAAATGTATATCTTTGTTTCCTGAAGAGTTCTGTTTCTTGGGCTAAATGTAGGCTCTGAAGACAGTTGGTGTCTTTTTGTTCTTGTTAAGCCTCATATTAGCTCAACTCTGCTCCCAAATATCAGTCTTCTTGGGTGTGTGTGTGTGTGTGTGTGTGTGTGTGTGTGTGTGTGTGTGTGTGTGTGTGTTGGGGGATGAGGGTGCTGGAATTGATCAACCAGAACCAGGTTGCTGTGGATCAAGCAAAATGATGACAATGGCCAGGCCAAAGGGTTTTTTTCAACTTTATTGTCCAGAGTTGATGCCTCTGGCCTGTCTCAAGGGGCAGAGCCAGTTGGAACATTTGTTAAAATGGCCCTCTACAGGAATAATTTTCTAGCTGACTCCATTCGTATCCATATTTCAGATTTGCTGGGCTTCTTTTGCAAACATCTTCACCCTTATTACATTGATTGATTAAGGAAGATACAGATGGAACCAGAATTCAAAGACTTCTCCTATTTCAGCCCATGACTGATTCCTATAAAAGAAGAGCTCTTATTGATTTGAAAAAAATTTCTGAGCAGCCTTCAAAGCCAAATTAAATGATTGGAGCTATGAGCTGTGGAGATCAAGGTCGCCACCTAGTGGGGAAATAGGGCACTGCCATCACAGCTAACAAATTAGAAGGCAGGTTAAAATTCCTGCCCAGCTCTTCCCGTGGAGCCCAAGGAGGCCCCTGCAGAAGCCTCAGTTCCAAATCTCAAAGGTATCTGGCTCTCTGTGAGCATGCAGGGCAGAAGCGGGTGGTCCAGAAAATTCTTTGTCAGGGAAGGAAAAGAATCTCCCTCGGTGGAGCAAGAAGATGCTCCTTGTGCCACTCTCCAGAGTAAAGGGGGGCGGGGGTGGGTGGGGAGCCTGACCTGGCGTCTCTGGAGCAGTCAGCCTGTGGGGAGCCTGGGCCCCTGGGAGATTCCAGAATTGCAGGAGCCTCAGTGTTGGGCAGCACAGGCCCCTGCCTGTCAGGGACATTTGTACCCCCTGCAGGCACAAAATTTTACTCTTCTGTTTCCTAAAACAGGTTCTATCCCCTGGGAGTGGATTCATGTCAATAAGCCAGAAGCCACACGGAGTGCTGGAGGGAAATCCTTCCTTTCCTGCTCTTACATCACAACCCTGATCCCACGTGGTCACCTCACACCCCAGGGGCTGGAGTCCATGCAGCCTGCTGCTCCATGTAAGACCCCCGGCTCTTCAGGGGGCTGCCTCTCTTTTAGGTGTAATCCTCCCCTGTGGGGCTTTCCACTGCCTCGTAAGAAGGTTTACCTCCCCCTGTCACCATTGTTCTCTGCACAGCACCCTGTGGTTTCCTTCCCAGTGCTTGTCACAACTTGCCATACCGTTAACCTGTTTTTATGTCTCTGGGGTCAGCAGGGACTGTGTCCCGCACATAGCTGGAGCCTGGTGCAGGCCTGGCCTCCAGCAGGTTCTCCGTGTTTCTAAGAAGGGCTGGGAGCCTGAGGCCAAGGGCTGAGAGGCGGCTGGTGGAAAAGGCCTGCAAAAAGTCCTCTCTGCCCGCCCTGGCCGATTCCTGCCTCTCCACTAGAGGTAATAACAGGGAGCCATTCACCCCGGGTTGTTAAGGAAATCACATGGGCCCTAAGTGTTCTGCCAACGCAAAGCATTATCGAGTGCTGCTTCAATCTGTTTGCTTAGTTCCATTTACTGTAAGTGGCTCCGCTTTGCTGACCCTTCACTAAGGAGAAAAGGTGTGAGGGTGGGGGAGGAGCACCACCTCCCACTCCCACAGTGGAGGACCATACAGGAAATTGCGCGTATTAGCAATGCGGGGTCTCTGGAGGACACACCCAGCTTGGGTTTTGAATCCAAATTGCTCTGGGTTTCCTTGCCTGTTCTTTGCGAGTGGATGGAGTGTTCTTCATGTTCCCCATCAGTAGAATGAAAAACACACCCAGGGTGGCTGGAGGATTACATGCGCTAACAGAAGGGAACATAGCAGTGAGAGCCGGCTGGCCGGCTGCTGCCGCCCTGCCGTGGGGTGGCCAAAGAGACAATCGGAGCCGTGGGACACAGGGGGTGGGGCAGGAGACGCTTGCTGGTGGACGCACATCTCCCCAGCTCCTCCGAGGTGACCCTGGTCGGGGCTCCAGTAATACAGGTCCTCCTGCCCCCCCCCCCACCTAGGTGTGGATGTGGCTCCACGCTACTGCTGGTCTCTGGGTCACCCCAACCCTTGCCGGCCTTCTGGACTATTCCATCACCAGGCAGCCAATCCCCTGTATTAAAGGCCCCCTGTTTCAAACATACCGGCAGTTCCTTCCTTGTTGTCAGATCTCGATGAACACCGGGAGGGAAAATGCCGTGGAATGAATGGGGTGAGAGGAATGGAGCTGACCAGGCTTGGCTGGTGAGGGGCCGCTGGCCGCCTCTCAGGACCTCGCCAAGCAGAGGAGAGGGCAGGGCTCAGGAAAGAAGACCCACTGCGCGGTTGGCAAGCCATGCAGAGGCTGAGGCATCTGAGGGAGTGTGGGCTGGGTCCCAGCATCCAGCTGCTCGGCCCTCACCTCCCCTCTCTTCATTCCTTCAGGGGCCAGGGTGAGAACTTGACCGAGGAGGCAGGAGGTAGGAGGGGCTAGCAGCAGGACCACTCCTTCTCTCTCGAGGACACAAAAAGGCAGGCTCTGTTTGCACTCTCGCGTGGAGCCGTGGCCGGCGTGCAACGAGTCGCTAACATCTCTGCCCCGCTCGCCCTTGCTCCCATCTCCTCCTTCGCTGTCACCGCTTGGGGACCGTGGGCCAAGACGGAAGCTCCCAGAGTTTCCTGTGCGAGCAGACAGGCTGGAAGAGTGGGTGGAGGCCTTCAAGTGGCATTTTAAGGACCTCATTGCTGCCTCATCACTATTGCCAGGATGGAAGGAGCCAACAAACTGCCTAGACTGACGCCTTCCACATGGTTAGAACTCTAACTGCTGGTCCCTATTCCTTCACGACATGCGTACCATTTCCCTACAGTCGCTTTCCTCCCTGCCCCCTCTCATCTTTGAAACTCCTCAGACTCCTGGCACTTTACCCCAAGAAAGTCTTCATCTGTCACAACGATCAGGTCTTTGTCCATAAAACAAACAAACAAACAAACAAACAAAAAACTAGCACCCACAACCCCAGTTGGGGGCCGGAACCCCTTAGCAATCTCCTCTGTCCTAGCTCTGTACCCTGGGAGGCCACTTCCCAGGCCAAGGAAATGAAATCAACACCCTTGCAAGTCTCTGTTTTGGCCCATGTGAAGGGCTCCTGTTTTGTGCATCACATTACTGCTTTGCAAAGAAAGCATCACAGAACCTTGGGTGCATGTAGACAATTAAACAAGTGGATCAGAAGCTAATGCTTTTCAAATTAGTAGCTCAATTTGGGAATATCTTAACTTTAAAGAAACAATTTGAATATTCTTTCCTGCATCCCTCTCTCATCACCAGATCATCAATATAGTTTTTCCAGAATTGCTCTCTTTATTCTTTTTATGTTATTGTTAATGGAAAAGATCCTTTATAAGGCAATCAAATGGCAGTCAACAAGATTAGAAGGAAATGCTTATTTAATCTAAGTGTTCAGACAAATGCATTTCAGTGGCATTTCTCTTCATGTAAAGTACTAATTACAAATAATTCCTATTGATACAAAAAATTAAAGCAAGAAGCGCAATTTCTGGTGTATGACAGATGTCTATTAGTGACTATGCCTTTGCTGTAACTTGTAAGATGTGAATATGCACTCGTAGCTTCATCCATTCACACACAGACACACGCGGGCATGCACAGGAAATTTGGACGCCCTAATCTGGACAGGTTTCATTTTCTTCCAACCTGTGCTCATCTTTATTACAAAGGCAAGGATTATTCTTGCTTTGCTAGTCATTCCAACCAGAGCTGGGCTGAGTGTGTGAAGGTGCTGCCCTCTGGTGGAAGTTAGGAGACTTGTATGCTCAGCTGAAAGAAAATAATCAGTCACCACAGTAAGAGCTGAGTAAACATAGCTAATCGTGTTGTGGTTCTATTTCTTTAATGACTGACAGAGGAAGAGAAAACTATGAAGGATACCAAGAAGGTGCAGTCAGAGGAAAAACCTCATAAAACTTAACACAGTGATGAGCACAGAGTAGCCTCCGGATAAATATTTGTTGATGGATTAAAAAGATAAGTTTAGGGGCTGTAGATGATGTTGATTCATAGACAGATGTGGGGCTCAGTGCTGGCAACCTAGGTGAGCTGATTAATTCTGCACCGACACCGAGGATCCTGCTGACTCTTGAAATGTTTCAATATTCACTTCCAGTAATCACTTAATCCACTCAGCGCTGCTAGAGCGTGAGGAGGTTCTCCATCGCTCTCTGAGTTCGAAATCGCCAGCCATTTTCCACTCAAAGGGAGTTAAAGGATTTAGAGATGAAGTACGCATTCTAGAACAGTGCAGCCTATGCCCTGGAAACCTCAATTCACCCAGGCATCAATATTTGATGCACAGTAGCAATTTTACTCGGAATGCATGATGAGGGAAATAACATGCTTTGCTGGAAGGGGCAAGCAGGGAGCTGAGAACTTTGTCAGAAGATAATGTAATTATCGGTAAGGATGGACAGGTCCCTGACATGTTTGCCAATCTTCTTGCAAACCTTGAAAGTTTTACTGCCTCTAGCTACACCTGTTCCTAATTTACTTGTCACAAGTAAGAGTGGCACCTCTGCCCAAGAGAGAGACAGTCACTGAGTGGGTCCTCTTCAGAGTCAGACGATTCTTCAGAACCCCTTTCCAGCTAACACTAGAGGAGGAAAGAATAGAAAATCTCACTTAGAGGTTTTTCCTCCAGAGCAAAAGTAACAGGTTTCTTTTGAGTATGACCAGAAAAATTTCCCATTTAAGTCTTGGGAAAAATAAAGGAAGACAGTGTTAAAACCACCCTGTGTGTAAATTAATATAGGAATTAGGGTGTACATAAAGTGAAAAAGCTGAGGGAATGAACACAGCTGAAATTGCAGCCTGAAACGCCTAAGCGGGTGCTTCTTTAAAGTTTGGTGGGAAACCGCTACAATTTTTAAGAATCTCTGGGAAATCTCCCACCCAGTCTGGTGCTTGCTGAGAAGCCTAGAAACCACCGTGAGCCTGGGTCTGGTCTGGCCTGCATGGTGTCCTGAGTCTAACCGCCTCTCCTCACGTCTACCTTTCAAGGCTCAGACAAGTGTCTCTCATTGGAAAACTAAGCTGGGCTGTACCAGGAAGGAGATTCCAGGACAGGAAGGTCCACTAAGAAGTGAGCGATAGTGTGACAAACCTGACAACCAACAACGCAGCTCTAAAGCCCCAGATTTACTTCCTTATTATATGAGGCAAGTTATTCATCCATTTATTATTCATTCAATTAATTAAATACTTCCCATGTGCCAGGCACACACTCGGTTAGGTGATAGAGGCAGATTTAACTGTGTAGAAGCATTGATTCCTGTCCCGCATGAGCTCAGGTTTACTAAAAGGGGAGCTTGGAGGCATAAACAAACCGTCAGTATGCACAGAGGTTATTAGGGCTGTTTACAAGCAGTGCAGGTCTCCTCTGGGCATATACTGGGATTGTACTGCCCCACTGGCTTGGAAGTTGGGAGAGGCCACGTGACTTGCTTTGATCAGTGACATGTAAGCAGAAGTGAAACATGCGATTTCACTGGGAAGGTTTAGGAATAAGAATTTCACCATGCTCTCTTCCCCGACCACAGAAAGCTTATTTGGATGGAGCTTCTGTCAGCTTGAGTCCCTGAGCAGAGCCCCCAGCCAACCTGCCATGGACTTGCAACGTGATGGCAAGTGAAAGGTATGTAACAAGCCATAAGGCTTTGGGTTATGTATTACCACAGCAACTAACCCATGCTGGATGGAGATAAAACCGCAAGTGAGGTAGCCGGAGCGAGAGAGGGGTTATGGTTTCTAGATCGTCTGACACACCCGTTGCTAATTCACCACGTGTGGCTTTGAGCTCTCCCAGAAGGTCAAAGAGGACTGACGAATGACGGAGGTACAGCAGTGAAGGGAACCGACCTCAGAACAAGGCCTCCTTTCTCCCAAGGTGTTCAGCAGCACAGCCGCCTCCCCGAGGTGATGGCGAACTGATCGATACAAGATTGCTGAGGATCAAACAAAACATGCTATAGACAGTTGTTTTAAAAATGGTAATCAGAAACAAGAACAGAATTGAAAAAAGAGTGGTCAGAATAGAGATCCGCAAGGTGCCCAGGACTCACATCCGGTTTTCAGGCTGGTCAGGAGGTGGGTGCTCCACAGAAGATGTGGAGGGGCTGCTGACCCTCCAGCTCGCTGTACCTGAAAGACCTGTTTGCCGCGGCCATGACTTAATTAAAGAGCAAAACTGCAGAATCGGCCTCTGTAACAAGATGATGACAGTTTTTAAAAAACTGGTTTAAAGTTTATAAATTCCTGTACTTTTTTATCATACATTTTGGTCATATATATATATCTGATATATATTCTTTATATAAAAATGCAAATAAATATATATTCAACATTTGTTTATACTGCATTTATCATTTCACATACTATCTTCTAACTTTCCTTTTCTCTGAATATACTATACATATATCTTATATATTTAAATATTCTTTGTCTACGTGACTTAAAAATAACACATTTGTACTTCTAACAAAAGCAACAACACCTGGGCTATTTACCATAGAGATACATGCAAAAGGGCGTATATTGCACACACTTTTACATGGGAGTTTTCCACTTGTTACACTGTGGACATCTTTTCATATTGTTGATGTTATTTTTTAATCACTGTGCTTTTTCACCAAAGCATGCTTTATTTAGCTAAATCTCAACTATAAGAAATTGAGAGCCAAATATTTGTGCACATCTATGAATTATTTTTTTTAGGACAAATTACTCGAAGTGGAATGGTCAGGTCAAGATGAATGCCAATTTAAAGGATTTGGATATGTTTCTGAACTACCCCCGTGAAAGTCGTTTCACTTTGCACTCTTTCTAGTAGGTTTTAAAACACCTTTTTTTCTCTTCGACTTTTTCCATCATTGCAACACCAGGCATTATTTTTCTAAAATCTTTTCCAACAACGGATACGTGTTTTTGGGTTTAAGGTAAATGTGCTTGTTCCCCAGTGAAGTATGCAATTTGGAATACCTCCGTTCTTTCTGTGGCACGGTTTGAGCTCCCTGGGCTCTGGTTCTGCCTGGTTGACTCCTTGGCCACGCTGCTCAGGACAGCTCCAGGCCCTTGGGAGCGCAGTGGCTAACTCCTGGCCCTGCCCTCAACCCTGAGCTCTGCTACCAGTCGCCACAGCCTGGGAGACACGGGAATCCTTGAAACTGCTGTGGTGCGATCAAATCTAAGACCCACGGAGCCAATTGGGATGAATTGTGAGCCTTTATTAGCCGGCCGGCGAAGGACTCTCTACCACACCAGGTTAGAGATCAGCCCTGAGCCTCCAGAAGGGATAGCTTAAAAAGCCCAAACCCCCTCTAGCAAACAAGCAGGTTTACAGAAGCAGAGGCTGGCCATTAACATATCTTTACACAGGATAACTACACCCTTAACATTAGCATATCTTTGCACAGAATATCTCCTAGAACTACACCCTGTTTAACATTAAACAATGGAAGCAGAAGTTGGCCATTTGAAAATTTTCCACTCAAAACAAAACCCTCCCTGGAAGAGGCAAGGTAGCACAGGTTTATAATGATTGCTATTTACTGAAGAGAATCCAAAGGCTTTCCCAAGGTCACATACAGATCCGAAAACAGAGCCCAGGTTTTCACCCTTGTCCATACCAGAAGCTTTTTCAACACTCTTAAGTCATAAATAAAAGGGCCTTGAGGGTGGTAAAAACAGGGTATCTGACCTAGGGGCATGGCATCTCGCCTCAAATTAAAAAAATAAAACTACTGAGTTCAAGGTGTTTCTCCTTTGACAAACATTCAGATAACAATTTTTGATGACCACAAAATGATTGAATCATTCATTCAACACAAATTTATTGAGCACCTACTATTAACAGTGTGGCTACAGCAGAGAATAAGAGAACAAAATTCCTGCCCTTCTGGGCCTGGTAAATATGCCGGTTTCCAGCCGCGTGGCTTCTGGGGTCCAAACCTCAGCTCCATCACGTTGTCTGATCCAAAATGTCCTCCTTTCTATAATGAGCATAATGATGGTTCCTAATAGGTAACGTTGTGAGGATCAAATGAGATAACACAGATAAAAGTCTGCATACCTAGTCGGTGCTTGCAAATGTTAACTGCGATAATTATTGTCATTTTCACATGAAACCTCTATAGAAAAAAAAAACTTTTACATTATTAATAACAACAGCTACTATTACTGAGTGGCCATTTATTGAGTGCTTATAAATGGAGAAGGACTTAGATGCTCTACATCTTAACTCATTATGAAGCTGCTGAGTTTCCTAAACTCTCTTGATGATAATCTTCTGAGGTGCCTCTTAAAAAATGTTTCAGATTCCCCTATCTCTCTGAGTCAGTATCCTGGGGAATCTATATTTTTTAATGCAAAAAATAAAGTAGACAAACATAAATTTAGCATTTTAACCATTTTAAGTGTACAATTCAATGCATTAAGTACATTCACACTGTTGTGCAACCATCACCACCATCCCTCTCTAGAACTTGTTGATCTTCCCAAATCAGAACCCGTAGCCATTAAACACTAACCCCCCCCATTTCTCCCTCTCCTCATCCAGGACAACCACCATTTTCCTTCCTGTCTCTATGAATGTGACTACTCTGATAACTCATGTAAGTAGAATCATACGTTTGTCTTTTTGTGATGTATCTCACTTAGCACAACGTCCTCAAGTTTCATCTATGTTGTAACATGTGTCAGAACATTTCTTTTAAAGGTGAATGATATTCCATTGTATGTATATGTCCCCTTTTGTTTATCCATTTTTCTGTTGATGGACATTTGGGTGGTTTCCATCTTTTGGCTCTTTTCCTTCTGATTCCACACACCACAACTGCAGCAGAGAGGTCATTTCTGGCTAGGGCAAGCATTCAGCTACATTTAAACTCTTTTTGAGCATTTCACACCTGTTGACTTCACCTCTGAATGGAGTAATTCACTGAGTGAAAAGCCCCTAATTCCCATGAAACTGTCCTTTCGCAGTGCACACAGGTGCTGCTGAGAATGGTTCTGAGAACCATTTCACCTTCCCGTGGTGACTGGAGGCTCTGTGACCTCCATGCGTGGGAGCCATGGGATGTGCCGGGCGTTTGGGACGCTCTCAGGCCCTAGGCCTGCCGTGCTTCTGTGGAGGCTAGGAGATCCTCTCTTTGGAGTACTAGTCATGTTATGCCAGAGACAAGTGGTAGCCAAACTGGATGTACGGTCACATAGTGCAGGGATAGTTTCACCTGAGTATTTTCTGAGTTACTGCCACTGCCACTTAGGGGCGAGCCAGTGCGTCTCATCAATGCCAACACGTAGCCAAGGCTGCCTTGAGCCACCACCTCACATGCTCTGCTAGGACAGCTGCGGTGTTTGCCTCTGTCTCGGCTCACTGCTTCTCCTAGAAGAGAATGCCCCTGCGTCGGCCCAGCAGCAGGGCCCAGGAAGCCATCCTTCCTGTGTGGGAGGGAGCAGTGGGGAAGCCCGAGGTGGGAGGCCTGCTCTGGGCCCTCCTGGCTTCCTCTGGAGGATCAATGTGGAAGAGGCAGTTTCTCGTCTGGGAAGGAAACGTCAGAAATGCTTTTGTATTTTTTGAAAAACCTGGAAAGCAGTTTTTCCCTCTACATCTCGACTTGAGTGCCAGGAGAAAAAATCTTCTTCTTCACCTGCTTGTCTCTTCTCCTTTCCTAACACCATGAATGAAGCTAAGCCTTTCACGTGGAGGTTGCTGGTTGTCCCCCACAGCTGTTATAGCAACAGAAGCTGGAGCTGGACAAGTCCCCTGAGTAAAAAGCCACATGCGTCAGCTTCCTGTGCAGCTACAGTAGCCATGTGTGTGGATTCTGCTCACTGGAGGTGAACGAAAGTGAGAGGCATTGCACACCTTTTCTCTCACATTTCCCTGTTGGCTCGAAAAGGCTACCTTACCTTGAGCCATCTTCACCAATGCAGGAGGGAGCAACAACCCTCAGGAACGAGGAGCGACAAGATGAGAGGGGCCTGGGCCCCTGGATGGTCACGTGGAACAGAGGCATCTATCTACCTGGGTCACCTTCCTCTGTACTGATACACAAGAGAGAAAGAAATGGGCAGGTTGTCTTCATTACGGAAGCCAAACTGATACTCTAACATAATACCCTCCAATTGCAGAGAGAAAGGAAGGAGAAAAAAATGATGGGGAAAGGAGTATTGGACAGGAACAGGTAGAAGGAGAGGAGGTGCAGAAGGTGAAAACAATGAGCGGGCAGACAGCTCATCTCGTTCCAACTGCCAAAGCACTGTCAGGCCTAGGCGTCTTCCGGGCCTGTGGAACATCACACCCAATTTTCTGTTGATAATCAGTAAATGTTCGATAAAAACAAAACAAAACAGTGTTCATGAAGATTATATCTTTTTTTTTTTCTGAGAGTCCTGATACATGCTGCAGTATGTCACTGAAAATAACCAGAATAAGATCAGGTCCCTAAATTTATCTTTCCAATCATTATATAACTCACTCCTAATTATCCAGATTCCTTTTATATTTTGGAGAAAATGAAACCGATTCCTACGGTGATTTATGACACTAGATTTTGAGTAACGTAATCTATTTTGCCATTAATCTTAGCTGAACGTACTTAGATAAGGTGGTGTGGTATATAGTACATCCAAATCAAATGTAAATAATTTGAAGATTATCCTTAAAAAGAAAAGTCTGTTCCCTGGCTGCCCTCCAGTGAGGTCCTCACCTGTCCACCTGACTGGCCAACATAGCTTCCTAACAGCCTGTGGCAGTCAATTATACTGCTGGCCCCATGAGCCATGCCTTCTAGTACTCACATCCCTGTATAGTTCCCTCCTCTTAATTTGGTCCTGTGATTCGACTTAATCAATAGAATAGGGCAGGAGAACGTGGTCCTCATTCCTAGCTTAAGCCTCAGGCTTGGCAGTTTCGGCTTTGCGCTGCTGGAAGCCCTGAGCAGCTGTGGAAGAATCCTAGCTACCCTGCTGGAAGGGCCCTGTGGGGAGGCGGAAGCCCTGCTGCCCAGCTTCCCAGCTGATCCCAGCCCAGCCTACCCGCCCACTGAATTCAGGCACAGGCGTGCCAGTGACATGCCCATCAAAAGCACAGCTAAACTGTAGAATTGTGAGCAAACAAATGATTGGTGATTTAAGCCGCTAAGTCTTAGGATGGTTTGTAATAGTAATGGGTAAGTGAAACACTAACTTTTCTTAACTCTAACAGAGTTCCCTCTTAAGGTTTCTATGTGGAAATTTCCCATAATCCCATTTGCCACACCTTTTTTTTTTTTTTTTTTTTTTTTTTTTTTTTTTGCTCTAAGTTCTTAACCAGTCAGGGTTATCATACACTGTTGTATGGTTGTGCATTGTACCAGGGCACACCAGGGGATCCAATGGGGACTGCTGCCTGACCTTTACCTAGGGGGAAAATTTTTCCTAAATTGCATGAATATGCTTTATGGGCTCCCAGAGCTCTGATAAAGAGTACTCAGTTGAATCAAAACCAAAGTTGTTGACCTGGCCTCCCATCCTCCTTTACCTGCCTGCTGCCGCCTTTGCTCTCTCCAACCCAAGCTGTCTCTACTCATCCAGTCTTGCCCAGCAGGGTTGGTTGCCCTCAGATGTGCCCATTCTGCCTGCCAATCAGCAGCAGTTCCCAAACTGGGGCTGAGCCTTCTAGAGGGTACAAGTGCAGCCACTGGCCCCTGTGTACTCAGGCACCAGGACATTTTTAGCCTTGTAAACCTCAGATCTGATGTTTGCTTTCAGGCGCATTGTGGGGTTAGGGAGTGGGGTGGGTTTCCAAGCCTGTTAAAGAGAAGGGACGAGACCACGCATTATTTCATGTTCTGTCGCCGCATGTGGAAGGCCAGGCCCAGGGGGCATGCGAGTTACTCTGCTCTGGAGGCTGCGCTTCGCTGGACAAGGGTCCAAAAGGCACAGGACACTGAGCCAGGGAAGCTGGCCTCCGGGAGACATTCTTTTTCTCACAATCCGTAGCAGAACAGAAAGTGAAATGTCCCCATTCGCTGTGCAAATGGACCGACGAGACATGGGAGACACGGTGTCGAACTCTGTAATCTTACCCTTCATTAAATATTCAACACAGACGATTTGATCTCTTCCTTCTCTCAGCTCCCCCCTTGTTCCTCCGCCTCCTCTCCTTCGTTCTTCGTTCCCTCGCACCTGTCTTCCGGGAAGTGGACGCTCATAGTCGCGTTCCTGTCAGGGACACAGCCAAGGGAAGCTCTCGACCTGGGCCAGTGTATGGGGTGTTTTTGTGACTCGGGATTCTCTGTGGGACGTGCAGGTGCAGCCTGGGGACGGAAGGCAGAACTACCTTGAGATGCACGTTCCACTGAGATTGTCCCAGGTGATTGTCCACAGTGATAGTCAACACGCCACCGCGTGGGACAGGAAGTGCTTGGGTCTCACCTGACTTGGGCTGGAAGGGGATGGAACGCCTGGCCCTGTGCCTCTTCAGCAGGCGGGCGATTCAGGACAACTAGCATCTCAGAGAAACTCAGCATTATTTAGGGCAGTGGGATAAACTAGCCATTTCCGAGCTGATGATTATTAAGGCTGGCCCACCTCAGCCTGTGATCTCTACACATATTAAAGGATGAGAGGCCAAGGTGCAAACTATTGCCTGGGAAATAATTTGGCACCTGTATGTTGGGACCTGCAAAATAGAAGTAGTGTAATACTATTCTTACATTATTATAAAAATAATTGCTTGAGCAATTATTTTTGATTGAGCAAATATGACATGTTAAGTGCTCTCCATTACCTCATTTAATTATTAAAATAACTCTATGCAATAGATAATAGCTAACTTTTGAAGATGAGAACGCCAAAGCTCAGAGTTTAACTTTCTAAGCTGGTAGGTGGCGGACCTATCACCCTGCCCTGCCACCAGAGCTCCAGCAGCACAGACAAGACTCGCCTGAGAGCAGACAGAAGCACAGCCGCCCAGCTCCACACCTGCCTACAGCTGCCAGCACCCGGCATCACTACAGGACACGTTATCTGGACTGCTCTGCCCGCACCCCCCCCTCCCCTGGAACTAGCCCTTTGAGAAATTCTGGAACAAAACAAGATTTGTTGTGCTGAGTCACCTTACTGGGAATTCTCTGGGGTCCTGGTCAAGGCTGGAGGCTCTTGATACTACACAAACAGCAGGCCTGGTCTGTGTGAGTGCAGAGCTCAGCTCTGAGCGCTGACTCCCTTCCAGCCCACCGTGGGGCTGGCCTTGGAGGGCTGCGTGGGGATGAGGACGCAGCCTTTCTCCCTTCCCCACCTAGGTGTTTGCCCAGTGTTCTTGAGGCAAAGAAAGGATCGAGCCCAGGAGAGCCTGATTTGGGATGTAATGGGTATTCACAGTACCCTTGAAATACATTTTTAAAGACCACACGGTGACTTCACACCCATTTCTTTAGCGAGGCCATGAGAAAATCTAAATAAGGTCTAAAGAAGGTTGCTATTTGGAATGAATTTTCTTCAGCAGAAATGACACGTATTTTTGTAGGGAGAAAGCATTCTCTCCCCTGGACTCTCTCGGTAAATGCTCCAGAGAAAGGGGTGCTTTTGGGGCTGGGCTGGTACAGGAGGTAAGAGTCAGTGAGCTGGTCATGGTTGCTGCTAATGTCCTTAGTGTTCATGAAATGCTCTGCAATTGATATCGCTACAATTTTTTTCATAAGTCTGGCCCTCAGGAAGACTCCAAGCAGGGAAGTAGGAGAAGAGAAGAATCCATAGGAAAGTAGTTTTATTCTTTTTGCAATTAAGAGAGTAGGTTCTTGTGATATTCTGGATATAGATTAGGCTTCATTTTTTATCTATTTTTTTTTAAAAATCCATGTATCCATGTAGAATAAGTATCATTATAAGCCCACTGGCAAAGCTATTGAGAAAGACGATGTGGTCACAGTCCCTGCATTCCTCTAGGAAGAAATTCTGTCGGTACTTTTTCATCCTGGGTGCTTAGATATTGTGCGGTGTGAAGCCAGAGAAGTGGGCTGGATAGAGACCCCACAGGGGGCCACAAAGCACATGACTTTGCATGTCCAAGGCACCAAGGAGGCATTGGGGTCAGCTTCCCTTGAGGCTGAAGCATTGGTCTGAGGACTAGTTTCTCACTCACCTGATTTAGACCTTGGACAAGTGTAATATCTCCAGGCTCACCTTCTTCATCTGTGAATTGAAGACCAATAACGATGATAATGGAAATGATGCCTCTCCCAAGAAAGCCATAATGATTCAATAAATTACTGTATGTGAGAATGCTTCATCAAGCCCACATCATTCTGCAAATGTAAGGTATAAATGTTTCTGCATATTTGGGGCCATCTCCACAGTGCCTAGGAGACTGCCACATGCAGAGGATGTGCTCAGTACGGTGCATCTATAATGTCCTTAATAGCTATATTTTTAAAAAGTAAAGCTATTGTTCTAGAGGAGAGGATCTAAACATTTTAAATTTAATTTTTGTATCACAGACCTTTCTGAATATCTGATAAAACTATGAACACTTTATCTCTCAAAAAAGAAAAAAAACTCAGCAAAAATAAAACATGCTAATACATACAGACAATAACATTTTACATATAATTTCCGGGGACTCATAGTCCTCTCTAATGTCCATCTCAGCTTAAGAAAATGCCTATGCTAGAGATTTACAGGCTTCAGCTCTTTGAGTGAAGAACTAGACTGGTAATAATGCTGTGTAGCATTTGCCTGAGAAAAATCCTAGAGGGAACATCCCTGAGATTCTAATGTACTCAAATGATATTCTTGACAAATAGTCTGTGTCTCATCGTAAGTAATCTGTTTAAATGAAAATGTGCTCAAGCTAAAACACAGGTCTGCCCCATGTAAGTGGCCACTTTCAGCTCACTGAGGCTTTTGTGCAGAAGATTGTGGTCGGGATACCTGAATCCTCCATCTCCACAATGGGCTGCTATCTGGTGACTGCTGAGAGGTCCCGTTACCGCAGGTGAGGTGCCTGCAGGGCGCTCGGATGCCTGCTCAGAACCCAGCTTATCGGGAATCTGCGAGCCTCATGCCAACCGCCCTGGCTGTGCGCGCCCTGGCCCAGCTCAGGGGACTAGATTTTACATCATGCAACACACCGATGTTGGCTGAGTGGCATCCTTGCTAAGTAGGATTTTATTTTGGATACTGAGAGTTCAAAACCGGGGCCAGCTTAGCCAAGGTGAAAACGTAAAAATCCACACCAAGATCAAATCACACTGAGTAAGACCACATCCAGAAATGGAAAAGGAAAAGGAGAGAAAATAGCTGAGCAGGGAAAGCATTGCCGGCTTCTCCGCGTCTGGCTGGGCCTTCCACGCGAGAGCACAGAAGGTATTTGCCGCACATGCACTTAGAACCAGCCAGGGCGCTTGTTTTTAAACTCTCAGGGCACCACCTCATGTCCTGAGGTGGTTTACGGCATCCTGGTTATTGGGTGTAAATGTCCCTCCTATGAGATGCCCTGGAGGCCCCCCTGGCTGAGCCCACACACGCTGGGATTCCAGAGATCAGAGGCCTCCTGGAAGGCAGATGGCGGGAGGCCCGCTTGTTGGCTCCTCCGCCCCCCGCTAGATCAGGTGGCGCAGCGCAGGCAGCTGGAAGGTGCCCACAGAGAGAAACCGAGCACCATGTTCAGAAAGCTCCACTCCATCTTCAACTGCAGCCCGCAGAGGAAGGCGGCGGTGGCCGAGAGTTCCTGCTGCGACGGAGCGCGCCCCGCGGTGCGGCTGATTCGCAGCAGTTCCATGTACGTGGTCGGGGACCACGGGGAGAAATTCAGCGAGTCCTTGAAGAAATACAGAAGCGCCGGCAGCATGGACACCAGCCTGTACTACCTGCAGCAGGAGGGCGACCGGGCGTGGATGTACTCCCGCACCCAGGACTGCCTGCAGTACCTGCAGGAGCTGCTGGCCCTGCGGAAAAAATATCTGAGCAGCCTCAACGACCTGAAGCCCAAGCGCGCCCAGGGCTTCTCCTCCACCTCGTCCAAATCCTCCACGGGAAAGGCCCCCGGCCAGCCCACCTCCAAAGAAATAAAGGTAAGTGCCGCTGGGAAGTGCGAATGAGATGAGAGTTGTGCCAAGAGCCTCGATGCCCGTTGGAAACCTACCTGCTCATCCGCGCACGGCTTAATTAATCTGCACTCTGCAGCAATGGCTCAGCTGTCCAGGGGCCCTTCATCGCTGTCTCCCAGCCTGGGAAGAGTGGCTAGTCCCATGCTGATCTTCCTGGTAGGAGGCCAGGCCACAGTGTCCTGGAGCAGCCTGCAGGGTAGGGCTTGGGCTGTGGCGTCAGGCAGCACTGTGTCATTCACCGCCCTTTGCATGGATGACATCAGGCTCCTATGGCGTTTTGGTGACAGGAAATAATTTCTCATCAAATTATTATTGTTATTTTTATTATTGCAAGACCATCTAAAAATCCCAGTGCAAAGTGAAATCTTCTTGTGAACTAGATGTTTTCAAATACCTAGGTGCTTAGCCGCATGAGAACCAAATAACTGGAGGATGTGCTCCATGAGAACCCTGGGGGTCTGTGCCTTGGCGGAGATGACAGACAGGTTTGCTGGGCACTGGAGGCTTCAAGCCCAAACAGACGAAGCAGGAAGTAGTCACAGAAGTAACTTGGCTTTGTCTGGTGGTGTATGCCCATCACAGCGTTTGTGCACAGTGCTTTTCGTTCCGATGAGGATGGAAGGGAAGGGGAAGGCAGCACCCTCTGTCACAGAAGAGCGAGCTGAGGCTTGGTGACCTGGCTTGACAGAACCCCCAACTCATTCAGTTATTCATTCCTTCATTTCCTCAATTTTTGTTTTAATGCCTGAGGTTCAAGGTTTTTTATATTTCCATCCGTTGTTTTCCTGATGATGGGACTCTAAGGTGTTCGGAGCAGGCCTGTCTCTCCCGCATCCTGGCTGTCTCGCCAGTGTCCCGTGGGCTGTGCAAGCCCCATTAACCTTGAATGACATTGGCCTGCTATCAAATCTCCGTGGCTTGGCCTCATCCAACTGGTTTCAACTGTTTGCATTTTATCCCAGGTGGGAGCAATTTAAATAATCAATTTAACTTCAAAAGTATCCCTGTTGGACCGACACAGAGTCCCAGTACTGACGGACCCTGCACCAGCCAGCTGTGGATCTGCGGGCCACTTGCCCCTTTTTGGGGCCCTCTCTGAAGGGCAGAGGGGTTGCAGGGGCCTCTGGACTCCCTTCCAGCTCGAGCATCCTGGAGCTCCACGCTCTGGTTAGCATCCCTCTAGGCTCTACGTTTTCCTGCTAAATGTAGTTCTCTCTTTGTAGAACCGAGCTCCCTTCCTCCCTGTCTCCTTCCTCTTCAGCTGACTGAAAACAGAGAGAGGGTTAGAGGCAGAGTGACCAGCGGCCGAGTAGGAATGGCTGTGAAGAGGGGCATGGGCATGATGCGGGGAATGGGTTTCCTCAGGACATGCCTCGCGCCGTGCTGGAACCAGGAAGGGTTTGAAAAGCACTTCGAAGTTGGTCAGGAAAAGGACTAAATTTCGACTCTGTATTTACAAACAAAAGCTGTCCACCTTTGTGAAGTTAAGTTTATCTCTCTGGGCCTCTATTTCTGTAGCATCCCAATGGAAATAAGAACATACTTATGAGGAGGAAGCAAGGTATGTCCAGGGTTTACCGACTCTGAAATGTGCAGGAGGCTTTTTAGCAGCCCTTACATGAGCTGCTCGCCTTCATTGCTCTGCAAGGAAGAGGTGTGCGCTGGGCGTGCCTGAGCAATTGTGGGTGCAGGCTCCGTGGCCTCCGTGACAGGCTAGCAGGGTGGCTTGCGCCTGCCTGCCTCTGTGGCGGGGGACCAGGGGACTCCTTCCTTCTGGAATGCCATCATCCTTCCGCACTGGTAGAAAAATGCTTGCTGATGTTCAAGGTTTAGGGCAAACGACTCTTTTTCCCCTGACCCTCTGTTATGTGCTGAACTATCTCCTTCAAATCATTTGGTTAAGTCCTAATCCTCATTACTTCAGAAGGTGACCTTATTTAGAAGAAGGGTGATTACAGATGTAATTAGTTAGTTAGGGTGATTGCAAATTATTCAGAGGGGCCCCTAATCCTACACCACCAGTGTCCTCATGAGAAAATTCGGACACATGCATGCATACGGGGAGAATGCTGTGTGGAGTTTGTAGTGATGCTGCCATGAGCTGGCCGACTTTCGGAAGCTGGAGAGGGCCCGGAACATCCTTCCCTCACGCTTTCAAAGTGAGCGTGGCCCTGCCGTCACCCTGATACCAGACTTCTGGCCTCCAGAACTGTGAAGCAACAAATTTCTGTCGCTCTAAGGCCCAGTTTGCGGTACTTCGTTATAGCAGCCCTAGTTTATACACACACCCCCCGTATAGAATCAGCCTTTCCTTTCCTCCGAAATTAGTCTAAACGCATCTCTGTTCTAGCGTTTATCACACATACCCTGTTTGGTTTGTCAGCATGTGCATCTCACCTAGTGGACTGCAGTGAGCTCAGTGAGGTTGGTGAAGCTGAAACACTATCTTTTTCTATCCCCAGAGCATAGCCATGGATGCTTATTGGTCACTTTCTGGATGCTTCATAGGCTTACGTCTGCTGTCTTTTGTGCTGTGGATCAGGGGAGAGCTGGCCTCGTGCAGGGAGTGAACAGTGTTCTGAACACCATGGCAGGCCTCCCTCCCTCTCCACAAATACCAGCCTTGGCCTGGCCACAGAAGCTAAGTTTTTTCTGTCTGTCTCTTTGGAGAAAATAATGGCTTTTAAACTCTTTTGTTTAAAACTCTCAGTAAGAGATAGATTTTAGATGTTGACCCAGTTTGCCCAAAAACACAACCAAAAGTTCATGTAACTTATTCCTGTTTTCTGTTTGATTCTGGTGTTTTTCAAAGTATTCCGTACTGCTTTTTTCTTTAATGCTGATCATGACACACTAAATTGATTTCACAAGCCGCTAATGGTCATAACCCATAGTTTCTCACAGCCTGGAGGAAGGTCTTCCAATAGGCCCATTGAAATGCTAACGTGTGTCTAAGTAGGATGCACTAGGGTGTGAAATGGTCTGTCAATCTAGCCCTGTGGAGATGCTGAGAGCCTGGAAGGGCCCCTACGCAGCTTGATGGAAGAAGGAAGTGAGGCGAGCCTGGGATGGGTATGGAAGAGCCCTGGGCTCCTGCATGGTGGGTCCTGGCCAGGCCTGTGACAATCTGCTCTTTCCTCGGAATAGGAAGTCATTACAAAAATGAACGAAACACATGTGTTGCAACATTTTAAAATCAAAACAAACAACAATTTCATGTCTTGGCAGGTTTGTGTCAGTGTTGGGCATGAACTGCAGTTGGAGACTCATTGTTTGGATGACCAAATGTTAGAATTTCCAACAAAATTCAAGAGGCAGAAGGACAGCATATTTGAAATGGTTCTGTCCTGGAACGTAGAGTTTCTGAACTGATAAGGCAAGGCCACCTACTGCACCTGCCCTGGGCACCTGAGTGTTTCTACCAGCAAAGAAGAATAGTGGGGTCCCCTTCACGCCCACCTCTCCCGCTCCCGTGCCGAAGTCCAGGCACAATCAGAAACAATCAGCAGTGATTCCTGACTTCCAGTTATCCTCTAAGCCCAGTGTGTTAAGCATTAGCCCCACTCTACAGATAAGAAAACGGGGGCTCAGAGACAGGAAGTGGTTATATGAGACTGGTCACCTGAAAAAGAGAGAACCGGGATTTAAACCCAGTTTCTGTCGTGCCAGGACTCACACTGTTGTTAATGTAGCCACGGTGCCTTTGGGAAAACGTATTTTGAGCTTGTGTAACATATCATTTGCGGGAGTAGGCACCTCAAGATGAGGTGAAGAGGCTGCTGTAGCCTACCAGAAAGAGTCATCAGGGAGGTACCTGTCTCCCACCCTGCATGGATTCTGTGCTAGGGTGAAGTTCCCCCACGAGGCTGCATGGCTTGGGCTCTCTATGTCCACGAGGAAGCTGGCCGGAAGCATGACTGGAAGGCATGCTTAGGCTCTCTCCTCTCCACAATCCATGAGTAAAACTTTCCTCTATCTTGACATCATCTTTCACGTGGCTCACTCTGATTTATTTTTACTCTGGTCTCCTTAGCACTGAAATGTTGAGTTTGTACTACACTTTAACACTAGGAAGGAAACGGGGAACAGTGCAAGCCCTCCTTCAATAGGAACTTCAAGATGGGTAGGTGTCGTGTCCTCAAACAATGTCTACAGAAATACGTTCACACTTCCCAACTCATTCTACAAAGTACCTGAGTGAGCCGCACACCAGCAGAATACTGTAGCAACAGAAATTGGAAAATCGAGAGAGAAAAAAGCCCCAACAGAAAATCAAGGCCACGCAAAACTATATGCAGATCATGCGGCTAATTCATGCTGCCGTAGATGAGCTTTGGGTTTGGCTCTGTGCTTTCTGGAAGCTGCAATAAAGAAAGAGCTGGACTTGTTTCAAAATTCTGTCTGAAAGGAAGAACCATACCCATTGCTTAGGGAAGCAAGATTTTTCCCAGCTTTATATTTCACATTTCTCATATGGGACTTGATGCAAAGAACCACGTGTGGTGTGGTTTGTAATGCCTTCAATAATGTATTAGTAACGATTCATCAATATATATCTCGTTTCTTTCCTTCACTCACCAACGCACATTTGCTGCGCACATGCTCTGTGCCAGGAACTAGTCTAGATTCTGTAAGCAAGTCGAGGGTGGGCACTCTTGTGGGAGCGTGAGGCAGTGCACCAGCACACAGATTTCTGGTGGCCTTTGCTCAGAGCCCCTGCCGTGACCACCAAGAGGGCAGCATTGCACTGGGTCTCAGTGAGGGCCTCCGGAATGCACTTGGGCACATAGCTTCCACTGGCGCCTTCTGGACCCAGCGGAGAACTCAGATGCCGGAAGCAGGGTGGACGACACACTCTTCCAAGATCTTTGTCAAAATCCTCTGATGGTGTGGCTTTCCTTAAGAGAGAAAAATGCCCGTAAAAAGGAGCAATTTGTTCTATTATGTTTCTTGCTGCGCGCCCCCACCCACCACCCCCCCGCCCCGTCATCCCAGCATCTTGGAAAGCAAACTGCTCCCTCTGCAATCTGTTTAAGAACGTGGCTGGGACCTGACTGGCCTCAGCCTCTGCCTGTTTTTCCTTCACCTTCTTGTTCCCTTGGTCATTTTTCCTCAAGCTGCTGGGAGGGCTTGTCTTCTTTCATTCCTCCTCATAAACATCACTTCTCTCAGCTAGGCTTTTTTTTTTTTTTTTTTTTTTTTAATAACAGCTTCATTTCACACACCATAAAACTTACCCTTTAAAGTGTGTAATTGAGCGGGTTTTAGTATATTCAGAGTTGAGCAACTGTCAACACTGTCAAATTCCAGGGTCATTTTATCACCCATTTCAACTTGCTTTTTTTGTTGTTGTGATAAACATAAAATTTGCCATTTTAAACATAGTGCTTCCTAGTTCCTGAAATGAGTGATTTTAAGTGTCCCCAGATTGTGGGTAATGAAGTCTATCACAGTAACGCATTCTTAAGAAATTAAATGTTTTCTTTGAATGATTTTTAAATAAATTCCTTTTAAAGGAAAATGTGTGCCTTTTCAAACTGTTGATTGTCAGACAATAATCAGAGTTCTTCACACTAGGTTTCTGTGAACTTTTCCAAATTACCATTTATAAAAACCTATAATAATTCATCCAAAAGACTATTAAACCCTAATTAATATATTTTAGAACACTTTATGAAATGAGTTCCTTAAGAGGTCATGGAAGCTCTAAAAATACTCATTTAGGAATGAGAAAGATGTTTTTATAAAAGATTTGACAATTTTTTAGTAAATACTTTTACAGTAAATACTTAACATTTATTTTCATGTTTACCATTTTAATCATTTTAAGTGTACAATTCAGTGGCTTTAAGCAAATACAGAATGTTGTATAGCTCACCACCATCTGTTTCTAGAACTTTGTCATCATCCTAAACAGAAAGTCCATATTTATTAAACAGGAACTCCTTGTTTCCCCCTCTCCCACCTCTGGTAACCTCTACTTTCTGTCTCTGTGAATTTGCCTAGTCTAGGAACCTCATGTAAATGGAGTCATACTGTATTTTCACCTAGCATAATGTTTTCGAGGTTCCTTTATGTCGTAGCGTGTGTCAGCACTTCCTTCCTTTGTATGGCTGATCAGCTTGGGGTTTGATGGAGGGCGAAGAGGAAAACCTTGAGATTATGCTCTGATTCTGACCAAAAAAATACTCATTGGCATTTGGGGTCCTCACAGCGGAAAGCTCCTCATACTTCTAGGGCCAGACGAACTGATAATCAGCCAGCATCCCATTATGAGAACTGGGCCACATAAGTGGCCCCTGGCCTGGGCAGACCACAGCGAAGAGCCCCAGGGAGGCTGGCCATGGAGCCAGGACTGGCCTGGGGAGGCAGTTTGGGGCTGGCTGTAGCACCGCATGGAAATTTGCCCAATGCTTTGGGCTGGACATTTTCTGAGGCCAGGGTTAGTTGTCACCCACCATAGCCAGAAGAAATTTCATGACTTCTCCTTTGGATCAATTAGTTCTCAGCAGCTTGGATTCCTGATTGTCTGCCTGGATAAACTAGCTGCAAAATGTATGCCCCCCCCACACTACCCTCCACCCCCTACTGAAGAAATTCACCTGCTACAAGAACAATTTAAAAAGAACCAATGGAAGTCAGGAGAATGCTTGCCAAAAGTAAATGATTTTTATTTAAAGTACTTTTATTCTGACAATAGTTAGCTTTCAGAATCAATTTTCTATAGGGGCAACTCAATCCTGGTTCATGAAATAAGACCACGCCAACAGCAAATAGAAGATTCTTTCTCCTCTATGGCAGGAGAGTTGTATCCAATTAACTAAAAAGATTCCAAATTATCCATATATAAATTGCATATATAAAGGGAAGAAAGGTCTGGATCGGTTTTAAATGGCTGAGAAATATATTTCAGATGCACTGGTTAGACTGTCCTCAAATACAGTGATATTAAAATGCAGGTTTTCTGTGAGCTGCAGTTACAGGGTGGGTTGGGGGTCTCTATCACTTGACCTATATCTGGTTTGCAGAATTGAATGGCAGTAAAAATTCAATATGAATTGCAAAGAATATTCCATTATGCTTGGCAGAGCTCTCCACAAGATGACGGACAGTATAATAATGATTGATAACAGACCATATCATTCCTGCAGCCCCACTCACACCACTAGATTGGTAATTATATTTTCCAATCTATCTTCCAGGCACATGCTTTGTGTTTAGCCTAGAAGCAATACTTCCTCCTCCCTTTTTCCTCTCCATCATATTCCATTCACCTGGCTAACTTCTCGTCCTTTTTAGACAGCAGAGAAATTGCTTCCCCAAGAAGCTATTCCTCATCTTCACAATTTAATGCGCTGTGTTTCCCTCCTCCCTGTTTCTGACAGCTGTCTCAGCACCCAGCACACAGCACTGTAATTGTCTGCTCATTTGCTGATTTTGCTACTGGCCGTCAGCTCACTGAGTGGGGGCACCATGTCTTATTTGTCTTTTTCTCTTCAACCTCTAGTGAGGCTCCAGGCACATAGTAGATGTTCAATAAACTGAAAATCTGAGAAGCTCCCACTGTAATTTAAGAAGGAAACTATTATGACGTTTGAGAGAAGATCTGGAAAAGTAATAGGTCTGTGGTTTTCAGTGACTGGAAAACTATCGTGTTTTTAATGGAGTAGAAAACAGTTTGAGCATATTTATATGGAATCATATCCTAAAAATTAAAATGTTCAGTGTGTAATGGATCAGAGCTTACCATCAAAAGGACACATTTTTAAGTAAACATTTTTTTCTGATGATAAAGTTATATTTTCTCATTAGATGAAATTTGTAAAACACAGAAAAGTATATAGAAGAAAAAAACTTAGAATCTCTTATCTGGAGATAATCACTATAAAATGTTTAGGTATATTTTCTTTCAATCATTTATTTCTTGACTTTTGCATATATGTATATTAGGGTTGCCAATAAAGGATGATTATTTAAATTTGAATTTTATATAAATAATAGATTTTTGGTATGATTATATCCATGTAATATTTGGTATATATTATATAAAAATTATTTATCATTTATGTGAAATTAAAATTTAGCTGCTGTTCTATATTTTTATTTACTAAATTTGGCAACCCTGATGTATGTATATATGTGTAAGTTTACTAAATTTGGTTCATACCATATGCTTTTTAATATTTTTTTTAGTTAATATTATATATTGTAGGTTCTTTCCCATCTCATTGACTGGTTTTTGAAAGCTAAAGTTTTAACAAAAAATTTAACAACGTACATTCTTTAAACAGTTGTTAAAAATGATAAATACATACATCTTATTCTAGGTCTATAAGGCATTTTTTTTAGCAGTGATTCATAAAAGTGCGATTAATGGATCAAAGGTTAAAGGTCATTAAGTTTTAAAGATTCTTCTTCATATGGCTTTTCAGAAACATTTTATAATTTACACTTTCATGAACGGAGAGTTAGGTAGCCCTTCTTTTTGCACTTTATCAGCACCAACTTTTATCGTTAATTTAAAAAGTTTACTGATGTAGTAGAGAAACTGCATTATTTTATGTACTTTTCTTTGATTATTTCTTGAGCAAGAGTGACTTTTATTTTTTTAAACCAATGTGTATTTCTTATTTAATAGGTTGTCCATTTATGTCTTCATAATTTTTTTGACTCTATATTACAGATTTGTTATTTACTTATATGAAAACTTATTATATTAAAAATATTTTCTCTAAGTTATTAGGTATCTTTTAATTTTATGTGACATTTTCTGATGTACAAATACTACTGATTTTTATTTAGTCAAATCTATCAATTTTTACCTTTTATATTTCTTCTATTGCTTTCATGCTTGAAAAGTCCTTCTATGCCTCAAAGTCATCTGCATACTTGCCGTTTTCCTCCTTTAAAAAAGAAATAATTATTTTGTCTAGTAGCAATTTATATTGACATGTGGTGGAATATGAGAATCCATATTGAATTTTTCCTAAATAACAGTTTCCCAATACCATTTGTCGACAAATCCATCCCTTTTCTTGTTGGATTGTGATGTTTTGCTTATCATATGTGAAGATTTTATACTATGTTACAAGGATGTCAATTCAGATCTACCAGTTTGGCTACTAACACTTTGATAAATGTGAGCAAAATTTTTTCACTCAGTGGTTCGTTAAGTGAAAGGACCATTTAGATGATATTTAAGGTGAGGAGTTACCAGGTGCTAGCAACAGAATAATGGTTATAAAATTATAAAGCTGGGAGAAAAACAGGCTCATAGCTCTATCAGCCTGGAGTCTAGAAATACCAGTACCAAAGACAGAACATATGCAGCTCTGCTTCCAAAGCAATTGTAATGTTTAACTATGATAGGTAACACCTAGATTTAGATAAACCAAAATTCATGATGAACCTCTTCCTTTTTTTAATCCCTTTGGGCTGATTTTCTCAGCTCCATTATCTACTTCACTAAGTTCTTTCCTTTGGCTCTGTCAAGTCTACCATTTAGTTTATCTATTGAAAATTTGTATGTGGTTATGTGTGTATATATATATATGTATGTATATTTAAATTTCAGTGATTATATCTTTTTCCAAGTTGTTTATTTCTCATGTCACAATTCTTGTTTCATAAACTCCCATTCCTTTTCCACAAACCCCTATTCAGTTATGGGTACACATTTCCATAGATGTTCTAATATAAAAGGGCTAAGGTAAATATTACTTTGAATTTGCTCTTAAATAGCCATTGCAAGGATGGCAGAAAGCAAAGAGCTTTTAAGGTTTATCTTGAAAAGCTTCTTTTAATAATATTAAATTGCTTGTGGATGAATTTGAGCTGTTTTGCATTTAATTTGACCCAGCTGAGTCTATGGCCATGCCACCCCGAACAAGCCTGATCCCGTCTGGTCTCGGAAGCTAGTATGTTGACATTTAGATCTCTAGGTATTATTAGCTCAAGAGAGTATTGCAAGTACTCTATAAAAATAAGGAGTACAGAGTTCTCAAAATTTGCCAGATTAAGTCCAAAAATATACATTAGCAACATACAAACTAGTTGGAGAATATAAACATTAGCTAATAGCTCATATACAGCATACGTTAATTTACTCAACAAATAATTATTACTCTGTGCCAGCTTCCAAAATTATCTATCTACACTGATGCAGCTCATCACCTGAAACTGCAATTCTCAGCATCACTGTCTGAACCACACAGGTGTGTTGAGTTTCCTTGGAAAGGAAACAGGTAGAATTCAACCACGAGTGCTGAGATTGCGTATGTTATAAAACCTGCCTGTCTCATGTATGCAGGGGCTGACAGTAAGCATTTATCAAAAGGGAGTCTTTTATGTGTGTTGGATGCCAAAGCCATCTCAGAAGAGAGGTTAAGGACCACTGGTCTGCTGGGAGCTATGATGGCGTCTATAATCCAGTGAGCTGTAGCGTACTATTCACACAGGGCAGAACATAAGCATACGGAGGTGTGCCTAGATCTGTCTGCTGCAATGAGTGAAAACTTCAGAGAGGAGGCGACACATAAGTTGGCCCTCTGAAGAGGTGAAAGAGATTACCAAGTAGGAGAGGTGAGAAGGAGGCTAGATGTGGAGTGGTGGTCATCTTGCTTTGGGTGGGTTTAGAATGTGCCCCCACCCTAATCTCTGAAAAAAATGTTGCCGTTTACTGGAGGTGCATTTTGTAGAATCCACAGACTGGAGAAGGCCATGTACCCAGAGGGCAGGTAAAACCAGCAGGATGGTAGCTGTTGTGAAATGCAGAGAAATACCGTAAACTGCCTCAGGGGACTCAGAAATTAAAATGAGAAATACAGTGAAGTTTGGTTTGGAAAAATGCAAAGGGCTCCATCTAGGCAAAGTAATCTGAGATCTAGGTCTGGTGTGAGAGGATAGGACAGGGTGGCTTGGAAAATGATCGCCCTAAGGCCACTGAAGGTGAAATGTGAAAGGCAAACGGGAGCAGAGTCTGCAAGGCAATACAGATGCTTTCAGAGAAAGTTCTTCTCCTGGGGCTGCTGCAGGGCTGATGGTGAAGGAACATGAGCCTGTGAAACTCAGGCCTGACGAGGTGCAACAGGATGCAGGCTGCTCTACGTGCAGCCTTTCCAAGGAAGCAGGTAAAACATCGTGGGCTAGAGAAAAAGTCGAGGTTGGGGGGAAGCGATCCACTTTCACCCAGAGTTCAAGTTCAGGGAGGGAGGACTATTTGGGATCTCACCCAGGGGTGTAGATGTCTGATGTCCCAGTTTTTACAAACACCTCGTTGTAAAGTCGATTTTCCTGTGGTATTAGCCTGAGCCCTGAACCTTGAGCCTTAGTTGATGCAGCCTTTGCACGAGTGGTCTCTGTGAGTGGTGACCAAGAGAAGGTCCTTGTAGAGGTGAGAAAGTCCTATGGAAGCTGTGGGAAGTCTAAAAACGCTAGACTCAGCCTTGGTTTAAACAAGGACTTAAAAAGGCCCAGGAAGCCCAGACTGGTAGCGAAGCCTCTGTACTCAGAAAATACATCATTTGGAGACATTTAAATGTGTACTTTATAAAGAACAATAGAAGCTCTGTTAACCAAATCCTACTTAGTTGACTTGCCAGATCACTGATGCTTCCCATTCTCTACGTAAAGAATATGCACAGCAAGCTACAGTTAGAAGCCTACCTCTAACTAGGGTACTATTGGCAAAATGCAAAGTGAAATGTGTGTAAGCACTAATTGTAACAGAAAAAGGTTGCAAACACCCAGGGATCTAACAATGGGGGACTATAGTTTGTTCCACGGTGTGTCTGGACAATGGAGAACTGTGCAGTTAGTAAAAGGGATGAGGAGGGCCCTCTATTCACTGCTATGAAGTAAACCTCAGAATATAAAGAGTGAAGGAAGCAGTGTTTCCAGGTGGAAATTGTATGCTACCTTTTGTTTTTTGAAAAACATAGTAAATACAAATATAAATATATTTTTAAGAAAAAGTGATGCAGAGGTAAACAAAGAACTCGCTGTCTAAACAAAACAAAGTCTAGCAGAGATGAATGTCAAACATTAAACCTAGGCAGCAAACAAAACTGCAAGAGTACAAGCAGAGCGAGGTGATTTAGGTCAGGCTTGGGGGCTGTGGGGGAAAGAAAGATGTTGGGTGCAACCCATGGACGCTCTCATCTCCCCGCGGGTAAGGGGAGAGCAGCAGAGTGTGGATGGAGCCCCTTCGTCTGGCATCTCTGTGTGCTGAGCAATAGGAGGTGCGCAAGGTGTCTGGGCCTCGAAATCCAGACGCTTTTGTCCTCTTTCTTCAGTGACCTGTGTCTTATCTCCTTGGGCCCTATCGCTGTGTCTGTGGCTTCAAGGAGGCTCTCTTGTCTGCTCCTGCAGAGCCAGGGAGTAAGAGTGGTCTTTAAGGCTTGCATCCTAAACAAGACCCCAAGGTGGGAATTTATGTGATCCTCTTGCTTCTTCCCCTATGTGCGGGGTTACTACAGAGCAGTGGTTCTCAACTGTTGTGCATTAGAATCACTTGATTATGTGAAGTAACTCATCAGGGAGAGGGCCAGGTATAGATATTTTTTAAGAGCACCTTGGAGATTCTGATGGGATTGGGCTCCACTACCATAGAATCACCCTGATGGGAATGAGTGAAAAGCATACCTTTACTGCCTCCTAGGTTGGGCTCTTAGACTAGGTCAAGGCCTGGTGCATTCATTTCTAGGAAAGAAAAAAAAAAACTTTATTCATTTATGTTTTTTTATGCCCCTACCTCATTCTATGAAAGGTTTGGTGGTGGGTGGTTGGGGAAGAGGAGGTGATGATGAAGGTAATTGTGGTAAGAGGTGGGGGAAAGCCGTCTTTTATGATGTGACTTGGTCACATAGGTATGTATTGGCCAGCCATAAATAAGTCTCTGGTGTGTTCCAATGTCTCACTCTCCAGCCACATCAGGTCCAAAAGCTCTTTTAACAGAAACAAGTTTTATAATGCTAATGTATTGAATGACCCAACAGAGACCCTGGAAGTGGGGCCGGAGGAGGATTCAGATTGTCTAAGGAGCTTGCCAGGGTCTCTGGTGTGCCCGGGAAGGCAATGTCTGCTAAGCAGAGCAGAAAGGGCAAGGTGTGGGAGGGAGACCTGAGTCTTGAATCCTAAAGCTTAACATTTTGGAAACAATCAACATGTTTGAATGTTTTTGAATAACTAACAAGTGTACCACTGAAATAGCCTTTGTTTACCAGTTTTGACGGACAGAATTTGGTGGCTAAAGTAGCAATGTATATGTTAGTAGTTTGTTTTTTTAATTTTTAAATGTTATCCTTAATTTTTAAGGGTTATCCTTGGGGGATAACCCTTGAGGAAGTTCAGGAGTTTCATAAGGTGCCACAGTAAAGGGCTCATGTTAAGCTAACCATTGGTAGTGTGCTCATTGTTTTCTTAGCCTTTCATAGTTTTGATGCCAAAAACTGTCTTCAAAACCCTTTAATAAATGGAAGCAAATGCCTCAGTTTGCTCTGAGCTGCTGGCCAAAGTCTGTTTCCTGGAGATGTTGAAGAATAAACAGGTTAGATCAAATTGTAGAGTGATCCGGATGAAAAAGAATGTGATGTCCACATACAAGACTGAGACCCTGTATTATGCCAAACACTGATGGCGGTTTCTACTAGAGATTTAGAGATGTTCATGCCATGTGGAGATGGGTTTTGAAAAGTAAAAACCTACAGATCAGACATTCTTATTAAATAATTTTCATCCATCCCTTGGGGCTCAGTCCAGATTGTTTGGTTTTCTCTGTTCTTTGTTTCTCTCCTACTTCACGCATGCAAAAAATCTCTAAAATGGTATGTGTCTTGGTAGAATTAGGTTGGGTATTGAGGACCACTGAGCTCAGTGGAAGAAACCAGCTCAGGAGAGGGTAGCCTTCATGGAGAAACAGTTGTTTCAGCCAGATCTTGGTGGATTAATAGGAGTCAGCCAGATGAGACATCCAAGGCAGAGAGACCGGCAAGAAAACACATAGGGAGGATAAAGAATATTGCCTTGCTACAGAGATGAGCCCTCCTGTCATCTGACTGCAGGAAGGAAGCCTGGTGGCCTGGCCTGCTGTGCTCATTAGACCTTCAACCAGTCCTTCATCAGCCCTGCAGCCTGCCCCCAACCGATGGTTGTGTTCCAGGTATTGCCAAGTCTGGAGCATTTTCAATCCCCAAGGGTCAAAATGTCCCCCTTCTCAGCCACTTTATCCACATGATGCTCTGGGAGGCCAGTCTCTCTGCTCTGTTACATCAATGACCCCCTTCAACTGCTTCAAACTGCAGGACCTTTTGGAAACCCCTCTTTCACTGATGGCCTCTCTCTTGTTCTCTGTCATTGGGGTTTCTACGTTCTCCCATTCTCACTTTCATTTTAGTGAGCTCTTTGAAGGGGGTAGAATAACTACATTTGGATGGTTCTCCACTTTAAACAGAAAAGATTAGGGTGCATGCTGTGGTTCTTCAACATTTTCTGTAAGAAAGCATCTTACTAGTATAAAAAGGGGGAAAAATCTCCTCAGTTTAAAAATGTTAGATAGTATGAAATACACACATTTTACCATACATTTGTGCATACATGGAGATGTCATTCAGTTCGTTCCCAACATAACAATCTGTAATATAATCATAGTCGTTTTTAATACCATCCCACTTTCAAAATGCTCACATAAAAAAAAAGAACTCTGCACCTCTGCCTATGGCCAAAACAGCCCAGGTTAACACATATTGCCCCATTTCTTTTCTCTCTGAGTTCTCTTATTTCCTAAATTCCTCGGAGCGTTCTTTGTTAGTTCACGTGTTGAGTCTGTGTCCTCACGCTGCGTTCCCCATCACAGTTCACCGTGGTGCTTGCACTTCTGGGATGTCAGTCGCTCGTGATTGTTGGTGGACTGTTGTGAAGAAGGTGATGATGAATGAGATTGTGAAGGAGAGCAGATCAGGACAGGGCTCAGAACCTAGTTAGAGTTTTCAAAACTCTACATTTGATTATTCCTTATGCTTTCTAAAACAATTCTACTAATTTCTCTTCAATTTGTTCCATGACTTGAGCCAAAGTTTGGCCACTTTAGGTACTGACAACTCTTAAGGAATATGTCCAGCATATCTCGTCCTCTCCTGCTGTGAGCATCTCATACCTCACTAAGGGGCTGTCCGATCACCTACATGGGTGTTTGTCAGCAGGGAACAAAGTCCAAAGAAAGACTAATTATTTTGGCTAGTGGTCAATAAGAGCTCCTGAGAGACTTTTCTCTCTCCTTCCCTGAGATAAATGGAAATGCACTGACTACAGCAATGCGGATAGGAAGCATCTACCTTCCTTCCACAGAGCGCTTATTCACATTTGCCTTTTAAACCCTGTACATCCATAACTTCACACACATTTAATTTCGGCAACAGCAAGTTCTTTCTGGCAGTTATGGCTGACTTGTGCCAGCGTCCATGAGGCTGCCTCAGGGAACCCTCTCTCCTCCCCTTCGCTTGCCGCAGAAAGCAACCCCAAAGAAATCCTTGCAGTTCAGTGCGGACGTGGCCGAGGCCATCGCCTTCTTTGACGCTATCATCGCAGAGCTGGATACAGAGAAGCGGCCACGGGCCCCTGAGGCAGACCCGCCGAATGAAGACGTGGACTTTGATGGTGAGTGCGGTCCCTGGGGCAGAGGCGGGTGAGAGGCGGTCTCCGGAGTGGGCTTATAAAATGGCTATCGGGGATCCCTTGATTCCTGGCCCTGAGTTTGCCCTCCCTTTGGGGTCCCTTGCTTTAGTTGTCTCTGTTGCCACTGCCCCAGCCTGGCCTTCGACACTTGGGGCCATATTTGGACAAAACCTCCTTCCCTGTGGTCCATTTGCCACAGTTGAGACAAGGTAGAACTTCCGTAAGGACTCCACGAGGGAAAGCAAGAGGAAAGGGAGGAAACAAAGGCATTAGATGTGGAGTTGTTAAATGAGGATAGAGTTTCAGTTTCTGCAAGATGAAAAAGTTCGGGAGCTCTGTCACTCAACAATGCAAATATACTCAACATGACTGAAGTGCACACTAAAAGGTGGGTAAAGTGGCGAATTTTATGTGATGTGTTTTTGCCACAATTGAAGAAGAAGAAGAAGAAGAAAGAGGACAAACTGTCTTTTAAATTCCAGCTTCTGGCCCCACCTGAAGTAGTTTGGCCCTGGGGAGGCACTAGCTGCAGGACCTGACTCTGACCCTTCACCCACTTTTTCCCCTCTGCCACCCCTCCTGCTGGCACCCTCTCTGTGGTCACAGTCTGCAAGGGCGAGGATGTGCCGCGTGGGAGAGGGTCAGGGCGCTTGTCCAGGCTTAGCCCGGGTCGCTGAAGAGGGTGAGCAGTGAGGGCTGAGGGCCACACTTTCCTCCCTGTCACTGCCTCACTCCTGGTGGGAAGCAAGAAATTCGACCACCTTCATGATCTGAACCCACTTTTAACTTTCATTACTCAACTGTCAATTTCTTTAATCTTTGACTTGCCCCCCACCCCCACACCATGGTGTAATTAATGATGATTCAGGGGTTACCGGCTCTGATTACTGAGGTAACAGCTTTTGGTACCAATATTACATAATTCTTGAATGTTTTATATAGTGTTCAAAAGTTATATTCTTGTGGTTTGTGGTTGTTGTTCTGGCCCCCATAGTTCTTTACCTGTGAGATTTCAGTTCTTACCGGGTTCTGTGGGATTTCACAGGTTCCTCCCACTCCCCAGGTGCACTGTGTCCTGCAGGGCAACCTGGCTGCCCCGTTCCTCACCACAGCCCCTTCCGCCCCTGAGGAAGAGCAACTCTCTCCCCCAGGAGCCTGGGAACCCAGGTCATTAGTGAAAGGACAACGAAATCCACTGAGGACGAGTGTCCTCATCATACTTAAAATTTTTTGATAATGACTTTAAGGTTTTTTCCTGATAACAAGAGTACCTATGTTCCTTGTAAATCAAATGAGTTGACCAACACACCAAAATATAAGGAAGAAAGTAAAGAATATGACCTGTAATACTAGCACCCAGAGATAATACTTCCTGATAACACTTTTCAAGAGATTTTAAACACAAAACACAGACTCACTTTATTTTTTTAAAAAAAACAAAAGTTGGATCTCTTGGCTATTTGGTCATCTGCTCTTTTCACCAAAGAATTTATAATACATCATGGGCATCCTTTCAAGTCAGTAAATATAGATCTACGTCCTTATTTTCAATGGACACACAATATTCCATTATATTGTTAAGCTGTAATTACAGAGTTAACTCAGTCCCTTTGCTTGGCCCTCCAATGCTTTCCAGTTGTGAGTTCTCAGCCCAACTTACTCACTCCGTTGCCTTCCTCCTGATGGCCAGTCCTCCCATCTGGGGTCCCTGCCTCTCTCTTCCAGTGGCCACCAGCTCCCGGGAGCACAGCTTGCACTCCAACTGGATCCTGCGGCACCACGCCGCCTCTCCGAGGACATGGCTGTGCACACCGTGCACACGGCAGACGGCCAGCTTCGCAGGAGCACGGAGCGCAGGACCATGGGCACTCAGAGGAGACTCGAGAGGCACCCCATTTACTTGCCCAAGGCTGTGGAAGGGGCATTCAGCACCTTGAAATTTAAGCCCAAAGCTTGCAAAAAAGAGTGAGTACTTGGGCCACATAGTATAATCAAGATGTTCTCATGTCCTCTAGCTTCTTGGGGTGGTTCTTAAGGTGCCGTGAGCCCCCACCCTATATGCCAAAAATTATTCTTGTGTGTTTTTTGGACAGAGGTCTTAGTTAAAAATTTTTAAAAAATATTCTTTAGATATATATATTCTACCCCAGTTCACTGCTCTCACAACTCGAAACTGTCGCCTCAGCTCTGGATCTGCCTCCCTTTCTCTGGCCCATGTCGTCCTCACGCTCCGTGCCATCCTCTTTCCTTGTTTCGCCTAAGTGCCGCTGCCACGCTGCACGCTACAGATGTTGAATGAGAGTTTGGGGTTGAAGAAGGCATAGTACCAAGAAGGAGCCAACATCACACCGTCAGATGCCCCTGCCTTAGAAAAGCATTGGCCAGGCTTAGATGGAGAACTTGCTGGCTGGACCCATCTGGCCACCATCTCTTGGCCACTCTCTTTCCAGATCCTACTGTAAGACTAGTTATCATCTCTAGCCTCAAATTCCTGTGACCTCCTCGTTCAGAGCAGAAAGTCCCGTTTTGCTCTGGCCACCCTAGGCCATGCTGGAAGAACTTCACCTTTCATAACAGAAGGACCCATTTAGGCCCATCCACCTGTTTTTCTTTGTTTCTCAAGAGCCATTAGACTCTGATGGATGTAGGAGTTTTCTCAATAGCATTTTCCACCCATAAAATGGACCATGTGTTGGACATTAAAACTGGGACCTTGAGGTCCGTCCACAGCCCCCACGATGACACTGCTTTGTCCCCCACAAGGCCCAGCACTAGGGGGGTGTATCTGATCATCTCCCACTGGAGTGATGAACCAGAGCATCCCTTCTCTGTGAGGCTGGCCAAGCCTAATGTAACCCCTCTGCTGCCTTCCTCCCTTCCAGCCTGGGAGCTCCAGACGGATCCTCTTCAACTTCTCGGGAGAAGACGTGGAATGGGATGCAGAACTTTTTCGCTGGAGCCACTGGCGTCTCTGGGGAGGACTGCTATGAGACAGAGAACCCCAAAGGGCAGTGGCTGCTTCGAGAGCGACTCTGGGAGCGGACAGTGCCCTGACTTCCTCGGCCTTTCAGCCTGGCTCACGCAGGGTCTCTGAGAAGGTGTTGGCTTTCAGCGCAGTGTGGGTATTTGGAAGAGTTAAAAATGGAAACTATGACAAAGTCAAGCCTATGAGCACACTGCTGGTACCCAGTTAGTGCCAAACACGCCTGCGGCCTCCCAGAGACCCTGCCTTTGGAGACTTTCAGAGGTGGACTTCCCCTACACATGGGGCAGGTTAGCAAGTGGTAATAGCCTGGCTGGCCTTCAACAGCAGAGGGAACAGAAGGCCCTGAGTGGGAGTGTCCAGGCTCACATCCTGGCCTTCCCTGGCCTGTTCCTAGCTCTCCATGCATCTGTCCAAGTGGCTGCTAGCATCGTGCTTGGTAAAGGAAGCAAAGCCACCCAGGGATTTCTGGGCCAAAATTTTCAGAGGCAGCTTCTCTCTCTACAGGGGTCAGAAATATTCTGGGTATGTGCTGAGGTTGCCTTTTGCGAGTGCACATGTGCGCACGTGTGTGTGTGGCGTGTGTGTGTGTGTGTGTGTGTGTACAGCATGCAGTTTATGAAGCAGCATCTTTCACCCTTTTTTACAATGTCCTGGAAACTTCTGCTGCATTAGGCTATAGATGAGGCCAGTGCCCTGGCAGTGGAATGGGAGAAGGAATGAATAGGGTACGGCCTCGGGACCACGCTATATGCCCCAGCCCTCAGACTTACCTCCACTTCTTATAGGCGGTTGGCTGGGGTGGGAGGAAGATGCAGGTGCTTTCCACCCTATTTTCACCCAGAAAATTCTTAACCCATGCAACCAGTTCATGACAGGTTATGCCTCTTCCTTTCCCTAATTAAGAGGGCAGTTACAATCATTACGTTCTTTTGGACTAGAAAGGATTTGTGTATTTCAGCCACTATCTGAATCAGAATTACATTTTAAATATATTCTTGGCATTTCTCATATACTTTTTGCATTTTTGCGTATACTTAGCCTGCTGAAGTTTGAGAACTGCTAGTTTGGAGACTATACTTCACTTTGTCCAATCTCACCTGTTTCTTCTGACATTTTCTTTAAAAGCAGGTAAGGGAAACGGATGCCCATGAATGCAAGAATGCTAGTGGGCATAAAGGAAGGAGACAGACTAGGAAAAAACAGTAATCCAGATTAAGCGAAGGATTCTTTTAGGCTAAGATCTCTCTGAGAACTAAATAAAGCTTTCTTTCTGCCAAGCCCATATATCATCATATTCACTTTTTTAAAAAGAACTTTTTATTTATGTGACCTGACTCTCTGAATTTAAGAATTTATAACTCCTATGAAAAAATATCCTAATAATTATGTGGCATTTTTAGGAATTTTATGTCAACACGTTTCAGAATGAAAATATACTGGAAGTGTTTTAATACTTGTCTTTATTATTTTTTCAGTGCCAATATCAGTGTTTGAGAGATTTCTTTCATTTTGTTGCTTATGCAAAACCCACTACAGCCAGAAGCTTAATTGAAAAATAAATATTTGGGAGATTTGCTTTATAAACTGCATTAAAGCACACTCGGTTAGTATCACCGTGTATCTTTTTTTTTTTTTGCCCCAAATGTGACTTTGTTTTGAAGCCCCACAAATGAAAGTTCACTAACAGGGATGAACTCAAAATGAAGTCTTTTTACTCTGCCTTTTATCAAACTACAGTTTATCATGATGGACCCTGACATTTTGTGTTAAAGACATGATGTACATTTTGCTTTTATTGATAAGAAAAAAATAGACATGACAGAAGGATATTTAGAGTCTTGACTTTTTAAAAAGCATTTATTGCTATAGGACATGAAGCTATGTTCTTCTCTTCTATCTTATGTGTTGTATATTTTTATCTTTAATGAGACTATACACAGACTGCCTGAAAACATTCCATAATTCAGAAACATAACGCCGTCTTGTCATTTGGATGATTTTAGGCCTTTGAAATTGGGGAGAAACCCCAGGATATGGACCCTGCCAGGGAAATCCTGAGATGGTATCTGCTAGGTTTTGAGATAAATAAAAGTCAGTTAAGTGAAAGAGCTAATTTGATTGATTCTTTTCCCCCTTGAAATGCCAGTTAATAATCAGCTTGTCCTTGGGACACTATGTTGGTGGCACCCAGGACTGTCTCAGTTTTGATATATGAAAATCTACCTATTCTTAGACAGAATGTCCAAGAAGAAGATGTGAGTCCCAGTCACCTAACTTGTTCTTTAGCCCTTGGTTTCTAGCTCCCACCGCAAAATGTCTTCTCCTTCATGGAGAAAGATACATGGGAGCCTTTAGTTTGAACTGTGTATACCTAGCCCTTTTCCCGGTTGCTAGGCAACTGAGAACATGGTTACCAGGACAGAGCTTTCTTGTACCTGCTCTTAGACACATATCCTACAGTGGCTCTAACAGGAGACTGTCTTCCCTTCCTCACTGATGGCCTTTTCATGGTGGATTAGTTTCCTGTTGCTGCTGTAATAAATTACCACAAATTTAGGGGCTTAATACATCACAACTGTATTCTTTTGCAGTCTGGAGGTCAAAAGAACCAAAATCAGCCGCACTAAATTAAGTCACGGTGTGGGCAGAGTGGGCTTCTTCCGGAGGCTTTGAGGGGAGAAGCGGTTCTCTTGCCTTTTCCAGCTTCCGGAAGCTGCCTGCATTCCTTGGCTTGTGACTCCTTCCTTGTGTCATCCCAATGTTTTGCTTCTGTTGGCATACCTCCAACTATTCGCTCTGATTTCTTGCCTTCCTCTCATAAGGACCTTCGTGATTACAACAGTCTCACCTGGATAATCCAGGATAATCTCCTCATCTCAACCTCCTTACTTTCATCAAATCTGCAAAGTCCCTTTTGCCATGTAAGGTAATATTCAGAGGTTCAGGGGATTACCGTGTGGACCTTTTTGGTAGTCTGTAATTCAGCCTATTACACATAGGTATCACAAAACACTCTAGCTATTCTTATCAACCCAGTCCAATTTCCTTTTAATCTTAATTATAACAGCGTGATATCCTGATTTAGCTGTCATTTCCAAATTCCGTTGTTTCTAGCTGCTGCCCTATAATTTTGTGAAAGTGAAATTCTGTCTTGTCTGACAGGTTTTCTGCTTCAGAAAGACTTTTTAATTATAGAGAATTCCCAGTGGGAAAACATTGCACTTCAACCCTGAAAGGGTGAGGAATGGACAGCAGTTCTACATAAAGATTGCTGCTGGTCGAAAGAGATATTTTCCTTTAATCAAGCCATCGAGTCTTTACTACACAAGCATGTGCCAAGCAAAATAATAATTAGACATACTTTTGCCCGTTGACAATTGGCAATCTAATAAGGAGAAGACAGGATGAACATAGATAGACAGTGCTGGGCACCTACTGCTTCGCTGAGCACCTCTGTCTATCTACAAAAGGTGTTCTGTGAAGGAGAGAAGACATTTAGCTCGAGGTGTCTGTGAAGAACTTCATGGCAGAGGTGGGGCATTGAAAGATAGATTTAGACTTGAGCAGAGGATTGCTGAAGGTTGGTATTCCGTGACGGGGGACAGCATACAAAAAGACAGTCATCAGGACACTCAAAGGTATGGTAGTGGACAGCAAGGGGATGCCCTTGACTGAAAGGCAGGGTTTTTATTGAGCAGCCATGGAAAGCTGGATTGTATAGTTTGGGGGAAATCAAAAGAGGAGTATAAAGTTGATGAGTGGGATCAAAAATAGAGTGTTATGTGGTCTCGAGCTGGAGAGATCAAACACGGGGTACCCAGGAACCCATCTGGGGGGTCTGGGCCGCTCTTCTTGAAAGGGGCAGAAAGTCTTCGGTGGCAGTGAGGAGAGGATTTTGGCAGACACGCTTTGTAAATCAATTCATGTGGTCGTATTGGTTGACCATAAGGGCCACAGAGGATGCCAAAAACCCCTGGAAGTTCTCTTCAAGGAATTACCCATGTTTGTTTATTCCTTTATTTGTCATTTGACAAAAAAATGTCTGGAGATATATATATAAACAGAGTCTTAAAGAGCTTTCAGTCTCGTAGGAGAGAAAGACACTAATCAAAGGATTATAAACAAACTGAAATGAAGAATACCTTAGGAGGAATTAACAACAGATTAGATAAAGCAGAAGATTGAATCAATGCTTTAGAAGAAGAAGGTAGCAGAAAACACCCATCAGAACAGCAACAAGAAAAAAAAATGAAGATAGTTTAAGAGGCCTCTGGGACAACATCAAATGCAATGACATTCTCATCACAGAGGTACCAGAAGGAGAAGAGAGAAAGGAATTGAAAACCTATTTGAAGAAATAATACCAGAAACTTCCCTAATCTGGCAAAGGAAATAGACTTACAAGTCCAGGAAGCTCATGGAATCCCAAACAAGATGAACCCAAAGAGGCCCACAAGACACATCATAATTAAAATGTCAGAGGTTAAAGACAAGAGAGAACCTTAAAAGCAGAAAGAGAAAAGCAATTAGTTACCTACAAGTTTGCTCCTATAGACTGTCAATTGATTTCTCAACAGAAACTTGCAGGACAGAAGGGATTAGCAGAAAATATTCAAAGTGATGAAAACAATGACCTACAACCAAGATTCCACTACTAGCAAAGGTATCATTCAGAATCCAAGGACAGATAAAGAGCTTCCCACAAGACAAGAAAAAGCTAAAGGAGTTCATCAATACCAAACCAGTATTACAGGAAATATGGGAGGGACTTCTTTAAAAAGAGGGAGGAAAAAGAAATAAAGGATAAAAATTACGAAAATAAAATGACAATAATTACATATCTAGCAACAATTAGTTTAAATGTAAATGAAGTAAATGCTCCAATCAAACAATGAGGTGGCTGAATGGATAAGAAAACAAGACCCTTACATATGCTGCAGCAAGAGACTCACTTTAGATCGAAAGACACACACAGACTGAAAGTAAAAGGATGGAGATATTGCATGGAAATAGAAACAAACAAACAAAAAACAAACAAAAAGCTGAGTAGCAAAACTTATACCAGAAAAAAATAGACTTTAAAACAAAGGCTATGTCAAGAGCAAAGAAGGACCCAGTAATTCCACTTCTCAGTACTTATCCAAAGAAGCCAAAAACACTAATTCAAAAAGACGTATGCATCTAAATGTTGATTGCAGCATTATTTACAATAACAAGATATGGAGTCCACCTGGGTGTCCATCAATAGATGAATAGATAAAGAAGTGATGGTAAATATACACAATGGAGTATTACTTAGCCATTAAAAGACTAAAATCCTGCCATCTTCAACAACATGGATGGACCCAGAGGGTATTGTGCTGTGTGGAGTGAGTCAGAGAAAGACAAATGCCACGTGTGTAATCTAGAGAACAGGATAAACAAACAAACAGCAGAAAAAATCTCATATTTACAAGAGCTTTTTGATGGTTGTCAGATTGGGGTATGGGGGATGTGTGAAGTGGGAAGGAATCAAGAAGAACAAATTGGTATTTACAAAAAGTCATGAGGATATAGAGTATAGCATGGGGAATATAGTCAGTAGTATTGCAATAACTATATATAGAGTCAACTGGGTACTAGATTTATTGGGATAATCACTTCATAAATTATATAAATGTCTAATCACTGTGTTGTACACCTAAAATTAATATAATATTGTGTGTCAACTATATTAAATAAGAATTTTTAAAAAAAAAAAGGCCTATAGCAATACGTGTGAATCCAAACTGTGGCGAGTGCTGTAAGGGGGCCCGTGGTTCAGGGGGAACTTGTGTGAGGGGATCTGAGCTCAGGGCAGGGTGGCCCAGGGAGGACATTTGTCACACTCAACTACTCAGTGTCACCTCTTCAGAATGGCCTTTCCTGGCCACCGTATCTCAATCATTACTGCTACCTCTACCACGCTTTAAGTTGGCGAGACTGTGTTTACCATGATCTAACACATGACTAGACACATAGACACTCACATACTCAGAGACTCACACACACATACCCATATCCCCACACACTCACCCTCTCACACACATGTCTATACACCCATTAGAGTGTGAGCTCCACGAGAGCGGTAGCGTAGTCCGTGCTGTTCGCTCTCTATCCCCAGTGCTAGTACAGTGCCTACGCCAACAACTATTGTTGACTGAGTCATTGATTGACAGATTTCATGAATGAAGGAAATGACAAGGAGCTAAGATTTGTAGGGGAATAGGAGGCATCAAAACGTAAAGGGAGGAGGGCTGCAAAAGAGATTCAGGCTGAGGCAGTCATGGGCAAAGGACCTATGGCACATTCGAGGGAATTGGAAGATGTCCTTAAGTTATCCCTACAGCATTATTGAGCACCCACATTTGCCCAGAACTCTTCCAGGCCCTGAGAGTAGAGCAAGACAAGATGTTGCCTTAGGAGCTTATAAGTTTAGATAAGAGATGTATAGGCAATAAGCGATTGTACATTATATGCATATATATTGGAATATAATAAAATGCCAGGTGATGTAAAATAGAGAAAGGGCTAGGGAGTGGAGAGGTAGGAGGTGGGCTTTTAGTCAAGGAAAACCTCTCAGAGGAGGTGATACTTGGACAGAGGCCTGCAAGTGAGGGATTAAGTGAGACTAGGGGAGAAATGGCCAAGCAAAGGAAGGAGCCGACACAAAGCCTGAGTCAGGACGGCACCAGGGGACCGTGGGACGCCGAAAGGTCCTTGGAGGGTCCTGAGCAAGAGAATAACATAATCTGACTTATGTTCTAAAAGATGATTCTGGCGGCTGGGTGGGGATTCGACTGTAGGGTCAAAAGGGAAACTCGGAGAACCGACCAGTGGCTTGCCAGTGCCCAGACCAGGTGCAGCGGCTAGGGCCTGGTGGGAGGAGTGGGTGGCTTAAGATGGCTGGGTTTAGGACCAACTGCAGCAAGACTTACAGGTGTCTAGGCTTGCCGTGACTTAGACATGGAGATATGGGGTTTGGAGACATGAGGAACGAGTGACCGGAGGTACCATTTATTAAGCCAAGCAGGAGAGGGGCTGGCTAGCAGGGGGTTTTGTGGTGGTGGTGGTAGTGGGTTGTTTTTTGGGGGGAGAAAAATCAGAAGTTCTACTTTTCATATACTAATTTAGAGTTTTCTGTAGACTTCCAAGTGGGAACTGAGACACCTGTGTGTAGAGCTCATCTTGAATCTAGAGTTGTAAAACCGGGCGCTTGCAGTGTCCGCTGGAATTGGAGGCCGTGGGGAGAGGTGGTCGCCAGGCACTGAGTGGAGCTCGAGGGCAGCGGGGTGCAGGACGGGGCCCCTGGAGCACTGACGTGTGGAAGCCAGGAACAGAAGGAGCACGCGCACCATGAGCAGCCAAAGGCTAATGAGGGGGAGCAAAGGCTCCAAGGTTGGGGAGACAGAGCACAAGCAGTGGGGCAGTGTGTGTGGGGGCGCGGGGTTCAGGGCCTGCAGGCCATTCTGGTCAAAGCCAAGTGAGGAAAGCAGTCTTGATTTGGGTTCAGAATGGTATTGTCTCCGTCCGGAATGCTCACTGACCGCGCCCATGAGACTTAGCTCCAGATCACTTTTGGCTGTTTCTAAATCTTGAGCCCTCCTGGAAGGCAGCCAAGTATAATGCACCCGGCCCTTGGGGACCCCGCAGCAGCCGCCATGACTTAGTCACCCCTTCCCATGAGTGACCTCTGGCCTGGACTGGTCTGGGTGGGTTCCTGCCCCTTGTGTCAACTCATGCAATGACAAACAACTCACCAGCACCTGGCCACCCTCTGTGGACCCTGGGGCCCCAGGTGAGTCAACGTGCACGTGTGACTTAGGCTATTACGCCTCATGGTTCCCAAATGCGAATTAAGCATGATAATGATAGTTTTTAACTTGCAGTGTTATACAGGTGAGGGTTAAATGATTTATATCCACTAAACATCTGAAAGTACCTGGTCCATTGTAAGTGTTAACTCTTGTCATGAGAAAGGATGATGATTTGCCATCACCCAGAATAGTCAAAAATAGCTGTAAAGAGAAATTCTAAAATGTTCTGGACATAATTGGAAAATGTAGCACCTTCTGAAAAAACTGGAAGAAGACAGCACTGAACCAACTAAGGTTAAGAGCGAGTTCCATAGTCAGAGGTCTGGCTGGAATCTCAGCTCCTCCACCCTCCTCTGGATGGCCTTGGTTGTGATTCTCAGCCTCAGATTCTTGATTGTAAAGTGGCACAGCAGGAGTGTCTACTTCATAGGGTGTTATGAGCATCTACTATAATGATACTTGTACTTAGCACAGTGTCTGGCACACGGCAAGCACACACTAAATGTTGCAATCGATATTATTTGGAGCTCTGGAAAGACATCCATATGTAAGTTATGGTCTGTTGATTACGATGTGGCAATCTTTTATTGTCATGCCTCCTCTGCATATGATATGGTCCCTAGATCACATGAGTTATTTACAGCCTTTGCAGAAATTAAATGGAAGTATAGCTTAGGTTAGATTTGAAGGCTGCTGAATTTGGTCTCCAGCAGGCGATAACGGGAGTGCTATAGCCACTGTTAACTACTTATTTCTCTATGTAATGGCGCAGCGGCAAATATATATTCACTTTGCAGTTCTTGGACTGAACACCCACCCCGCCCCACCCCCCACCCCAAAAAGTCATAGCTCCATTTTACATTGATGGGAACTATCACTTGGGGAAGACGAATGGCTTTTCCATGATTAATCCTGACCGCGGGTACCAATCTCAGAGCGAGAATCGAACCTACCAATCTCAGAGCGAGAACTCGAACCAGAGTTCCTTTGTCTGAGCCTCCACCGCCCGGTCAGAATTTGTGAGTCGGTTCTGGTGGAGGAATTAATTACGCAGCCGCCTGTTGGTATGTGGCCATTCGGCCACACGGTGGCGCTTCAAGCCTAGCAATTCCTCTGGTCCTCGTTTTATCGCTCAGGGTTTGAAATTCAAGCGGAAAGGGAGAGAGGCATGCCCTTGTTTAGGAGGACAGAGTTACCAGGCGTGGGGCTGTAAGAGATGGTGGACCCGAGCTGGTCTCAGTAACTGAGGACAAGCCTCGGGTCTTGCTGGTTTCATCAGTCCAAAGGGGAAGGCTCTGGTTGGAAATCCAAGGACCCAGAGTTTCACATTCAGAGCCCATTTTTCAGGGCTTTTCCAGAACATTGCACCAACTCCACGTGCAGAATTAGACATCATCTACTAGTGTGGCAGATGAAAGAAAGGTGGCCCACGTGAGCCAGAGCTTTGATTTTCCTGGAAAGAGGTTTTCCTGAAGATACCGCCTGACTCGAGAGAGGGCTCAGCTTCTTCTGGAAAAGGGGGTCGTTCCCCACCGTTTTCATTCTTTTATTGGAGGCCGTATAGGACATAGGTCCGAGTTTGAATACCAGCTCTGACATGAATTAATTTTGGAGCCTCAAGAAAACTCCTTAACTTCTCTGACCTCGATGTTGTTGTCTTTAGAGGGGATTAGCGATAACAGGACCTACTTTATAGGATTGTGGTAAGGGCTAATTAAAGTTAAGTTGAATCGAGTGAAATTGCCGATATTCAATGGCCTTTGGCCTGTATGAGCGGCAAGTTTATGTGCTTCATTTTACAGTGCTTTGTGCCCAGCACGTAGTGAGGCTTGGTTAGAAGTGAGCTGTTACCTCAGCTAGCCCACAGCAAGCGCTCACTATGAACATTTAGAAAATAAATTGCTTTGTCTTCTGGAAAATTTTTTCTTGACAATTCTTATGGGTAGGTGACTCTTGTTTCCGTGGGCTAAAGTTCCAAGTATGGAAATTTGCCTGAAAGAAAGTTGGCTCTCTGTTGCAGCTTTTCCAAGTCATCCTACCTCATCCTTCAGTGAGACATAATCTCATCAAGGGAGAAAACCGAGTCCAAACCAGTGTCATCTGTGCCGTGAGTAAAGTCGAACTCACTTTCATCGTCCCGTCCCCTTTCTCTTGCAGAACGCGCCTCTCCGAGAGCGCTCATGCCTTGCCCTGATGTTGAAGTTTATCCTTCTCAGTCTCTCCAATGCATGCACATTGAAGCTGATTTCTTCTATGTCCCAGTCCCTCTCAAATGCTAGCTAATCGCCTTACCCAAAGGAGTAGATTCTATTTTCATTTGGGTAGACGTGTTCAAAGGTATAGCCAAACCAATGAGAATAGACACCTGGCAGGCCCAGGTGGGGGATCCTTTTGACCAGAAGGGCCTCCGGGGACTCCGCAGCTCGCCGTGGCGTCCGGCCACGTCAGGCCGTGGTAGTCGCTATCACAGCTCGGGAGCCAGGAAGCCTGAGGCTGGGTGTATCAAATTGGCTCTAGGCGTCCCCACCAGAATTGTATAAAATAAAATAAAATTAAATGAAAGTTACGTGGTGGTTATACTTTATTTGAGAAAATTTTCTCTCCAGGCCCTCTTTCCTTACACTCTCCCTCCCTCTCATTTCTTTGCTCAAACTGTAGAGATTTACTCTAGTCGCCTCCCTATGCTATTTCCCTTTCCCCCCTTTTCAGAGGAAAGAGAGAAGGTTTGTGTTTCTTCTTGTACATCAGACCTAGACCGCAGGAGGTGAGAGGTGTCTTTAGGACCATTAGGCATCATCGGATGTGTATCGAGTGAGGCCGTGTGTTTACAGAGATGTGTCTCCTTTGAGGAATGAGGATTGGACTCTTCCATGCAACACACAATGGGTTCAAAGTTAAGAAGCCGGACACGGAAGAGAACATGCGGAATGGTTTGACGTAGGTGAAACTGAAGAGCCAGCAAGACCGATCTGTAGAGAAAGCGGTGGTTGGGATGGCGGGACGACAGGAGGAGCCCCAGGAACTTTCTGTGATGGAGACGTTCCACCTCTTTATTCGGGAGTGAGTTACACAGGTGTAGACTTTTGTCACAGTGCATGGAACGGCGCACTGAAGGTCAGATTACTTTAGAACGACGCTCACAGCTTGGCGGGAAGGCCCTTGTGTCATGGAAGAGAGAAGGGACTTTCCGTACACTGCAAGCTCCTCACGAGGCTGTCTATGCAGTTGACAAACATGAAACATCAGCCAATTTCCTAGTGTCAAAATCCAGGGACGTTTTTCCTCAAGCGTGCACTGCCTATGTCTTTTCAACTGTTTGCAGAGTATTTACAAAAAGTAGTCCTTTGGGTGGCAGTTGTAATTAGGAAAACTGGCAGCGAAAATTACACATACCGTAAAAAAGGGTAATTGCTCTACTGTCATATACAATGTTATCAAATGGTAGTCACCAAGGAATCCAATTGGTCCGTATCGGCCCAATCTTGTTGTTCTAGGAAAGATCCCCCTCCTTGTTATCCTGAGGACGAAGCTGCCACAGCCCACGAATGATATGCCATATGGTACTTAACATCAGAATCGAAATGAGCTGGTGCTTTTTGTGTGAGATGCTGAAATTTATTAGGGAATCAGAAAGCCTAATTTCCACCAAGTTCCTGAGACCTGCCATCTGCTGCCTGAGAAAGAAAATGGAGTGTTTTTTTTTTTTTTTTAACCATTTACTTATTGTGAAATGCGAGCATACTGGTGTGTCTGAAAAAGCAGGGCTGGGTGGTGGGGGGGGGGCTCGTCGGAGAGCCCAGGCAGGCCCGCTGGGCAGGGAAGGAGAAAGAAGACTGTCAGCTGCATGGCGGCAAAGGCTTGGGAAGCATAATTATGGAAATCACCTATCTGGAGCCTTTTTTTCCTCCTCCTGACCACATGTTCCTTCCACAGAGGAACAGCGCACAGAGCGGCCAGCTTTGGAGAATAAGCAAAGCTTCCATTTCGGCAAGGAAGGCGAGGGGGCTTGACCAGTCTCTGAGTTTTATTAGGGCTCTCCCTGCGGGGGTAGTGCGCGCATGACAGGAGGGCAGCACAGCTGGAAGGAGCCAGAGGAGCTCGATGAACGAGAGACAGGGAGAGCTTTCTCAGGGAGCTGCAGAAGGAGTCGGGGCGAGAGTGGAGAGGGAGCCCAAGGGGCAGGAGGGCCTGTTGGGAAGGGAGGAGGTGAATTTTGATTCAGATTGTCTAAGTTTTACTGTATGTGTTGGGTGTTGGGGATGCAAAGATAAAGATGCTTTGGAGGGCATTCCCTTCAGGGGATCACCTCCGTCTCTGGCATTATTGGGTTCATGGGGTGCTGTCTTGACCGTGAGCCACATCCATAGGGCTGTACTATATCTCTGCAGAGCGCTGAGCCTGGGGCTCCCCTCACCCCTTGATTTTGTTGTATTTATTTCTTTTAACTCTTGTTTCTAAACCAAAGCTGTCATCTTTATTGGAATTGCTGTAGACAGCATTCGTTGGGCCTGGTTGGTGGCTGGGTTTCTCGCTTCTGATCACACTGCTCAGAATCCAGACCTCTAGCCAATAGCCTATCTGAGCCTGAAACGGAGCCGTGATGGCGAGGAAGACGTGGCTTTAAGGCACCAGGGAATTTCACATTCTAACTTTATAGAGTCAAGTCTGGTTTAGGCAGGCCGTTCCTGGACCACAACCAAGCAGGCTTAATTAAAGAACTTTGGGCCTCTCAAGAGGCAATCTCATCTATACAGCAGTCTTCCAGCAGGGCCCCAGGGGGATCCTCGAAGTCAAGTGCAGCATGAGGAGTGCTGTCCCTGGGAGCACAGATGACACCCTCAGCCTCCACACTTCCCCATGCTCATCACGGTGCCATGGCACAGGTAGACGACCAGCAGCGAAATGCTAAATGAAAGGACAAATGACTTTCCAGGTTTCAGGAATCCTGGCCTCCCACTTCAGCCGATCCAGTGACGAGTGCTTCATGGAAAGCCAGATGCCAGCCTCTCTGAAGAGGAACTAAGTGGCAGAGGGAGCAAAGAGTTTCTGAATTTGTAGCAAGAGAGGTGGGAGGTGACCACAAGCCCCAAGGCCCTGCATGATCGGGATGTGCTTGTCCTCCTGGCCTTGTCCCACGGGAGGGCCGCCTTCCCGCTGCTCTCTGGGTCTCCGTGAAGTGGACTCCAGGCCCAGAGGCTCTGTGCTGGCAGAACGGTGCTGCTGTTCTGTTGGCCCCTTAGGGAGAAGTTCGGGTTTCTGACTGAGCCCCATTCCCCTGCCCAGGGTTTAGCGTTGGCGATGTCTGTGCACCCTGGGGAGCCCGGCAGCAGGTCCACACGCTCGCCCTCGGGCAGCCTTACTTTTTCCTCCCTCCATGGTGAAGGGCCAGCAGTTGGCTCCTTGCCTGGAGGCCAGCAATGAGCTCCTGATTTCTCTGAGGGCCGCCTGAACCTCTACAAGACAGGCTTCGGGAGACGCTGGGGATTCTTCTGCACGGCTGGGGGCTAACACGACAGTCGGGGGCTCGGGGCTCCTCCAGGACTGCCTGGGCCCGAAGACAGCTGCAGCGGCAACATGGTAAGCGGCTCTCAGCAGCCTCTGTCCTGACTTCCCCTCGGCTTCCGTCTGTTGTGGCCCTATTAATATCAAAATCCATATGCTCTAAGAATGGCCGTCATTTCCTGAGCACTTGTAATGTGCCAAGAGCCTCATACCTATGATCTCATTGACTCTTTACTGCAATCCTGTGAGGAAGTGACCTCTCATTCCCAATTTCCAGATGAAGCCACGGAAGACGAATGAGAGTTGGTGAAGGGCCAGGGTCGAACAGATGGAAAGATGTGAGATCAGACAGCGACCTGCACGGTCTGACTCCAGCACCATTATTCTATAACCCCAACAACAGTCCTCGAAAAGAATTAAGCACTGTCATTTCCGGGTTAGCTCAGGAGCAGACTGGGCTCAGAGAGGTTAGGTAATTTACCCGAAGCCACACAGCTCTAGGGCACAGACAGCAATCTTTCTAGCTCCAGAGCCCAAGATATTTCCTCTAAGTCACACTCCGTTCCGGACTCACTGCAGCTGTATTACATCCCCCAGCCAATGGCGGCAGGCACAGTTAAGTAGGATTGGGTATAGCATGTGCAGGGTCATCTTTATAAGAGAAGGATTTAGGTAAACCTTAACATTTTTGGACTTTAAAAAAATTGCTTCTTGGAACACTGATTTTTTTCAGGGATGTCACAGCTCCCCTAAGATTTGGGTGCCACCAGCCAATGTGAGTCCCTCCCCTCCTGATGATCTGACTAGTTTAACAGTGCTAGTTCCTGAGTGTTGCAGAACTTGGGAACTGTTTGTCATTCTTGTCCACTCCAACTAGGCCCTCAAATGCGATGAGTCTGTCTCACCCAGAACCCCTGCGACCTGTTTGTTGTGTGAGAAGCAGATACAAAAGGCCTGTGCCATAAACTGCACAAATTACGTGGACCAGCCTGTCAGTTGCCTCATTTTTGCTCTCTCCAGGGCCAGAGAAAGTCCCCTGATTTCAGCGCCCAGGAGAAAGGGCGTATTTACAATCAGCAGGGGAGAGGGGGCTGCCCTCTGACCGATGTGCTCAGGGTTCCCGAATGATTCGCTGTGCCGCTGGCTTCACGAACTGCCAAACACCAAAGGCCAAGCACTGTCGCATGTCTCTCTGACTCAAAATTCCTCGGACTGAGAAACACTATCCCATGTAGCTGTAAGCCGACAGCAGACTGCTCATTCCTCTGTGCCTCAGTTTCCTCCGTCACACGTTAGGAGGACGTCACCGGCACGCCGGGCTTAGGCAGGAGCCAAGTGTTTTCCTCTGAGCTGGTGATCTTTTGCCACGAGAGCGAGGAGAAACAGTTGACATCCATGTTAACGTCGGGTTGGTTTTAAATGCCTGGAGGTATTTAAAGATTTTCATGAATTCAGACGTGAGGCATCAGTTTAGTATTTTTTTATTCGATAGGTATTATTAAACACCGGCTACGTCCCAGGGGCTGTCCCGGCTCCTTAGTTGAAATATAGATGCGTTACACTTACTTTCTGATTCTGAGAAGCTTGTAATTTAACGAAGGAGAGGGAAACAATTTATATGTAAAAATAATACCTATGTAGATATATATACACATACAGGCCCATATGTGTGTGTGCATGTGCGTGTGTGGTGTGTGTGTGTGTAAGTATTGAATACATGTGTTGATAGAAAGAGAGAGAAAGAAAGTGCGTGTGACGTTTTGACATAACAATCCTGTGGTGAGGACACAATGGGGCTAGACACTTCTAGGGAGTTCTAGATAGTTCTAGAGAGCGCTGTGCATTTCTGCCCATCATGCGGGCTTATAACTGGCTCACACCTGGGGAAAGGTAGAGCCAAGAAAAGAAGGAAGAAGCGGGGAGACCTACTTCCAGTACGGGAACTGGGAACACAGCCGAGGGGGGCCCGCACTCTGCTCCCAGGAAGGAGCTTCTGGAGCTAAGGTCCCTCTCCTTCCCGTTGGCGTTGGCCTCTTTCCCTTTACGAAACCCCATAAATGAAGAATCCAAACTTATAAACTTATAAACTGAGCTCCCTTGGTACTTTCAAATACGATCCATCGTCTACCAACCCCCAGGTTAGGAAAGTGGGGTGGCCCGTGGGGGGTGCACCACCCTGCACTAAGTGGGGGCATCTACAGACTCTCATTTTTCTATTAAATTTTTTTAAGTCTTGAAGGAGGGAAAGAAGACGGGTCACAGATAAATGAGCAATCCTAATAGGAAATTCTTTCTGTTAATCCCAGTGCTCTTTATAGTTGTTCCCCCCCACCCCACTTTTAATGTCTTTCCACTTTTAATGTCTTCCTCCACACTTCCTCCAGGAGACTGGCATTCTTGTGCCCACACACGAGCACCCCTGTTGTGCCTGTTGTGTGTTGGAACTCTTTGTTCTAGCCCGACGATTCCCTATTTCGGAGACGATGACAATAAACCACTTCTAATTCTGATCTGATTTTAAATTTAGCTCATATGTTTTCTCTATGGAAATAGCTTTTCCCTAAGTCGAGAATAAGCACAGATATTAAACGAGAAAACTCAGTAGAAATAGAATGAAGGTGTAATCTGTTTTCCCAAGAGGATGTCATTGCACTGGTCCTAGAAGGGACCACTCTGATGTCGGAGTGGGGATTCTCTGCTTTGTTTTATGAAACATGATTTTATCCACGCTTCTCCTCTCCTTTTGTGCTCTAGTATGGATTTATCAACACCTGTCTGCAATCTCTTGTGATAGAGAAATTTGGCGAAGAGACGTGGGAAAAATTGAAGTAAGTATATTAAAGGAAAGGTGAAGAATTCCTGGTACGACTGGCAAGCTTCCAGTTTTGTTTTTGTTTTGTTTTGTTTTGAGGGTTATGGGTTTTCGCTAACCTTTTGATTAAGCCAGTTAATTGTTACCAAGGAGATCCATTCAAGTACCTTAAACATACCTAGGAGAGGCAGAAACACCTGCTGTACCCTATCTGTTAAGGAAGGTATCAGTCTCAGTCCCTTAAACCGGACTTCAAACATGGTCCCCACGTGAAGACGAATGGTAATCTGCCTTTTCCTTCATGAGTGTTTTTTTTAACTGCAGAGGAAAAAGCAACTGCATTCCTTCCACTGCACATTAAATGGGGCTGTCAAAACCCCACAGAAGAGGCAAGATCCCTTTTAAGTTCAGCCGGAATCCCTCCTTAGGTGTTCTTTGGGTAACCATTAGAGTTTTCCCTTTCTGCCACCCTGTTAAACTCTTCACACTCTTGTTTACATCTAGTCTCCTGATTCCTGTAACCTTGTGCTATCCATCTGCTTTCTTGGAAGCTGCCAGCCTTAAGATGTTAGAGCATGAGGCTGAAAGGACCACAGAAATCGTGTGGTCCTGTGAAGAGAGAGGAATACGAAAAAACAGAAAAATAATTAGCTTCCTCCGTTAGGCAATGACATACAAATAAAAGCTATTAAGCACTGCTTTACCTAGGAAATCTCCAAAAATTTTAAAGGATAATAACTAATTCTGGTTAAGACGCAGCAAAATGGGTAATTGCCGATGGCATAGTAAGTTAGTGCAGCCCTTTTGGAAAGCAATTCGACATGAACCAAAAACTTTGAAAATGAAGAAGTCCTTTGAAGTAGTGATTCCTACCTTGAGAATTTTTCTTGAGAATCTACTCCAACAGAAACAACACACTTAGATACAACATATATATGCAATGTAATGTAATATGCAAAACAATCCCCACCCGAATAAGATTCAAACTCACATAGCTACTCGGTAAATTATGCAAATGAAAAATGAAATCAAAATAATGATAGTAATTGAATTAGAAAGATGAATGACTGACTTTTAAAAAATATTTATTTTCCTTATTTTTATGTTTTCACTGCTTTTATAGTATAAACACAACAATATTTTTAGTGTAAAAACAACTTAAATTTTTTAGTGCAAACTTTCTCTCACCCTATCCTATCACCATTTTACAAATAAAATGGTTGGAGCTGAGAGCGTAGGAGACGTGTAAGCAGGAGGCTACAGCCAGGAGGAGCGGGGCGGGTGCTCCAGCCTGAGCCCCCTCGGCCCACGGCACAGCAGCCAGCTGCTCGCACACGTGTGCCCTGGCCCCTGATTCTAGGGAAGGGCTGCCCCAAGCCATTTCCATAGCAGTTTGGGGGAAACTTGCTTAGAGCACCACAGTTTGGGTGGGAAATAGGAGCTCTAGCCTCATAGAGGCAAAGAATCCTTATTTTCCAATGTTTTAAGGAGGAACGCTGAGTAGTTACAGTCAGAGAAAGCCTGGACTGATGGGTGCTTGAGAGATTAAATAGCCAAGATCTTCTCATTTTACCCGTGAGGAAATGAGGCTTTGAGATGGTAAGTGACTTGCCTAGGACCGCACAGCAAGTGGGCAACAGGGTCAGGATGCCATGTCAGCGTCTGAAAGTGCTCTTTTTCTAACCGCCTGAGCTGCTTTGGAGAGAGGAACATTTGAAGACTCTGAGACATTTTTTTTTTTTTTAATGACTATTATGTTGTAAAGGGTAAACCCAGTAAGAAAAGGAAAGAAAAAAGCCTTATATTAAGCACTTACTTTGAGCCAGGTCCTTTCCGTATGATCTTATTAGAACCCAATGAGAGCACTGCAGTTACTGTCTCCTTTCACCCAGGAGGAAACTGAGTCCCATAGAGGGCCTTGCTGGGGCCACACGCACAAGGCTGGGGCTCAACACAGCCTGTGACTACAAAGGCTTCTCTTTCCAATGGGCCACGCTGCCTGGGGAAGAGCATCTGGCAACAGGAATGCATTTCCACGCACACCAAGGGTCTGGGTGAAAAGGGAGGGCATCTCTAAGCGCGAGCTTACTGAGCTTACACGGCCTGCCTGGCACTGCTGCAAATGCAGGCGCATTGGAGAGTGGAGTGGGCCTTTTTGCCTGGATGGTTTTACAATCTGTAGAAACATCACATATACACCTGGAATGTTAGATGGGAAACAGGTAATTCACTCTGTCACAAACTGCACAGGAGCTGGACAGTCAGCCGGAGGGTCAGCTGCCCTTGCCAGCGAGCGGTCAATCTGAGGAGGAGGAGGAGGAGGAGGAGGAGGAGGAGGAGGAGGAGGAGGAGGAGGAGGAGGAGGAAGGAAGAAGTGGTGAGCACAGGCTGGCCATTGGGTGGACATTGCAGGAGTGGGTGGAAATCAACTTGCGGAATAGGACATTTGTGCTCTCAGGATATTTGTCACTGGATGTGGCTGCAAGTCCCTAGGAAGAGCTAATTGGTTTCAGCAGGGACTATGGGGCTACAATGTTGGGGTCGAAGCCAGATGTGTTGCTTAGAGCCTGTGTGACCCTTGGCAAGTGACTTAAGCACTCTGTGACCCAGGTATTTCATCATAAAATAATGATAATAATTAGCTAAACTCATAGGGGTTGTTGCAAGTGTTAATTGAGATATTAGGGGGAAGAAGAAAAAAAAAAACGCCTGGTCAGAGTTGAGAACGGGACAAATGTGAGCTATGTTACGAAGCTGATGCTCACGGTTTGCTTATTTTCCAGCTGCTGGTCCCCAGGTGCGTTGGGGAGAGGGGGAGGGCAGTGGAGAGCGCACCCCACTGGCCTGGGTTGGAGTCCTGTCTCGGCGGGGAGAGGGGGAGGGCAGTGGAGAGCGCACCCCACTGGCCTGGGTTGGAGTCCTGTCTCGGCGGGGAGAGGGGAGGGCAGTGGAGAGCGCACCCCACTGGCCTGGGTTGGAGTCCTGGCTCGGCGGCTTAGGACTGTGTGTTCTGGAGCAGGTTGCTCCACCTCTCTGAAGCCCTGTTCCCTCACTGGTAAAACAGGAATAGTGCGCTTATCTTCTAGGGTTGAGGAGAGGATTGTGGGAAATCTACCCCAGAGGACGTGGTAGGTACTCAGTAGATGTCGATGCCCCTCGGTAAGGTGTGACATCAGCGTTAGACTGGGTTTGACGCTAACAGGTGCTGCTTTGCTGCGGGTCAGATAACTGCGTTTTCCATCTAGACGAGGCAGATGCTCCTCTGAGATGTCCTCTTCACCCAGAGGAGACCTGGCTTCCTAAATTTAGTGTGTTTTGGCGCATCTGCTTTTTTTTGGAGGGGGGGGACTGGTTTTCCTGACACCCAGCATTGCCTGAGGACCCCCATAAATGCTAGTGACCAGCCCGTGAGAGGGAGGGATGGACTTTTGTTGGTTAATTTGACTCATGATTCTTGTACCATCTGAACCTTTAGTGTCAGCTCAGCGGGTGGCCCAGAAGAGTCTGTCTTGACTAGGGAAAAGGTCAGAGCTCTGGAAATACATGGAAATAAACAGAAATAACTGGAGCACTTAGACACAAGTGGCAGTCAAACAACAAGCTTCGGTTTACCCGTAACAGGCAGGGAAGATGAGCTCTTTAAAAGAAGGCCTCTTGCCCTCCCTGCATTACAGAACAGATGTAGCATGGCCAGCTACCAGGACCCTGAGTGAAATATTCGACATATCTTTGCAAATCCTGGAAAAAATAGCTCTCCATGAATAAGTGGAAGAGGCTTTTTCCATTTTGGCTCCTTGGTGCAACCTCACTGAAAGGAACGGTACAGTTTCTCTTCCCGCTCCTGGGTGGGCAGTTCTCATAGCATTCCCAAACAGACAGGAAGCCCCGGAATCCGCGGGCGATAAGGACATTTGAATGACGGGTGAAATGGGCGCAAAGGAATTAGAGAAACGTGTCCAGGAACAGGGAACCCAAGCGGGCTATGTCTCGAGGATGTCTCTAGGTTTTACAGCTTTAATCTTGAAGCACCAATTTTCTGCTTCATCAGCTCTCAAGGGACATGTTTGTATATAGAGCACTAGACGTCTATGCGATTGCACTGGAAATGTATATTTAAACCAAAAGCCCAGTCTACCTAATAAGTTTGACCAGCTATGAAAATTACATCATATTAGAACTTGTTAATAAAACTATCGTGCAGAAAACTCAATTTATAGAATGCAAATTAAGACAAGATTATTTGCTGTGCAAAAAGATTTGCTTCAAGCTACATTTAATATCAAGTTCCCTCGTACTTTAAAAATAGAATTTTAGCTAAAAAAGAGAAACATCAATTTCTATACAAATTTTAAGAAGAAATGATTAGGTAAAATAAAGTATGTCTCCAGATTTTATGACATAATTTTATTTTATATGACATAATCAGAAACTGATGTTTCTCTCTTTGCCTGTATTGTTTATTTCCCTCTCATATAACCTAAATTTATAGATTTCTCGTTATGTGAACCACTCTTTTATAACCTCTTGGCTAAAACCTTTATCAAGACATAACCATGAGAAGCAACTAATAGACCAGGAAGAGTGAGGCCTCTGGAGTCAGATAAACCTTTACATTTTTCCTGGCTCATTTACTAGCTGTTTGACTTGAGCAAGTTTAGTCAATAAGTTATTTATTTAGCTCCCAGTATGTGCCCAAACAGAATCCCTGGCACTGGGAATACTGGTGAAGGGACTAGACGAGGGCGTTGTTCTCTGGAAATGTGTATTTGCATGTGAAATGTAGCACTTGATCGTGACCGGGGAGAGCAGATGCCGGTTTCCCGAGGTGGTCAGAAAAGGCCTTTTTGCAAAGATGACGTTTGAGCTGAAAGGCAGGAAGATGATCGCTTTGAGTCATGAAGTGTATGTGTCCCATGCAGAGAGAACAGCAAGTGTAAAGGTCCTGAGATGGGACTGAGTTTGGTGAACTTGAGAAGAAGGTTCGTTGTGACTAGAGTACCATGAGCCAGAGTCCAGTACGAGATGAAGGTTAAGGATCAGAATACATAGGTATATATGGGAAGATGGAAAGAAGTTTAAATTCTATTCTAACTGCGATGGGTTACTGAGGTCTCTGGGCCCTGGTGTCCTCACTTGTAAATAGGGATAACAATGGTGCCTAGCTCATCTGCTTGTGAGGTGTGTGTGTGTTTCCTAGTGGCAAATCCTAGGAGGACACCAACCCTTAATCTCCATCTCCCTCTAACATGTCTTACCCATCTGCTCTCACCCTCCCACTGCTGTTTTAGGGCAAGTTCTCTGGGAATCAGATAACTGCAGCCTCTCCTTTGGATGCCTTTTTAAGGGGTCACATTAGAGTTGGGTGCTTCTTGGGAGCCACAGAGGTGGCTCTGGGGGCTGGGTGGCCTGTTGTCCCTCCCACAAGCACCCAGGACCATCATCAGGGTACACAGGGTGGCCCCTTCACCCCAGGCTAGGGATGGACCCCACATGAGAGGGAGCTGGGCAGGGCTTCTGTCCCAGAATCCGTAACTTCATTAGCTCACAAAGCAAATCCGATTCGCTCTGAGTTTAAATGAGAAATTCTCAAAACTTTCTGGACTTAGAAAGTCTTTTTGCTCTTAAAAATTACTGAGGACCCCCAGAGAGCTTTTATCTATTAGTATTAACTATGTTAGAAATTAAAGCTGAGAAATGTAAAAAGTGGTTATTTATTCATCTAAAAATGACCATAATATATCTGTTACATATCAGCATAAATAACATATTTTATAAAAATAACTATCATCCAAATAAAAAATTAGCAAGAAGAATGACTGTTTTACATTTTTACAAATCTGTTTAATGTTTACTTACTAGAAGATAGCAGGATTCTACCTTCTATACTCTGTTGTGATCTGTGGTTTTTTATTGAAATATATGTAGAAAATATAGAAAGAGGAAGTACTTTAATATTCAGGTAGTGGAGAGTCATTTAAGCCTTATGAAAGCTCTAACAGTGGTAGTTTTTCAAAGATCAGTTACAATGTTGAGTGTGAAACCACATCAATGACCTTTTCCATATTCTGTTACATAAAAATCCTGTGGCCTGTGTTACACTTGGACATAAATCTTTGCCATCATTCAGTACTATCACACACTAGTGATCTGGAAAATATTGGCTCACTGAATCACAGAGATTTTGTTACTGTTGACATAATACATTATACAATATCAAATATACAATATACAGTGTCGATATCACCACAGTTGCATCAAAGTCTCTAAGAATTGGAAAGCTAATGAGCTCACAGTAGCATATGAAAGTTTTACAAAATTCTAATTTCACTCAAAAGCTTGAGTTGTATCAACAACAAATTCTTTGTCTCGTTAATTTTTTCTTGAATGACAAGCAACCTTTTTTTTTTTTTTTTAAGAAATGGTCTGCCAAATCTCAAAGTCTGAGCAACAGTTGTTCATCTGTCAGTGATTCTCTCAAACAGAAATGATGTTCCATGAGAAATGGGGCTAATTCAGCTCACAAAAACAACTGTAAAAATGCTTTTCCTTGAGGTGACCATCTGCACGTCTGTGTGCAGGACTTCCCTTTCTTTACACAGATTGTTCAAAAGGTGTGTACTCAAGGCCAAGACTTAGTGAAGTTGACAACTTTGCTGCTTCATTAAGGACAATCTGAAGTGAAACTGGCATTTTTTATTAACTGCAAGTGTGTGGCAATGAAGAATACAATGCCTGCTTAGTACAGATTAGTGCCACGGCCTTGGTTCATGCTAAAGACCAACAGTTTTAACCACCAGTGCTTTTGCATAATTAGCACAATGTCAATCAGTAAAAAAGGCAAATACTATCTTTATGATGAAAGTGATTGTGATCTCAAGGACACCTAAAAGCATCTTAAGGACTCCAGAGGTTCCATGAACGTACCTTGAGAACTGTTGGTTTAAGTGCCAGTGACTTTCTCAGCAAACCACATCCTGTATTGGCTGAGGAGAGCAGAGGGGAGGTTAGGGGAAGGTTGTGCCTCAAAATCTCCATGGAAACATTGACCTGACCCAATACCATTATCATAAAAAGACGAAACCCAGTCGTCCAGCTTGATTGTGGTAGAGCCAGGATTCACGTCCAGATTTTTTTATTCACACACAGTGAACACGTAAGCCTCTGTCAAGTTAGGTTTCTCATATCTCCTAAATTCTCTTATAAATATCTATCAGGCTCCTGTTGTGTGCCAGTTACAATGCCAGGCATTCAAGACATCAAATCAAATCAAATGACATTTTCCTGACCTTTGGGACTCTGTAGTCTAAGAAGCATGTGGACAGGTAAAAAACAAAGGTTATATGTGCAGCCAGAACTAAGACAGGTAAGTTTGGGCAGGCTTGAGGGCTCAGAGGAGGGACACCTGACTCGGACTGTGGCTCAGAAAAATCAGTGTCAGTGATTTTTAGTCTGAGTTGGGAAAGAGGAACAAAAGTTATCCAGATAAGAGGGAGTAAGGGCCCGTCCGTGGAGGAGAGTCGTGGGAAGGTAAAAAGAAAGGAACTGGCATGGCCAGTCTCTGGGACTTTGAGTAGAATGGATGGGAGATGGCTGGAGGTGAGAGGGGGAAAGTGCAGGTGGAAGACTGTATGCGACAGCCAAGAAGTGAAGGGCTTTATCTTAAAGGCTCGGGGGCGCTGGAGGAGCCTGCTGGAGGACCGGCTAGAATGATGGTTGGTGCTTCTCCTAAACACCAGATGGTCACGACAGCGGACAAGCCCTTCCACTGTCAGCGCCTCACCTTCCCCAACTGCACCTTGAGCCACACAGTGACACCAACTTTGTTATATGAATTACCCATCTACCAGAAGGGAGCTTTTGAAGGAATGATTACTCATGGCTTGGGACTGATCCACTTTCTTGGCCTGTAACTTGATACAAAGTGCTATTTCTTTTTCCTGTGGGTTTTATGGCTCACCTCAGACTCTTAGAAACCATGACATCAGTTTAGTAATGAACAATGTAAGATCTATAATTTTTAATCTGTTGCTTTGCCAGATTAAATCTTGAAAGTGTTCTGAGCAGTGATTTCTAAACCCGAGACAGTGGTTAAAAATATATAGATTTCCAGACACCAGCTCCAGGGCCCAGGAATCTGTATGTTTATTTTGCTCCCCAAGTTATTCTGGACCAGGCAGCCTGCTCCTGGTTTCCTGCCCAGATATTTTGGGATCACTAGGATCTAATTAAAGAAGAACATATATTTAATGCCTGACTGTTCCAGTTAAATATAGATCCATCACATCTCCTGACTATGGGTAAATATGACCACCTATGTGGTCGCATTTTTCATGTTACATAAGTCACTCCTCTTTTTGTGATCTGGAAACATCAAACTCTTTCTTTATTTCCCACATTTGTTGCTTTTCGAACTCCCAATCTCTTCAAAATGCTTTCTGATGTTCGTTTTTCTTTTCTTCTCTTCCTTTTATTCATAGGCTTTGCTATCTCATTAGAAAGGTATCAGTGGTTTTTTTTTTTTTTAATCTCGATGAACATATTGTTCCAGTGAAGCTGTTTGAATGACTATATACATAAGCGTGCACTGACTCTGTGGGAAGTGTTACATGCAAGATCATGGAGATCAATAAACAAGGCTGACAATCCTGTGTAATCATAACAGTCTGGGCTTGTCTGGCATTCCAGAAATGTGCAACATATATACAAACCAAATAAATAGTTGACACTGAAGTATTATCAGTTCAGCTTACAGGAAAGAAGAGGCTGCCAACCCCAGACAGGGACAAATGGGTGGTCCCACCAGAGGCCTGAGGAGTGCCACAGAGTTTGTTATGTTTCCAAGGGTCCTGGAGATGATATAATCCTTCTGGGGCCTTCACAAAAATTATGACAACATGTCAAGTTTAAACTTGGGTCTTGACCACCATGTTTATTTTGCTTGTAGGCACAGAAGGAGGGCACACATTGTCACACGGGCCCACAGGCCCTGGGGAGGTGGGTGGAGGGTAATGCCAGCATGACGAGAGCATCCCACTTAACTGCACAATAGTGGTTAACCGCATCTCCCGTCTGCTCAGGCCCACATCCAGCTCCTCTGATCACCTGCACCTGACGATGCTCAGATGTCCCTGTACAGACATGGACCCAAACAGCAGATCTTAGAGAGCGTGTGGTTCGGTATATCCAACTGTGGGGACAGAGCCCCTAGGGCTGTTTGAGCATCCCAGTGAATGTACGTGTAAGGAGGGGGAACATAAATTTTAAAAAGGCTGAAGAACAGTGACCTCACCAACCACTTTCCTTATCATGCCAGTTATCCTCTTTTATCTTCATCAATACCCCTGTCAGAATGTGTGACTCATATTGTTACCCCACTTTACAGTGAGGGAGATGAATTTCAGAAAGATAAAGCAGTGTTTCGCCAAGAAAAAATAAAGACTTAAGAATGAATAAGGGTGTTCAATGTCAGAGGGCTTGGTGTCTGGAGGTGGGAGCAGCTGGCCTGAGTTTCCCCAGACGGCAGAACGAGGGTCAATCAGTGAAACTGCAGTGACAAAATATGGGAGTTGTGTGAGCTACAGCACTGGGAGCCCAGAGCCTTTACTTGTCAACTGAGGGATCCTGGAGAGACACTTAACTTCTCTGAACATCAGTGTTCTCAACAGTAAAAAGGATGGTCAGAAATAATGGGTCGTCTCTTTGGTTTCAGTTCAACATAAGAAAGGACTTTCTATCAAAGGGAATGGACTGTACATGAATGTGCTTCTTGTCACTTGAAGCACTCAGGAGGCAATGGGAAGACCAGCAGTCAGAGATAGTATAGGGTGGGAAATGGGACAGTTAGGAAATTTTACAATTTTCTCAATTCTGGTATTCTGTGATGTTCTGGGATAAACTTGGATGTTTTGTATTTTCTCTGTTCTTCTCTCTGCTGCCTGGGACCCTGTGCTCTCTGTCCAGCACATCCTTCTTTGCCCACCCATCCTTCGGTCTCAGTTAAAGTTGCCTTTCTCAGGAAGCGTTCCCTGCCAGCCTCCTTCCTCCTGGGTTGACTGTACTGCTAACTACAGGTTCATGGCTCACACAAGGACCAAGAGTGTAAGCTTTCTGATGCCCAGGTTAAGCCCTTTTTCACCAGGTTTGGTTAGCTGTTGCAAGACCAAAGTCCACCAGTAACTCTTGTAACACAGCCAACCACACTGTAAAACAGTGAGATTCTCAAGCAGCGGCTCTATCTGCTTCAGAGAGCAAAGCTCCATGACCACTGAGTTCCAAGTTCACCACCATGTGTTAGGTTCCTGACATGTTCCAAGCATAGCACATCTTGCTGGGGGGTGGGGTTTGGGGATGGGGGTTCAAAGGTAAAAAACGTCCCAATGCCCATGCTCAAGGATCCCAATCTAGGGGGTAAGACCAACAATCTTCACATAAGTTGGGAAAACACAGAGCCTACTGTGGGTACCTGAGAAGGGAGCTCTTGGCTCAAGCTGGATTCCAGGGAAGACTTCTTGGAGGAGTTGACCCCCAAACACTCCAAATACCCCACTGCCTCCCATTCCTTAGGATCAGAACTGTTTTTCCTATGTGATATGTTGCTGGATCAGTGAATAAATTCTTGGGACAAAGCTTCAGTTGCTGGTTTTCCATTGCACCTTGGTTTATCTTTCAGAGCTTCTGCCGAAGTGCAAGATGCCTTCATGACATACACAGTATATGATGACCTCATCACCATTAAGCTCGTCCAAGAGGCATGCAAGGTTCTGGGTGAGTGTGAAGAGGGCTTGTTTGGTTTCTTAGGCTGCCAAAAGAAAAGTACAATCTATTTCATTATGCGGAGTAGTTCTGTCCTATAAAGTCTTTGTGAACCCTGAATTAGCAAATGCTGAGCCATTGCTCTTAGAGGAAATATAGAGCTAGGTTCCTGGGAACCTCTGGGCACAACATTTTCATCAGCTTAAAATATATAACTTTGTTTTGTGTGTGCTCCTGTTTAAAGATCCCTTATATATTGTTATTCATTAACACTGAACTCACAGCCAAGCTCATGCCTGAATGAAGTTTATCTAACATATTTTCTTTGTAAGGCACATCACAACCTTTGTGCTCTGAAGAACACTAGACAGTACTTTAGTGTAGCATGTGCTTGGGGGCATTTGAAAGATTGGCATCAACAACAAAAAAGAAAATGCAAAAATGTACCACTAATAGATTGCAAAAAGACATTGTTTATAGCATGAGAACTGAAACAAGAACAGTGCATCACCTTGTTTAACCTTAGCTAGAAACGTATATATTGGGCAACTCAAATTTTTCTTGCTTTGTGCATGTCCCATGACCATAAACTCTGTATATATTTTGGGGTCCCAAATAGATGTTAGCCTGTAGGTAAATTTGCAAATATGGAATCTGAAAACAATGAGAACTGACTACTACAAAACTGAGTGGCTTAAAACAACAGAAATTTATTCTCTCATCGTTCAAGGGACTAGAAGTCCAAAATCAATTGTTGGCAGGGACCATGCTCCCCATGAAGGCTCCAGGGAAGAATCTTTCCTCCTCAGGCTGTGGTGTTTCAGTTTTTTCTGGTACAGCATAAGTCTGATCTCTCTTTCTGTCTGTCTCTTCTTGGATGTCTATGTCTCATTATTCAAATTTTCCACTTATTATATGAAGACCAAAGTTACATTGAATTTAGGGCCATTCTAATCAAGTATGACCTTGTTTTAATTGATTACATCTACAAAGACCTAGTTTCCAAATAAGGTCACATTCATAGGTTCTGGGTGGGCAAGAATTTTGAGGGGCACTGTTTAACCCACTACAGGGCTCATATACAATCCTTTCATTAGAGTAGCTCAAGGCTTCTTGCAGACAAAAATTATGAGCATCACTGTGTTTCCTCATTTATACCACTCCCATTATGTTTGGCCTTGATGTTGGCTTTGAAAGATGTTGCAATCACTTTGAAACGGATAGTCATGATTACTTCTGGGTGTCAGGAGGAACAGCATCGAGAATGGTGTTAAGCCAACTGCACTCATGTTTATTTGGAAATGGACACGGTGTGCTTCATAGGGAGCTGACATCTTTTATCCCCATCTGCTTGGCCATGGAACATCTTCTCATCTACACAGGCAACGAAATGCCATTTATAGGACCATGTGTGGATGGTCCTACTTATAAGGAACATGTAATACCAGGATTTTCTCCCATGGGTGTATTAGTGAAAGATGGTTTATTATATTAACTTGCCTACTTCTTAGGCTCTATGGGGAAGAAGAACAGGAAAAAGAGAGAATTAAGCTCTGCTTCTTTCTAGTTTAATGACCCAGGAAAGTTATTTACTCAAATTTTTTACATTGGTCAAATGAAAATAATATCTACCCTTCAGAGTTGTTTTGAGGATTAAATGAGATTATGCATGAATATATCAAATGTGGTATCTGGTATGTAATAAGTCTCAAAAGTATTTTCTTCCTTCCTTCCCTCTGTATTAATTTCCTAGGGCTGTCACAACCAAGTATAACTAATTGGGTGGCTTCAAACAACAGAAATTTATTCTCTCACAGTTGTGGGGGCCAGAAGTTGTCAGCAGGGTCAATTTCTCCTGGAGGCTCTGAGGGAAAACCAGTCCCACAACTCTCTCCTGGCTTCTAGGGGGTAGCCAACACTCCTTGGCTTATTGCTGCCTCACTCCCGTCTCTGCCTCCACCTTCACATAACCTCTGTGTACCTTTAAGCAGCCTTCTTATGAGGACGCATCCTTCAATTTAGGGCCCACCAGAATCCAGTATGAACTTATCTTTATTTAACTAGCTCGATCTGCAAAACCCCATTTCCAAATAAGGTGACATTTGGATGTTCCAGGTGGACAAGGATTTTGAGGGGGCACTATGCAGTATACCCTTCTTCCCTTTATGCTTTTCACCAGCCCTGAGCACACAATGAGCTGGGGCCTGGAGAGGTAGGAGGGTGGGCGGCCTCGCTGCCCCAGGCTCCAGGGGACCACAGCAGGAAGCAGAAGAATCTCTCTGGCACTTCCAGGCTCTTTGACAAAGATGCCTCTTTCGGTCCCAGTTGAACTTCCTTTGCTCATTCCTCACAGGCAACTTGGCTTTGGGTCACGATGCGACAGCAGTTAGAGATCATTGCAGGTGGACACTGGGGAGGACTGGGGGCTCCGGGTCTTCATGCTGGTTTCTGTGTGGCCTGTAGAGGGCCGGGTGGGTGGGGCTGTGTTTTCCAGCTGATTTCCACGATGTCTTTAAAGGACCAGTAAATTGGCCTGCTGTCCTCAGGAGCTTCACCTGAAGCCATTATGGGCTAAAGCCAGCCCAGGCACACAATTACTAGCCCGCCAGGTGTGCTTGAGAACACACCAGGACAGCTGTTAATGCTAAGCCCGCTGGGCCAGGTGGCTTCTCCAGAACGCAGCGGTGTTGTAACCTGTCTGTGTTGAGTAAGGCATAAAGCTTATTTCCCTTTCCTTGGAGTCTCAGAAAACTGCTCTGATTTTAAAAAAAAAAAAAAAAAAAAAAAAAAAAAAAAAAGTGCCCGAATTGACCCCATGCACCTAGATCCAACAGAAAAGAGGCTTTTCCTTTTATTTTCACATGGCAATTTGACACCTGTGTCTCTTCTCATGTTTCTGGTCATCTCCTGGATGCCAAAAACCTCCAGCCATTTGCATCTGGGAGGACCCCGAGTCCCAGCAAAACCTGGAGAGGGAAGTCATTGAGGCTTAGGAAGCTTGCAAACCCCACCCCTTCCCTGTCCAGCCAGTTTAGGGGGCTCCAGACCGTTTTGTCACCACTACAGCTGATGCCAGGGATGGAGTGTAGAGCCAGGGCTATCAAGCAGCAGGTACAGTAGAATTTTATGCAGGGGTCGGACCCCAGGGTGTGCTCTTTGTAGCGCTGTGGCACGCCCCACCGCCCGCACCTCATTCCATAATCAACTGAGCCCCTAAGTAGCAGCCTTCCTGCTCCACATAGCATGGCACCAGAGCAGAACCTCTCAGCCTTCAGGTTTAACACCTGCCAGAGCTTTTCTGGTTTATGCTTAAACCTCGCTTTTTAAACCTGCAGTTCTGGATTTTGTGTGAGAGCTGCTGGCCCACAAGCAAGCCTGAATCTTTGCATTTTATCTCCTTTCTTCCAGAGAAGTCAAAGGAGCTTCCAATTACTTTCCCTCCACAGAAAGAATAAAAATCTTTAGGTGGGAATTCTGTACTGAGAGGTGGCTATTGAGACTTGACCTGAAAGGTTAGAGTTTTGACAAAGTTTAGAAAATAAAAGAGCAAAAACATGTAGACTGGGTGGTGGAATGAAGCCCACCTTCAGTCTTTTCTCGACTTTATTTTTCAAGATGCCAGCAACAGGAGGCCATGGCTACATCACGCTGTCTCAGCTTGGTTCTGAGCCTTCTGCCAAAGGGTATCTGTCCTCATTCTAGAATGAGCATGCGGGTTGGATCCTGTTGTCATGCCAGCTGTGTGACCTTGGGCCAGTGATAGAATTTCACTGAGTTGAACTTCTTCTCAAAAGGGAATAATACTTACTGCAAAGGGTCATGGGAAGGAATAAACGAAATCAAATTAACAATATGCAGGTCACTTTGCAGGTATGAACTGAATGATAGCTCTGAAGGGGAGGCAGGGGCATTTCTATAGTTTGTACCTCTGGCTGTTGTCTCTTAAAAGTAATGACAAGCTTTGCCTTTTACCTTGAATGACCATTATAAAATAATGTTCTGGGCCCTCTGAGTAGTAGTCAGCAGATCACATACAGCCCATTGGCCAAATCTTTCTCCCTGTTTTTGAAAATAAAGTTTTATTGGAACACAGCTATGCCTATTGTCTGTGGTTGCTTTTGCACTATAATGGCAGAGTTGAGTAGTTGTGACAGAGCCCGTATGACTGCAAAACTGAAAATATTTACTGTCTGCCCCTTACCAAAAGTGTTTTGTCATCTCATGCTCTAGAAAAAGGACTTTAACATACAGCTCTTTTCCACAATTTAAAAAATCTGATCTTACTTAAGAACTATTATGCACTGAATTATGTCTTTCTCACCCCTCCCTCCCAAATTCATACGTTGAAACCCTAACACCCAATATGATTTAGTTGTGGTCATGAGGGTGGGCCCTGGTGACAAGATTAGTTCCCTTAGAGGAAGACACACCAGAGAGTGCGTGCTCTCTCCCCCACACCCCGACCACGTGAGGACACAGTGAGGAGCCAGGAAGAGTGCTCTCATCAGAACTCAGCTGTGCTGGTACTCCAATCTTGAACTTCTAGTTTTTAGAATTGTGAAACAATAAATTTTTTGTTGTTAAACCACCACTGTACAGTTTCGTTATGGCAACCTGAACAGACTTGTACAGAAAACTTTAATACTTTTTTAGATTTCCAGAAAGAAATCCTACATATGTCTACTATCATTCCCAGGCCATGTCTGTAACTACGTGATTGTGAACACTGCATAGTGTGGCAGTTCCTTTAGCAGACAGATGCCATCACACACTTGCTCTAATGCATTCATAGTTCCAAACAAACTGATGCACTGGGAGGCAGCAACAGGTTTATAGACCAGTGTGTATGGGCTGATCCATATGACCTTTCTACCAAAAGCCAAAGCATATCTCTGTGATTTCTCTCTGTCTAGCTTTGAAAAACCAGAGTATTTTCTTCTTGTTGTTTATCTCAATTAAATGTGTTGGCCTATATCTGAAAGGGTATATAAGTATGGTAAGTGCATTTTTCAAATAAAACTTGAGATTTAAAATCAGGTAAACACATGCATGGGACTTGAAATCAGGATAGTCCTGGAACTTGGGCTGTGTGGCCTCTGTCTCTGTGTCTGAGTCTCTGTCTCTGTCTCTCTTTTTCTCTGTCCCTCTATCATCTGTCTGTCTATCTATCTATCTATCATCTACCTATCATCTATCTATCTATTATCTCCCTCGAGTCAGAGAGAAGAAGCCCTGCTGGAGGGAAGTTTGAAAGAAGGACATTAAGAGCATGTCACTGTTTAACAAACTACTCTGGTCAGTTAGGGCTAATTTCTCCCTTGTATAAAACAACAATAACAACAAAAAGAAAAACAACAACAACAACAACAAAAAACAAACTCACACTTAGGTGCCACAGTCCGTGCTTTGCCTTCTGAGTGGGCTCCAGGATGCCATTTCCTACCTTTCAGCCATCGTTGGGACTTTTCCAGACCTCTCTGCCACTGCACAGCTTTGTGCTTTCTAATTAGCATAATTCGAGCTGGGACCAGATGGCAGGTTGAGCATTGCATAAGGAATTGTTCTGTATGTGAATAAGTGCCTACTTAGTGTGTAAGTGGGTTATTAGTGATCTGAAGTGACAACATGCAACAGCCATTTGGCACAGCTGTGTCAGTCTTGACTTTGCTTGCTAAGAAACCAATAGTTAAATGCGTTTCAACAGTTAGCTATCAGCAAATGCCAACAAGCACCCGCTTCTTTAAAAATAAGAGAAACAGCATAAAACTTACAAAGTCCTGAAATCAGGCATTAGAATATTTGATCTCTACTATGACCTTCCGAGGTGGGATAAGTAACCCCAGCCATGTGACCAACTGAAAAATGGAAAGTTAAACTCAGGTGTTCTGGCTTGGGGGCCAGTGCTAAAGCCTGGGCTGGAGGAGCAGCTGCCTGGGGGGCACGTGTTCTCTAGCTTTGGAATCAGACAGACCTGCGTGAGCCTCCTCATAGAGGATCTCCTAAATGTCACCTGGGGCAAGTTCTCCATTGGTAAAACAGCAATGACCTATGGCACATACCTCAGAGGGTTGTTCTACAGACTGTATCCAATAATTTGAGCAAAGTGCTTAACACAGTGGGTACTCACCAAGGAAGTTCCTTCACCCTGTCCATCTTCAGAACCCCATCAGTAGATTTATGCCCCTGTGCTCTGGTCCCTGGTTAGACTGACCTCTCTGTTCCAAAGTTAGCCAGGAGGCTGGCGGCTTATCTACCAGGCTTGTCACCGCAGAGGCCCTCCCACCTGAGTTGCCTTAGTCATTCCTGAGCTTTTCCCCCCTCTATGCCCTGATAAACTTGTTGCTACACCTGGAACCCAACCCTCCCAATGTAGAGTCTGTTCCTTCTTGTGACCTCTGGTATCAATATGGGTTGCTGTTCCTCTACTTTTCTTAAACTTCTTTCTTCTATTCACAAAAGATTTCCATATTCATTATTTCAATCCTGGCTTACATGAGAGCATTTGAGAAGGGGAGTAGTCTAGATAAATGGCTCCCCCCCCCCCCCAGATATCTGACGTTTATTCCTTTGGATACAAAAGCTTTGAAAAAAAAAATTACCCACTTCCAATAGAAAACGTTCTAAAATGTATGGCATGCATTTCCCTGTTTTGTGTAAGAGCACATGCTTTTCTGGGTGCCTGGAGTGGGTTACCATGAGGAATAGTTCTTGTTGCCTGCACCTGGGTGATGCAAAGTGGGCAGGGGTCTTGGGAAGTTCAGCCCTAAACAGACCATTTGTCCAGGAGGCCCAGCACAGGCAGTTGTGGCTCTGTGGCATTCACCTGCTTGCCTGCCCTTACTCAGGGTTTAGCAGGCATCTTTTCTCCCTGCGCTAGGTAGCCCACCTCCACTGTTTCCAGTTCCTTGAGGTGTGAGCCAGCAAAAAGTAGATATTTTCTAGTGACACTGAAGAGGCAACCTTGTCAAATCAGAAAGCTTGACTTTATACGTCATTCCACCTGAAGAGCTTCTTAGAAGTTTCTATACCGCTCCTGGGAAGCCAAACATAGACACTTTGTGGCAATATTTTTCCTGCCAACAAAGAAGTATCCTATCTAAACAAGCACTTTTTAATAGAATTTTCACATATACACAAAAGTAGACAGAATTGCATATTGAAGCCCACCAATCCTTCATCCAGCTTGATAATAAAAATTATTAATATTTTGCTAATCTTGTTTCATCTCTCTGGTCCCTCTACACTTTTCTGGTTTTGCTTTTGCTGGAATGTCTTAAAGCAAATCTCAGGTTATCCCTAATTTTACTTATAAATATTTCAGTATGAGTCTCTAACAAGATAAAGATATTTAAAAATAATCAGAATGCCCTTATTATACCTAACAAAATTCATAATATTACAGAGGCCCAGGATCCAGCCATATCACAGCTGGCTATGAATAAATGTGGTGGTTGTGGTCTTATTATATTAGATTTCCTAAGATCTTTTCAGGACAATCAGCAAAAACTTTTTACTTTGACATAATTTCAAACTTATGGAGGGTTTGCAAGAATAGTACAAAGAATTGCCATATACTTCTCATCTGTATTCCCCCCAAATATTAACATTTTACTATATTGGCTCTATCCGTCTTTCTATATCCATACCTATATATATATATATATATATATATATATATATATATATTTTTTTTTTTTTTCTGAATCAGTAGTTTGATACAGACATGATGTCTCTTTATCCCTAAAAGTTCTCTTACATAACTACAGTACAACTATCCAGCTCAGGAAATGGACATTGGTACAGTGTTGTTATCTAATCCTTTATTGAAGTTTTTCTGATTGTCCCAGTGATATCCTTTAGAACAAAAGAAAACCCTGGTCCATATCAATTGTCATTATGCTTCTTCAGTCTTCTGTAGTCTGGAACAGTTTCTGAGTCTTTCTTTGTCCTTTGCAATATTGATATCTTTGGAAAGTTTTGGTCAGCTCTTTTGTAGAATGCCCCTCAAACAGAATTATGTGATATATCCTTCTGATTCAATTCAGATTATGTTTTTTGGGGGGCAGGAAGACCACAGAAGTGATGTTTTGTCTTTTTCAGTTTATTGCATCAGGAGGTATATTATGTCAATTTGTCTCCTTATTGGTGTTAATGTTGACTTCTTGGTTAAGGTGGAATCTGCCAGATTTTTTACCGTAAATTTACTCTTTCCCCCTCTGTAATTAGTAACTTGTGAGAAGATATGTTTAGACTATGTAAATACCTTGTTGCTTCTCAAACTCCAACTTCCATAGTTTTGGTATTAATTGATGATTCTTGTCTGACTCAGTAATTGCAATGATGATCAAATGGTGATTTTCTAAGTATATCATTCTTTTTACATTTATTTGTTGGATTTCTACTATAAGGAAGAATTTCCCCCTCTCCCCAATTTACTTATTTATATCAATGTGAACTCTTGAATCTTATTTTAAAAATAGGTTGAAATTCTTTACTTTCATTATTTATTTTAATACTCAAGTTCTCCAAGATTTAGCTAGTGGCAGCCTCTCCAAGGTGGCTCTGTGTCCTATTAACATGTCTCCATCATCCTTTGGTCACTTTTTTGCTTTCTGGAATGACAAGATATTATAAACTTATCTTTTCCCCAATCCAGTCCTGAAATTTGCTATTTCTCCAAAAATCTCTCAGAAAATACATACTCGTACACACACACAAATACACACACATCTTCTATCTGTCTATCTATCTATCTATCTATCTATCTATCTATCTATCTATCTATCATCTTTCTATCTCTCCATTTATCTATCTAAAACTATTATCAGCCTCCTGGTATTATTAAGGTGGCTTTTCTAATGCACAGCACAGATTTAATTCTGTTCTCCTTCTTTCCATAACTGTAACTTTATTCTCATATAATGGGAAAACTGGTTCCCATTATCCACCATACATTTACTTAATATTTACTGATATGTTTAAATCCTTGAATGTTCAGAAAGTTGTTTCGGAATTCCTCACCCTAAGCTAAGACTGCTAGTTACTTACAGTTAAATATTTATTTAAAGTTATTTTTTGTCTTTAATGTAAGGACAAAGCGGTCAGAATACTATGTTCGGATATTACTGGGTTAATTTTTTTCCTGGATAATTAGGTTATTCAAAAGCGTTCTGTTGAAATACTGTTCTATTAATCTGTTTCTGTTTGTATTTCATCTTAGGGTTTTCCCCTGTCCTTATTGATCTTATTTCTTTTTCTATAAGTACATGAATCATTAATATGATATCCTCAACCAGAACTGCACGCTCAGAGCAGTGTCAGCTCCCCCTCCCCACAGTCCACAGTTTTTCTAAACTTTCCACCTTATTCCCACTAATGCTTGGTGGGTAACCAATCTCAATAGTCCCTGGTTTATCCTTCTTATGTTTAACTTTACACAAATAAGCAGATGGATGTGTATTTCCTTATTTTCCCTTATTTGCTACACAAAAGATAGAATGCTAAGCATCCTGTAGATTCTCCTTTGCACTATCAAAAACCATGTTAAGGCACCTAGAACTTGTGTTGAGTCATCTTCTGCATTTCCCTGCCATTTCCTATACATCCTTGACTTCTTGTGACTAGAGAACTCATGGAATACTAAGTTCATTGAAATGAAACTGTATAACAACACAATATAGGTATTGGTTTTAAAAAGCGACCTTCATCCTCTGCTAGACAAACATTCTCAACCAAGAATCCTAGAAGAAGCCCCAAACCCAGCACGGATGGAAAACACGACACCCAAACCCAAGATCTGTGTTCAAGGAACAGTCAGGCTGTCAGCCAGACATCCTTTCCCAGTGACGGAGCTGGGCATGCAGAAACAGAATAACCAGGGTCTGGAACAAGTGACTTCGTGGATTTTTGTAGGTTTACAGAATTTTTTAAAAAGTCAAGCAGGCACCCTTTTTACCCAAGGCCACCACTGTCACTTTTCTTGGCTTACAGACAGCTCAGTGCTCCTGAGATAGGTCCTGGGAGAAAGGAGGCCTCTGAGATGTGTGCTTTCCTGGCAGGTAACAGGATGCACCTGCTCAGAGCTCCAGCCTCTGGGATGCACAACACAGCTGTTTTTCCCCCCTCAGCTTAACAGGCTAGATTTTCTAAGAAAGGAGGGGTAAGAGAAGGAAAGATAAAGAAACATTCCACATCTGTCCATGTACTTTTCAGGAGTTCTTCTTCCAGGGACTCACAAGCATTGAAAAGGACTAGTGTAGAATGAATCTTAGTTCCCGTGGGGGTCAGCAGGTGGCTCTTGATTCCTATTATTGACAGGCTGCCTTCATTCAGCCAGGGATGGACCCACAACAGAGAACTCAACCGAGGAAATGAACACAGGTCATTACTACCGCTCACCTACTGTCCTGAGCTTTGTCTAGATTCAGAAGACCTGGCTAACACATTGTTGGGACATATGTATAACTCATCTCTGACAAGACCAGAATAACTCATTGGGGACTCTGTCCTGCTCAGATTACAAAATGATTATCTGTCCATCAGTTTGGCTGCAGACAATAAGCTATAAGGATTCTGCTGCTCAGACCATCTTAGGAAGCAAGCAGAGGCTGGAAAGATCTCTGATCCCCTGCTATTTCTGTAGGAATTCATTGTAGATTGCTCAAGTGACCTAAAAGCCCCTTGCTGTGAATTCCAGACCTGGTCAGAGCACCAAGGATTCTGGTGATTGTGAGTCTGGCAGGTATCCCATCAGCCTAGGCTTTCCAGACCTTCCCCCAGACCCGAGGACTTACCATGAGTCACCACACCATGTAAATAAGAGAATGTTCTCTCACAGAGGCTCCAGACTACCAGCATGGATGGAGCCCTGTCTCCTGCGTCAATGATGAAAGCCCCTAAGCAGTCCCCACCTTAGAGGAGACACCTTGTTCCTCTCTCTGCTACTCCAGAGGATGTGGGATATGGTAGAAACAGCACCAAAGTTAGAGTTAGAGCCAATGCCATTCTGTGATTTGGGTCAATTCACGAAGGTGACTCTCATCTTCAGTGGGCTCACCTGTCAAAAAGGAGACATGATAAGATTTTCTATCTTATAAGGTTTTGGCAAGCATTGAGTAAAATAACATTAATTGATGTGTGTTTTAGATATTTTAAAATATTCTTTAAAATCATTAGTTGTCTCTCCACAAAGCAAACAATGGCACACTGTCTATTCCAACAGCACAGAGGGGCAGCAACCCCAAGATTGCTGTAAATCCACCTCCCCAAACTTATTTAAAGTGCTTACTCTTTGTGTCTAGCACAGGAAAGTTTAGAACAAAGTCACTGCCCTTTAGAATTATCCTACGGTTGGGAAGAAAAGAAAAATGCAACATTTAGAAATTGAGGATTCAGTGTGCTGTGGGATATTGAGAGAAATCTTTATGGCGAATGAAAAGAGGAAATTGCCCCTCCAAGGGAGACCAGGCTGTGGAAAGGAAGAGAAAGGGGAAGTCATTGCAAGCATTTGGTGTTATCTTCTGGGTAAATCAGGATAATATAAGCTTGTTGGCATTTTTTTCTACTTGCAGGATTAGTTATTTCTCAGAGATAATTTTGTATCCTGGTGGAAGGCCATTGTATTTAAAGATGACTAGAGGAATTAGGACAGATTGTAGAGGCCATACACCCCTATGCCAGAGTGACCCTCATTCCAGATTCAGCCATCATAAGGATTTGTAGCTCTGCATCCTCTTCTGCAGAGAAATTTCTGCAGAGAAACTCCTGCCATGGGGGTCATGGAAAAGACCGGAGCAGAATTAGAGGGGACTCATGTTTAATGAGCACCTGCCAAATGGCAAGGCTGCACTGGGTGCCTTGAGAGATAAATGTTATCACTGTCATTTTACTGGTGAGGAAAACAAAGCCTCTTTTAGAAAGAAGTTTAGTAATGCATCATGTAGCCAGGCATTGAACTCTTTGAAAATAAATGAAAACCACCCAATTGAGAACAAACGCTTGCAGGTGCTTTTACTTTGGGGGGCTGCTTTGGATTCCTCAGGTGTCTCCATGGAAGCCATCTTGAAACTCTTTGGAGAATACTTCTTCAAATTCTGTAAGAAGTCTGGCTATGACAGGATGTTACGAACACTGGGAGGAAATCTCACGGAGTTTATCGAAAACCTGGATGCTCTCCACAGTTACCTCGCACTCTCTTATAAGGTAAGGTGCTTGAGTCTGGTCTTTGTGGCGTGTGAGGAAGCAAATGTGTGTAGTCATTCTGAGCCATTCGGTGCCATCTCCCTACTCCCCCAAAAGCAGGGGAGGGCAGTGCAAGTTGCAACGAGGGCCCGTGGTGAATCCTTGGTGCCTGATGTCAGTGGACTGAGGGGTCCCTTGGGAAAAGAAATGGCAAATGAATACCCGTTGGTCACTTTTATAAACAGGACAACAGGAAGACGGGCAAACTGGAAATGCCAGCTTTGTTATGGAAGATGGCCTATTCTGATGGGGCTGGTGTGGGTTTGGAATTAAATCTGGAAGATTGATTACAGCGGAAACAAAGGCTGGGAAATAGGTTTCAGTGGATTTGCAAAATCTCTCCTCAGGTTTCCTGGCCTGGATAGTGCTGATAAACAGCTTCTGCAGCCGGATTTCATTTATTCATGTATCAGAAGGAAAGACTTGACAGGGCCGAGAGCCAGAATCGGACACCATCCAACTCTGATTAACCCATGGGGTGACTGTCTGAGGTGTTAGGAAACTAATTTCCCTATTGGGATATGTCCTTCTGGAGTTCATTCTCTGTTTTTTTTGTTTTGTTTGTTTGTAGAGATCACTGGAAATTCAAATGTTTAGACTCCTCTTTCTGGTTTAGAAAAGAAAATGCTTTATTGAAAAGGTGAATTGGCATTTACAAATATTATAATAATAATTCATTATTTCATATAAAATAATGTTTATATTTATTTTGAAGACCCTTTATAGTTTAGAAACTTTCTTCACCATTCTGTATTTAATGCTCATAATCACCTTTTAAAAAGATTATCATGAGGATACAATATTTGCTAAAATGCCTCATGAACCATAGTGTTACCCTTATAGATGTTAAATGAAAAACTTATTACTTCCTCCAGTTTTCAGATAGGGAATAAGAGGTGTGGAAACTTTGACTTCAAAGAAGTTGGGTAGTTGTGTCGGCTCTGTTTTATCATGTGAATAACTTAAGAATAGAGGGAGTGCAAAGAGACCTGGGTAGGGGGTCAGATGCCATGACTTACTGGCTGGTGATCCCAGACGACTTATTTGCCCTCTCTGGACCTAATTTTTTTCACTTATTTATTTAATAAATATGTATTCAGAAACTACTGTGTGCCAAGAACTTTCTTGGGTATTAGACACTCACAGACAGAAAAAGGAATAAATATAGGGAAAATAATCCTACCTATAGTGATGTGTAGATTAAAAAAGATAACATGCACATGTCCCTAGCATGGTAATCAGTCCAGAAAAGGCATTCCATTTTTAATAACTTTCTTTCCTTTTCTTTTTTTCTGTTTAATTTGGCTAGTTTTAAAATTATGATAATTTGTATGCAACCTCCTTTCAAATTTCTAGTTAAAGTTCTGCAGTTAGGATATAAAAAATCATCTATGGCCATGCCACCCTGAACAAGCCCGATCCCGTCGGATCTCGGTAGCTAAACAGGGTCAGGCCTGGTTAGTACCTGGATGAGAGACCACCTAGGAATACCAGGTGCTGTGAGTGTAAAAAAAAAAAAATAAAATTAAAAAAAATATATACACACACATAAAATAATAATAAGAGATTGTAAACTGACAAGGTCCTTGCAATCTATGAGGCCAACCAAGGGTTACCTTGCCTAAAAACAAACAAACAAACAAACAAACAAAAAAACCAAAAGACGAAAGAAAGAAAAAGAAAAAAAAAAAAGAAGAGAAAGAAAAAGGAAATCTAGTTAGATACTTTCAATATTCTTCCCTAATATTTTTAATACCATATCTTTCATCTGAAAATTTGGCTAATATTTTAAGTCAGTGTTGGAGAAGATATTAATAGTCTTCCATTCATTCATTAAATAAAAAACACTATGGAATATCTTTTATGTTCCAGATATTGTTCTTAGCATATTACTGTTACACGTATGATAAGAGAAAGGAATCAAGATTTTGAAGTCCTGAGTTCATTGTTTCTATACCCATTCTTGCTACCCTTCCTCTGATTGTTATTCCTTTAATGATAACACCAGAGAAGCAATAGAACTCTGGGGGTGAGTTAGAATATTTTGCATATGAGATAAATAAAATACATAAATGTTGTCATATCCAAGTCGAAATAAAATGTATGCAATGATAACCGATAGCTATATAGTACTCTATACCGGATGAAATATTATAGATTGTCTCTTTAGGTAAAAATAAAAGATAATGCTGACTTTCTGTCTCTTGAGTGATTTGGCAGTCCCTTAAGGCATACATTTTTAGTTATACCTGTGCCTTTAATCTTGTTATTTTTTAGCTAACTTTCATTGAGTGCTAATTATGAGGCAGGTATTTGGCTAAGTATTTATAAACATTGAATTATCTTCTTAACCCCTAAGCTTAGGTACTCTTGCTTATCCCACTTTAAAGATGAGGTCCAGGAAGGTCAAGTAACTCACAAATCGCTCAGAGTGGTGAGTGTGATTAGTTGAGCTAGGACCCAACCCCAGGTGTTTCTGCTTCCAAGACCGTCCTCCGGTCTGCTTCTCATTATTTCCCTTTGCCCCAATTCTTCACTTTTATAAACCCTTATTTTAATTAATAAATAAATAAAACATAATCATATTATTTAGAGAGTTGGAGATATCAAGCAGAAGAACTAAAAGCACATACTTTGAGAGGTGTCTCTGGGAAGCAGCCTAGTGGGGATGGTCTCAGAAGCCTGTCAATTTTCATTTTAGCCCTTCTGTACTCTGTGATTTTCTCCATTATATAAAGTTTGGATATAAATTTTTTAAAATAACTTTAATTTCCCATTTTATTATATGATTTTTTATATGCAGTGCCTCAAATCTTCTTTAGATTCAACTGAGATGTAAACACACATACATACAAACACATACTTTTTCTATACATGCTTTTGCAAAGATAGAATCAGTATTTGGGGGAAAAACTCATTTTAACTAGCAACGCCCCTGAAAGACACCCACACACCCACACACCCACACATATCCACACACCTCTCCGTGGAAGAGAGCAAGATCTCAGAAAGAATCCACCTCCTTAATCATTTTTCCTCCTAAAGCTGTGAGCCAGGGTGCTGAGCTGCCTACTGAAAAAACAGGGGAGAAAACTACTTCTCTCAGGGGTCCCCCACCCCCAGACAGAGTCTTCATCCTTGTTTCTTGATATACAGCTGATGTAACATGAAACATACCTGGGAGTCAGCATTCATTCTTGGAGCAAGATGGTCTCTTCTGATGTGTCCTTGATTTTCCAAATATGCAACTTTACACCACACACGGCATTGTTCTCTAGAACAGGAAAGAAACTCCTCCACATTCAAATTCCTTTGAGCTTGGAGGCCCTAATCTTTCTGAGAGTGAATAGACCCATGGCCACTTGGTCACAAACCAAGCATGGCAGCCAGCCACCCCTCAGAGTGGAGAGAAGCAGCATGGCATGGTAGAAAGGCTCATTTGAAGGTCAAAATGTTATTGTACCATTAATCTAGCCTTAGCTGATCTAAACATCAATTTCCTCTTCTTTAAAATAAAGATAATATTTGCCATATAGAGTCATTTAGGGGGTAAAGTATAATATAAAATTATACCTGACATATAGGGGCTAAACCATGGTAGCTTTCATTTTTGTGTAATAGGAGGGGGAGTTTGGGATATAGTTCTATGTGATGTAGTGGAAAGTACTGTTGTTTCACAAAGCCTTAAAAGCATAATTTAAATAACTTGGGTTCACTGGGAAAAACATGTTGTGTCTTTTAATTAGGAGATGAATGCACCATCGTTTCGTTTGGAGAGAGGAGCAGACAGGAAAATGCTTCTCCATTACTACTCTGATAGGAGTGGTCTGTGCCACATTGTACCAGGTATGGGGATGGCATAACCTGTTCCACAGCTGTGAGGTCTTCCCCGCAAACTCTCCAGGATGGCTAACAGCCAACCATGGGTCGGGAGTTAAAACACCCTCCCCTCCACGGTCTGACTCTTTGCCATCTTGACCATTACTCCCAAAGTTCTGAGCCTTCAACATAAGTTTCTGACATGCCAAAAGAAGAAAGAATTTGCATAGTTATTTCAAGACTTAAAATTGTGCAGGTTTTTACATAGTTGTGATAATTCTGCAGGTATTATTTTGTATCAACTGGTTTTATTTATATTTAGCATTATAGAAAAAATCATCTTTACATGTTTTCACAGTCTGTAAAACCACAATCTTCCATGGTTGAATGATATTTGATATTTTAACTAACTAGGGTATTGTTGACATTTTTGCTCCGGTAAACAATGCTATGATGAACATCTTCATGCATGCTTTACCATTTTTATGTTATAACACTGGGGTAGATTCCCAGAGGAACACTTAAAAAATACAATTCTTAATGCTTTTGCAACTGAATTTTGCTTATATTATCTCCAGAAAATTTGGCTAATATCCAGAGTTTGCTTCTTTAATAAGTTAAATGCCTTCCTTAAACAAACACATGAATAGCTGCTGAACTGGAAATAAGAATGGCAGGGATATATTTGGTATCCAGCCATGGATAACTTAAATCTCTGTAAAGTTATTTTATTTTTTAATTTTATTAATCTGTCATATGCTGCCTGTCTCAATGCAGGGCCTGTACTTGGGGAACCTTGGACTATTAATCAGCAGCCGTGTAACTTGATTATTTTACGATTTTTGCTGACACAACTGTCTTCTGCCATCCCTCACTAATAGATATTCTTCTGCTTGCTGCAGGGATCATTGAGGCTGTGGCCAAAGACTTCTTCAACATTGATGTGGCCATGAATATCCTTGACATGAATCAGGAAACGGAGAGGACGGGGAAGAAGGAACATGTTGTTTTTCTGATTGTGCAGAAGTCTCACAGACAGATGAGAAAGACAGAGCCTAGGTTACAAGATGGTCAGGACATCCAGAGAGATGAGGAGGTACTGGGTTTATTGTGTCTTCAGAAAGCACAGTTCTTCCTAGTTGGAGAATCAACTGGACCTTCTGATAGTGGAGTGAAGGCAGAGTTTCTCAATTTCAGCTATTGACATTTGAGACTAGACAATTCTTGTTGTGATGGGCCGTCCTGTGAATTATAAGATGTTTAGCAGTATCCCTGGTCCTTACCTACTAGATGCTAGTAACATCCTGATGCCTCATAGTTATGGTCATCAAAAATATTTCCAGGTATGGACAAGTGTCTCCAGGGTGGAGGTCGGGGAGCAAATCACCTCTGGTTGAGAACCACAGCGTTAAGGGAACTTGGATGTACATTGAGAGGATTTATGGGGTGTATCTTAGCCTAGAAAATCATTGCCTATAAAAATATCAATATAAAGGGCTTGAAGTTTGGATCTGGTGCCTTATTTTGTAATCTTCCTAAAATAAATTGACCCTTGAAGCCCTTAGTGTGCATTTCTTCATCTGGGGCAGTCAGAGTCTAGAGTCAACTCATCATCTTGTGATTGGTTACCTCAGTTGCGACTTGTGGACTGACTGTTGTCTTTTAGGTACCACATATATTAGATACACAGCTCTCTGTGTGTGTCCACATAGCTTGTACAAATATCAATGAAGTCTGTGCGATTTCTAGATCACACAGTATTTATATCTTACAACATTCAAAGTCCACCTCAAGTCTATTCACTGCAGCATCTTCAACCACAGGAAGAGAAGATGATCATGTGTAATTTTCCTGCCAGCTCCTCTTAAAACTTTATGAGAAGTTCTTGCTGCCTTCAATAGAGAAACAGCTTGAGGATTATTTAGATAAAAATCTTGGGGCTTATGAAGTCTTGGTAAAATTGACCTTGCAAGCTCTTACAATTCCTGTGGCCCTAGTCACAGCAGATAGGGCTTGTTCATCTTCTGTCACATGACTAGTCACATGGCCAGGCCTGTATGCTTCTCTCCCTGACATCTGCAGGCCATCCAGGCAGCTTTCCTTAGGATGAAGGAGAAATATCTGAGTGTCTCTGTTTGTCCTGCGAAGAAGTCCCCTTGGGAAATTGTGAGAAGTATAGTCATGTTTGGAAAAGGTGAGTGGGTCATTCTCCCAGCCTCAGCTCTCAGAACACAGTGATTGCTTGGTGTGCACAAATGGGTAAATCCCCTATGATTATTATGTCAGCAATTTTGCAGAGCTTGGATTTGGCCAACATATTTTTTAACTTTAAAATGTCAGACTCTAATTTGCCTTCCTTTGCCCCTTTTCTTTGCAGAGTGGCACAGAGACACAGTCTCCCCTGTAATCAGGGAAAGCCACGGGAGAGAGGATTGGAATCAGTCCCAATTGGTGACTGCATTGGAGAGAAGGAGGATGAGTCCTGACATATTATCGAGAACAACGAGTTTTCCACAGCCCCTCAGGCCTTCTGGACTGGAATGCATTTCTGGCCTGAAAGTCTGTGGTTAATAACCATTGTGTCCAGCAATGCAAAGGACGCTGTATCAAGAGCCAAGAAAGTAGATTTCTGACTCTGTCCCTGAGGTGCTGTGTGACCTTGGACAAGGTACTCCATATCCCATCTGAGAAACAAAGGCAGTAGTCTCTTTGTTGGCACTGAGCTGGTCTCACAATCAGCACCTAAGGCCTGAGTCAGAGTAGGGGCTTCGACCCACTGGGAGAAGGGAGCTAGAGCGTCCTCATCACGTCCCTGTGGATCATGATGACATGCATCTGGGAGAAGGTCTGCAGGGCTCAAAGGGCTGTATTTTAAGTCCCTCAAGTTGTGGCAAGCGGTTCAAACTCGCAAATGACATCCTTTGTCTAGGAGATTTTCATATCAAAAAGGCTCCATTTCGAATCTTTACCCTCTGCCAAATAGGGCTGTTGGTTAAATTTTCACTGCCACCGAAAACTGTCAGTCTAAAAAGCTCCATGGCAAATGTCCCTGACGCTGGGCTGGGCACACACACTCCGCTCTGTGAGCTCATTGTCTGGCTGTCACCATTTCAATGCCGACTCTGTTTTCATGGCGAGACGTACTCAATGGGCCTCGGGACTCTTCAGTGGCAGGCAGAAACTTGGCAGGGGGCAGGGGGGCTTCTCAACCTGGCAGCAAGTTATCTGTTTGTTTTAATTTGGAAGAGGAATTGTTGTGGCCATCTGGAGATGCTGAGGGAGCCGTGCTGAAGAGTGGGGACTGCACTTTGCCCGTGAAGCATTTAAGATACTATCCCAAGTTTAGCTCTGGGCCAGGTTGGTGGTGTGAGTTGCCTGTGAACAGGACTCTCTTTTTCTATGTCCAGGGCATCTCCTGAACACCTTTGTGCCAATTTATCCTGAGCGGCTCTGGATTGAAGAGAAGACATTCTGCAATGCTTTTCCTTTCCACATTGTATTTGATGAATCAGTAAGAGGCCCTTTCTCTCTGCAACTTGGATTGGGGATAGGCTGGGGAGCAGAGTATATTGTATAGTCTTATGGCTGGTGGGAATATTCAAGTCCATGGGTCATATCGAACCCGAGGAGTCCCAGGGTTTGGGAAACTAGGATTTAGCCCAGTAGGACTATTGACTTCCTTTTCACATGGCAAACTCCAGAAACCAGAATGTCATGGGGATATTGTTACTGCTACTATTAATATTTTAAATTTTGATCTACTTTAAAAACTTTATTTTTAAGTTTTGGGCATAAGATAACAGAAAATGTAATGATGCTTATTCGTAAGGTTAGGTTGATTTCTACAGCCCCACCAAGTCCTCATGATTAGTGAAGAAAAGTATTCCTGGGCAGCTGGTGCTGGCATTGGACATTTCACATAAAGAGTACTCATTTTGCTTCTTCTTTCTGTGTGTTCCCTGGAGATAGCAGTGAACGATGCCTTCCCAGCTCCATGATGGACTTATTCACCCAGGCCTGGGTTTCAGATGTAATGCTGCAGAATTTGCTAGTTTCTTTCTTAATTAATGAGAGACAGGGACAGAGACAGAGACAGACAGAGAGAGAAAGATCTTGTAGAACTAGGGAAACACTATTAGCCCGAACAAGAGCTTCGACTTCTGTTTCTTATTAGTCAGAGATATGCTTTTTGAAAACTTCAGAACTCTTCTTTTTTCTCTCAGAGATTAGCTGCAGATTCAATTTTTAAAATAATATTTATTACTTCCCTGGTGTTTTTCCATTACCTATTCTTTCCCCCAGTGAGTCATGAAGCATGGCCAGGATGATATTTCTAAGGGAAAGTTTATGGTGCAGGTTGCTTTTCATTCCTCAGCCTTACATCTGTCTTCTGTGAATAGCTGAGGGTCAAGCAAGCCGGAGTGAATATTCAGAAGTATGTCCCAGGACTCCAAACCCAGAAGATTCGATTAGATGAGTATTTCTTCATCATTCATCCCCAAGTTACCTTCAACATTTTCAGCATCCGCAAATTTATCAACAGTCAATTTGTCCTGAAGGCCCGGAGAGAAATGATGCCTGAAGCGTGGAAAAGTCAGCCCACACTCAAACTCCGAGGTGGTAACTCATCCCTTCCCTTGACTCTGCTGTTTGGGAAACTGGTTAAATAAGAAAGAGGTAGAGCCTTCCAATTTCCTCAAAAAAGTTGGATAAAAAGTGGGGCAGACTGCATTCAGAATAGTGGTTTTTCTGACATTTCCATTTGGTTTGATCTGTAAACCATATATTTTATAACCTTAACAATTTCTGGTTTAGAAACTGTTAAAGTAATAAATGGACCCTAGTGTGTGTGTGTGTGTGTGTGTGTGTGTGTGTGTGTGCTGTTTTATTTTATTTATTTATTTATTTTTTAGGCGAGGCAACCCTTGCTTGACCTCACAGATTGCAAGGACCTTGTCAGCTTACAATCCTTTATTTTTTATTCCTACAGCACCTAGTCTTCCTAAGTGGTCTCCCATCCAAGTACTAACCAGGCCCGACCCTGCTTAGCTTCTGAGATCAGACGTGATCAGGCTTATCAGAGTGGCATGGCCATAGATGTGTGTGTGCGTATGTTTTAAATAAATTCTGTTCTCTTACCAAAATTTTTAGAATGCACACGGTACTATTGGTCCTAATTTAATGTCTGTCTATTGTATATAGTAACATAATTATTTGACCTAATGTTAATAGGGCACACACTTTTAAAATTTTCAATTGTGGTAAAATTTACATAACATAAAACCATTTTAACCATTTTTGAATGCTTTTATTGTTTGGCAATTGCAAATTATGGCATACAATTGTCTTTTGAAGTCTCTATAATCAATAATTTTTATTATATAACCAAAAGTGGACAAGATGGCAATGACATAGAGGACACCTGAACTGACCCCATCCCATGAGCAAAATAAAATATACGTGTATAGCAATGACTTATGTAACACAACTGAACACTGAATGAACAGTTTCTGACAACAAACAGAGGTAGGAGACTGAATAGTGAAGGCTGGGAGACCGAGGGAGCCCTCTGGGAGCTTTGGGAACTCTCCAAGCCCAGAGGAGCTAGTGAGAGCCATTGTTTACAATCCCCTTCACCTTCATAGGGTGGCTTGGGGCTCTAACCAGGTTGTCTAGCCTGCCTACAAGTTTCTTGCAGTGTGTTCCCAGACACATCACCTGAGTTCATTTTGGCCCTGAACAGAGAGAGCAAGAGGATCAACGAAGCATTACCACATGCACATAGAGCTGCTCCCTGGACACTTTAAGAACCTGCTTGACGCCTACCAGCCTGCCAAAACTGCCCTGCATACACAGTCCACACAGAGCCTGCTTTTACATAAGGACATTTTCCCAAAACTGGAAGAGAAAGCTGTTTCATCTAATTTATATAAACAAATGTAGAAGGTCAAACAAAATGATAAGACAGAAGAATATCTCTTAAATGAAGAATGAGAAAAATCCCCAGGAAAAAACCTCTAAGGAAACAGAAATAAGTAATTTTCCTGTTAAAGAATTCAAAGAAATGTTCATAAGAATGCTTACCAAGCTTGAGAGTGGAATAGAGGAACTTAGGAAGAACTTCAGCAAAGAGTTAGAAAGTACAATGAAGAGCCAAGTAGACCTGAAGAATACAATAATTGAAATGAAAAATGCATTAGAAAGAATCAATAGCAGATAAACTAACACAGAAGAACAAATTCATGGCCTGGGAGAAAGACTAGTGAAATCTAATTAGAACAGCAGAAAGAAAAAAGAACTTTAAAAATCGAGGCAAGTTTAAGGGACTCCTGGGATAACACCAAACATTTGAACATTCACATTATAGAAATCCCAGAGGAGAAGAAAGAAAGGAACAGAAACTTTATTTAAGGAAATAATGGCTGGAAGCTTTCCTAACATGAAAGGAAACAGACACCCAGGTCCAGGAAGCACAGAGAGTTCCAAACAAGATGAACCCGGAGACCCACATGAAGACATATTGTAATTAAAATGGCAAAAGTTAAAGATAGACATTTTGAAGAAAGCAAGAAAAAAAACGAGTTACTTACAAAGGAAACTTATAAGGCCGCCAGCTGAATTCTCATCAGCAACTTTGCAGCCCAGAAAGGAATGACATCTTTAAAGTGCTGAAAGAAAGGAACTTGCAACTTAGAAAAATTTACCCAGCAAAGTTATTCAGAATTGAAGGAAAGATAAAAATTTTCCCAGACAACCCCAAATTAAAGGACTTCATCACCATTAAACCAGCTTTATAAGTGGTAAAAGGTCTTCTTTAAGTAAAAAAAGAAAGACCAAAGCCAGAAATAAGAAAATGTAAGAAAGAAAAATCTCACAAGTAAAGCCAAATATTCAATAAATATAGCAAATCAGACATTTAAAACACTACTTTGAAAGATAAAAGAAAAATGTATCGAAATCAACTCAAACTATAATGAGTGGTTAGCACAAAAATATCTATAACATGAAAACAATAACATGAATCATTAAAGGAGGAGTAAAAATGTAGTCCATGCAGAATATATTCAAACTTAAATGCCTATCAGCTTAAAATAGATTGTGTCTGTAAAGGTTTATAGACACAGTCCTCATGATAATCACAAGCCAAAAACCTACAAAAGATATGCAAAGAAGAAAGAGAAAGGAAATGAGAAAAAAGCACTAAAGAAAACCAAACAACAACAACAACAACAACAAACAACAACAACAACAACAACAAAACACACAAGGGAAGAGATTAAGAGAAGAAAAAACAGAGGAGAACTATAAAAACAACCTCCCAAAATTACAAAGTGACAATAATCCGTACTTGTCAATAATTACTTTAAGTGCAAATGGATTAAATGCTCCAAAACCAAAAAGACATAGAATGGCCTGAATGGATTAAAAAACATGACCCATCTATATGCTGCCTACAGGAGACTCACTTCAAATCAAAAAAATGTATACAGACTGAAAGTGAAGAGATGGAAAAAGACATTCCATGCAAACAGAAACAAAAAGAAACCTGGAGTAGCAATACTTATATCATACAAAATAGACTTTAAAACAAAAGTGAAATTACTGGATTGTATGGTAATTCTATTTTTAATTTGTTAAGGAATTGCCATACTGTTTTACAAAGCTGCTGCACCATTATACATTCCCATCCGGAGTTCACAAGGATCCCAATTTCTCCACATCTTCATAAACACTTATTATCTTCTGATTTTTGTTGTTTTGCTTAATAATTGCTATTCGAATGGGTTTTAACTGGTATCTCATTACGGTTTTGATTTTCATTTCCCTAATGATTAGTGATGTTGAGCATTTTTCATGTGCTTACTCGTCTTTTGTTTATCTTCTTCAGAGAAATGTCTATTTAAGTCCTTTGCCCATTTTTAATCAGCTAATTTTTTATCATTGAGTTGTAGGAGTTCAGAAATATGATTTGGAAATATTTTCTACCTTTCGATGGGTTGCCTTTTCACTCTGTTGATTGTGTCTTTTGACTGTTTAAAAGTTTTAAATTTTGGTGTAATCCAACTTAACTATCTTTTCTTTTATTGTCTGTGCTTTCAGTATCACATCCAAGAAATCATTGCCAAATCCAACGTCACACAGTTCTTCTGTGTTTTCTTCTAAAAGTTTTATAGTTTTACCACTTACATGTAGGTCTTTGATCTATTTGGAGTTAATTGTTGTCTATGGTGTAAAAGGGCACACATTTTGAGCTGTCTTTTTATTGGGCTGATGATTAGGTGTTCTAGGAATAAACATAGAGCTTTAGAGACATTCGAGAGGAAAATGATGTGTTTTGGAAACCCCAAATGAGTTGTAGAGTGGAGCGATGCGAGATGAAGCTGGCGAGATGAGGTTTTACACTCTCTTGTGCAATTGGAAACATTTTTAAGTGTCTACTATAACTGGATTTGAGGCTTACAATGATCACGCTGGAGGCATGTGAAGGGTGGTCTAGAGAGCAGAGAAAGTGGAGCCTTGGAGGCCAGGTGGAGGCTGCCCCTGGAGAGCTTTAAAGCACCAAATGCATTCAGACAGTGGCCCTGGGGTGGTGATCAGGGAATAGATTCACAAGATGATTTAGGCAGAAACTGGTGACTGGATGTAGGAGTTGAAAAAGAATATTTAGGAAAATTATTAACTTTCTTGCTTGGGTAACTGGGTGAGAACGGTGTGATTAATTGAGAAAAGACATGGTGTAAACTCTTTGAGAGAAGAGACTTTTGTCAGTTTGAGTCACTACTGTATTCTCAATGTCTCAGACCATGTACTTGGCTCACAGTAGAGACTAAGTAGATATGTTATAAAAGAATTAATAAAGAAAGAAAAGATTTGCAGAGAGACTAGAAGGAGAGTTCAGTTGTAGACACCCATGTATAAATACCTAATCAGTAATTTAAGAAAATCAGATTGATAAGAGTGTAAATTGTCACAATCTTTCTAGAGGGCAATTTGGCAAGATGTATCAAAAGCCTTAAAAATGAGATATTCTTTGTCTAAGTAATTCCATGTCTAAGAATACATCCTTTAATATAATATCCATAATTATACACAAAGAGTTACTTTAAGCTTGCTCATTGCAATATGGTTTGTAGAACAATAAACTAGATGTAATATAATCAATTCTTATTGCTTAAATAAAATATAGTATAATAAATGTAGCCAGGAAAAATATGATGCATATCTATATCTAATAATATGGAAGAATATCTATTATATACTTTAAGTGAAAAATTCAGATTACAAAAAGTAGATGCCAGATCATCAAATTTTTTGTAATAAAAACATATACTACAAAATATTAATAGTAATTATGTGATACAATTATGAGTAATTTTTATTATTTTCTCCCTCTGTTTCCCTTTGCTACAATGAATGTGTATTACTTTTATAATAAAATAACAAGCACATCTGTTTTTAAAGAAACGTGCATCTTGAGTCCAGGAAGCAGGGGTTCAGATTCATTGTCAGCATGGCACAGGTCGCAGCTGTAGAATGCTAGAAGAGAAGACTACCAAGACAAAACTCTGGGGAGCACCAACAAAAACAACAAAAAACCCTAACGGAATAATTGAAAGAAGTAGGGGAACTCTCAGGGAGAAAGTGGTGTCTGGGAAGTCCATAAGAGCAAGATTTCAGGAAGAAGGGCCCGCTTAACCCCATCAAACAGGAGATTGCCTGAATTAGGAGAAGACTGATGGACTTGTGTTGAGGCAGGTGTTTGGAGGCTGTGAAGAGAGGGGGAGATGAGTAAGTGATGGCAGAGAGTATAGACGACTTTCACAAAATTTGGCTGCAAGAGAAGGAGTAAGACTGCTCAGTGAATAGATAGGCACATTGCGTGATGATGATCTGGTAAACCAGAGTTTCCCCTGTCGGTGACATGCTTCCTGTCTCATTTCTCTCCATGATGGGAAGGCCAGATGATCTGGATGGAGGCTGTGCGCTGCATGATATACCTGTGCTCCCCGAAGCTCCGCAGCCTGCAGGAGCTGGAGGAGCGCCGGATGCACCTTTCTGACCTGGCCCCCCATGACACAACCAGGGATCTCATCCTGCTGAACCAGCAGCGGCTGGCTGAGATGGAGCTGTCCACCCAACTGGAGAGGAAGAAGGAAGAGCTGCGGGTCCTCTCCAAGCACTTGGCCATAGAAAAGAAGAAAACAGAGACCTTGCTTTATGCCATGCTGCCTGAACATGTGGCCAACCAGCTGAAGGAAGGCAAAAAGGTGGCTGCAGGTAAAGCATTTCCTTCCCTTCACGGGGAATTCTGAGCAGGCAAAACTGTGCCTTCATGGTTAGGGGCGCAAGATCTGAAACCAGGCAGACCTAAGTTTGAATTCTGGATCCATCACTTGTGAGCAACATGACCTTGGGCTAATTACTTAAGCTGCATATTTTCAGTTTTCTTCTCTTTACATTGTGAATAATAAAAATAATACATGAGTGAAATATAGATTGGATGAAAATACCTATCAACTGCACCAGTATATATAACATTCTCTAAGAATTTGAAGCTATATCCTAAGACTGGCCTCTTTGCTCTGTGACCATGAATAGGATTCTTCACTATGACTGGAAAAGATATAACTACACATTAAATTATGGGGTGCTTCTAAGGACCATTCTGGGAGAGCAAGCTATTTCTGGAAGGAAGGATGCCATGTTTACTCTGAACTCACTTTCCATTTGTAATGGCCATGTGTTCATTTACCAGACATGCAAAGTGAACCTACTCAGTGCCAGGGTGTTGTCCCACATCCTGGGGACTCAACAGAGTTCACAGTTTTGCAGGTTTGAAAGATATACACAGAATAAATTAATGAGGGTGGGTATGGGGATGGCCAAAGGAAAGGAAACTAATATGGATTAAGGAACAATTATTGTCCTAGGATCTGTGTTAGACATTTTATATATGCCATTTCATTCAATTTTCTGAACATTTCTATGAGGGAGGTGTTATTTATCTATACTGTACAGCTGAGCAAACTTACATTCATTCTAGCTTATGAGTAAAAGAGCTGAAACCCAATAATAAGTCTACCTGACTAAAAAATTTATACTCTTTCCACCACATAAGGAGCTGTAGATACACAGATGACAGAGGAATTAATAATAAATAGATGTCAGAAAAGAGAGAGACAGGGGCAGGGTGGGGTTGTGAAGACTAATTTAAGATGTGTGGCACTTGAGTTGGGCCATGAGGCTGAACATCAGCAAGAAATGTTAAAAAATAAAAAAGGGGAAAGGCATTTCAGGAGAATGAGATAGCAAGAGTAAAGGTAAGTAAAACAAAAATAAAAAATGCAGGGTATTATCCTTGGAACATTGGGGTACCTGGCAAAGTGACACCTTATGAGGTTGGACAGATAGGATGAGGCTCAGGTGACATAGTGATGAATCTGGATCATCATGGAAAAGGAAATTGTCTTATATTTTAGATTTGGGAATTCATCGAACTTTTCTTATAATGGAAGTGACATGATTAGCTTTGTAAACATGATTTTGGCTACAGTGTAGTGAATACAAGCAAGAGAGGCATACTGAAAGCCATAAAAGTGCAGTTTGGTGATGGTGAAGGCCTGAATAGAGGCAGCACGAGTAGGAATCAGCAGGATTTCATAACTGCTAGATGGGAAGGATGAAAAAGAGGAGTCAGTTATGAGTGTGGTGTTTCTTGTGGGTAAAGATGGGATACTTCATTTGAATACAGAACCAGAAAGAATAGGCTTCAGGGCGTAAGAACAGTTTTAGAACTGTTGAATTAAAAAACCTGTGGGATGTTCCATATAGCATAACCGACAGGTAGTTAGGGATTGTAGAGGGAGCTGAGTGGAAAGTTCTAGGACACAGCTACCTATATGGAAGTTACTACAGCGTGGGTGGTGGTTAATCGAAGACTACAAATGATGGATAAGGTCACCTATGATGTATGAGGTGAGAAGAGAAGCAGGCTGGGTATTGAACCTTAGGGGACATCTATTATTTAAGAAGGAAAAAAAAAGCCAAAGAAATATGTAAAACGAGAAGATAAGAAAAGTAGAAAGACTATGAAGAAAGAATGGTAGGCCGGAAGCCAAAAGGAAGAGAGGGTTACAGGAATGGGAGATTATTACGAGAGGTATAAAAAATACAGAAGGTGCCCAGCTCTGTTCAAGGAGATATCCATTTAGTTATTCCACGTGTATTTATTGAGCAGCCACTATGTGCCAGGCCCTGCTCTAGGTGCTGGGAATACAACAGAGATCAAAATGATCTCTCACCTTCTGGAGCTTATGTTCCAATGGGGGAGATAGGCAATAACCAAATAAACAATCTCAACAATTTGAAGCAGAGGAATTGGGGTGACAAAGAGATCATCTGGATGCGATATGGGATTAGCAAGAATGGAAGCAGCAAGATGAGTCGAGGACATGTTGAGGATATGCACCTTCTCTGTGGTACTTCATGCTGGCCGGTCTCTGTCATCTAGACTCTGAGCCTCCTGCAGTTCAGCCTCTGCCCCAGCCCACTTGCCAGTGGCTTCACTGTAAGCCAGAGCCCACCCAACCCATTTCTGTCATTCCACTTGGCACACCTTTTGAATATTTAGTTACTCTTCTGTCTCCTTCTCTAGCTGGGAGCTCCTTAGGAGCAGGGTCTGTGGTTACGTCATGTTATATGATTTTTCCAGCATGACAACTAGCTCATAGCAGGCACTCAATAAATGTCAGTTGGGCGAATGGTGAATGGTGAATGGCGAATGGCATCTGGCTCCTTTCCCCCAAGGCACAGTCAGATTTGGTTCCCAAGGGGCTCTTGAATTCCAGATTCATAGAATTATTATTCTATATCCTTGCCTATCACTGACACCTGGTTTCTGTTGCAGGAGAATTTAAAACCTGCACAATCCTTTTTAGTGATGTGGTGACATTTACTAACATCTGTGCTGCTGCGAACCTATCCAAATAGTGAATATGCTAAATTCAATGTACTCCAAGTTTGACAGATTAACCAGTGTCCATGAGGTCTACAAAGTAAGTATGTGTACTGTGGGGCGTGTGTCACAGTGTGCTTAGGCGCACGGGTACTCAGTATAGGCCTTTTTCCCTTTGCTGTTCTGGGTTTGGTGTAGATGGGAGTGGGGTGAAGAAGAATGCTCAAAGGGAATTGAAGGTATTTCAGGAATTTTAGTTTTCTAGGAATGCTTCATAATACTTAGTACTAAGATTCCTTGAGGGCACACTGTTTTCCCAGAGAGTGGTTCTCCTATTCCTTAAACTCAGCAGCAAATCTCATCCAAAGAATACATATCTAACATACAACATCATACACCTATCCCAGGAGCTTTGTCTTCTTTGGGATTTGTTTCCACCGAAAGCAGAAAGGTCTTCCGACTCTCTCTTGGTTGTTTTCTGAGTTATTTTCTTCTTGCCTCCTTCCTCACACTTCCCCTAGCAAATAATCACCAGTTTTAATATGGCCCTTCCATGAACATACAGAAAAGGACAAAATATCTCATGATGTGTTCAGTGCATTGAGGAAAACCTTTAAATACCCCCTTTTCCCCCCTTGCAGGTGGAAACAATAGGAGATGCTTATATGGTGGTAGGGGGTGTACCAGTGCCTATCGGAAGCCATGCACAAAGAGTGGCTAATTTTGCCTTGGGGATGAAAATTTCTGCGAAAGAAGTGATGAATCCTGTTACTGGAGAGCCCATCCAGGTAGAGAGCAACTGCGTATTTTGCTTAATACCAACCATCTCACACACAGAAAGTGGAATTCTGTTTGTCTGCTTAGATCATCCCTGGTTATGGTACAGCAATTAACATGGGTGATTTCTCCCAACTCTTTCCTGCTCTCGCATATGTTAGTAAGCGAAGAGATAGTAGTCAGGATAGTATTGTTCTAGCTTCTCTCGAATCTCAGGGGAGGGTTTGAAGTTCAGGATTTTCATGTGATTCCCTGCAAACGTCTTTGTCCATAACATAGGGTAGTGTCTCCTCATTTACTTCTCAGGGTTCACTCCATCTTGGAAGCTAGTTCATTTATAATTCCGGCTTTTTGTCCAAGCATTTCAGCAAGTGGTCAGGTTTACTAAATAGCCAACTTTTCCTGCTTAGGGAAATTGTGTATCCAACTTGCTGTCTGACAGGTTCAGAACTTAGGCTGAGGTGTGAAACTGCCTCTAGCCAGCAGGCCAGACACCATGGTGCCATAAGACATTCAGAATAGCTTTCCTTTCACCACGTGGCCATTAGCAAGACATCTGCTCTCATTTCTCACAGGAAGTTTGTTCACTCTATAAAAGTTGGACAATTTTGGAGATGAAAAGTAAGGGTCCCCTTCTGTCTGCTCAGCATATCTTAACTGCCCTGAGATGGCTTAGAGCAGTGTCTCTGCCTTTTAAAATCTAATCACTTCCCTGCTGCTCTCAGTTAGATCTTCAAAATGAACTAGTCAGCTAAAAATAAATAAAGCCAATTATAAGATAGAATATGACTTTTCAAATTATAATTCCTATGCAAGAGATTCTAAAAATGTGCTTCACTCACCCTTACCACAATAATTTAGAAGGTGAGAAATACTGCAGATTCTGGTTATTGTGTCCAATGCAGTCTTCAGAGTAAAAGTTGGCTGTAGGTAATCATAAGGACAACATGTCCACAATACCTGGCCTGTTGTGTACCCCCCTGCCCCCCACCCTGATACATCCGTTGAATAAAATCTCCAAAGTAAGAAATTTAAAAAAAAATCAAGATGGGAGGTAAAAGATAAAAAGAGGGAGTAGAGATAAAAAGGTCACATAAGGGATAAGTGTTTCAGTTAAAGGACTAATGCTAGCTACTGAAGAAAAATAATTGAAAATATACTGTTGAGTAAATAGAGGGAGAGAGAGACTGTGTGTGTGTGTGTGTGTGTGTGTGTGTGTGTGTGTGTGAAAGAGTCATAGCAACAGAAATATAAATAATACTACACCTATACGAATGAAATTAAACAATGAATTCCTGGAAACTCTCATGGTGGATTTATTAAGAAGAAAATAGGAAAAGATATTATCAATTCTAAGATAAGAGTAGGGACATAGAAACATCGTTAAATATTCACCAGAACGACATGTCACGTCACATGGGTTTCTGTAAGGAAGCAGGGGAAAGGCCTGAAAACATTTTTTCTCTTAAGAGAATTGTGCTGTATTTTAAAGTCAGTACTTTTTTGAGATTCTCTTATTTTACTTATATCACCTTCAATATACATTTACTGAAGTCCTACTATGCATAGGACAGTATTACTAGGTTTTTTGAAGGATTCAGAGAAGTATTTGACAAGCTCCAATTCCTAGAGAAATTTATAATCTTATTTCAGGAGAAAATCTAGCATGGAAAAGACAAGTAAATCTGATTAGAATACAGAAGGCTGACAGAGACTTCTGTTCCCATACTAGCAGTTAAAAAAAAAAATACCCATCAGAGAGAAAAGAAATATAAATGAAGTAAATTCCAGAAAGTGACAAGCCTTACAAGGAGAAGACACCCATCATTACATTCATCCCTTAGTAGAGCAGCAGGAAAAGTAATCCACTAGAGTCAAGACAAGGAGAAACAAGACTAAATTTTAGTGAACTCTCAATGGCCATATTGGAGCAGAAATGATGTTAGAATCCCAAAGATTCTGTCTTTGCTAAATCCTAACCACAGAGGCTATACCCATCTACCAACTATTTCCCACAGTCCCTCATCATGTATATGGGTTATTCAGCCAAAGGCTAAGGATAAGGGAGGAAAGTTGAGAGAGATCCCAGTCCCTGAGGTATATAGAACCTTCTCCAAATGCAAGACAGTGGCCCATGGAAGGATGGTGTTAGAGGAGAAGAACTAAGAGAAATCTCTCTGAGGTATTCTTGGCTTCCACCTGGTACAATACAATGACCCTTTGAAGTCTGGAGGTAGAGAGAAATCTCCCAATGTACAGAGAGCCATGGTGGGATTGAAGAGTAAAGAGACTCCCAAAAATATCACTGTTGCTCTATAAAGCAGAAAGAGATCTCCCATAATTCAGAATGCTGATGTTGTGGTGATAAAGCCTAAGGAGTTTCTCAGAACTTCCTGGTGCTTAGATTCCAAGCCCTGCTGGAAAAAAATTTTGATCCAGCCTTACAATAATATTTGAAATCAGTGCTACATAGAATCTAACAGTATCCCTGGAAAAAAACCCAGACCCAACTCAAATATAGATTCGTTCAGTTTCCACTGTAGCAGTCTGACAGAAGAAGAGGAATGAACTTTTCTGAGGGGTAAACTTCAGTCACAACTGTACTTTCACACACAATATGGCACACAATTAAGTAATTTAAAATATGAGATGCAAAAGGAAAAAAGAAATGTTGGCATGGTGTGTAGCCGAGAGGAAATAGCCAATAGAAGCAGGTCCAGAGATGGTGTAGATGTTGGAGTTATCAGATAGAGTCTTTAAAATAACTGTGATAAATATATTAAAAAATCTACTGGAAAAGGGGAACAAGTTTGAACTGATGGGAAATACACACACACTATGTGTACTCTATTTATTATCTAGTCAAATCATCTATCATCCGTCTATCATTTATCCATTATCTGTTGCTCTATCAATTTATTTATATATCCCATGGAAATGAAAACCATTATGTCATAAATCAGAAAGAATGCATTTTATGGGCTTAAAAGAGACTAGAAACAATGTAGAAAAGGATCACAGATTTTCACCACAGAACAATAGAAATTATCTAAACCAAAACACAAAAAAGAAAACAGAGAGGAAAAATGAAAAAGGGCATCCTATACAGGACAATATCAAAAGAACACCATCTAAGGAACTAGAGTCCTAGAAGGAATATAAAGTAGGAATGAGTCAGAAAAAATATTTGAAGAGAAATGGTTGAAAATTTTCAACATTGATGAAGGATGTTAATGCACACATCTTAGAGCTTAGCAAACTGAAACAAGATGAGTGCAAGTGTACGATACATAGTCAAATATATCAAAAGCCCTATTCAGTGCAATAAGGCATGAAAAAGAAATATAAGACATAGAGATTGGAAAGAAAGAAGTAAAGTGATCATTATTCACAGACCAAATAAAATGTACCCCAAATGAGGGTACATCTAAAAGCCTTAACAAGCTATGGTAAACTATCAGACCTAGTAAGTGAGTTTACTAAGGTCACAAGACACAAGGACAATGCACAAAAATTAGTTAAATTTTTATATTCTAAAGACAAAAAATGGAAAATGAAATAAAAACAAACTTTAAATTTAGCCTTATATCTTAGAAAAATAGCAAAATTAAAGGACTTACACTACCTAATTTCAAGACTTAGTCTAAATCTACAGTAATAAAAACAGGATAGAATTGGCAGAAGAATTGACAAATAAATCATTGGGGGTACTGAATATCCGATGTCTAAATTATACATATTCAAGGCCAACTAACTTTTTAAAGTAAATTTTTAATTTTTCAATTACAGTTGATATACAATATTATATGTTTCAGGTATACAACATAGTGATTAGACATTTACAAAACATACAATGTGATCCCTTGATAAGTCTAGTAACCATCTGGTTTCATACATAGTTTTTACAATAATATTGACTGTATTTCCCATGAAGTACCTTACATTCCCATGACTGCTTTTATACTGGCAATTTGCATATCTTAGTTCTTTCTCCTTTTTTACACATCCTCCAAACCCTTTCTACATGGCAACCATCAAAATGTTCTCTGTGTCTATGAATTTGTTTCTGTTTGTTTGTTTGTTTGTTTATTAGTTTTCCTTCACAAGCTTAGGGAAGTTTTCCATCATTATTTCTTCCAATAGGTTTTCAATTCCTTCTTCTTTCTTTTCTCCTTTTGGCACCCCCATGATGTGAATATTGGTATGTTTGATATTGTCCCTGAGGTCCCTTAAACTATTTTCGTTTGGGAGGGTATTTTTTTCTTGTTGATGTTTCTGCTATCTTATCTTCCAAGTCACTGATTCCATCTTCTGCTTCATCTAATCTAGGTTGATTCTCTCTGATGTATTCTTCATTTCAGTTATTGTATTCTTCATTTTTGACTGGTTCTTTTTTTGTTTCTACCTCCATCTTTATATTTCTTATCTTTTTGTTGAAGTTCTCACTGAGATCATTGAGCATGAACTCTACATCTGGTAAATTACTTGTCTTCATTTTGTTTAGTTATTTTTCTGGAGCTTTGTTCTGATCATTCATTTGGGATGTGTTTCTTTGTCTCCTCATTTTGGCTACCACCCTGTTTGTTTCTACATATTAAGTAGAGCTGCTGTGTCTCCTGGTCTTGATAGAGTGGCCTTATGTAGTAGGTGTCCTGTGGGGCCCAGAGGCCCATTTTTCCTGGGCACTTGAGCCAGGTGCTCCAGGTGTGTTCCTTGTGTGGGTTGTGTTACCCTCCTATTGTAGTTGAGCCTTGATTGCTGTTGGCGCATCAGTGGGAGGGATTGACCCATGGGCTGATTGGTCATGAGGACTGGCAGTGACTACAGTGGAGGAGCTATTGCACAGGCGTCGACACCTCACAGAGCAGTACTAACTTTAGCGAGGTTCTAGTGCTTGCCAAGTCTGCCCTTCAATGTGTGTCATTTTTGGAGGTGGTTCAGGTGGTGCTCTGGTATGGTCACCACCTAATGTGTTGGTTCTGGGACCTCTTGGGAGAGGCTTTCATGGAGGCCCATGTCAGCTGTAGCCTGTGTCCTGCCCTGGGTAACTGGTATGAACTACAAAGTAATCTACTAGGCTTGCAGGTGTCTGGGAGAGGCTAAACTGAGATCTGAGGCCAGCTGATGCTTCTGCCAGCACTTCTGTCTGGGTGAAAGCTACCCCTCCAGCCCTTGTCCTGAAGCCAGCAATTAAGTTCTTCTCCGTATTTTCCCTGGTACCTTTTGAGCTTCTGCTGCAGTGCTGGAGGTCACAGTGGGTGAGTCTGTCTGTGTGCAGGCTCTTTATGAGGATGCCTGGTACTCCAGCATTCCTCTGTCTCGCTCAGCCACATTCTCCTCTGCTTTTCACAGCCAGTAATTATAGGAACTTCTCTTTCTAGCACCGGAACTCTGGGCTGGTGTGCCTTAGTGGAGACCTCCACAGTCAAGATAGCCCTTCCGATTTAAACTACGACATGTGGCTTCTTCTTTATATGCTTAGTTAGAGTACTTCTGTTCAGCTAGACTTCAGACAGTTCTCACTGATGGTTGTTCTCTAGTTTAGTTGTAATTTTGAGATGGTCATGGAAGGAGGCAAGTACAGCATTTACCCATGATGCCATCTTGGCCCAAAGCCTAAGGCCAACTAATTTTTGACCAATATACCAAATCAGTTCAGTATGGGAAGGAGCCTTATTTTGAGAAATGGTTCTGCTACAATTGAATTTCCATACGGAAAGAAAAATAGACCTCTATCCTACGTCGTTTCCTATATGAAAATTTATATGTATCACAGACCTATCATAAATGTTAGAATTATAAAGCTTCTTGAAAGGAAATAAAGGAGAATAGCTCCATGACTTTGGGTAAGCAATGATTTCTTGATAGGACAAAAAATGTATTAACAGTGAAAGGGGAAAAAAAGATAAACTTTATTGTTATGGGCAAATTGTGTCTGCCCCCCCCCTGAAATTCACATGTTGATGCTTTAACCTCTAGTACCTCAGAATGTGGCTATATTTTGAGATAAGGCCTTTAAAGGAGTGGCTAATTAAAATGAGGCTGTTAGTGTGGGCTGTAATCCAATCTAACTGGTGCTCTTATTAGAAGAGGACATTTGGATACACGAAGAGATACCAGGGATGTGCATGTGCGTGTGCGCATGCACACACACACACACACACACAATCACACACACAGAAAGATACAGCAAGAAGGTGGCCATCTGCAAGCCAAGGAGAGAGGCCACAGAAGAAACCAAACTTGTCAACACTTTGATCTTGGACTTCCAACCTCCAGAACTGTGAGAAAGTAAATATCTGTTGTTTAAGCCACCTCAGTTTGTACTATTTTGTTATGGCAGTCCTAGTGAACAAACACATTCTTCAAATATTTACATTTCTGCTTATTAAAGAAAATGAACCCACAGAATGGGAAAGATATTCGTAATACATATACATTACACACATATATACACACACACACACATATATATGTCTTCCATATGCTAGCAATAAAAGGTAACTCCATTTTTTTATTTTTTATTTTTATTTATTTTAAATTTTATTTTAATTAGTTTCAGGTACACAGTACATTGGTTAGACATCTACATAGTTCATAAAACTGTCCCCCCAATTGCTTCCTCCCTCCCCTGGCCCTCCACCTATTCAACGCTAAGTGCATTCCCTATGCCGTGCTCCCCATCTCCGTGGCCATGCATCAGCCACTTCTTTAACCTTTCACCCATTCCCTCAGCTCCCCAAACCCCTCTTCCCTCTATCTGCCAACAAATTGTCCACCATATTTGTGAGTCTGTTTTCGATTGGTTTGTTCTTTTTATTCCTTAGATTCCACATATAAGTGAAATCATATAGTATTTATCTTTCTCTGTCTGACTTAAATACCTTCTAAGTCTATCAAAGCAATATCTTTTTCCATCCTCTTTCTTGTAATCTATGTTTGTCTTTTAATCTGAAGTGAGTCTCTTATAGGCATATGTAGGGGTCTTGTTTTCCTTTCTATTCAGCCACTCTTTCTTTTAGTTGGAGCACTTAATTCTTTTCCATTTAGGTACTTATGATAGGAATGTAGTTGTTACCATTCTTTATTCCTGTTTTTGATACATGTTTTTTCTTCTTAAAGAAGTCCTCCAACATTTCCTGTAATACTGGCTTGGTGATAAATTCCTTTAGCTTATTTTTGTCTGGGAAGCTCTTTATCTGTCCTTCAACTCTAAATGATAGCTTTGCTGGATAAAGTATCTTGGTTGTAGATCCTGGGTCTTCATCATGTCAAATATTTTTGCCAAGCCCTTCTGTCCTGCATAGTTTCTTTTGAGAAATCAGCTGCCAGTCTTATGGGTTCCTTAAAGTAGTATCTGTTTTTTTCTTGCTGCTTTTAATATTCTTTCTTTGTATTTAACCTTTGGCATTTTAATTATGATGTCTTGGTGTGGGCCTCTTTGGATCCCTGATTTTTGGATTCTCTGAGCTTCCTGGGGTTTTATGTCCATTTCCTTCACCAGGTTAGGGAAGTTTTCCATCATTATTTCTTCAAACAGCTGTTCAACATCTTGATTTTCTTCAGTTACACTGATGACAGATATTTGGACCCTTAATAGTGTCCCATATGCTCCTTAAATTATTTTATAGTCTTGGCATCTTACTCTTGCCATTCTGATTGATGTCCTTGGCTTTTCCATTCTAGATAGGGCATTTGATCCTTTTCTTTATTCACTTTGTTTATTCCTTTGTTTATTCCATTTAATATACTTCTCATCTCAGATAATGTGTTCTTCATTTCAGACTGGTTCCCTTTTATAATTTCCATTTTTTTTATTTTTTTATCTCTTTGTTGAAGTTCTCACTGAATTTACTTTCCAAAAGTTCATTGAGCATCTTTATAACCAGTGTTTTGAACTCTGCATCTGTTAGATTACTTGACTCCATTATATCTGGATCTCTGTTCTGTTCTCTCATATGGTTTCTGCTTCTTTGTCTTCCCATTTTGGCTGCCTTTCTGTCTGTTTCTATGTACTAAGCAAAGCTCCTAAGTCTCCCGGTCTTATTAGTGTGGATTTGTGAAGTAGGTGTCCAGTGGCACAGTCCTGAAGGGGTTCAGCTGCAGAAAACTTTAGCCCAAGCTCTGCCCTCTGGGCCACCTGTTAAGATTCAGCAAGCAATCCACAGATGCTGTGCTTATAGTTGCCTCAAAAGGCCACAGAAAAACCAGGCCAGCTGCCTCCAGTGTGAGTCTAGGCACTGCTCAGCAAGGAGCACCTGACTCGCTGAGGACACACTTGGATATAGCTTAGGTGGGGCTGCGAGTTGGGGTAGACAGAGTTTTAGGGAATTCTCTGGGCAGAGCGACCTATGTTATCTAGTTTGACGACGACTCAGCTATGGCAGTGTCTGGGCTGTGGCAGTGCTGTGTCCTGTGCACTGGGAGTGGGGGAGGGCTCAACAGGGAACAATAGATACTGCTGGCACTTCTGTACAGAGCAAGTCTCGCCTCAGCCGTCGTTCCTGTAAGTCCCTGGAGCCCCCTGCATGCAGCCAAATTGGCACTGGTACTCAGAGCAAGCAGGTCCGGCACCGTGAAAATCTGCTTACGGACAAGGCCCTTTAAGAGGCGTCTGCCGCTGCGCAGCCTCCGTCTCACTCAGCCACTGAGGACAGGGCAGCCCCACGTCCTTGCCCTCTCCCACCTTTTGCCGTTGCAAGGTGCTTTCTTGGATTTCTCCCTAGTATGGTTTGTTCATCAATATCCCAGGTGATTTTTTTCTCTTGCTGCTGCTCCTTGTTTCCATCACGACTTTGATTTGGTCACCAGAGGGATGAACAGAGCCTCCATCATCTATGCCATTTTTTTACCACCCACAACTCCATTCTTTTTTTTTTTTTTTACGCCTACAGCACCTAGTCCTCCTAGGTGGTCTCCCATCCAAGTACTAACCAAGCCGGACCCTGCTTAGCTTCCGAGATCAGATGGGGTAGGGCTTTGCTCATTTTTACTCATTTTTCAAATGAATAAAAATCTTGAACAGCCTTTTCACAAAAGAAGGTGTAAGAATGGACAACACATGCATGAAAATGTGCTTAACGTCATTAGCTATCAGGGAAATGCAAATTAAAACACAAGGAGATATCAGTTCACACCAAACTAGAAGACCAAATGGTGGGGAGAATGTGGAACAACTGGAAGTGTCACATTGCTGATAGAAATGTAAAACGGCTTAAAGACTTGAGAGAATTCTTGGGCAAGGTTTTTGTTTTCGTCTCAACATTAAATACATATCTGCCTCGCGTGACCCCAAACCTCCACTTTTAGGTATTTATTAAGAAAAGTAAAAATTTATGACCACAAAAAGATCAGTGTAAGAATGTTTCTAAGAGCTTCCAACTGGAAATTACCTAATGTTCGTGTTCATGAAGAGAAGACTGGATAGATTGTGATACAGTCTTAGAATAGTATGCAGCAATAAAAGAATAAACAACTGATGCATGCAACAATATGGCTGAATCTCAAAACCATTATGTTACATAAATGAAGCCTGTTGCAAAACAGGAAGTTGAAGAATGGCAAATTAATCTTCGGTGAAAGAAATAAAAAAGTGATTACCTTTACAGAGAGATTAGAACTGAACTGAAAAGGGACCCAAGATAGTGAAGTAATAGAACTAGTCTATATTTAGTGTGGGTGATGGCTATAAGGATATATGTGCTTGTCAATACTCATGGACATAAACACTTATCAGTCTTTTTTGTTGTATGTAAATTATTCTTCAATTTCAAATAAAAAGAATATTTGATGCCTCTTTTCAGTGAGGTTCTCTCTATACAGATCAGAGTGGGGATTCATACTGGACCAGTCTTAGCAGGTGTTGTGGGGGACAAGATGCCACGGTACTGCTTGTTTGGTGACACTGTGAACACAGCTTCTAGGATGGAAAGTCATGGGCTTCCCAACAAAGTACACCTGAGCCCCACAGCTTACAGGTAACCATTTATTCATGCCTTACTTTGTCTTTCTCTTCCAGAACTTTTAGATGGCCTAGCAGCCATGGGATGGGGTAATGTAAGAAGCCGTGTTTTTCCTTCCGTGCCACACTAGCTTACAGAAGACATTGTGTCAGACAATAAATATTGTTGAGCCTATGCTGTAAGATAGTTTTTACTCTCAAAGAGCATATGATTTAGTGCAGGGATTGGCGAATTATAGCCCACAGGCCAAATCCAATCCGCTGTTTTTTGTAAATAAAGTATTATTGGAACACAGCCATGCTCTTAATGGCAATGGCTGCTTTCACATTACAATGGCAGAGTTATAACTGTATGGCCCACAAAGCCAAAAATTTACTATCCGATATTTTACAAAAAAAAAAAAAAAAAAAAAAAAAAAAAAAAAAGTTTGCTAACCCTTGGTCCAGTGGAAGAGAGAGAAATATTCGCAGATATTATTTTAAAAGTGTGATAAGTACAAGGATAAAGATATTTATAAACAGATACTTATCATTCCTTCAGAACTCCCAAGAGGTCACATTCTGTCCTAAGTTCTTTTACATATGTTAGTTCATTTACTGTTGCAACTGCTCCCTGAAGATATACATTATTATTGTTATCTACAGATGAGAAAAATCAGGCACAAAAAGGTTGGTAAGTTGCCCCAGGTCACAACTAAGCTGGCAGGAAAAGAGCCCAGACACAACCCAGGGGATCAGGCTTGGAGGAATTACAGTGTGTTATGGGAGCCTGGGGCAAAGGTGCCTAACCCAGGAAAGAAATTCTTTGTGGAGGAGGAGATTGCTGAGCTGAATCTTCAACAGGGAGTTCCAGAGTAAGACTTAGCCAAAACTGGGTTATTAGGAGTGAAAAACAAACAGGACAAACACAGATGTAGAATAAATGCAGTGAACCACAAACAGTTTAGCTTTCTGGGGTGGAAAATACAAAGCAGGAAGTGATGAGAGCTGCGTGTGCATTATTGAAATTGAAGGGCGCGCTTACCTGTAGGTGAGGTGGAGCCCCTAAGGAGTGTGAGGTCAGAGACGATGGCAAGGTCAGGATCCTACTTGACACTGACTGTTAAGACGGAGTAGGGAGGATTTGAGCCATCAGTAAATGGGAAGGAGAAGGCCCATGAGGAGTTTGGTTTGAACCAGAACATTGGTGATGGGAATTTGAGGGAAAGTAAAATAAGCTAACTCAGTAATTAATAGAAATGGAGGATGAGAAAGTGGGAGGATCCTCAAATATCTCCTAGGTCTTCACCTTGGGTGACTAGGGTCTGAATCTCACTATCTGAAACATGACAGAGGGATTCCAGGTCATAGGAGCAGAAATAGACTTGAGGTTTGAATTCTTTGAATTCAGAGAAATTGTGGAGCATCTAGGTAGAGGTACCATTAAACGGATGGATGAAATTTGCAGTGGAGTTGTTAGCTGGTATCTAGATTTGGAGTAAGCAATATACAGGTAGTAATTAAGGCATGGGAGTTGGTAAGATCACCTGAGGAAGGCTGCAGTATGAGAAGAACAGTGGAAAGAACTAACATTTAAGTGGCAGATAAAGAGGAGCCCATATTAAAGGTGGAAGAAATAGAAAAGAACCGGGAAATTCAGGGTAAAGAGCACTCCTGTGGATATTTTTAGGGGAGTGGAATTGAACAAAAATGTCAAATATAGTAGCAGAACTGAAAAATAGTCACGGAGGTTTTGGGGACATTGTCAGAAGTGGTTGTGGTAGAATGGTGGGGATAGACAGTTGAAGGATAACAGGAAGAGAGCATTTGCTTGGGATTAAAGCAGGAGATAATCAAGTGACTTTTCGGTTCTCTTTAGGATGAAAGAGACCTTACCATGCTAGCAGGCTGAGAGGAGGATGCGAATAGAGAGGAAGCTCAAGATCAGGGGAAAAGTGGATGATGGGGCCAGGGCCTGAGGAGGAGAAAGGGAGTGTGGACAGGGGGTCCCTGAATAAGACACCTCATTCTCTGAGATTAGGGAAAATGGTAAGTACAGTCAATGGGGTGAGGAGTTGCTCGATCTCACCTAAAATGGTTAAAATGTCACAGATAAATTATATCACAAAGTAGGAGGCACGGTCAGCTGCTTGAGAGTGAGGTCAGCAGGGGCCCAATGGGGGATGGTGAAGAGAGTGGTGAAGGTGCAGAGCCTCCGTCAAACTGGCCAAGGACAAGGGAAGGCCTGCGGCGAGCTGAGACCCGGCTGAGGCCGCCGAGCGTGAGGCTGAAACATCGCTCATGAGCACTGTTCTGTGGTTTTCTGCAATATCTCTCAGCAGCCAGCATATAAACATTTTGTAGTTCTTCCATAGCGGTCCCTTTGCATGCCCACCCCCACCCCCACCCTTGTCTTCTTCGGTTCCCTGGCAGCCATAAATCATGGAGAAGCTCGGGTGGTTAGGATGACAGGATGACAACCTTGGGACATCTGGGGTGCTTGGGGAAGATGGAAAGAGGGCCGATCTCTAAGGAGCCCCCTGTTTCAGAACCATGTGGGGATGGTGCCCCCACTAGCATTGGGACGTGGTTGTGTAGGTGTGAGGTGTGTGCAGTGCGTTGGAGGAAGGAGAGGTGGTGATTGGGTCACGGGGTCTTGGTGGGTGCCCCGTGCTCTCCCTCGGCCTTTGGCACCCTGTTCAGAATGCCTCCTCCTTCGAGTCTGCCTCCTGTCCCTACCTGCCTCTTCGCTCCCCCTCAGCAGGTCCTGCTGATGTCTCAGAGCCCCCCTTCCCTGCTGTGCGCCCTGCGCCCCAGACTTCTCCTCTCACATTCCCGGTCCATTACAGTCCATTCTCGAGTTCCAGACCTGTGCTCGTTGATATCTGGTGCATTTCCCCCTCTGTGCAGAGCCCTGGAAAATCAAGGATTTGAAATAATTGAGAGAGGCGAGATTGAAGTGAAAGGGAAAGGGAAAATGACCACATACTTTCTGATCCAGAACTTAATGCCTCCGAGGATGAGATAATGGGGAGACCTCAAACCCTGCTTCATCACAAAGGTGAGCAAAAGAGAGGCCTTGCCATGGGTGTCGAATGTTTTCCCACCGACGACGTTGGCTGTGTTCAGTGTGGACATTTGGTTGTGGGGTCAGCGTGGGTTGTCACCCCTCCCCACAATCAAGCTGCTGCCTTCCGTTTGGTAACAGCTCCCGAGGGTCAGTGCAACCATTTGGCCCTGAACACTCTTCTCCTGCATCCTGGGTATTATGATGATCCTGTGCTGGGCCGATGGACCCACTCTAAGGGCCCCTCAAGCGTTTCATTTTTAAGGTTCTTCCCTGACCTCGGCAGGGGCTTTTCCCATCAATCTCTCCTGCAGCTGGGGGATGATTTCCGAGGCTTTCCTCACACACTGGAACCTTCCATTTTTTTTCATTTTCCGCGTGTTTCCAAAACTTGAAAGAGGACAAAACCCATGACTCACACAGCTCCAGGAATGACAAGAGAGTGAGTTTAGGTTAAACTCACCTAGCGCTAAGCTGGACCAGGGGTCACCATCTGGCTCACGGTGCTCAAAATAATCAGCAGCTGAAATTCAATAAGGGGGTGTCCATCAGCTGCAAGGCAGATCCCACCCACCCTACGCAGTCAGGACCCCTTAGCAACGACCCCAGCTAATGCTGGGAAATGCTGACCAGAAGGGGAAATCCAGTAGCAGGAGGCAGATCTTCCTGAACCTCTTAAGCAAACTGGAGAATGACATGGATTCATTTTGACAGGACCTAATCTTTAGCTGCTCCAGGGGCCTGAAAAGAAAATTTCTAATTCCAGAGATTTCTTGTACATAGTTAATACACACAGGGTGTCTCTTTGGGACACGGAATATGGTTACTATTTTTAAAATTGGGGCTATACCAATGAAGAGATGGATATTTAATAAACTTTTAAAAGTGTTTTCATAGTGCTTTCATTCTAATACTAGCTCGTCTTAGTGTCCCTGTGAGCTGCGATTGGCTTGGCCACATTTTACGAATGCAGATACTGAGACAGAAAGATGTAAACTAAAAACTTAGAAGTAATTGGATAATAACAACCAGGAGCTACCCTCATTAGAGCTTTTGGTCTCTGAACTTCCAAGGCTTTGGGCACCTTGTCCACCAGCCTTACCCCTCACCATGTCCTCCCCACAGTACAGAGAGGTTCTAGAGATGCTAAACAAATTTTTTTTTTTTCTAATTTGTTGTAAAGTAAAAGGCTGGGGAAGTGTTTTGCCACCTGCTCGTAGGAGAGAGGAAGACAGAGCTGGAAGCTTTCGCACAGGACAGGGCAGAATCTTTCTGGGAAGGTGTGCCTAGCTCAAACCTGATACTACTCTCTCCTATTCCCACGGCAGGGGTTCCCACACTTTCCAGTTTGAAAACAGGATTCTAGAACATGGTCTGAGTCAGTAGACGCTAACCCACTTTCAGTTCTGAGCTGGAAAAACAAAACAAAACAAAGCAAAACAAAATAACAAGTAGAAAGGAGTAACTGAAGACTGAGAAAAAGGAGGGGGAGAGGATGTGCAAAGAGAGGGGGCGGCCCCTCCCAGACCCTAAATAGTGTCTCTGTGTAGACTAGGGAAAGCACCCCTTTGAGAGTAGGTAGCCCCAAGGCATGGCTTATAAAGGAAAGTCATCCCTTCCTCTGGGCTGATGCAGCTGATCCTGAGGCTTTTCTGAAGAGAAGCAGCCTAACCCTGTGTGGACCCCAGAGCTGGGGATCTTGGTCTCTTTTCTTTTCATGCTTCTGTATGTTTCCCTCTCCTCTTTCTCCACCAGCCTAGGATTTCCTGCAGTGAGCCTCAGCTGTCAGGCTTTGGGGAAGGAGTTGTCTGCCTCTCCAAGCCTGCCCTCCCATCCCTGCTGGAGTGCAGTGCTGGAGACGCCAGCCAAAGCAGGAGGGCCAGGATCCCTCAGAGGATGCCAGTGCTGACATGGCTTTCTAAGTGTCTAAGGGGCTCCAGAATGTGACCCCATTAACCTCCAGGGACTGAGTCTCTCAGAGCCAGTGATGGAGGAGGGAATCCAGAAACACTAATATACATGTTAATGCTCTTCTCAAATTTGCCTCTTTCCTCAGATTAGCTCCCATAGGACGCACGTACTGGCTTTGCAGGTGATTTGAGGGAGGTATGGAAGAAAGACTAAGGGGATGCATTTGAGGTGATTCAAATGTGCTGAGAATTATGTGCTGAGAATTATGTTGTAGACTGCAGGGGTGCAGGGGGAGGACCTCAGCAGTGCCCTTCCTGTGTCCTCATGGGTGAATACCCTTCCCCCTGGCCCCTGTCCACCTAGCATGAAGTTTACCCAGGAGGTAACAGGAACAAGAAAAGATGGCGTCTAGGAGAGCTCCTCCTCAAACCATCCTCCTTGTCTCCCTTTTGTCCTCAGAAGCAGGTGTGTGTCCTCTTCCAGGTGGTGAGTGCATTAAACGTATTAAGTGTCCTGCAGCTTTCTCAGTAATAACATTTCACAGTAGGAACCTCTGTCCGGTCCTTCATGTGATGGGGAATGAAGAAATACCCAGGGGCTGCTGACATCAGAAGCTTCAAAGAAAGGTCCCCCACCTGTGCCACTCACGAAGTCTGCTTGCACATCCATTCTTAATTTTCCTTCCCATCACACTTTTTTGCAGAAGCAAGTACTCAAGGAAGTCAAGACAGCAAAACTGTTGCCGTCATGAGGTATGCAGACAGCCTTCTCAAAAGTGATGCAGCAGATGGTGAGTGTGTCAGGCCAGTGACAAAGACCCCAGTGCTGTTGTTGCATGTGAAGAGAATGATAGGTTCAGAGGGATGCTAAAGGGGGCGAGGGGGAGCTTAGGGCAGAATGCTTCTGACTGCTTACTGTTATATTTTGAATAAGTTTTTTTTAGTGCTCCCATGACCCACTCACCTCACCCCAAGTGTCCTAGGGTGAGGAGGGGCTGATTCTGAACCCTCTATGCCCTTCTCCCAAAGAATCTCCAATACTCAGAAAAATGTATTAGTCTCCATGTACCCCACTAAACAAAGTTGCTCTGGACACTGTGCCCTCTGTGTATGCCTCCCCTTAATAAGGAGTGCTGGGGACTTCCTCACCATTCCATCGTGTGGGGCTACGTAGAGAGCTCAGAGCACCGGCACTACCATAAGCCATAGGCTCAGTGACCCCTCTTCTTCACTTCATCCCTAAAGGTGGTAGGATGGAGGTTTCTCTCAATTCACGCCTACTCTGGACTGCCCTGGCGAGCCATTCAGCTCCCTCAAGTGCTGTGCTCAGGACTGACACAGCTGGGTTTGAGTATGGGTCACAAAGAACTGATGACGGACCGGGGATGGGCCTGCAGAATGAATCAGGGTAGCTGCAGCCCCCACACCTCTCATTTCTGGCTTGTGCAGCCACTGCCACCCTTTCTGTTTCTAGAAACCCTCACGTTACGTGACCCAGATGGAGTTAAGCTTTGAGACAAGGCAGTAGTAGTGTGTTGTTACAGGGGACAATGTCACAGAGATTTCTCAAACACCATCCCTGGTCACTGAGACAGTTTCATACAACAATAAGACAATCCATATGAAGAGCTAGAACAGCTTAACAATCTATATAAAGAGTTATCTATTGTTATTTTTATTAGGCAAGATCTCTCAGTTTGGGTGTCACTTGAGCCTATGGCATTGGGCACTGCCCAGAAGCCTGAAGTCTTCCCTCTAGTTTGATCCTAGAATCTGTTCAATTTTGGTGAGAGGAGCAGAGCAAATCTTCCCACATTCTGATCCGGGGTCAGTGGGATCTTGGATCCTGCGACGTGAGAAACTCAAAGTGGACTTCTGCCATTACTTAGAGGCATCCCTCCTTTCCCCATGCCCTGCTTTCTTATAGTTACATACTTCTGACAATGTTCAAGCCTCGAATAGTCATCCAGTGCTATTACAGTGTGGAATTGCAACGTTCATAGATTCATTTAACAATGTCGCTTAGTAAACTGTTTATCTTCCCGGATACAGAGGGTTGAAGCCAGGCACTCTTGTGGGAACAGTGATGTTCCTTGAATTAGACATATGAGATCTCTGGCCTCAGACAGCTTGCATTTCAGTAGAGGGAGACAGATAACATGTAACAAAATAAAAGAGGTCATTTTAGACAGTGATAAATGGTAAGAAGAATTAAACTAAGTAGCGAAGAAGAGGGCCAGTGAAGGCTTCCGTGAGGAAGCAGCATTTAAGCTGAAAGGCACATGAAGGCATATGGCTATCTGGGTAGGGGCTTCCAGGCAGCGTCTGCTCCAAGGCAGACGTGAGCTTGGCAAGTTCAAAAGAGAATAATAAGAAGGCCAATGTATCTAGAGAAGAGTGGGAGAGGAAGGGAGCAGTAGGGGATGTGGTCAGAGAGGTGCATAGGAGCCTTGGACAGTCTGGTCTTGAGCTTCACTATCCACACACAAAAAGGAGCATGGAGTCTGGGGCAGGTGAGGAGCTCCTGGGCCTCATGGGGACACTGGAAGGAGAAAGCTCTTTGCCATTGGTATTCCTAAATGGCCCAGAGGGGGAGGACTAAGAACTCCTTATCTCCAAGCAGGCAAACAAATTCATGTACCAAACTCCTGCTGCCTGGGGGTCCATCCACAGAGAAACCACCCGAGCTGGGCGAAGCAGGTATTTTGCTTGAGGTGGGGGACAGAAATTCCTCAACAGGGACCCTGATTCAGTACCTCTTCTAATTGTTGATTTCTTGGGGGGTGGGAATCATCAATAACCAACTACTAGAGAAGGAGAAACAGGCCACCTCAGTTTGGTGGGGACAGGGAACCAGAAGGGTGGGGAACTGTGCTTATTGGGTAACTACTTTGTGCTGAGCATTTTACCTGCACGATCTCATTGGATGCAATAGCCCCCTGACCATTTCATAACAGAAGTGAGAAATAGAGTTCAGAAAGATTATACAATTTATATAAGGCCCCACAACTAGTAAGTGGGAGTAGAACTTGTCTTCAGGGTTATTTGTCTGGGCAGACCATGTCCATGGAAGTCCTCACTGAGTAACAGACCAACATGATTTCACGGCTTCTCCCAGCCATCTTTCTCTCAGATCCTCTGGGCCCCATCTGGAACAGATTTCTGGTTGTTGGGTATCGTTAGCAGATACATTCATTGGGAAGAGCTGACACACTGCGGGTGACTGACATAAGGTGCACTGTGCACCAGGGGCATGGAGAAATGAGAACAAAGCCAGCTGGACCTGTTGCCCTCACTCTAGCTACTCAACTAAGACCTATCGACTCAGAAATTACTTTTAACAGCTTCCTAGGTAATTTGAGTTTGCGTTTGCCATGACACAGGCTTCTTCCTCATCGCCGATGGTTGGCAGCAGACACAGAATTTAACCTGGAAGTATTCGTGTCACCTGCTCTCAGGGCCTGCCTTTTCATTATAGTTTAGGTCTCAGTTCCTGTGGTTTTCGACAGTAGTCGTAATGTCATGCTTAGCTCTGAGGTAGGCGAAGGCTGCCGGAGGGTCACTGCAGAAGCCGCCACTCTCCCCTCCAGCCCTGGGGCCACACCTGCCTCCTATGTGGGTGTGATTATAGAAAATTCGTTTCCATCAGTAGCCAAAACCTGTCAGGACTCTGAAGGTTACACGGCTGTTGAATCTACTTCCTCAGGTATCTATCTGCCTGTTTCCTGGACTCCAGGCCGTGGGAGGACATTCCAGGCTCAACTCATTGATCATATCTTCCATGAACCTCACCAGGTTATCACCTAGTTAGTTGATAAACTTATGATGGTTTTCCAGGGGCCTTTCCAGCTGACTTGGCTCCCTGGTGTGCAAGGCAGGTGCTCCGCTATGTGGACTCTTGCTCGTGAGAAATACCTCAGAGCTTGGGCAGCACACACAGCTGTGGTGGCAAGGAGCACACCACATGGACCCTTCTCTGAGAGCCAGCTGAGTTGTGATGCTCACCCCTTCCTCCCGCTCTCTTTAAAAAGGAAGCCTCATTGAATGCCCGGGAGGCCCAGCCAACGTTTGTCTGCAGGGCAATAAGAAACAGTCCAGGGACCCAGGCCTGCAGACTGCACCCAGGACCTCATTTGCACTTCAATAACATGCTTTTCTTTCCCTCTACTATGTATTTGGGTGTTAGATGTGTCATGGAAAGACTCCCCAATGCAATTAAACGGAGTATTGAGCCGGAGTGAAATCAGTGTGTTGACTCAGATATTTAAGCAACCATCTTTCAGTATTGACTGAAAAATTGGCCTTCCAGCTGTCCCTGCTGGCAGGCTCTACTGGCATCTTGTCAGACCCCTGTTCATGTATTTTTTGAATTTCAACTTGCTTCAACTTGTCTCCCAGTGATTACAATAATAGGTGCCAGGCTGACCTGGGTACAGCACTTAGGCAAGTAGCCCTATATCCTCTCTGTGGGTGACCCCTCCTTATAAATCACAGGCAGAGGGTGTCCATTTGCTGGGTTCATGGCAGGTTAAGTCAGTTTGGAGGACTTCTTACACCAACTTCTAATTGTTCCTCTGAAGAACGTTAGAGGCGAGGGTCTCTCTCCTGACTGAGCTTAGGGCTGCTTGCTGGGGCAGTTACAGATTCTTCCAAATGGGACTCTACCTTCCCTACAAAAAAAACCTCCCCACCATTTGCAATCCCCCCCGATGGGTGATTCCTGGATGGGTTTGTGGTCCCTTATTGTCAGGTCCTTGCCCCTGACCTTGCAGAGTCATGACAATACAAGCACTTTCCCCAGACTTGTCCAGTGACCTGGGGTCCAGCTAGAACCAGATTAAGGAGCCTGGGCCCCTAGTCATGGCCTTTCAGCAGCCTTTCTGAGGACTTCATAAGTGTGGCTGTCAAGCTTTGATCTTTTTTACTTGGAGCTGATGCATGATCTATCTGTTTTTAACCTTGGGCTTTCTAGAAGTTGAGCCGTTAACACAGCAATGTTCTATAGATGAAGCTCACTTCATTTTCCTCATCACGAAAGCTGAAGTAATAGAGCGCCTGCTTTCCGGGGTCGCTTTGAGGAATATATGAGATATTATGTATCAGCTGAAAACTATAAAGTGATAAAAACCTGTCAGGTACGCCAACCGCTTAATCACTTAGGGACCCTGTTGTTGGGAATTCATTCGCTTAACAGATGCAGCAGTCTTGGCACAAAACTGTAAGAGATGTTATAGGGGTTTAAAAAATAAGAATGATCTGCTGCATACAGGCTTTCGATCAGAAGGAGACCCACCAGCTGAGTGCGAGGTGCCCCAGGGCCAACAGCGAGCACAGGTGATGCTGGCTACACCCCGAGGACATGGAAAACCTCTGGGAGAAGGTGTAGGGCATGGTAGGAATAGGTACAGCAAGGATGGCCTCTGCTCTCATCTCTAGAGAATGCAGGGCTTTGGAGGCTGGAGATCTGGTCCTCCAGGGAGTGGCCTCTTTTGCCTAGACAGACAGAGGAGGCAAGGGTGGGTGATCCAGAACGGCGACCCCTCCTGAAACCTGGAGGCTCCATTGCACCCTTTTCATCACTGGGATAAAATTCTTTCCCTGGTGGAGTTTTCCTCCAAAAATATCACTCCTTTCTCCGTTCATCCTTCTTGTATGGTCAACCTGCCCTTCCCCCAAAGCAGGTAGATTCATTATAAAATTAACCCGGATGGAACCAAGTGAAAGGAGATAAATTGTCTGCACACATGGAGACCAAACAGAGTAAAGACCAGGACAGGGACAGGCTGAGAGGCTTGGAGGGACAGGGCACCCAGCACCAGGTCCTATGCTGGAAGTGTCAGAACAGGTGAATCCTGGACGACTGAGACAATCTGACTGAGAGTCTGACATCAGGCTCAAGCCCCAACCCCAACCCCAGTCATGGAGTTCACTATTGAAACCAAGATGTGGGTTCTCATATCTTATTCTGTCTAGGAGGTTAGAAACAGATTCAGAAATGCAGGTAAGGAAATATTTTAATCGCAAATGTAAGAATTCTTCTTGTAACCCCAAATCTAATTATTTATGACTCACAGAGCCCTGCCACAACAGTTGGGCAACAACCCAAATCCCACCTATATTTCTCGAGGAAATAGCATTCCCCAAACTTTGCGTGGCACCACTGCACTCCCCAAGGTCACATTTGAGAGTGTGGCTCACATGATTGTTTTCCAGAGAGAGTTCTTCTGCAACCATTCATTTACTCTGTTTTCAATCTATATTGGAATTGTTTCTGTGCTGTTTTAATTCTTTACTGGGCTGTGTTGGTTTGCACAACTAAAGATAACTTATTTATTTGTTTACATTATAGACGGAATGCTTAATTATTATTTTTAAAAACAGAAAGTGCGGATAAACCAAAAGAAGACAACAAAAGCACCTTTAATTCCGTCACCCAGAAAGATACTGTTAAAATCGTAGTGCCTGTCTTCCTAGACTTGTGTGTGTGAGGGTGCATGCATAAGTGTACACATATATACCTTTTTCTTACAAAATTGGGATTATCCACACGTACACTGTTTTGTAACTTAGCAGGTCATGAATTTCTTACCTTAGAACATTTAAACACATTTCAAAACAGAGGAGGGAGTTTTTTAAAAGGCACAATGTGCTTGACATGGTACACTCATTTCCACACAACAAAAGTCATGTTTACTTTGTACCAAAAGCAGAAATCCAATGATCTGTCTTCTCATTCACGACACATGTGCGGTGACTCCTCTATTCTGAGAGTCCTGAAGTTTCCTCTGAATTTTTCAAGACAAGTTAATCTCATTTTTTTTTTTTTAGCTTTGGTGTTTAGATTATTCCAGGTGTCTAGATATTAGTAATCCATGGAAGATGTATATTTCAATTTCAATTAATCAGAAAACCTAATTAGCCATAATGCTATATTTCCCAAGCTACACAATAATGAGCATTAACTATAGCAAAATGATGGTGGTGATAGAGGGTTGTGAGCCACAGTCTTGTGGGAACAAAAGATGATGTATGGGAATTCATCTCAAGTAAATAAGGAAATTCTTCCACCATCTGGATTGTGGAATTAGATTGGGGTTAAAATGTCAAATCTATATGTATAGAAATTCCAAGAGAGTCTTGTAATTCTGTGCTGGCCACATCTTTTTTGAATCGTTAGGAGGCAGCGACTCAAATCCCTGGAATTGTATTTGGCCTGTTTGACTTTCGATATACCATCTCAGTTCCTTGCCCAGCACAGTCCTACCTGGTCATCTTTTTTCTCCCTGTTGATCAGAGAAATTTTCCTCAAGGAGAGAAAAGGGAAAGAGAAAAATGAGTTTAACAGGAGTGCAAAAAAAAAAAAAACAAACATAAAAACAAAAAGAAAAACAGGAGAGAAATGGATAAGGAGGCCCACAGATAAGATACAAGCGAGAACATGAAAAATGGCCAATTTAGAAGAAAGAAAATGTGTTGAAGAGGTAAGATAAATGAGTCAGCAACCCACAAAGCTAAGTGGACAAGGTTTGGAGAAGTTAGAAGGAAGAAAAATATGAAAAAGTGTTGAATGAAGGGGAGACGAAAAGATCTGAGAAATATTATCTTCCAACATTCTTTGTGAGAAGTTAAGCCAGAAAATAGATTATCCGTCCTGATTACATAGAAACCCTGGTGCTGTCTGGAGGCGGGGACACATGGTCCATAGAGCCTGAGTTTCGCTAGGTGACGGGGGAAAGTTTTCCTTTGCCATATTTCTTCCTTTTTTTTTTTTTTTTCTCTCTCTCTCTTTTAGCAACTCCAGTCCCTTTTGGCTCAGTTTTTATTTTTGTTAGGGATAATCCCCACTTTGGGTACAATTACGCAGACACAAAACAAATAAGTTCTGGGATCACAGTACTATTTTGCAGAGATTTTCTCTCACAGGTTCTTGTAATGTTTCTCTGAGCTGAGTAAGAGACGGGTGTCTTGTTCAGCATCCTTTTACAGCCGGAGAAACTGAGACACAGGGAGATGTTAGATGGAGCACTCGTGGACAGACACCTGGAGACAGACAGCCATATCTTCTCAATAGGAAAAAATCACATTTCTGTCTATAATAAACTCCCTTTTCCTTTATTTACAATGATACCAAAACAAAACTGATCTCAGATGTTACAAACATACTGTCCTTATCATTTATCCTGCTTGTTTACACCTTTGAAAAATTCAATTCCTTTTAAAGGTATAATAGTGCTTTCATCTCAAAGAAAAACAATACAGTAATAAACGGTAATTGAAAATGAAAAGAATAAAGACTATTTGGAGTAATAAAGCTAGTATAGAATTAACAAAAAACAATAACTAAAAGCTCTGTTTCTGAATAATTAACAATTTTCAAAGATTGCTGAGCACGATTTAGTCTTGGGGGGGGTGGGAGTGGGGAAGATGTGCTGTGGTGCTCAGTGAATGTGTAGCTAATGAAAGCTCCACTTACTCAGCTCGTTTGGTCATATCCTATAAAACTGCCCATCTGAGGGTTTTATGAACCACGCTTCCTTGTCAGATTAGCCCCAATTTATGAATGAGCTAAATACTGCGTGTGTATCACTACCCGGAGTTGCCCCAGTGACCTGGCTCTAGGTGTTCCAGGAACTCCCTTCTTCTTTTCCCAAAGATCTTCCTGAATTTTTACCTCATTCTTGGCGTGAGACTCTGAAGAGCCTGGGGAGAGGTTCCAGTGGCCCGGATGTTTCCACATGCGTATCATCACTTCCGTTCGTTTCATGACCAGTACATTAGCACATTGAGCTTTGACTCAGTCTAATTGTTTGTGTTGAAAACTATCCGCTGTTCTTTGATCTTCAAAGTTAATCACTGACCCAGGTTCTGGAAGATGTCTGAGGTGCTAACAGCCCCTAATGGTGAAAGAGATCATTTGTTCATTTGGAAACAGAGGGCTAAAGATATAAGCCCTCCTGCATTTCCTGACTTCTAGAACAGTTGCCTCACACCTAATACGTAAGCTTCTCTGAACTTGAATGTCTCTGGAACAATGATTAGCGTAAGACACATGAGAATGATGACTGAAGTCTGAGGTGTTAACCTTTCCAAATGAAGCTGCAGGGGCGCGGGAAGCAGAGGTGCTGTCTTCCACCCAGGCTGCTCTCCACTCCTCCTCTGAGTCTTGCGCCTTCCCTCACAGTCCCAGTGGTAGTGCTGTTCCAGTGCCTTCTCCCTGGGCTCCTTTCCATATGCAGAAATAAGAACCAGCATCTTTGAGTTTGTTCTCTATGTGGGGCACTGCAGTCATCACTTTGCATAAATCATCTCATTTAATTATCACAGCAACCCTGGGAGGCAGGTGTAAGCATTATTTCCCCCTCTTTTCAGATGAGGGCAAATGAGGGCCAGACAGGGTAATTAGGAGCAGTGGCTGTGCTGGGTACGAACCTCGGCCTGTGGGACATGATGCTCAGACGTCGTAGGCAGTCACAGAGCAGCAAGGCAGGAGGCTCGGTGCTGTTATGTGAGTTATGCACAAGTAAAGGTGTGGTATGTGACCAAAACATGACACGGTGTGGGACGAAAGAACTAACATAGCAACAAGCCGCAGGTCTGGTGTGCCTTCTCTGCCTGGGCCGCGAAGACATGCCCCTGTCCAGGGGGGAGCGAAGGAAGCCCCTAGCGCCCACGCTGTGTTTTCTGGGGCCTGGCTCAGACGAAACCCCCAACTGCAGAGACCAGTCTGAGGCCTGACTGGTTTGCTCACTCGTTGTCTTGTTTCAGCTTCTGACAGATTAACACCTGAAGGGAGTCCAGTGGTGGGACAGGATTCCGTGGAGGCAGCTGACAGACAACGGTCTTCGGATGACACAGAGACACATCCCTTGCCTCACAACACCCTGCCCTCTGGTTTCTGTGCCCTGCTGTAGCAGAGGGAACGTGAACCCCTCGGCTCAGTTTTTCCCCAACTCAATTTTATGGAGACAAAGAAAAATAATTTCTTTTCACTTCTCGGCTCAAAACTTCTTAGGCTGTGTCTCTTCCTCATTGTCCCTTTGAGAATAAAAGTCTAGAAATGAAACACAATCTTGACAAGTTTCGAAAATGTGCTTTTACATTCTCAGTTCAAAGCCAACCCCTACACTTTGAGATTTTGGGTCTTGTTTGTTCTCAAAGATCACAAATTCGGCTGTGGGGCCTCTTCCTGTTTTCTTCTAGCAGGAGTGAATGCCTTTCATGCTCTCATCACTAGGATTCCACTGAATCTGTGCCTCTGGGCAAAAGCCCCAGTGGCTAACTTCAGAGGACACCCTGACCTCAGAGCTCAGAGCTCTCATGCCCAGTGTCTGGTTTTAAATGATGGTTGGGGCGGGGGAGGGGCAGAGGAAGAGGAGAAAAGAGACCCAGACCCGCAGTTTATAAATCACCCCATAACACAGCCAGGATGTGAAAGGCACTCAGCCAGCGCTTGCGAAAGGAAATAATGTTCATTCCCAGCCCTGGAAATTACATGAAGCGGTAGAACAAAAATTGCATTCCCCGGAGATGTGCTGAAAGGAAAATGGAGGAGGAGATGTGAAAATCACGGGAAGGGCAGAGTTAGGAGGGAGAGGGCATCGAGGCAGCGCACAGCCGGACACCCAGGCCCCTCGGCTGGCTTCCGACACAGCACAGAAAGCTGCTTTCCAGCCGCAGGTGCGGAAGCATCACCTGCAAAGGAGAGCGGTGGGAAGCGCGGTGCACTTGGCGCCGGTGAGAAAGCCGTGTTTTGCTTTTGTTTTGTTTTGTTTTGTTTTGTTTTGTTTTGTTTTGTTTTGTTGTTTTGTTTTGTTGTTTTGTTTTTACCTAGATAATAAAACCTTAAGGGCGCATACTTTTCTAATTCATCCTTGTTAGGACCTTACTTGTCTCAAGAGGCATTAACGGCTTTGGCAATTCCCAGGAGGCGGTGGGCAGGACCTGACTCTGTCCCCAGCCAATCCCAGGGGCAGAAGGTAAAGGGAGGGAAACCAGTGTCGCATTCCTGTTTCAACCTCTGGACAACAGCAACAGGTCTTGGGTCTAGAAACAGGCAGCTGCGGGCAGGAGTTCAGCAGGTCCACATCGACCAAGATTATCCAGTGCAAAGCGCGGGGTCAAGAGATGCGGTTCTTGTCGAGGGTACACTGCCCATGTCTTGGTACCTCAGTTTCACCAGCTAAAACGGAGTTAGTGACAGCTGCCCTGCCTTCCTCACAGGCGGTTTTGTTTGTTTCGGTGAGGATCCAGTGAAATACAAGAACCCACAGAGAAAGGCGATACAGTAGTAGTAACTACTGACATTTATTGACCACCAACCACGTGCTAGGCACTGGCCTCGCAGGAGTCACATGTTATTTCTGCTCCTGGCAACAACCCCGTAAGAAGATAACCCTTTCACTTACTTGACAGACGAGGAAACAGAAATTCAGGGAGATTGGGGGCCTGAGATCACACCACTGGTGCTGGTGAATAGCCAAACAGAACACATATGCCGCTCTACGTTATTACGACATCGAAAAAGGCAAGAGCTCCTGGAGGTGCGGGACCTGAAGCCAGGTAAAGGCACGTTTGAATCCTGGCTCTACCGTTTACCAGCCCTGGGGTTTGGAAAAGCTGCCGAACATCTCTGTGCTTCAGTGTCCCCTTTGCAAAACAGGGATGATCAGAGGGCGTGCCTTGGAGGGGTGCCATGAGGGTGCCGTGAGGGATGTCATGAAACACACGCGAAGCACTTAGGAGAGTTATGGACACTTCGTAAGCCCTCTTTAAAGGCTTTCTTTTAAATGCTTAAATTTTTATTTTTTAAAATGCTCCTATTAAATGGTCTCCCTGCTAACGGGGGCAAGCAAAGACAATTCAGCTCCCGATTCTTGTTATTCTCCCTGTATGCTTTCCTTCAAAATACTTTAGCTTGGTTTAGAGCAAGAACCCAACCCAGGACTATGAACTCTGTGGGGTGGTAGCATTGCCTGAGAGATAAAGAGCAAAACACTTGTTTGGCGGAGTAGCAGCTTTTTGTTTTGTTTTTGGAAGGAGAAGAGCAGGAGCCTGGGGCTTTGACTCCTAGCTGGCAGCCTGCTTTGCTTCCTTGGGCCCAACAAAATATGCCAGTTTAATGCTCAGCTATACCTAAGACTGCCAGAAACTGTGAAGCAGGTGCCCTAGCCCTGGTTGAAAATGGAGAGAATTTTGTTCAATGTTTATTATGGTTGAAATAATTGTTTCCAACTGTAAATGAATGACTGCATCCGGCATTTGGGATCCCCCTGGAGCCTACTATTTACTCTTTGGAGTAAACAGTGGTGGAGACAAACTTCAGGTGCCCAGGAAACCTTGCCAGGCCGCGTCAGGCTCCGCGAACCCCTGGAACTCCCGGGGAGCATTCCTTCTTGGATGCGCCCCTCTGGGTTGGAGCCCTCAGGAGCCCCGTGCCAAGCGGGCAGTGCGAACACCCACGAAGAGGGCAGAGTGGCTCACAGGACGTCTGCACCGCTGCAAGTGCTGTGCTGCCCACCTCTGCCGTCTGCCTGACTTCCCCGGCCAGAGGTCTGGCTGTCTCTCCAAATAACAGACTTTTGTTTGCAGCAGTGAATGCTTTGCCTGGCCCAGAAGGCAGAATGTCTCCAGACTGAGTCCCCTCCAGGCTTAGGACCTTCGGGAGAGGGACTCTCTCACACCAAAGACCGGTTAGGTTCATTTTGCCCGGTGACCCTGTCTGGCTCCAGACCCTTCAGCTCCCTCCATGCCAAGGCTCAGGCCAGGGGCACATCTGATCCAAGCAGATGATCAGTGTGGCTTCTGACCTCATCCAGCAGGCCGAAGACTATTATAAAGTTACGGGCCTTCAGCGCCTTAAGAGAGATGGAGATTTTCATGAGTAAGAACTTGAAAACACTGTCCAAGGCCGGAGTTTAATTCCATGTATTCTACACCGGGTGCTGCCCCCTCCCAACCTCCCACATACCAAGCCTCCGGAAGTAGAGTTCATGGATGTAGGTTGAGCTGATGATATGTCAGGTGTCCCTTTGCCTCTCCTTCCTCTGTCCTTTGTGGACATCTGAGCCCCATTTTTAAAATGCTCGCGTCTGGCCCGGGCTGGCATCTCACCCCTTCTCTGGGCTATGACTGGCTCATTCTTTCCGATGCCCCAACCTCCCCCACCCCTCTTTCTTCTCCTTTCTCCTTTTCCAACTTTTCTTCAGCTCGAGTTGTGTGTGAGAGAAAGAAGGCAAAGCATGTGCCTGGCTGAGGAATGAGATCATTTCTCTCCCCTCTTAGCAGGCTTGCTGTCTGCCGGTCGGGGTTACTGGAGGAAAGCAGGAAAGCTCGTTTCCACAGAGGGCCATCTGGCTCCACCAGACTCACACCGATGCTAATTTGTTGGTTTCTTTTTCTTTATCCTTTCTGTTGTTGTTGTTGTTCCTAAGGAACACTTCGCCGCAGCTGTAAGCGCAGATCCAGTCTGTCTGAAGGCAAGGGTTCATTTGGAGCACATACTTATCACAGCATTATGTCCCCCAGCACCCCTGTTCCCTTGTAGGTGGCAGGACCTCATTGTTACCGCTGGTGAGTCTCTGCCCTTGTAATGTCAGGGCTGTACTTTCAAATGGAAATCAGGCAATTATGCTCCACATGGAGAAATCTGACAGATGCAGAGGTTTGACACCACTGGCGGTGTCGTGGGGATAAAGGCGGCCAGTGCTCCCAGGGGATGGTTAAATAAATAGAATATGTTTCAAGAGCACACACACAAAAAAAATCCAGGAATAATTAACTGCGTGATGAGAGTTCATAGATCCTGTGGCTGTTTAACTTCAGAATGTGTTAATGATACGTCAATGAACTGCTTAACTCATCCTTGTAAAGGCGTCATTAGAACCTATTACAATCTGCATTCAAACAGAGGCAGACTGCTCTGCGCATCTGTTTTCCAGTTTCCAAATGCAAAGCTTTGGAGTATTTTAACTTGTTGTGCTTCCCTGACATTGCAGAGTCGGGGTGAGAGGGATGGGGGACTCCAGTGAGCTTAAAGAGAAGAATGGCTGATAACAGCCTGATGCTCCCCTGACAGAGCAGCTTCCTGTTAACATTCAGTGTTAGGTAAATAGGTGCTTGTGCAGGAAAATAGAGCAACAGTATCACGGCTATTGGCTGAGTACTTGTTATGCTCCAAGTGCTGGCCAAGTGCTCTAGTTCTGTGAGTGTGAGGCAGGTGCTATTATTACCCACGTTTTATAGACAGGGACACTGGCACCAGAGTTAAATGGAAAAACTGGGTTTCAGATCTAGCCTTGCCTGACTCTGTTCTTAACTCTGGACTGCTGGGTTGCACCCTAATGTTTCAACAGATAATAGGAAGAAAGATACACACTTGCTCATTCACCGTTTATAATAAAGCACACATATAGTTTGAGTGAACTAAATAGGAGACCTAAATAAAAGTTTAAACTTAAGTTTTTTCCTAAAATGTCCAGCTGTTTAAACAAAGGGTTAGAGCCTGAAACGTGCAGTAAGATTCAACACGCAGTGTGTCCAAAAGAATTCATTATATTAGCTCACATTACCAAAAGGTAGGGCGCCCCCAAACCCTGGCCGTTTCTCTCTTCAGTTACAGAACAGAAAACTCAGCAGGCTTTGGTCCATGCCTTTGGACTTTCCCAGTTCCCCAAATTCGCTACTATGCAGCTGCCTTGGACTCCATGAAACCTGATGCCTATTAGAACCAAGAAGAAAGGGAAGACACTTCATCTCTCAGAAAAAGTATTTTTAACCCAAGCATGGGACAAAATAAATAAAATAGGTTTACATAGGAATTTTTAATGTTTTCACAGATCGAGTGCCATTTGAAAGTCCACGAGGCCCCCTTGTACTGAGAGTACATTAATCAAATAAAACCAGTGGTTTCAAGAGACAGAATGTCTACTAATTTGCTACTGACTAATGAACTTCGGTAGCACACACAGCACCCTCCGGTCATAACTGGTTTTATCTCACCAAGGGTGGAAAAACGTTTAAGGAGATTCAAAAACTTTTAAACCATCAGCTTTGTTTTATGTCAGGAAAGAATTACATTTCTGCTTATGGAAAAATTAGTTTGAGTTTTTCATCTCTAGTAACACATTCATTTGAAAATATTAGAATACTAAGCTTGCATTGTAGAAATAAATAATCATTAAAATATACGCTTCATTCAAGATCTTAACTGAAAAGGATTGAAAACACGAGCCATGACCACAAAAGAGACCGAAGTCATGAATCACTCAGGAATGGATCACTCCAGAGCCCAGCAAAGCAACAGGAGCATCCCCTGTCAGCAGGGCCGGCAATATTGAATCACCCACCGATGGAGCGGAGCCCTGCTCACAGAGACTAAGGGCTAATGACCTAAGAGAAGAACATCAGAGCAAAGAAAATGGTGGTGGTGGTGGTGGTGGTGGTGGTGGTGGTGGTGGTGGTGGTGGTGGGTGGTGGTGGTGGTGGTAACAGTTAAAACTCAGAAATTTAAAAAGTTTTAAATCAAGAACTAAAATAGAGGTTAACCTCAAAATATATGTCATGGCTAATGTCATTCAATCGGTTATGTCCATGATGTTGTTAGCAGATAATAACAAAAAATATTTTAAATTAAGAATCTTATGGCCACGCCACCCTGAACAAGCCCGCTCCCATCTGATCTCAGAAGCTAAGCAGAGTCAGGCCTGGTTAATACTTGGATGGGAGACCACCTAGGAAGACCAAGTGCTGTAGGGTGTAAAAAGTAAAAAAATAAGAGATTGCAAGCTGACAAGGTCCTTGCAATCTGTGAGGTCAGCCAAGAGTTGCCTCACCTAAAAAATAAAATTTAAAAAAATAGAGAAAAAAAGCATCTGACCAAAAAAAAAAAAAAATCAATTTACAGAGAAATCTCTAACACTTTCCCCGATTCAGGAAGTGCCATTTTGGTAGTTCAAGATGCCTAAATTTGCAGAGATAATTTTTAAAGTAAACCTCAGGTGTCTGCTAATTTGTCTGTGATCAACAGTATCAGAAACACACACACACACACACACACACACACACAACACACACTCATTTGTTATTTCAGCTTCTCAAATATAAAAAAAATATTTAGAAAACCATTCAAAATCCTTAGGGCCATTAATTTATTTTATCGTAGAAAAAACATTTAAAAATCCACTGATCAAAGAGAAAATGTTGCCATTTTCTTCTTTTCAACAAATTTATTTGAAAATTTATTATAATAATCTGTGATTGGGAAAATCAGAATCGACTTTGACCCAGCTCTTCCAAAGAATTGTGTGTGTGTGCACTTGAATATTAACCAGAGTCTCCGGTATGAGACTATATGCACATATCACCATTAGCCTTGCCACTTATTAGATGAGACAGCAGGAAGACTATAAAAAACACAGGTGGTATTTTTCTGATTTCACCCTTCACGCTCTTGAGAAAATCTTTTCCGACTAAGCCATAAGAGAAACAATTGAAAGCCACTGATTTAGATCAAAATGTTAATAATGGTCATCTTTAGGAGCTAGAATTGTGGGTAATTTTATTTTTCTTCTACATGTGTTTCTGAGTTTTCCAAATAATATGTAATGGGTTTCCAGCATGATGTTTAAATGAGTGGGCACTGGAGCCAAGCCACAGGATTTGGAGCCCGGCCCTGAGCTCGTTGGCTTGAGCAAGTCACTTTTCACCTTGGACTCTCAATTTCCTCTCTGTAGGATGGAAACGATCATTGTGCTTACAACGTTCTTATGATGGTTACTGAGATAATGCTCGCAAAGCATGTAGTGCCTTACACATGTTAACTGTGCAATAAATTTTAACTATTTAAGAAAAATCCTTATACAATCCATGTCTGCATGGTTTCTTATAGAAATAAAAAGGGATATCTGGTCTCATTGATAAAGTCAATATACTTTTTGTACGCCACATTGCTTATCACCTGGTATTAGTGAGCACCCCTTCCAGTTCCTTCTCTGCCACACTTCCTTGTGTTTCTCATTCATAACATTCATTGCAACCTGAAATTAGTTTATTTGTTTATATACTGCAATCAGCCACCATGGTTGATTTTAAGCTCTGAATGGTTTAACAAATGGCTTGCAAAACTCCTGAATATGTAACAACTAGCTCTCATGAGCCAGCATGTCACAGGCTAATCTTTGACAATTTCAACAATTTAAAACTGCATTTTAAATGGTAGTTTGAGTTTGAAAATGAAGGAAAATAATCCCCCACTCCATACCCTCAGGCCTGCACAAATATGACAATTAATTTGTAGGCAATATCACCAGTGGGGGCTGTTAGCTCTAACTAAACATATATCCAAAAGGGTTGATTTTTATTATAGTGTTGGTAAAATGAAGGGTCCTTGGAAACTGATGGGACCGTAAAAATAAGATCCAGTATTACTTTCCCAAATGCTCCAGCACCCTGAGGAAATGAGCAAGGTGGAGCATTGGGATTTCTTTAAGATCCAAGAAGGTATTTTCTCTTTCAATTCATTTCAAAAGCTAAAGTACCATAAAAAGGCATACATTAAGATGTCTCTCTCCTACCTCTAACCCTATCCACCAATCACTCTCATTACTGATAATCAGTTTTGATTTCTTGTTTACATTTTCATTATGAAAATAGAAGCAAACATATATAGGTGTTTTTATTCCCTACTCCCACCTGTCTTACACAAAAGATACTGTTTATATTGTTCTGCGTCTATTTTTTTTCCACTTAACAATAAAATCTGCTGTTTTTCTGTGTCAGCATACAGAGAGAAGCTTCGTTGTTTTTTTGTAACTGCATGTTTTATATGGCACATTAAAGATGGCCCCCAATTTTTTGCTCTTCTTTCCATTGAGAGTTAATTCTAGTTCCCTCTCCTTGAGTATGTGCAGGCCTCAGTGACTTGTTTGACCAACAGAGTACATTGCAAGTGATACTATGCCAGTAGATCAGGTGTGAAGAGGCTGGCTGTTTCCATCTCCTGCCACTTGGGACACTCTCCCTGGCAGGGGTGGAGGGAGATGACTGGGGAAAAGTCTGACTCCCCTGAAACCATCATGCTGTGAGGAAGGCCAAGCTACCATGTAGAGAGACGATGCACAGAGATGCTGGGCCAATCCACAGCTATTTTAGTCACATATGCCCACACACCAAATACAGCAATGAAGACTTTGCTTATGTTGATTTTTGTCATGAAGAATGCCATTTTTAAGACTTCCATATTTCCTCCATTATCTTTGTCTTTTAATATTTAATCTTTGATCCATTTGGAATTTGTCCTGATGCATGCATCTAATTATATTTTTCTAAATGGCTACTTGTCTTTAAATCATTTATTGAATTAATCCATATTTTTTGCTGATTTCAAATGCTATATTTTAGTATGCATATGGGTCTAGCTATAGTATTTCTACTGATTCCTTATCTGTTTATTCATTCAATATCATACTCCTAATTTTTTGTAAGTTAAAAATGTATTTTAATATGTGAGAGGGCTAGTTTATGCCTTATTCTTGTTTTAAATAATTCTTCTGAATAATCTAATTTTTTTCTCATGTAAACTTTAGAATCAACTTGTTGAATTACAAGAATATCCTAGTAGTATATTAACTGGAATTATATACAAAGAGATTTAATTTAGTGAGACTCAACATCTTTATATATTCACTCCTTTCATCCAAGAATATAGCATGATTTTGCATTTATTTTAAGACTTCTTTTTATCTTTCAGGATCAATTTAAAATTTTTTCTCATATAGATCTGGGACATTTCTTAGGCTCATCCTTGGTTAGTTAGCCTTTTTCCTGTTATTGTTAAGTGTAAAAAGGCCTTTTCTTCGTTTATATCTTCTAACAAGTTGTTTAAGTGTATGAAAGCTTTTGAAAATTATATATTGATATTATATTTAGCCACCTTACTGAATTCTTATTTTCATAATCTTTTTCAGGTGATCCTCTCGGGTTATCCAAGTATACAAATAAATAATTTGCAAATAATGATAATTTTACCTCTTTTCAATTTTTATATGTCTAATTTCTCTCTTTTCTATTTATAATATGTCTTATTTCTGACTTTAGTAGAGAAATGTTATTGGTATTTCTTTAAATGTAATGTTAACTTTCAATTTGGTTTATGTTAGGGATGTACACATCTATTACTATTTCACTGAATTTTTAAAAGAACAATAATGAAAGTTGCATTTTACTAAGCATTTTTTTTCATTCTAAAAAGATACATATTTTTCTCTGATCGTTAATATGGTGAATTCATATAAAGACTTCCTAAAATTGAACCATCTTTTCATTGAATAAATCCGATATTGTCACATTATATTAGTCCTTTAATAAGTTGCTTGAGTCTTTTTTCTTATATTTTGTTTTATATTTTTGCATCAGTATTTTAAAGTAAGTTTGTTTCTTTTTCATTGCACCATTATTACTAGGTTTGTCTATCAATATTATGCTCATTTTTGTGTCCTGTTTAAAGAATCTTTCCTATACCCATATCCATTTCGTTTGGTTTTCTCATTTTGATAAGCACCTGTGTTTTTATTATTGTCTCTTTTCCCTTTCAAACTATCCTTATTTTTTGATGGTTTCTTTTTTTCCCACTTCTACCCTGAATCTCAGCAGCTCACCTGTCATCTTTCATCTCGCTGCCATGGCCGATGGGCTCCTGTGTCTTTGTTTTGGGCCTAGGCTTCAGAGAGGTAGCTGCTTCATTAAATGGTTTACATTTACAGTGAAATACTTTTTGCTATTTTCATCTGTTCTTTGACAACACTGTATCTGCCATTCACTTTTCCTGATATTTTTCTTGTTTTATTTCTTGACTCTTTGAAATAACTTGAGTTGGTTCTTTTTGATGTCTCACCTTTGAGTCAAGTAAGTTTTTCTTCAACCAATATTGGCAGGGCCACCTCCTAGCCTAGTAGGACTCTTCTTTATGAAGTGGGGTTTTGTGTATGAGTTTTACATCTATTTTTCCCCAGCCAATAATGATAGGCAGCTATGGGGTTTTTCTAAACTCACTTTTTTTTTTTTTTCATTCTTTTCTGATGCTTGCAGGTGGGGCATTCCTACAAATGTGTGATATTTTTTTTTTCACATTATTACCTCTACTTTTCACAACTAAATTTGGTTCAGGAGATTTTTGCTTTCCATATATGTACATTGTTCCCTCTGTAGTGAACATGAGACTTAGATTTTGTTTCTCACCTTGTCTGTCCCGTTTAAAAATGTATTTTACTGATTCAATCTGCTTTCCACAACCATGTGCTCTTCTCTCCTCTTCCTCCGTCCACATGCTCCCCTGCTTTTTGCATCCCATCTGTTTTGTTCTTCATGGTTTTTACTCTCTTCTCATTTCCCTGAAAAATGAAAATCTTATTATTTTGCTTTTGCTTTCCACAACTTCAAGGAGCAGGGAAAAGATAGTTTTCTCATCTTCCTCTAGCAGTTAAAAAAAGGACATGGACATCAATATTTCATATTTCATTGTGAATAGTCCAAAGGATCGAAGCAGCTCACTTTGAAAATCTTTTAAAGGAAACCAATATGGGATTAACTTTCCAGAGCATATAGATATTTTAAAGCTTCAAAGTGGATTTAAAATGTTCAAGATATTCTTAGTTGTCATTTGGGCAAGTCATCGTCTCTCTCTCTCGATCTCATTTTTCCAGTAAATGGAAAGGATCTCTAAAGCTTTAAGGCAGAGTGAAAAACCCAAAGTTTAACTCCAAATTGCTGGTGGTGGAATTTAGGCTCAAGGATACTTAGATGGGGGAAAATATGAGACCCTGAAGTGGAAAGAGGAGAATAAACTTTCAGAGAGAAATTACTGTGTCTGGCTCTGTGCCAGGAACTCTACATATGTTAATATGCCCGAGAGACAGGTATGAGTCATGGAAGACGAGGTCCTGAGAGGTTAGATAACTTACTCAAGATGGCAGGGTCAGGACCGATGTCCTGGCCTTCCTGGTTTTGGAGTGTAGGATCCCTTCCTGAAGAGCTCTCATGGGTCCTGGGCCCCATATCCCACGGCCCTCACGTTCCTGCCTTCCTTCTCATTGCCTTGGCAATTAATTAAAAACTAGGCGTTTTAATATTCATCATATTGACTGAGTCTCTAATCATAAGGCAATCAAAATGACTGGATCCACTCTGCTATTAGTCTCCTGATGAGCAAATCTAGGCTGTGTTAAGGTAAATATTCTGCCTGTTCAGGCTAGTTATCTGGAAACTCTAAACAAGAGGGTATTCATTTACTGAAACTTTAATATGATAATTTTAGGCAAATCATCCATTTTAAAAACAGACCAAACAGGTATCTTTGAAGAAACAAGGTGTCTTTCGCCGGATCATTTCTTAAAAATGACAAAACAAAAACCCATAGATGCCTTTATTCATGTTTAAAAAAAATAAGATACTGTATTTTGAGCATTTCCCATTATTCACCAGTGAATCAGTGCAAATAACCTTCATGTTTGTTAAAAGAAAAAAGCTAAACAATTCATTTCCTAAAAATATATTTGCTTAAAAATCCTTTTACTTATAAACTGCCTTGGCCCTATAAACCTGTCAGCAGAGCAAACTAGGAGCTAGCTTCCTGCAGCCATAAACCCCACCACCCTTGTTACAAGTCTTTATTCTTCATAAAGGTAAAGGCCTGTGTTGAAAAGTTTTCACTGGGAAGATAAATGAGCAGCAAAATGATTAGGGCCCATTTGGTGATTAGTTACCTCTGGTTGGCTTGTTACCAATGGAGAGCTGACATGATCAGCTTTGAAAGCTGACGCCTTTCTTTGCACCTGGGTAAGGAAGTCTCCTGACTTCGCTCCTGCCCTGCCTGGGCCTGCCCACGTGCAGGGCCCCGGGACAGGCTAAGTCCTCACAGGCCACTTAGCCAGCCTTTCTGGAGTCTCCTTGGAGCAGAGGTTCTAACGATAACTTACCTTCAAATTTCCACTGCCACCTTTAGGCAACAGCACCAAGCAGAGGAAAAGTGAAATTTTATCACAAAAAATTCCTCAACCCCTTAGAGCTGAGACTGCCTCCTCCTGAAATCTTGCCCCTTCTCATTCTGAGGAAAGGGCAGGTGGGGCACGAGTAGGTGCGTGAGCCATTAATTCCCTTTACTCCCTTGGGCCTTGCCTCAGGCCCACACCTGCCCAAATCCCAATCATTCCAACTCAGATCCACCTGCTCCTTGGAGCCCACCCTTCTTCTATCTGGCAATCCTGATTTGGTCTTTTTTATGGCTCTTCTATTCCGTTTGAGGATCAAACATTTCCATCCACTTCAAAGCTAAACTCCCTCAGCCTGGCTTTCAAGACCTGAAACCTTACCTCACCCAACTTATTACCCACTGTTCCTGGATTCCCAGAGCAGCCATTCCGGGTGCTGCGAGGGAAAGATAGATCACAGTTCTGCCAATTATCAGCTGGTGCACCTCAGAGTCTTTTCTTCCCTGGAGAAGAGTTAAAAGGTGGCAAGTGGTCGGGTTTACATTTACTGGAGGGAAGAGTTTCCCCAAGACAGTAACTAACATATGCATCCTCATCACTGATAATGAGCTCTTACAAAACATTCAAAATAAAGCTGATGAACTTCATCTTACATATAAAGTGAGGTGCGCATGGTAGGGAGGGTGGCAGGGAAGCGTGCCAAGTGGTAGTGAAGACTGCTGGTCGTCATTACAAACGACTTTGTTCTGCACGACAGGGCTGTTAATGAGTGACCGCTCTGAAATGGCCCCGATTTTTATGGTTTTGAGTTCTTCCACCTGCTTGTCCTAGGTGCTCCCTTCTTCTTGAGCCATTGAATAAAGGGTGTCATTTCCTCCTCTTAGTGTGTCTGCCTATTAGCTGTGAGCCCGGGAACCAGGAAACAAAAATTTAAAGGAGTCTTTCAAACATAAGAATAAATTGGCCTTGAGCAGAAGCCTGGACCTTGTGAAATACGATTGTCAAAGGCCAATTGGAAGGTGAGGGAGGACGGGACTTGGGGTGGGAGTGTCAGCAGAACTGCACAGTGAAATCCCTGGGCCCAGACCAATTATAGCAGAATCTCGAGGGCTGAGGCTCTGGCAAATGTATTTTTTTAAAAGCTTCCAGAAATTCCCAATGTGTAGCTAAAGTTGAGAAGCACTCACTGTTCCTGGTCCTGAGTGTCACTCTGCATGATGGAATCGGCTAACACGGGAACCACGTGGTGGGGAGGAAAGTCAGGGAAACTGGCTGTGGGGCAGAGTGACCTTCCTGGCCCATCACTCCCCGCCCCTCCCCCACTTCAGAAACGGAAAATTCATCGTTGTGAGAAAAAAATTCTGATGAGCTTTGACCTACCTACCTACTAAATTTCTTGAATCATTTTTTATTCTGCCTGTTTCAGAAGTATGTACATTATTTGGGTCATAGGATATAGTCGATAAATTATAATATTTCTTAGAGTTCTTTTTTAAATTTTTTAAAAAATTCATTTTTTAATAGTGACATTGGTTATTAAATCCAGTAAGTTTCAGCTGTACACTTTAATAGCGAGGCATATACATACTTACACTGTGTTCAGCCCCCATAGTTAGATTCCTTTCTGTCACCACATATTTGACCCTTTTATCCCGTCTACCTCCCCTCTTCCCCCACCCCTTAGCCTCTGGTAACCACTAGTAGAGTTCTGTTGAGAATTACCACAGGATAGATTTAGCTCTCCCTCTGAGGTCATTTTCATTTTCATTTCAAAAAACTGGTAATAAACCACTTGTTAGATGTCAAAGAGTGTGCATGGTTCTGGGGATACAATGGTGCCTTGAGGGTCCCCAAGCTCACTCCCATGTTTGAATATTTGCTATAAGGAGATCACAGAAGTTGGCATGCAGTTTATTTGCAGCTAAGATTTACTGCGTCGGTGTAGTAAGGATCACAGCCAGATCATAAGGGAAACAGAAAGACACCGGTGGAGTCTGGGGAAATCTCGTGCAGGCTTCCTTACGCTTTCCTCCTCCCGTGAGGGGTCACATGGAGTGCACCCCAGCAGGAAAAACACAGCAACATGCACGGATTGCTTCTGCCCAGGAAGCCCATTAGAGACTCTGGCCAGGCCAGGGTTTTTATTGGGGCTGGTCTCATAGGGACCCTCTGCCTAGCACGTTCCAAATTTCCAGACCCCAGAAGGAAAGGTGTTCGGCAAAAACCACATCATCTGTAAACAGTTTAGACACAGTGGGCCACTCTGACCATATCAGTGTAAGTGGCTGTTTACTAGCCAAGTTCCCAGACAGCAACCAAGGGCCAACCTTGCAAGCAGCCAGGGACGGCAGTCTCAGCCCTGCTATGCTAACTCTTCTGCACAAGTGGTAAGCTGAAGGGGCCTCTGCCTTCTTGAAGCTCTGTGTAACTGGGGAGAGAAGCAGTTTATTCATCATGCCTACAAACATTAGCATGTCTCTGTGATAGCGCCAGGAAGGAGAGGCACAGGGTGCCGTGAGAGCTCCCACAGGAAGATGTGTTCTGGACACAAGGTCAGGGTAGACTCCCCAGGATCCTGGATGGGAACAGCGAAGATCAGCGCTGAGGAGGAGCAGGGCGTTAGGGAATCAAGGCTCGGCTTGCAGAATCCGCGAGGAGACAGCGCACCTGAAACACCTGAAAGCCACGCAGTCAGCGGAGTGAGCGGGAGCCAGTGAGGGCCCGAAAAGGTGGGGCGGGGGTATCAGCCGGGAGACTTGGAGCTGCGCAGGGCACTCGAAGCCCTGAGGTCATGCTGGGAGGGCTGTTAGGGGCTTCATCCTAAGAGCAACAGAAACCACCCAAAGGTTTTATGTGGAGTTGGGTGTGTGCATGGTGCGGGGGGATTCAGTTACTGCTGTAAAGTTGAAAAACTTGGTTACCATCTGCTAGAAAAAAATCCAGCAAAGGCTGTATATCAACAAATTTGAAACATTTCCTGCTGTTCTTTCCTTCATGTTTTTTCATCTTACCTGTTTTACGGACAGAATAGTACCTCTCAGTTCTGGTGGTAAAGTACCCCAGAGTATTTGCCACGATCTCTAAGTAAATCTTGAAAGCAAAACGAATGTCGCCATCCATATTCATGTCAAACACACCCAATGTAAAGCAAAACACATTTCTGACTGGGCAAAGAAAGCCGAGGAATCAATAGCAGGGATCAGAAACCTTTAAAGGTTCGAGGATAGAAGTTACTTGATTAGTTACAGTATTTGCATCTACTAATAATAAGCAGAGAACAGTAAAACATCCTCCAAGAAATTTACTGAGATGTAAAACGTAATAAAAAAAAATCTTGAGAGAAAAAAAATTGAGGAACGAGTGGTGTAGTTATAACTGAGTATTGTCATGGTTATTGGTTTTGTTTTCATAGTAACATGTATTTATCATGGAACAATTGTAATGTGAGATGAGGGGGAATGGGGTGGGGTACGGAGGGGGATGGAGGTGGGGGGAGAGAGAGAGAGAGAGAGAGAGAGAGAGAGAGAGAGAGAGAGAGAAGCTGAGGGGGCCAAGGACATAGTTGATAAGTGGAGTCTGTAGAAGATGTAGAACTATCCCAAAAACCTTTCTTAAATTGGGAACCTTATACATGTGGGAGCATGGGGTCCACACAGGGATTTCCCAGTGGTAAGTCTTTCTGGAGGAGGGAGAGATAAGGGCCAGCTATCACACTAGCCAGCTCTCCTGCCCTGAGACGTGGTCCTGAGAGGCTATCCACTTTGCTCAAGGACACACAACAGACTCGCAGGAAAACCTGTGCCGGCAGTTCCTTTAGACCAAAATATACACTGAACTGCAAAGACGGTATTTGGAATTGTGCAAGGAGAAGACAGAAAAAGCCAAATTTTAAGTGTATATTGAATTATGTGTCAGGCTCTTGATTCTTATCCAAATGGCTTTGATTTCAAACAGGTAATTTCTGTGGAGTGCTCTCTGGAAAGCCTGTAATACATCCCGAAATCCACAACTGACTTCCTAGAGTTAAGTTTTTAGAAAGGAGAATTCATCTGTCAACTCGAGGAGCTCGGGAATGTTAAAAGTCCTCCAGGTTAACAAAAATTTCTATGTCTGAATGGTGCGTAAAAGAATTACAGATTCCTCTCCAGAACCAGGTTCTACTTACTTAATGATGCTAAAGAATCAGAAACTAAATTATTTCCTGGAGAAGGCATTTGGGATCCTGTTTGAATGCAGGAAGATCACCTGAGTGGCTTCTACCTATTGTTCTAATAAGTCAAGTGGACAAGCCCTCAAACCCTTGGACATGTGTGCACAAACCCCCCCACCCCCACGAACCCCTAAAACATATTCATGAATTCATGTATCAGAATTCCTCATTAAACTACTTTTTGGCATCTACTTCCAACTTTCTCCCATATCTTATGCCCTCAGTCTAAAAATATATAACAATATACATTCTGGACAAATCTTTAAAAAATGAAGCAGATCATAAAATGCACATGTTCCGGTCCTGTTATGAATTAGAAGGGTAGAAAATTGGTTCATCAAAGCTTTAGGGTAATTTAGCGCTCATCAAGTACTTACGTTCACCACACATCTGTGGTCACCACATACCTAAAACACGCTCGCCTAAACCCAGGGAAGCAGAACAGGCCACCATGGTGAGGCTGAAGAAATGGCCCAAATTTCACGAGCCTTCTCTTGCTAATGTTTGAAATCCAAAGCGCTTGACTGTAAAAATCCACACCTTTCCTGGGATGGGGCAGGGACAGAGGGGTGCTGTGGCCTGATCCCTCAGACTGTGCTGGTTCACATCTGGGGTGCTTTCAAGTTTCCTGAGGGAATCGCCTTGGGCGGGGGTGGGGGTGTGGGGGTGGGGTGGTATATGCTGCTGCCCACCACACTAGTGGAACTGATCCAAGAAATACAGCGTTCATGGTTCGTTCTTCAGCACACATCTTTTGGCATCTGGTGATTTTCTAGAAACAGCAGAAGAGACATCCATAGCTCGTTGGCAGAGTCCTAAGTAAGACGGGAAGTGGCCAAGCCTTGCGTGGACCTGCTGTCACTTGCCCCGTTTCTGTCTTCGTGCTGCCGCCTAGAGAGAAAAGGAAAACGTGTTGCATCCTGGTGAGGGGGAGGCGTCCGTCGCCCGAAATCCCAAGCCCCATCTGCACCTTCTAGAACAGAAAAGCCACATTTAGAGAGTCAACAGCTGTGCACTTTTGCTTCTGAGAGACCCCAGGTGAAGGAAGAGGTTTCCGGTCACGGCCGACCTTGGCGACCTCATACTAGGGCTCCTGGAGGCGGGGTGGGACAGAAGCATATTTTCTTTCCAGTGTTCAAAGGGAGTGAAATGCAAACTAATGTTAAGATTTGCCTAAACTTATGGAATTGACACCATCACTTTAGAAAAAATGAAAATCCAAGTAACACACAAAAATGAAGTTCGAACATGAATAATTCTTAAAACCATTTTTCTCTCTTTTCTTTTGTTTCTTATTTTTTTTAATGTGGATTCTTTTTTTCAAAAGTAGGAAGCCTTACATAAATCCAATATATGAAAAAATAGATAAATAGACTTGGTGGAAGTAGTAGTCCCTCATACCCATCTGAAGAATGCAACTGAACAAGTGTACTTAATTACTATAAAGTTGAAGATAATTTATTCTGGATATACAAGTTACCAGCAAAGAAAAGTTGATGGAAATCAGATTTCTATGCCATAACGTGTATAAGATGTGACTAGACCTTCCCTGACAACCCATCTCCCCAGGACTGTCCACCTCCGGGCTCAGCTGTTTCCATAGCCTCCCCTCCCCCACTAGGCTCTGCCTTATACTTGCCACTTTCCATGAAGAGGCCTGAAACGATTAACTCTGGAGACCTCCAAATTTTGGGTTTGTCCCGGAGAAAGGGCTGTTGGGAGAAAATGTGTGATCCAAGGTGCTAGTCAAGTGCGATCGACTCTAAGAAGAGAGAAAGTCAACTATACGTGACTTTCAAATCAGGTGAAGGGGTGCCTTCCCAGAATGCAGTTGAAGTCTAAGTTAGGGCCTCTGAGGAGAAAGAACTTGGTGCATAGTCTGGGAGTCTGAGGTCCTGAGTTTAAGTTCTGGCTCAGCTCTTTACTAGCTGTGTGACCTCAGGCAAATAAGCTGACTTTACCTTTTTGAACTGTGAAATGGGGGAAATAAATTGTAAAATAAATCAACTGTGTCATATGGTTTCTGGAAGTATTAAACACATAAATTCATGTGAAAAGTGCTTAAAAATTGCAAAGCACTTTGTCAGTCTTTATTACTTTCCAATAATTGTGCTCTTTGGATTTCTTTCCACCGCAAAGTAATGTCATGTATGGGAAATGAAGAAAAAGCAGTGTCCCCTGAAAACCACAATATCCAGTATGAGCATGTTGGTGTATTTCCTTCTAGACTTTCTTCCAAGGAAACATGAGCTAATCCATCTAGAGTTAGAGTACCAGACGCATGGTAAGTGCTGGAGAGAGGCTGACTCGAAAAGCGTTTTCTTCGCAGGTGTAAAGGAGACGAGGCTCCTCAAGCAGCAGCGACACACGGACATACAAGAGCTCTTCGGTCTGGTCTCATCTCACACAGAAGACATGACCGTGGGCCAGCAAAGCTGGTGGTTCGTCCGTAAGTCACAGCATTAAGGCAAGACTGTGACTACTACCAGGTGTAATCCAGCTACTTTAAATTAACTGGTCTTTTTAGACCAGTTACTTTACTTTTTAAAAGTTTTAGTTTAGTTGAAATGGTTTTTCACTTCGCTTACATTTTTAAAGATGAAGATATCTAATTACTGTTATTATCATACCATATTTCATATAATATAAACAGGACTTTACATTTAGTAAGTATATGGGTGTATTTTAGTTTCTCATTTCCAAATTGCCTTTGTGTTTTGCTAAGTCCCCCAAATTAAAAGGAGTATCTCGGGAGTAGCGCTCTAGAAAGAGACCTGAACCGGCAAAACACAATCCCACTTGACATCACAGTAAACCTGATGGAGGAGAATCTCCTTGGGAACACAGAAGTATAAACCTTTGCAGATGAGGTCGCCAAGGTTGGCCGTGACTGGAAATCCCTTCTTTCACCTGAGGTCTCTCAGAAGCAAAAGTGCACAGCTGCTGATTCTCACTAAACATTGCAGATAAGAGTCAGAGTAACGAGGGAAATTTAAATTGAAGATTAACCAGACATAAAAGAAAGAATGTTGGTAATCTGAGATCAGTTTCAGAAATATCTTTGATTTCATGAAAAACATGGGGCTCTTACATATACATAGCGGTTTTATAGTGTGCATATAGTTTTTGAAGCTTTCCCCAAACTCAGTACATTAATCAAAAAGAAAAATGATTTAAGAGAAGCAAAGGGCCAAAGGATGTGAGGAAGCTGGTGTCCTAATGTTTGGTATAATAAAGTTTAAAAAGCCTCGTTTGAAATTCCTTAAAGAATTTAAATAATATATGTGTTTGCATATGTGCATTTATATGTATGTTTGTATACATAAATGTGTTTATAAGCATATGTGTATATATAAGCCCATATTGATATGTTCCTGATATTATTCCCAAAACAGCACTTGGCATGTGTAATACCTTCAGTTTTTCATTCTTCAGTTACTGTTCAATTCCTAGTAATGCTGCACATTGCAATGAGATTAGGATTTTCATCTGGGCATCAAAGGTAAAGTCAAGAATGAAGAAAACAAAATTGCTATTTAAATCTCCTTGGATCTAATGCACAACATGGTGACTATAGTTAATAATACTTTATTGTGTGCTTCAAATTTTCTGAGAGGGTAGATCTTAAGTGTTTTTACCACACAAACAAAAGGTAACTATGTGAGGTGATAGATACATTAATTAGCTTGATTGTGGTAATGTACATATATATATTAAAAATACATTTTACACTTTAAATATATACAATTTTATTTGTCAATTATACTTCAAAAAAGCTGGAAAAAATAAAGCTGCTGGGAAGACAAGTTTTTATAGACCACATATATTCTCAAATTTCAATAATTTAGGGGGCTTGATATAATTTTTAAATGCCAAATAAAAGCAAATTTATTAACACTCCCACACAGATGTAAACAATATATTTTGACTTCAGATCTTGTGCTAGGTAAAATGACTACAGCAAATACAGTTCAATCAACTGACAGAAGAAAATTCAGTCCTTTATCTACAGAGATTAAAGATTTTTATCTATTTCTATTGAAGTTTAACCTCCACTAGGAGTTTACAAATGAGTTTATGAATATGTCCTCGGATGTCAAATTCTAGAGCATCACAGAAAACCCACTTTCAGAATGAACCTTGAATTTCTAGTTTCAGTCATACAGTGTCAAGGACCTCAATGATGCCCTCTACAGATTGCTTGATGATTTCATGCAGTAAATATTTAACTGAAAACTTACTCTGTGATGCCTGGTGCAGGTGCTGTGGACCTACCTGAGAACCAGCCAGACAAGGTTCTATGAAGAGGGTAAGGCAGGAAAATAGAATGAAGAGTGACAGAGTTAGAATCAGGGGAGGCAGGTGAGGCAGGCTCGAAAGGTTCGGAATTGTCTCTGAAAAAATGATTCTTGAGATAAGGGATAATGACAAGATGGAACCAATGATGTGAAGATCTGGGGGAAGAGGCATAAAGATAAACCTGTCATACGAAGACACCAGTGGGATACAGCTAGGCATATTCAGGAATCAAAGAGAAGGCCAGATAAAAGTTTAGATATTTTGAAAGATCAAGGTTATATCAAGATCCTGACTTTGACCTTTGGAACAAAAGTCAAGTCTCAACTAGTGAGGACGCTGGTTAGATTATCCAACGTATCTACCTAGCATGAACTCAGCATTTATCAATTGTACATTCTGTGCCCAGCACTCTGCAAGACCCCTAACTTGAACAGTACTGAGTTTCTGATATTAATTAGCTGTCTTCAATAGAGGTGATAATTCAAGTATTTAATGTCTTTTTTTTTTTTTCATCCTTTGCCCTTTGAGTTGAGTGTCACTATCCTGGCTCCAATGGCACACTGTCCTACAACTGTAACTGTTCTGAGAATTAAATGAGTTATATGTAAAGTACTCATAACAGTGCCAAACACATAAATGCTATACAGTGTTTGCTGTTCGTAGTATCATTAGTTATTATAAAATTATCACAAGAAAACAGGAAATTAGCATAGTTTCAAAGTACCTCATAGATTGAAAGGCATTTTACAAAATAACTGACCAGTAGTCTGAAAATATCAAGGTCATTGAAAGACAAATATTGATAGACTCTTACACATTAAATAAAACAGAGATATGGCAACTAAATGCAATATAGGGTAATGGATTGGATTCTGCAACAGAAAAATAATAGTGTAAAAACAGGTGAAACTCAAATAAGGTGGTAAATTAACAGTATTGTATTATTGTAAATTTCCTGGTTTTGATAATTGCACTATGGTTATGTAAGGTGTTAATGTCAGAGGAAGCTGGATAAATGGTATATAACAAAAGGCCCAGAAATGACAGAGATAATTGAACTAGCAAGGCAAGGACAGTTAAGCAGCTATTGTAATTATAATGAAAACATTAACATAATGAGGGAAGAAATGGGAATACATAAAAAAGAACCAAATGGGACATCTAGAATTGAAAATTACAATTTTTGAAGTAAAACTTTACTGAGGTTAATAGAAGATGAAATACTATGAAAGTAACCTAAGTGTTCACTGATAGATGGATACAGAAGATGTGGTATAAATATACATTGGAATATTACTCAGCCATAAACAATGATGAAATATTGCCATTTGTAACAACATGGATGGATCTGGAGGGTATTATGCTAAATGAAATAAGTCAGAAAAGAAAAAAAAACATAATTTTACTCATATGTGACATATCAAACACATTGGTATATGAACTGGGTAAAAAGGGTCATATACATGGTGATGGAAGGAGATTAGACTTTTGGTGGTGAGCACACAATAGAGTATAATGTAAACCTATTAACCACTGTTACCTCAAAATTTAACAAAAACAAAAAAAATAAGACATCAATGAAAAAATAAACTTGAAAATACAGCAAAAGAAACTAAAATGGAATGTTAAAACAAATGGCCAGAAAGTTAGTGAAAGGACATATAGGACAATATCAAGTGGCTTAGTGTACATATGATTGGAGTCACAGACTCTGAGGGGGTAAGGAAAAAAGGGTGGAGGACAAGAACATATTTGAAGAAATATTGGCCAAAACTTTCTAAATTTGATGTTTAGACCCACAAACTAGATAAACACAAAGAAAATCACATCAATAAATCATAATCAACTTGCTAAAAACTAATAAGAAAAAAAACTTTAAAAGAAGACAGAGTGAAAAGGACACATTATATAAAGTAGAAGAAATATAAAAATGATCACAGATGTCTCATCAGAAATTATACGAGCCAGAAGATGATGATGTTTTAAAAGGGTTTAAAAAAATTAATAAATCTTTAGCTGGACTAATTAAGAAAACAAAAAAGAAGACACAAATGACCAATATCAGGTATAAAAGAGAGGAAATCATTACAGATCCACAGACAGTAAAAGGATAATAAAAAATATGAGGAACAACTTTTGCCAATAAATATGACAACCTAGATAAAATAGACACATTTCTTGAAATATGTAAATTACTAAAAACTGGCACCAGAAAAAGGAGAAAATTAGAAGAGTTCTATATCTATTACAAAAATCAAATTAGTAATTAATTCTTCCCAGAAAGTAAATTTCAGGGCCAAACAGCTTCACTAGTGAATTTTGTCCAACACGAAAGGAAGAAACAATACTAATCTGACACAAACTCTTTCAGAAAACAGGTGATGAGAGACTATTTCCCAAGTCATTTTATAAGGCCAACTTTACTTTGATACCAAAACTAAACAAATCATTACAAGTAAGGAAAATTACAGACTAATATCTCTCATGAACAGAGAGATATGACAAAAAATATTAGGAAATAAAGTACAATACTACATGTGAAAAGAATAATACACTGTGACCAACCCCCCAAGTAGGGTTTATCTCAGAAAAGTAAAGTTAGTTTCACATTCAACAACCCATCATGATACTGCACATATTAAAAGATATCCCTTTAGTAAAAGGAACTCTGGCTCCTTGGAAAAGAGGCTAATTTCAGGGCTTGGGCAGAGAACATACAAAAAGGGCCTGGGATAGGCTGCCCAGGAAGAAGTGAGGGAGTTTTAAAGAATGATAAGAACATACTGAAAAGATACAGAGGTCAGCTTGAAGGAGCTCCCACTGGCCCTTCTGGAATAATATGAGCATCAAAATAAATAACAACAAAATAATATAACATAGCCCACTAAAAGTCTTCAAGTCCATAACGATATAAGTTCATACATGAATAAATAAGTAGAGAAGGGAAAGTTCTTCCTTATAGAAAAATGCCAACTAAATATAAAGTAAATAAATATAGAAGAAATGATGGAATGAGAAAATCAGCAGATTTTAAAACTTCTGGGTGAATGAAGAATAATTCTTCCAGATTAAAGACAATATCAACCATAACAAAAAAGAGGCGGCTTAGTGCTAGACAATTTCACCACTTATATTCTTCTAAATTTTCCAGAAATAGATTATTCCTATGCAATATTATTCTTTCCACAACACTAGGAAAGATGAAAGCTAGAATAGTTCTGACACTAAAACCTAACAGCAATATTACTTTTGAATACAGATGTGAAAATCCTAAAAAAAAAGAAAAGCCTTGAAAACTAGATTTGACAATAACAAAACCAGAACATCTACTATGCTATCCTTTACCTACTGTCAAGTAGGAACTCAAGTACAGTTTAATAGTGATAAATCCTCCATAATCATAGGTCCCAAAAAGATATTTGCTACAACTCACACACATTAATTACTAATGTAAACTTTAAAGGAACTATAAATATGAAAGAAAATACAAGAAATGGACACTTTAATAATACTTACAACTGATGTCAGAGATAATGATAAGGTGTATTAATAAAATAACAGATTAGACAAAGATGACTACTATTATTACTCTACAACACTATTCTAGGTATTCTCATCCATGGCAATATGCTATAAAAGATATAACAGAAGTATAACCTTTAAAAGAAATTGCATACAATTTTTTCAGAGTAAGATTATGTACCTTATTAGGTATTGAAAACTCAATATTATATAAAAAAATTTAGATTAATAGTTTAGTAAATTGGTTATTTAAAAAGTAAATATATAAAAATGTAACACTTTATTACAAAATAGCCAGTTAGAAATCTAAGTGAAAAAAAAATTATTTCAATTACAGCAACAATACTTAGAGATATTTATTCCTAAAAGGAAGTGTCTGGAATCTATATGAAGATGAAGAATAAAAAATTAATGAAAGATATGAGGATTTTAGTAAATATAGAGAAATACTATTTATTCCTGAACGAAAATATTGAATTTTGTAAAGATGTCTGTTTTTCCAGCATTTTATGTATCTAACAGAATCTCAATAAAAATCTCATTGGCACTTACTCTAAGAACCTGACAAAATAATCCTACAGATCTAATGGAAAAATAAACTGGTGAGAATATAATGAAATTAGAGCTTTACTCACAGAATATTTTAGAGTGAATTCTCTAGATGATTTAAGTAATTAAATATAAAACAAAAAATTAACTGTTAAAAATTAAAAAAAAAAAACTGACTAGTTTACTTCCCAGTAGAGGGAAACATCCTTTTAAGTATAAAGACTGTGTAAAGGAAAAGTTTATGTATATATTTCTACATAAAAACCAGAGAAAATCTGTATGACAAAAATCATACACAAAATTAAAGGCAAATGGCAAACCAAAACAAAAGTTACAATGAACACGGTAGACAAAAATTAATGTCCTTAAGATACAGAACACTGTTAGCGCCCATTAGAAAAATACTGACATTCCAACAGTTTAACAGAGAACATAAACAGATAATTTTCTTTATAAGATGACAAGAGATAAATATGAAAAATGTTTAACATCTTTATTAATTAGGGAAATGTGAATTAAAACTACAATAAAATGCCTTTCTCACTTATTTGTGAAGATAATATTCAAAGCTAACAAGATGGCATTGAATAAGAAAAGAACTCACACCACCATTTGTTAGAGCACAAGATACTATAATTTTTCTGTGAAATATATTCCACGAATACATACTTGGCATATTTGGAGAATTTAGTTATGAACCAGTGACCCCGTATCTAAAAATCCACTCTAAGGAAACAATAAAAGATGTGGACAAATATTTACATACAATCTGATTCTTCAAAGAGTGAATTTTTGGAAACAATCTAAATAGCCAAAATAGGGTCATGGTTATTAAATAATCAAATAACCAAATAATTAATTTATTATTAAAAATTGCTGTCATTAAAAAAGCATAATTATGAAGAATACTTTCATAGTCTGAAAAAATGTCACGAAATGATGTTGTCCAGAAAAAAGTTATAAAATTATAATTCCCTTAAAAATTATTATTATAAGAAAGTACACCATATTATCTCTGGGTAAAACTTAGGAAAATACAATTTTTGTTTTATACTTTTCTCCATTTTCTACAAAGAACATGTATTCACTAAACAGAAAATACCATTCAACAAAAGCCAAAAACTAAAGGCTTTTAAAAAGTAGTAGTTTATCAGATAGTTTCACTATTTGATTTCTCTCAATATATTGAAAAACGTATTGCTACAGCTATCATGTGGCAAAGCTGCAAAAAATAACAGGCATACACTCAAATGTTGTCACATGTCAGTTTATTGAGGAAATTTGATGCTAGAGGTTAATTCTATTCACTTGATTACTTTTCATTATGTCAAAGAAGACTCCAAAGTCCACAATTACTTTCCCAAATTTTATTCAGGAACACAAAAATCAAATACAAAGAAATGTTCCAGTGAATTTGAAAATTGCTCCTATTTTATTTCAAATAGTGGTGATTAAGGGTCAGAAAGTACAGTAACATGGAGGAAGGACAAAAATGGAATCTGTAAAAGGCAAATATTTTTGCTAGATTTCATTTTCAAAGTTTCAAATCTTTCCAACTTTTTTACTTTTTGCACCAAAAAAGAAATCAATACTTTTCATTCCACTCTTGTCAACTTTAGCCAAAGCCTTCTGAGCTGCAGTCATTTTGCTATTTTTCTGTTAATAAAAATAAGAGAAAAATTGTTACGTTACGAAATGTAACATTTATAAATATTACATGCGAATCAAACCAGACCATGCATGTCTCAGGGTTCATTAAAGGAACAATCATTTGCTGCTAACATGACTCATAAGGAAGTGATTATTAAAAGCAAGTTCTGATTTCTATTCAGAACTCAGACCTACGAGACAAAATGGGTTAAAAGAGGCAGGAGACAAACGCTGCCTTCTAAGGAGTGGAACGTTAGTTTAGGGGGAATAATTCTGGAGGGTGCATTAAGTGCAATAACACAAACAATGGAACTGACACAGGCAGCAATTGTTAGAAGGAGGAATTACAGCCTTGTGTTACTACGTGATGAATAATTCACACCAATTTACCATCTGATTTTATTCAGAGGCTGTATGGGAAACCAAGGACACTATTATATTGAAAAGACAACCTGTATTGCAAAGAATCCAGACTAGCTAGCTGCCTCATTTTCCCTCCAACAAAGGAATACCTTCCAGAAAGCTGACTCCAAATATACCAGCCTTGTAAATTTTTATTTATCTCTTCCTGGTCATTTTGTTTGTTTGTTTTTGCCATACCCTAGCAGAAGGTAAACAGCAGCTGATTTTACTTTGATGCATCACCACTTGTTTAACAGAAGCAAAAAATAGGACTCAGCAAAGAAAAAAATAGGCTGCCAGTCTTGGGAACTGTGAGACAAAGTCATTGCCAAAGCATCTTTTCAGAGCACAGTGTCTGATCACTGAAATTTTGCTGCTTACATTCTATTACTTATAATTTAGTGGTTAGTCAAAAGTGACAATCTCTTTGAAATAAGTTATCCCCTGCATTTAACTGACATTCGGTCCAACCCCTTATCTTACTGGTGTTGTGCCCAAGGAAATACAATGGGCAGCGAGAAGAGTGGGGCAGAAATACTTCTCACAGAGAAACTCAAAAGTGCCCCTGCTTATAGAAAACATGGAGATAACCAGCTATTTAGCATATCTCAAGTTGGATTATCCCCTAGGTAATCATGCCTAGGTAAGCTGCATAAAAATTAAAGAATAACATTTATTTTAAAAAACTAAACTATAAGGGGAGTAAATGTTGCACAAACCTAAGTGGAAGTTGATTTATCTTGGGATAGGCAAGGTCTCTCTAAGCATAAAAATTAATGAGAAAATCATAAAGAAAAAACAATTTCTATATTTAATCTTCAGAAAAACTTAAAACTTAAAATAAAATGAAATGGCTAAACACAAATTGGAAAATTATTTGTACTTTATATGTCATAAAAAGTGTTGCCTTAATTTAGAATACTCTTACAAACGAACAAGAAGACTATTACTATCGTACATAAAAACAGGCAAGAGACATGAATTGACAATTTGCAAAAACGCAAAAGGGCAATAAGCATGTGGAAGAACAATTAACCTTTCTAGTTAAAGAAGTGTAGCCTAATTACATAGGCAAAAATTTTCAAGAATACAAATAATAATGTTGGAGTACAAACTACCACTAAATTTTTAGAAAGCACTTCATATGTATATTTCAATAATCGCAAAGATTATCTTTTGATAATCAGATTAACTTATGAATAAAATAGCATTTTCTAAGGTCTTACTCTTAGTTCAAGCGTGTTTAATGAAATAATCATACAGAGATGCAGACTATAGATAAGAATGTGTATCACTTCATAAAAACAAACAAAAAAGCAGAAGTGACCTTTGTCTAAAAATAAGAGAATGATTAAATAAGTTATATTTCATGTGGTGAAATAAAATAACATGCATGACTGAATATGATGAAAAATTAATAAATTTTCATAGAATGCTTAATGACATGTGAACATTTTCACAATATAGTGATAAATAAAAAGGTAGAATCCAAAACTACATGTGTATATATATTACACTTAATGCCAATTTAAAAAGTTATATATGTGTTTATAATGCATGTATAAGATAAGACACTTAAGAAATGTTACAAAAATATTACAGTGGCGATTACTGAATAGTGGGGTTACTAATGATTTGTGACGTCCTCATAATTTCTGGGAAGCTTCTTGGCAGCAAAGTTGACAAAACATCACTTGTGCAGCTCTCTCCCTCTGCCCCATCCTATCACTACAAATACATAGCAAAGTTCTGGCACACTCTCGCTATGAACATTGCCTTTCTTTGAGTCCTAAAAATTCTTTCTTGCTTAACATTTTCATTGTCATTCACAACTCTGAATTAATGACTTAAGTCACAGAAACACATGTTAGTAATTCTTCATGGTTAAAACTGTAAAATCGCAATCAAGCATACAGTTGTTCCTGGATGCTCTCATGCAGCACCACTCCCTGAGTCCCAAAGTATGCCATCACACCTGGACACACATACCTTCTCAGTCTTCCAATCTTTAGTATTAAACTTAGTGTAATCTTCTTTTGCTTCTACGGGGTCATCTGATAACTTTACTTTCTGCAATGTTAGAGCAGTAAAGTGGTGTCAAACGTCACCTTGACACATTCATTTAAAAAGAATCAACATGTGCAATCTGGACCCACATGAGGCCAAAAGGAGCAGCTGACCCTGAAAATGGCTTACTCTTTATAAGCTCTTTTACATGTTGCTGATTAGGGAACTAAGCCGCACAGCCCTTCTGAGGAGCAGTTCCGGTAATGGGGAATACAACTTGCCAAATCTCAGCCGCAGCCTCAAGGCAGTCTAGCAATATTGATCACATGCTTTGCATGAACCAGGGATGGTGACTGCTGACTTCCCAGGACAGTCTAAGGGGGTAAACGCAGACACAGAAGGAAAGACAATAATTTCCTTTAAGGGGACAGGTGTCCAGCCAGAACTCCCACTTTATTTACTTCCCGGGCTGGTATAATGTCCATTTAGGAACATAGCTTAATTACCATCTTTGTATAGCTTCATGTTGTTAACTTCCTTTCAATTTAATTATCTCATTTTACCCAAAATGAAGAACTGTGCAAAGCAAGCAGCCAGCAGGAGAACGAAGCACAGAGAGCTTAAACGAATAGCTCAAGGCCACTTAGTAGGGGACTTGGGATCAGATCTCAATTTCTGTACAAGTGCTATTTCCATTGGGCCCAATGCAACTAAGTCAACCTGTTTTTTTGTTTTTGTTTTTTTGTGATTTTTTTTACGCCTATAGCACCCAGCTTCCTAGGTGGTCTCCCATCCAAGTACTATCCAGGCCGACCCTGCTTAGCTTCAGAGATCAGATGGGATCGGGCATGTTCAGGATGGCATGGCCGTAGACTAAAGTCAACCTTTACTCATGTTTTTACCTTTCACATGAGCATTTTACACAGATAAATGTGAGAATCTTGTTGAGTTAGACTGCAGCTTTCATGTCACATTATAGAAGAAACTGTGTCACATTTATTATGTAAAAGGCACACAACAGGGCAGATAAATTTTGATGTTTAACATGGAGCACTGACTACAAAGTGATCGCAACTCGGAGTTTTATAGATCTTTAAGCTCTTTATGGAGACACCAGGTTGACAAGACCCAACATGGATTCACCTTGGAATACAGATTTGTTCCCAGCTGGACTCTTCACATCCCAGCTTTTGCTAAACAAAGAACTAGTAGTTAGTGCTAAAAGATGCCACAGCACATGTATAACATGGGATAAAACAACATGTCTTGAAAATTCTTCACTGTGACAAACAGAAGGGCATCTGGGAATACATCGCACAATGGGGCAAAACCTTCTCTTGGCCACATAGAAACCTCTAGCAAACAAATCTTCAAAAGAAAAAGACTAGTTTATCATGTATGAACTTCCTACCAGCAAAGTGAACGTAGGTGTATGAGCAACTTTCTTAATACATGTTTCTACTAAAATTAAGAAAATAAAGGGTATGTAGGTGATGCATACTTTTAATAGGAAAGGATTTTTGACTAGGAGAGTAGAACTCACAGATAATAATGATGAAGGCTATAATAGTTTCACATTGCAAGAAGCTTAAAAGTTAAAAGGATGTCTGCTTTCCTCCTCCGCTGCACAAGGTTCTAATATAGATGTCATCATCAATACTTAGGCATGTTCACTTTTCACTGCTAAGTCAAATAAAAAAATGGTCATGGCAAGAACATAGGATGAAAGGTGCTTCCTTATCAATATCAAATGTTGAATAAGATGACTGACTTGTTCAGGTGCTTTAAAGGCCCACTATCAAACAAGATGCCAGTTATCAGTACTTATAAAAAAGAAAATGATTGTGGCAGTCTTTGCACATAACTAGTTTTCATGTTATTTCCATGGAAAAAAAAAACATAATTGTTATACTTACTTAAATTTTTGTTATTTAAAAGACTGAATCACTGTGGATTTGGGGAAATGTTTCAGAAGAAAAAGTGGTTTGGAAAGACAATAACAAAGGACATGACAAATGGGTACAGTTCTGGAAAGAAAGAGCAAATGGCCGAGTACCACAGTGAAGACGGACTGGTCTTTATCGTTTTTGTAAATGATTTGCAAGAAGAAACCAGGAATATCTCCAAATCCACTGATTACATTCAGCCTGCTAGCTGACAGTGATAAATTCAAAAGACGGAAGGGGGTGAGGGTTGGAAGCTGAGTTTGAACACAGGCAAACAGATGATAGTAAGAAAATAATGCAAAACATATTAAGGATGAGAGGCTCTGTGCTATCGATTACAACAGATACAAAGATACCTAATAGCCAGTGGAACATATTTCCTGAAAACAAGCAACTATAATTATTGTAAAAATCAATCAAATCCTGGACACAGACAGGAAAGCTGGCAGCAGACATTACCCTATGCTTGTTTAAACTATGGTGTATCATCCAGCACAGTTTGCAATGTGTACCCTGGAGCTCCAGGAAGACACAATAGAGCAGGAGACCTTGAAAAGCAACTAAAATAATCCAGGAAGTAAGGCTGAGATTTAGGAGAAAAAAGATTCCAAGATCTAAATCAGGGCTTGACAAACTACTGTCCATGGGCCAAATCCAGCTGGCGCCTGCTTCTATGAAAGAAGTTTTACTGGAACGCAGCCACGCTGGTCCGTTTATGAATTGTTTGCGGCTGTCTCTGCACTGCTACGGCAGAGTTGGTGAGCTGCGACAGAGACCATCTGCTTCTCGAAGCCTGAGTATTTACTATCTGGCCCTTACAGAACAAGTTTGCTGACCCCTAATCTAAATCATAAATGATGAAATCACAAAGAACTTAAATTTTGGAAATTAAAATAAGAAAATAGAAAACTGGGTGCAGGAAGAATAAACTATGAAACCCATTACCCCAGATGGAATGAAAGGCGAAAATCTTCAAGAATTGGTTTAGATCCATTCGTTAATAATCTCTAAGTTACCAAGGAAGACAGGTATTTGAGAAAAAAAAAAATATGCTTAGTTTTTGAAGGAGAGAAACGAGAAAAAACCAAATATGCCTATTTTCTTAGTGAGAGCACGTCCCTCGTGCTACTGTCAGAGACAGTGGACTACTGGACTGGAAGAAGTGAGTCTGACTTCTGCGCAGCACTATTCCTCCAGAGAGTAACAGATGAACCTCGTCTGACAATCAGTTGAAAATGGCCCACAACTCGTACTGAGGTGCTGTAAATTTTCCATCCTTTTCTAAAAGTCAAAGTAATAAATGTTTTTGGAGCTACCACGACCTCCAAACAGGACATGATACAAAAAAGTCCTGAGCATGTTGGCCACCTGGAAGGTAGAGGGAAAGGGAAGTTGTGTAAACATCCACGATGTGTCCACTTCACGTTTTCAAGGCAGCTGTTATTTTGCTGGTGGAAGAATGACCTCACTGACAGGCAGGTGTTTACTTCCCTGTATGAGTTCGGGCCTGGACAGTGTGCCATCAGGTGTGGGTTAGGACTGACTTTTCTACCCTCCCAATCTGGGAGACAAACCCAAGCTGCAGTCCACGGTGCAGAGGTGCTGTGGGTGGCAGTTTGAGAACATCTGGAAGAGGCAAAGCCTTTCCACTCCCAGATAATGACTGCACACACATTGCACTGATCACTTCAAGTACAGAGAAAAGCATGGTCATCCTTGCTCAAAGGATTGTTTGTATTACAAAAATCATGCTTTGTGCATCTTTGTACTAGTGACAATCAGATTTGGCAAAAGGAATTTTAGTTATATGTAAAGTATTACTGGTGATTAATAAAGTTAATTATAGGATTTGACTAACTCAGGAATATTAATTATAAATATTACTTATCTATAATATTTCTATAAAGGTATCTGGCTAAAACCAACTATTATTGACATTATTTTATTATTCAGGTAAAATCTACAAAAATAAAAAATACTGATGGCAATTTTTATTCCACATTAACATCGCTCCATGAAAGGCGGATTGAGTGTGTTTTAAAATACACCAGAACAAAATGAACTTATGTGGTAAAAGTATAACATTTTTCCAGGTTCCCCAAGATACCTTAGTCACAGCTTCTTACCTTTGATGGAGGATTTGGCAATGAAGCTGAAGTTTCTGGAAGCCTAAGAAATAAAAAATAAGAATCACAATCATGGTCTTTCATAGACAAGCCAACAGAAAGACTGGGCCAAACTTAAGGTTTAGTAAGTCCTACTCTCTTCTGATAGCTTCACTTCCATATATTTCATTGTGTAATCACCTCAGGGTAAAGAATGCAACTTCTATAAATGAATAAATCTTTGTTTCATTACTCAATTTCTTGCACTGAATCGTTTGAACTAAAAAAATAAAATAAAATTAGAACCCTTTTGTTGAAATGGAATTGCTTTTCCTCAGCCTTTACAAATTTGTGTTTTGGCATTGTAGTAGGGTTTTTTTTTTTTTTTACAAATGATGAATCTAGCATATATTTAAGTTAAAATTATTTTAACTTAATTTTAAAAGACACACAAAATTTATCTTTCTTCCATTTAAGAGAAGTTTAATTGACATAGCTTTCTCCCCAAATATTTAACCAAAACATAAAAATTTCAGTGTAAAAAAAAAAAATCAAAAAAAAAAAAAGGAATATGAAGACATAAGGTTTCTATCTAGATAATAAGTCATGACTAAAAAATCCAGAGAAATATTAAACAGAGGGCATGGTTATCAATTTAAAGCAGGCTTTCAACATACTTTAACCACTACAGAAACCAGTTTCTACTAATTGTTTTTTAAAGTAGGACCTATGCAATTGCTAAAAACAGCAATACTATCTATTAAAAACTTATTTTATCTTTATGTATCAGAGGAGGAAGCTATTATAAGGATCTGGAAAAGCTATTAAACCATTACATGCATAAAATCTTAATAGTTACTAAAATTTAAAAATATATATATATTCACCTTAAGGTAAAGTCTTTTCTTTATATTAAAGATCTTTTGAAGGAAGAAATGCAAATCAAGTCATTCTGCCCTCAAAGATACAGATTGTGTTTCAAGTGCTGGGCGTAATAAAGGTACTTAATGTACATCTAATAACAGTGAAATGGCACAAAACTGTTAAATGTAACTTTCAAAAATATTCTACATTCCATCTACTCTTTCTTCCCACCTTTATGTCTATTAAAATAATCACAAAGAACTAAATTTGTTATGTCTAACTGAGAATATAATTTTAACATAGTTTACCATCTAAAACCATACCAATCAATAATTCTAGTCCTAACATGAGTTCCTACAATCAGTATCTACTAAATTAATTCATTTCAATCAATGGATGTCCATTAAAAAGAATCACCTCCAAACCATAGAGTCTATGACATAATTCAAGAATCATCTCTTATCAGAAACAGTGAAGTGATAAGCCATAAAGAAACCCTATAATGAAAAACCTAGATGCAAAAAGGTGTTTCTTAATTATAATTGAAGATGAACAATACTTACTTTAAATATTTAGATAAGTCATCACTTAATTCTTTAGGGATGTAGTCAGATATCAGACCATGGGCATAACGAATATAATCCTCTGAAAGAAACAGAATGGAGAATAAAAGAGAAAAATTAGTAATAATTATGGTCATTTAAAAATCAGATTCTGCCTCTATCTGGCCTTAAGAGAGACTCACTTAAGCTCCTAGCCTCTTATCTCATTTGTAAAATAAGGATGCTAATAACTACTCATCAGAGTAGTGAGGTAATACAATGGATGAGATAGGATATAAGATGATATCAAATATATGATGAGATAATACAAGTACAACCCAGTAGATGCCCACTAAATGATAGTTAGAATGAAAATTCAGGGTTGTTTTCTTAGTTTAGGCTCTTGAATATACATACAGTTCAAAAATCAGTTGTAACAATATAAAATATTCATGTCCTTTTAAAAGACTAATTGTTTCTAGGTCTGTTTCAATATAGAATAAATCTAATCATTGAACGATGAGTACGCTTATTTAAGAGAAATAATATGTCTGTTAAGTACTTGCTTTATAAGAATTCTGAACATTATATATACTCCCAAACTAATAAAATGTTTTAAAAAATGTAAAAAGCTAACTCAACTGAGTGTATAATCATTAATTCCAAAGCATCTGGATCCTCAGTACTCAAATGAGTACTCATTAAATACAGTTACATAAGACAATAAAATCTGTTTTAAAGCTCTGTTCCTTAATTCAGTATTTTATGTAGAATACTAGCGGATAATCAAACTTAATCATAAGATGGAATAATCACACAGAGATATAAACTATCAAAAGCAGTATCTCAGGTTTCTTGCCAGGATATTCATTTGCTTCTTTTTTTCTTTCCCTTCTGCTGTCAGGTAAAAATAACAATTTGTCTCAGTATTAGTTAGAAAGGGTCTACTGCCTGGATTGCCTGATCTCAAAGTCTTCCAGTCAAAGATTTTCACTGCCAATGAACTGAAAGTTATCACCGAACTCCTCTCAAAATGTGCTCATGGTTCTGGGCTATCCAATGAGTCATGAATAGACAAAATGATTTTAAGAATGTCAACATATCATCTGTTTGTTTCTTCTGGCAGCGTATTGAGCTAAAGATGGAAAAAAAGGAACTAGCATAAAGAATATAAAGCTTACTTCATGGCTGGGAACCTAAATGGCAATATACCCTAAACCCAAACCATTCAAACTAGAGATTGGTAAAAACACTGGACTCGGAGCAGAAGACCTGACCTACTAGCAAGGATGGACGACACTGGAGAAGTCATCTACTTCTGAGACCAGTTTTTCATTTTTAAATTGAGAAAATCTGTCTAAATAACCTCCAAATCCCTTCTCCTATTTAAAAAAAAATAAATCTATGGTTTTATCTATCCATCCATCCATCCATCCATCTGACTCAAATCCCTCCCTTTTTTTGTTAAAGCCAACCAAAGCCCCTGACAACTGGTAAACTTGGTATGGTGAGGGGGCTGTCCACCACTCCCAGGGTGGCTGCAATCCGCCACCATCTGTCTGTGTAAGGCGTTCTAGTATATTTCTGAAAATCAAAAACTGCCTCAATTACCATCAACCTCAAACAGGCCACTCTTCCTAGTTTTTATTTTTTTAATGAATAAAGCCGGATGTTTCAGAATTGTAAACCCCAGAACAGGGAACACTAAATTGGAGTTTAAAGTCAGAATAATTTCTGTCCTACCATTTGAGAATGTTATTTGCATTATATAGCTGTTTCTCTCTCCCTTACTCTCTCTCTCTCTCTCTTTCTCTCTGTATGTACACACACATATGGTATATTACACTGGAAAAAGAAAAAGAATGTACCTTAAGAATCTAAAAGAATAAAAAATTGCCAAGTGAAGCAATTTTCATCTAAAATTGAAATATTGAGACCCGTGGTAAGACATATGCTTCTTAAGAGAAAGATGCAGCAGATCAGCTCACTGGGCACCCTGTGCCTTAGGCACAGCACAAGAAGGTTGAATGTGGGCTAAAGAGTCAGAACAATTCTACTGATAGCTCATATACTAGTGCTATGACTTTAGACACAGCTTGAAGAATTTCATCACAAAATGAGATTACCTGGGGTCAGAAAAGATGACATGCACACACTGGCAACTTAGTAAAAGGCTTAGCACATGATACACCCTCAACAAATGAAAGCCAGAGTTGTTAGGGTTGTTATTATTATTAGTGCAAAATAAATATTTGCTGATATATGATTTAGTATCAATTAGTGACAGAAGCATCTATAGTAGAAATATTACCTATTTCTGAAATAAAATGCACACCTGCCACAAGATCTATGAGAACACATTGGCAAGGATGTGAAGTTTCTAAGACATTAAGATTTTAAAATCATAAGATAGGCATTTATACATAAACAGCCTACTCATAACAAAAATCATTTCCGATGAAACAATTTACTTACCTTCCTGGTGACTGGAAACCTGGTGACCGCAGAAAAATGCAGCAGACTGTACCCGGGCACCAACATTTATGTTATTGGTTTTCAATGCTGCCATAGTCTGATTAACCTATGAAGTAACCGAAAGGGGGAATATCAGGTTATTCTGAACTAGCTCTAGAAATCCACAGCCTTCCAGATGGCCTTCAACCCATTGCAGATGCAGGAAGAATTACTTCCTCAGCAGATATCAGAAGCTGAGAGATGGCTCCACACTTGGAGGAAGGCTGAGCAGCAGCTGTAGCATTTCGGAATGGCTTCAATCCCTGGACTTCGAAGGGGCTCCACAACAGGAGAGCACTGACTCTGGAATCAGGTGCTTGGGTTTGCTGTGGCCAGATGCTTGCCTTAACCTCTCTGTGAAATGGGGGTAAAAACAGGACCTACCTCATAGGGTGGTTATGAGATTAAATGGATGAATGTATGTCAGGCTCTCAGAACAGAACCTGGAGCAAAGTTTGTATGTAATGATTCTCTAAACAAAATAAATAATGTAAATTTACCACTTCCTAGGAATTTAAGAAAGGAAACACAATCAATAAATATAAATTTAACTTTGCTGTTCATGTCATTATCACTTGCTAAGAGCAAAAACTAAATGCCAAGACTGTCGAGCACTCATTACTCATCCAGACCACCACTGAGACAGATGGAAAGCCAAACATGGGGCACTTTTACAGTCTTTTCACTACTCTGCACAGTAGGTGCCTGATTAATTCTACAAGGTTCATTTCCATGTTCCCAGGCTCCTACTGTGCCTGGTAATGTATAACGCACAAACATTTTTCACAAGGTGGAACACAGAAGATAAAAGAAGAAAATCTTAGGAATCAGTACAGTAACTACTGGAATTGGCCAACTTGCAAAAACTTTGTCAGCAACAGATTTGCTCTGGTGAGGTTCTTAATCAACGTGAAAGTACACTACATCCTTAGACCAATGGTTTTCAAAGTATTTCTCTTTTTAGCCACAACTCACAGTAAGCAATACATAAAAACCCAATACTCAAACAAATATATATGTTTCAGAGAGCCAGACTCACCCTTACTCTGTTAAATTTTAATACATTCTATCTATCCTGTCCCATCCCACCCCTTCCCATTGCATTCCAAGAAAAGATATTGGTTGTGACTTAGTAAATCAATTTGAAAGCATTGCTCCAGACCTTATATGAGTTCTAATTCTTAGATACTAAAATACAGGGTGTGCCTGGAAGGTAATCCCTCTTCAGCACCCAGACACAGAGTGGGATACACTTCCTTTAAGCTTGAAATCCAGTCTGTCTCAGGCCCCTCCCTGCCTGGCTGTGTGTGAGCAACATCAACCTCTAAGACACCTGCAGGATTCATGTCAGGCCTGGTATTATCTGGCTCATAAGACTCAAAAATACACCAACAAAGAGCAAGAACTTCTTTCGTTCAGTGTGAAGGATCACGGGGAAATGGAAATACAAGTCAAAGGAACACATTGAGCTAACTCCAGAGACACATGAGAAAGAAAGAATGAAAAGTAAAGGATTTCTTCTCATACTGGATATCTTTATACAGTTTTCCACTCTTAGCTGGAAATACAAAATAGTCTTTGGATTACAACTTAGCACATTCCTTAAAGATTTTTAAAAAGGAGCACTGAATTTTTTCTGCCATAGGCACTGGAGAGGTACTATACCTTTTTTTCCAGCCACTTTAATGTCTTCTCTTTGCTGTACTTATAGTATTTCCTTTTGCCTATTTCTGTATTAAATTAAAAGAAAAAAAAATACTGAGCACAATGGATTAAACAAAAATAAAACTCATAAGATTATAAAAAATATAAAATATTTCATAGTAGTTTATATTTTTGAAAATTTAATTTACAAACCTGACAGCATACTTGAGATACTAAAAATAAATTCCAAAACAGAATTTGAGTACCAGGTTTCACCCAGCTATTAAATTAGTGGGAATTTAAGAAAATCATCAAATTATACAAACAAATCTGTAGAAAAGGTCATTTTTAAAACAGAAAATGAAAAAGCTAAGCAAACTTCATTTTTCTGAATAATTTTAAGCTCACCTCAATGTTTTCAATGAAAGGCTTTTTTTCTAAAATAAAAATGGAAATCCCAAAAAAATTTGAAACTAAATGCAGATGCCTGTGAACTTTCTTATCCATACCAAACAAACAAACAAACAAACAAAAAATCATGTTACCTACTCAGTACGTCCCAGTGGGATTCATGAAGAAGAAAATCTCTCTCTTTCACTGTATTACAACATAAGCACTGCTATTTCAGGGCAATTTAGATTTATGATAGGCTCAAGTTGGCCCTGTTATAGGGATAAACGTTTCACATCTTATAAATTACACTTGCTGTCCTCACAATCCACCTACCGTTATCTACTATGTCATCATTTCCTCGGTAACACTTCATTCACGGGGTTTCTTGGTTTTAAGAAACCAATCAGCGGAGGCAGCACTTCCACTTCCAGCCTCTGTCTCCACACAGAAGTTATCCTGGGACCACTAGAAATCCTAAGGCCAGGTGCGTGTGAGTCTGTGGGAGTCATCCTAGGGTTCTACAGAATGATGTTTTCTCTCTTTCCTCTGTAATCATGGTAGGAAATGCAAACTGCTTATCCAGGGACTGTATTCTGCAGCCCATTAAATTGCTTCAGTTCCATGAACTGGTTAATAGGAGAGGGCCCGGTAGGTCTCTGGCCTTAGCTCCTGTGCATTTCCTCCCCATTTCAGCCTATGGTTATCAGCATTGTGGGCAATAGGAAGTGGGAGGGAGTGGGGGCCAGACCTCTGCACCCTCTCCTCAGGACCTGTCACTGGAATAACAAAGAGGGATGGTTGCAAGTGGCAGCCTGTCAGAAGTCTGAGGATTCTCTGGTGCAAGATCTGCATTCCGAGAGCCAAGCCTGCTGGGTCTAACAGCAGAGGAGGTGGGCCTGACTTCCTCGGAGATGATGTCCCACCCCACAGACATTAGGGGAATTACAAGAGCATGCAGCAATCACTCAGTAGTAAATGCATGCTGTTGGACAAATTTTAAAACTGCTGTTCATTGCCTGAAACAAATAATCTCCAAAAAACTTCAGTGCTCAGGTTCTCGCCTAAGAAATCTTACTACAACTATGATACTCACTTCCTTCTTCTTCTACTTCCAAATTCCTCGGAAGAACATTACAATCTGCCATGGTTCCTTCCTCTCTCCCACTCCCTGAGCCCCCTGCAAGCTACTCCTTTCCCTCTTGAAAATGCTCTTTCAGAAGTGGAGACCACAGGCTCTGAGCCACACTTTCTGGGCTTCTACACAGGCAGTGCATACTGTCACCTTGAGAAGTCGCCTATTAAATGAGATGATCCATACAAATCCGAGAGTACAACACCTGACACATGACGAATACTTAATATTAGTTAAGAACAAATGAGAATGACAACCTGTTAATGACAATAGCATCCGAAACTAATGTACCTTCAGGCCTTACACACATTTTCTGACTGAATGCTCAGAATGAATTGCCAATGAATACCATTGCTTTTCCCCATCTTAAAGTACAGGTTTGAGTGCAGCACGATAAACTGTCCAAAGGCACTGAGCTAGTGAGCAGGAGCATCAGGGTTCCTTTTCAAGCTGACAGCAAAGCTGTGGATCTGATGTTCATCACCAAGATCAACTAGCTCTTCTCCTGCCTCAGTACTTCTTACCCTGTTCCTTCTCCATGGTTTTATACAATTTTTCTCTCATTTGTTCTGTATCTCTGATGACCTTTACTCTGATTTTTTTCTAGTTCCACTTCCTCCTCTTCTGAAGTCAACTATACCTTTTTCCTGAAGTGGCTTCATTCTGTCTCAACAATTAAACAAACCCAACCAGGAAGCTCACCTCCCTGAGCTGAGGCTGTGTGCCTAAAACCAAACTGTTCACTTTCCTCCCAAATCACCCTCTTGGGCAACCAGGCTCAAATCTCAGGGCCATTATTCACTCCTGCCTTACTTTCCACATTCCATCACTGGAAATGGAATCACATGGTGAGTTCTTTTCTGTGACAATCTGTTTTTGCTCAACATAATTTCTGTTGAGATTCTTGCATTTTGTTGCAGCTAGCGATAGCTTCTTCCTTTGTGTTACGGAGTATATATATCCTGTGTATGGACATCCCACATGTTGTTTACCCACTCATCTATCGAAGGACATTGAGATTGTTTCCAGTTTTTAGCTATTTTGAAAGAGCTGCTATGAAATCAAAAGGCTGCTCTGAACATTCTTGTGTAAGTCTTTGCATGGACCTATGTTTTCATAAGTCTTGGGAAAATAGCTAGAATTACTGAGTCATGAGAAGTTGCCTGGTTACACCATTTTTACTTCCACCACCCAGGTGGAGAGTTTCAGGTGCTCCATAGCTCACCATTGGTCTTTTTTGTTTTAGACGCTCTGGGGGATATTAATGACATTTTCTTGTGGTTTTAAGATACATTTCCCTAGTGACTAATCGTATTGAATCTTTTCATGTGCCTATGGGCTATTCATATTCTTTTCTGAAGTGACTACTCAAACTATTTGCTGATATTACTGTGGTAAAAAAGTTCTTTATAATAAAATACCTAGGACATGTGAAGGACCGATATAGTGAAAACTGTAAGACCCTGTTAAAAGAAATCGAAGAAGATACAAAGAAATGGAAAGATATTCTGTGTTCTTAGATTGGAAGAATCAACATAGTTAAAATGACCACATTGTCTACAGCATTACACAGATTTAAAGCAATCCTCAACAAAATCCCATGGGCATTTTTTAAAGAAATGGAACAAAGAAATCAGATTTGTATGGAAGTACAAAAGACCCTGAATTGCCAAAGCCATCCTGAGAAAAAAGAACAAGGCTGGAGGCATCACTCTGCCCGACTTCAAATTATACTACAAAGCGACAGTAATCAAAATGGCATGGTATTGGCATAAAAACAGATACATGGACCAGTGCAACAGAATTGAGAGTCCAGAAATAAACCCATATTTATATGGGCAAATAATTTTTGACAAAAAAAGCTAAAAACATGCAGTGGAGAAAGAAAAGCCTTTTCAATAAATCGTGCTGGAAAAACTAGAAAGCCACTTGCAAAAGAATGAAACTAGACTGTTGTCTATCACCACACACCAAAATTAACTCAACATGGATTAAGGACCTGAATATAAGGCTGGAATCAATAAAATGAATAGAAGAAAACATAGAACTAAACTCAAGGACCTTGGACTTAAAGAGGATTTTATGATTTTGACCTCAAAGGCAAGGAAAGTAAAAGCAAAAATAAATGAATGGGACTACATCAAATTAAAAAGCTTCTGCTCAGGAAAAGAAATTGTCAACAAGGTAAAGAGACAACCATCCAAATAGGAAAATATATTTGCAAGTAACGCTTCCGATAAGGACCTAATATCCAAAATATACAAAGAACTCATATAACTCAATAACAACAAAAAAACAAGGGGAGGGAAGAGGTAGATGGGGGAGGGGTGGGGAGTTTAAATAATTTCTTCAATTTAAAAAAAAGAGTTCTTTACATATTTAAAATACATATCTTTTATTAGATATACACTGTAAACAATTCTTCTAATTGTGGCTTACCTTTTTTCTTAGTGATATCTTTCAAAAAACAGAAGCTATTAATTTTGATGAAAAATAGTTTATAATCTTTTTTATAGTTAGTGGTTTTTGTGACCTAAGAAATTTGTCTATCCATAAGGTCACAAAGGTTTTCTTTTAGAAATTTAATGGTTATTTTTGCATTTAAGTTAGCGATCTATTTTGAGTTAATTTGTCTGTATGACAGTGAGGTGAGGGCCAACACTGTTTTTCATATGGAGATCCAATTTTTTCAGATTATTTGTTGAAAAACTATCTTTTCTCCCATTGACACAATTAAAAAAATCAATTGACTCTTTAAGTGTGGGTCTACTGGATTCTCTATAATTAAATCTATAGATCGACTTGGAGAGAATGGACATCTTAACAATTTTGAGTCTTCTCATTCATGAATATAGTATAATTCTCTGTTTATTTAGTTCTTCTTTAATTTCTCTCAGCAATGTTTTGTAATGTTCTGTATACTGGTCTTCCAGTATTGTGTTACATTTATCCCTGGAACTTATGGTTTTTGATAATATTATAAATTGTGTGTTTTTATTCAATTGTCTAATCACTGCTAATACACAGAAATACAAATGATTAATGCATATTGATCTTGTATTCCGAGTCCTTGTTTATTAGTTCTAGTGATTTTTCTAAGACTTTTTGAGCTTTTTATATTCATAACCATATATTTTGAGTAGTTTCACTATTTACTTTCCAATCTGTACACCCTTTACCTTTTTCTTGTCTTATTGAAACTGCTAGGACTTCCACTATAATGATGAATAGAAGTGGTCAGAGAGGACAATTTGTACCTAATTGTAGGGGGAAAATGTGTTCAGTCTTTTACAGTGAAGTATGATGTTATCTCAGGTTATGTCACAGATGCCCTTTACCAGACTGAGGAAGCTCACTTCTATTTCTAATCTGCTGAGAATTTATATTATAAATGAACTTTGTCAAATGCTTTTTCTGCATCTATTGAGATTATCATACAATTTTTAAATATTATACTGACTGTCTAATGTTCAACCAACTTTGCATTGCTGAAATAAACTACTTAGTTATAAATGTATTACCTTATTATATATTTGATTTGCTAATATTTTGTTTAAAAAATAATTTCAATCTATTATCACAAGGGATATTGGCCTCGTTTTCTTTTTGCAGTAATTTTGATTTTGGTATTGAAGTAATTCTGGCTTCAGAAAATTAGTTGGAAAATATTCCTTCTGCATCTAATTTCTGAAAGAGTTTGAGTATTATTATTATTATTATTTTTTTTTTGAGTATTATTTCTTCCTTAAAATATGACAGAATTTACAAGTGAAGCCTGCTGGGCCTGGAGTTTTTTTTCTAGGAAGTTTCTTAATTATAAATTTATTTTTAATTAAACATTCCCTGGATGAGATGATCACTAAGAAATATCCAGCTTGACTAGCCCAGAAAGCTACACAAGGACCAAGTGCATAAACTAGTGCTTAACTTTAAAATTTACAAGTTTTTATAAGCAAGGAGGTTTAAAATATCGTGAAGGCCACAAATTGCCCACAATTATGAAAAATACCATAATATGTTTGTTCACGTCCTAAATTTAATTTGTGAGTTAGTGAGTTAGATAAAATGCACATATGCTGGAAATGTTTCTTTCCCTAATGTGTCTAGTGCCTATAAAACTGGTCTCAAACATCTGGAAAGACTGGATTTACAAAATAAGGATGGAATAAAAAGTAGGTCTACAATTAAATAACATGTTCAGCAATCGGGTAATCAGTTCACAAACTTGGATTTCCCTGATGTATTGCTGAACAAACTGCCTAGAGCACATTTTCACATCTACTCTCTCAATGTTTTCCACAACTGAGAAACTCATATGGTCTCTTTTTTCCCCTGCCTCCTGGGGATAGAAACTTGGCAACTATACTCGGGGTACTGTAATCAGGTATGTTTTCCTGGCCCTTCGTATTGATCACATTGGACAGCACAGAGCAGCTTTTGCTTGCAACATGAACCAGAGTTATACTCTAGATGAGGTCCATAACCCTTTATTAGTCCTCTTCCCTGTCATCCCTCCACTGAATGTGAGCTTCTTTGGCAAGAAACATGCTGAGCCCTAGAGCTAGCAAACAGAGACACCATTTTTGTCACTAATAAAGCAGGCATTGCTAAGGTCACCACCATCATCACACAGGACACAAACAACTGTGGCTGGATTTATTTGGCAGGGAGAGGCAAGGGGGGATGGTTTTCATAAATGTAGCAGGCTTAACCAGATCTTTAATGCCAGAGACTTGAGACAGCATCTGGAGTCTAATATCAAAATAGTTGGCTGGGGAATTGGAGTATTTCAGGTTTTACTCTATCTGCACAGTGCCTGTGGAGAGGATAGAAGTTAAAAAACATGTTTCTTTATCTTTGCTCACTGTCATAGACATTATCTGACCACTCTTTAGTCTTCTTTGTTTCTTATGTCAAAATCCTAGCAATAAAATACAGAGAATGGAACCAAACACTAACTTATAAATGAACAATAAATCAAAATCAAATAAGCAGCCAGCACCCAAGGCAATCACTGAAACGGGATAATACAGCGCCTTGAAAACCGAAAGCACATCGCCAGGATTAGAAAAACGGCCTTCTCCTTCAGCTATTGAAGTTCTTTCTGTCTCCTTTCTGTCTCTTTTTGCCTCACAAAGGGAAATTATTAAAAGCGATATACAAGATTTTTCTTATTTTAAGTTTCTATTTTTACATGAGACGACCCCTAAAACCTCTCACAGAGCAGTTGGAAGTGTTGCGCAGCGAAAGAGGGAGGGAGAGTCGCTGTTAGGCACATGGGCTCACGTCTTGATTCTACCACTTCAAGTTCTATGACATTCGTCAGCTTCAACTCTTTAAGCCTCAGTTTCCTCATTTGTAAAAATACAGGTTGTAACAATAATAAAAGGGAACTGCTACAAAGATTCAACCGTATATGTAAAACAATAAGCATAGAATTAGTACAGAAAAATTTCTCAATACATGGAAGGTATTTTTATTATCTGATTATCCCTGTTTTCCTATTTAAACCACTTGAATATGCAGTAATAAATGAGCCATCAAAAAATGTGTATTAGTTACTTTACCATGTACCTAATACTTAAACATCAGCAAATAATATAAAAATTTCTAATTTAGAAGCCTCAATAGTACTAACAGTTATTGAGAACTGTGTCCAGCACCCTCTGGACATGGATTTACTTGTATTATTTCATTTAAGTCCTGAAGTATCTCTTTGTGGTAGATACTAGATATTATTAACTGCAACACTTAAATAATGTTCAAATGTTGGTCATTCAGAAATCTCAACACTTTAAAGCTAACAGAATAAAAGTTTTATTTTATGATTTAAACAACTTTGCACAGTACTAATTATAATATATTATATGAAATACAGGGGATACTTTCAGCCCATCAAACTCTTCATCTTACAGATAAAGAATGCTGAAAACTTTGAACAATTTGTTTAAAACTATATAGCAAATACATTTTCAACTTTTCTTGAAGGCCATATGATCCTGGGATCAGATTACCAGATTGTTCTGAAAAAAATTCTTTCCCTCAAGAGTTATGACGTAAATGTAACAAAATATTGATGTCTGTTGTTTATTGGGATTGGGTACAAGTAATATTTGTAGTTTTTTCCTGAGTTTTTTTTCTGTACCTTTAAACTTTTTAATTAAAAAGAAAATGCTTAATCTGCCCACATACTTGCATTTTCAGAACAGATATACAATCGACTTTTATCTAAACCAGGTTTTTAAAAACTCTAGCCTCAAATTTTTCTTTTCTTCCTTTTTAATGACAGTAAGGCAAAGCACAAAGTAATTCAGGTTAAATTTCACACATTAAAAGATGTATGCAATTCTCTAGAAATCTTGACAGTTTTCTTCATAATCAAATTCTTACCCTAATGAACTACAGTCTGTAAATCTTAAAATAATGGAACATAAAACAAAATCAAAACAAGAAAGAAAAAAAGAAATAATAAGCTCTTCATGCTTCATCCTCAAAAAGGCCTTTTCATCAAAATACTTGTAGCAATTCCACATTACCTGCGCTTCACCTCTTAACTCAGAATGAATACATAAAATATTTTTTACATTTATGTGAGTTCTGTATACAAGGACAGCACACTGAGATAGACATTTTTTCCATGAAGCATGAAAGGGAAATGCACAGTATGTTGGTTATTTAGAGCTAGTCAAACAAGGTAAGCACTTCTAATACAGCAGAACTTCCAAAAGCTAGGCAATACTGAGAAGTAAAACAGATTAAGACAGGAGTTCAGATAATGATTCATAAGAGGCCAGGGACTTGGTGTGCAAGCAGGAAGGACTGAGACAGGAAGAAGAAGTGCTCTGAAACAGAGGCTGTAAGCTAACGAATGTCAACGCATTAATACTCTTTCTGATTCTGGGTTTCTGGGTTTGGGTTTAAGATAACTGTCCTCACACAGCTAATGTAAGAATTTTGGATAATGAGAGTTAACTGCATTTTTGACTTGTGTTAACTTGATAAAATTTAAGTGACCTGTAATTATTCCTCATTATTTTAGTTTTCAGAAATGGTTGTGAGCTACTTATTTGTTACCCAGGAAAAGACTGCCGTCTCCTGCCGAGCTCAGCATCAGGGAATGTCTTTAATGGACTGCTCTGATAAAACCTGGGCATCATACACCCCTCGGATCCAAAATGGAGCTCTACGTCTGGCCAAGTGTGAATTTAGTAGCCCACTCAAATGTCAAATGCAACCAATGAGGTTCTCCCCTTTCCCGCTGTAAGCGTACACTTCTTGAGACCTCCACTTTCTTGGTTTCAGAAGAACTGCCAAAGTTAGCCAAAATGCCTAAGACCCCAAACAACCACAACTTATCAACAGTTGTTTTGCTTCCCTCACTGTTTCCATATTAACCCCGAAACTACCTGGATGATAGAGACACTGATGAGACACTGATGATGTTTGTGTACTGTTTCTAACCTGCCAAAACACATTCGCACACACGCGCTGCTCACTTCCTCCTCTCAAAGTTCAAATGAATAATGTCTAAAACTAATCTTTCCATTCCCAGCCTGCTCCTCCTACCACGTTCCCTGACTCCTGGATGCTACTACTATACATTCTGCTGATCAAGGCTGGTCAAGGCACAAACCCAGAAGTCCTCCCTGACTCCTTCTCCTGATAGCCATCCAATCACCAAATGAAGTTGGTTCTACCTCCAAATTGCTACTTCTTTCTAGCTCCATCTCCTAAGGTCAGGCTACCATTGTCTTCTGCCTAGACCACTTCAGTAGACTCCATGAATTTGGCCTTAACTTCTCTGATATACTCCACACCATGGTAATTTCCTGCTTAAAACTTTGCTGACGCTCAGGTACCATTAGGTAAAGCCCAAATATAACATCCTTCACCATCCAAACCTTGCCCAGCATTCCCGCCCCATTACTTCCTTACTAAATCCGTCCCTGGCACCCTCTACTCTGGCTAAACTCAGCTCCTTGGAAATTCCTGCACGTGACAAACTTTTCCATACATCCATGCCTCTATTATGATGCTATTCTGGTGTATCCTTCACCTTAGAGGTCACTTCCTCCAGGAGAGTGACACAATACCCACCGATCCATACTCCCATCCAACCCAGGTCAGGTTATAAACTTGTCCTGAGCATCAACAGAAAACCCAGAGTTCACTTCCATTAGTCCTTACTGTTATTGCCCTCTTTGTCATTTGCTCCCATCAGACTGGAAGCTAAGTGAGGGAAAGAATGATGTATTATTTAAAAGTATTCCCAGAGCCTAGCACCAGTGTTCAACGTATGCTTAATAGATGCTCAATAAATGCTCCTTAGATCGATAAAAGTATAGGTTTTATGTAATTTTCCAAATGAGAAATCTGAGGCAGAAAGCAGTTAAAGTCATGGACTAATTCAAAGAAGAACTGAGACTAAGGCCCAAGCCCCATCAACCCTGACCCTGCAGGAGACAGGCCATCACATTTCACTGGCTGGAATGTCAAAGACAGAACAACCCAAAGCAAGCAGAGGACGAGTATTGACAAAAGAAAGCAAACTTGAATGACAGTTTCCCTTATGACCCGCATGGAATAAGCATTACTTTCAGTGGCTTTTACGCAGCTCAGCTTCATTCTCAGACAGATGCCCAGCCTTTCACACAGCCATCAGCCTGATTTCAAAGGCTGGATGCTATACCTTTTTGCTCTGTCACGTGTTGAAGTAACTTCTCAAGTTCAGGAAGTTTCAGCAACAAGATGCAATTCGGAAACATGTCATCCACCACAACTTGATCGAGAGGCTGAAACTTTCCCTGAAAAAAAAAAAAAAAAAACTTCAGTCAATCAGAATGCAAGCACATCATTCAACAAACACACATCAAAAAAAAAAAAAAAAAGAGAGAGAGAGAGAGAAATATGTTACCTCTTAGCTGCATTTTTAAACTAAGGTCAAAGCCACTTGCTCCACACTGGGACAGGCTCCATAACTGACTCTCAGCTCCCTTTAGAAAGCTCTTAAAAGCACTGGAGTTCCAACCTCAGGGGTATAGTCACTGGATAAAATAGGGCAGCAAAATTCTGGAAAAGCATTGTAAACTATGGAAAGTTGCAAAGATGGTAGAGACTGCTAGGGCATTCAATTTTAAGAAGAACTAGCAGAAGGTCATAGGGCAGGAGTCTTGACCATCACCAGGAATAAGCCCAGGTCAAACACAGAGCATGTTATCTCCCCTCCCCTCCTCTCTCCAAGGCTTTAAACACCACAACAAAAAGAAAAATACCAAAGTAAAGTCTACTTCTATAAGAGCTATCTGACAATGCTTCCAAATTTAGACCATAATAAAAGAAAAGATAGCTAGACGGATAAGTGCAATGAAGGTGCGGACACATTAAAAGAGGCTCAGCTAGATAAGTGTATATGGGCCTCGTGGCCAATAGCCCAGAAATACAGAATCACAGAAATGCAGAATATTCTTCTCGATTAGGTTTAGGTTTTCTTTAATAGTGGCATGGAGATAAATCTGTCTTAATTATCAGTCACCTGACTTGGGGATACCAGACTCTGTTAAAGGTGTATGGTTTTGCCCATATCCCACTTTTAGCTCACTCTGCTTTTCTGTGTTAGTTACAGCTCCATTCGAAGACAGAAAATCTGTGTCTGTGTGATCAGCTTTCTTTCTGCAAATGCAGCTTTCTTTAGTTTTAAGAGGGAAATCTCATTCATTCAGTAGCACGTGTGATAGCTTATGCTTTCTGTTAGGTCGACAAGTGGTAAGAGCCTCGATTTAAATGTTCTCTTTTTCCTTTAGATAATAAAAATAATTTATAGATTTCCCAAGTCTTACTGTCTCACTATCTTTAGATTTCTACCTTAATCTATATTCCTCCATGACCAACCAATATTTTAAACATTTAACTACTTTAAAACAATATTCTACTTATATATAATGGACTAGCACATTGACATGATATAATAATTTCAGAATTAATGTTTCATTCGTTTCCTTTATCATATATGTATGTATATGTATGTACATATATATATACACACACATACACATAAAAAAGGAAATTTAATAAACAACTTGCTTCGAATATAAATTTAATAACAGTTGGGACTGGCAAAATAAGGACTTATTTCTTCTGATGTTAAAATAAATCTTACAATTAAAAAAGAATATGTCAACATTTTAAAAGCGTGTACCGATATATATATATATATATATTTTTTTTTTAACTAAATAAGAAGAAATTACGTCTAAAATGTAGGGAAGGAAATACCTAAACATTTCATGGATTTCTTTAAAGGGCATTTCTAGTATCTGAGAAGAGAAAATGGTTTAAAAGGAAAGCCTTGGGCAGGATTTCTGCTTCATTCTGCATCTGCAACCTGAATAAGCCATAGCATCTCCAAAGATTCCCAGAAGGTCAGAGTGAGGGTTGGGGGGTTTAAATGTTCATCAATATAGGTATTAAGTCTGGCTGGTGGCTTTTCCCTGTTAATGCATCTTAGAAAACAAATGGGAACTGAAGTTTTCAACCTCCTTCCAAAATACTGCCAGGCCTTCCTGGAGGTGACTAGAACCATTTGCGGTCATTTAGAGGCCCGTGACTTACTAGCCTCACTGCTGGTATGCCCACCTAATTATACTGGCTACCTGGTAGCATCCAGATAATAAAAAAACATGATTAAACTAAGGAATAAAAATTCACTAATCCACACAAAAGGACAGAGGATGTAGGAAAGGAGGGAAATGAATGAAGCTAAGCTGTGTCAGGAGAAAGCATGACATAAACCTTTAAGTCAGTTTTATCACTTGCAGTATTTATGTCACACTCAACTGATATTCCTACAAGACAGAAGTTTTAGAAATGTGGTGTAAGGACGAAATAAGATGAACCCATAAGCATTTAAACTGTATGCAAAAATGAGAGCACAAAAAACTAGATTCTTCTAAGTCGTTTAAGTAACACTTATTCCTTAAATTTGTTAATTCAAAGGTTTTCAAACTGTGGTTGGTAGCTCCCCAATATCCTTTCAGGGGCCCACAAGATTACAGCTATTTTCATAATAGAGCTAATGCTACTTGTGTTTCCACTGCGTTGACATCTGCACTGACGATTCCAATGCGAAGGTGGGTAAAACCGCTGGCTCCTCGGCATCCATGGCTCAGGGTGGTGACAACAACTGTTCTGATAGCTACTGAACCCCTCACTGCCATGCATGAGCAGTAAAAAAAAATTGGCCAGTTTCACGTAAGGATATGCATGATCAGGAGTAAGAGCAAGTCCTTTTATTTAAATCTCAACACTTGAGTGCAAGTCTTTTAAAATACTCTGTGTTGAAAGTAAAGTGTCACTAACGAGCTCCTGCCACATATCAAGATGCAGGATTATCTCAAGGAAAAATACTGTGTAACTATTGAGTTGAGAACTGAACTAGCTGCTTTGATCACAGATACCATTTTACCTGAAAAAAAAAAAAATAACACACTATGAACTATGGCTATTCAGACGTGGGTACTTGAGAGAACATAAATGTAGTGAATCTGTCACCTCAAGGGAAAGATGAACAGTGTGTGTAACCAGTGATAAAATTTTAACTTCCAAGCAAAAATTACTATTATAGAAAGTTTGTATCTGCCATTACGACAGCTTCCCAGTATTTAAAGAGTGCTGTGATAAGATCAACAGTGATATTAACAAAGGTGTGTGTGTGTGTGTGTGTGTGTGTGTGTGTGTGTGTGTGTGTGTGAGATAAGATGTGTCAATATTTGGAAAATCTGTATAATTCAGTGAAATATTTTTCAAATGATCAATGCATGATATTACAAAGTCATACATGGGTAAAAGATGCAGTCTCAGTACAAGACAGATAATAGATTTTAATGTAATAGGGCATGGAAAGTTCATTGACAGGGTTTCAGATTCCACACTGCAAGTGACTTTGAAGAAATTATGCTTTGTTGATTTTTGCAGTGTCAAAGAAAAACACCCATAATTGTTTGAAAAGGCTATTATACTATTCCTCCCTTTTTAAAATACCTATCCGTGTAAGACTGCATCGTCTTCATGAACTTTCAACAAAACAATAGATGGAAACAGACCCAATGCAGAAGCAGGCATGAGAATCCACTTGTCTTCGATTAAGCCAGACATCAAAGAGACTTGCAAAAATGTAAAACAGTATCCTTCTCTCCACGGAGTTTTGTTGTATGTTTCACTGAAAACGTGTTTTTTATGTTAACATGTACTGAGCATATTTGTTTTTATTTTAAAACAAATTAATAAAATTATTTTTAAATTTCTTAGTTTTAATTTATAATGTTGTAAATACTGACAGATAAAACACACAGGAATAAAAAGTTGTTTGGGATCCTTAATAATTTTCAGGAGTGTAAAGGTTATCTTGAGACCAAAATGTTTCAGAACCTCCGGCTGAAACTATTACTATTAATAAACTCTGTCTTTATATTACAAAGGAAAATTCTGTCCATCTGGAATTCCTTAAGACTCACCTAGAGCTTTCCCAGTAATGAGCTTTTTACTAGACATCCCCGTTTACCTACTTCCCGGTCTCTCACAAATGAGAAAATGAAAGACATTATCTTCTTTCTTCTTTCAGGCTCTGAGGTCAATTTTTTAACATTTGTATTGCATTTCAAAACCAATGTCTACGTAGTGACAGTATTTTCATTGCTAGGCTGTGTCAAATAAGTAAGGCATACAGAATAGAGGATTAGGCAATTCTCAGAAGTCATGGGTAAACTATTCCAAGATTAAGGTGGAGGTTCTCAGGGCTTGCTAATCCATACCAGCACATGTGATGATACGTGTTCAATACCAGCCACACAGAATCTGAATTGTGGGAAATCTACATTTGGCTCATTAAAAGGAGAGAGAGGAAACAAAGCAAAAAACAATCTTCTGTTTCCTTACTGTTTTTATCCCAAATTGGGAAACTCACCTCTTTATCAGCCTTAATAAGGTAGTGGAGGAGCAGAAATAGAGGGTCCATGGGTGTGGCAATGTGGAGAAGACCTCCTACAGATTAAAGAGAGAAGAAAGGGAATTAATGTCTGGAAAGTCAATTTAGTCATTTCATCGTAATCCTAATGTGAAAATCACTTATTGAAAAATGTATGTGAAATTCTAAATTCAGAAGTTCTTACACAGGCCCAAGATTCTATGTGATTCTTTCAAAAAGCAGAATGTGGTCCATAAGATTTTACTCCAAAGAGCTTCAAATCTCCATGTGTAAAGGAGAGCCAAGACACTGAAATCAATCTTTAACTTCCCCTTTCTCTTTAGAAATCATTTTTAACAGAGGCCCTTCCCACTGCCTCAAAAAGGCAAGAGTTGGGAGAAATATAGACAGAATGTGAACCACACAAACAGAGGAAACCAATATAAATCTATCTATAAAACTGTAGTAAAATGTAATTTCCTGTGCTTTTGAGGACAAAGCCATGGGAAAGCAATATCATTCTCTCTGTACACAGCTCCGTCTACAGTCCGTGGACTTACAGTTCTAAACTGCCAATGACTCCAAATTCAGAGGTTGTTACCCTCTCGAGACCCCACCCCATCCCCCACCCAAAGACACAGGCAAGAAGGCAGGAGTCTAACAAGACTGAACCTAAGATGTTTAAAACTCTGTAGTAAGATTAATGGTATCCTCCAGGCTGAAAGGAAAAAGGCAGGTCAAACAAACAAGCCTATCTATCCCCTACACTTCTTTATCATACTCCCCTTGAAGCATCTTGGACTTCCTCTTCCAAAGAAATGGAATAATTCTTAATTCAGAAATTAAGAATAGGTTTCTGGCCTGAAAACAATATCCTGTTGGCCGTTCTTAAAAACAGCTTTTTCTTCAAGGTTAAGTTTAAAAAGAAGACACTAATAAAAAAAAAAAAAAGCAAGTACTTTTGCTGTGAACCTAAAACTATTCTAAAAAATGAGGTCTACTAAAAAAAAAAAAAAAAAAAATGACGGGGAGGTACCGACTTAGTCCAGGAGAAGAGGTGATCAATATTTTCTAGTTTCATCTGGATATTACTGTGCCTACCTATCTAGACCCCAACTGCAAGCGTACATATTACACTGGAAGTTGGAACATTCATATCTATATGGCAAATGAGCAAGCGTAGCAGCAATAATAGAAAATATATATGTTCCAAATACCAGGCTATACACAGACTACCACTGATTCTGGCAACTGAAAACCACTTTAATTCTTCTCATGCACTAGGTATATGAAATTTATCAGCAGCATGAAACCCTTCTGGAAAGTCTCAGAAGAAAAGCAAAGTGGCCTTCCTACTTAGCACTAAGTAGTGACACACACTGTCAACAGAAAGCAGAGGGCTAAGAAGGAAATGGAAAGTGCTCTCTGCAATCAAAAACAACAGGCAGAGGGAATGCAGAGTGCCTCAACTGTCCTGTGACCCCTCCCTACACCCCACCTCAGAAAAACATGTGGTCCTTTTTCTTTCCGAGCTAATGCTACTCCAAATTAAAGAATCATGAAAAGAAATAGACCTTTGCTGTTTGGCGGGGGAATGTTTGGGGGTGGGTAGCAATATAATTTATATTAAAAAGAATAAAAAAATTTCTTGTTCTATTTTAGAAGCTATATTCGTATCCGTTTTCAAGGAAATAAGATGTTAAAAACTTGAAAATCCTCAAACGTAGCTAAGAGCAGAGCAGAGCATACAGTCAAGACGATGTACGCTCCATGGTACAAAGGTCATCTGCCTGCCGACGAAGGGTGTTAGCAGTGTTTCAGGAGAGAAATCAGTCGCTAGGCAAAAATTTCCTACTATTTAAGACTTATGGGTATTGATATAAACTTACTCAAATTATTTTACTTTTCTCCTTGATTAAACCCTGCTTTGATGCCAAGGAATAAAAAACCGTGGACCAGACTCCAAACCAGGACAGACCCATACGTCTGGGAAGGATGGAACAGAGTATGTGTTTAGTTAATGGAAATATATACACCAGTCACTTACCTGATTGAACTGATTGATTTATAAACCAAGAACGGTGTTTTTCCTTGAACACTTTTATTTCAAACAGCTGCTGTAGACACATATTGAACAAGTAAAGGGCTCCTTCGCCTGTTAAGACAAATCTGTTTCTTATTTGTAAGTTTTCACACCCACACAAAAAAATCAAAAGACTATCCAATAGTTCTGAGGAATGTTCCTAATATGAACATAAACATACCCTAGATATATATTCTATACAAACCGACTCCAAGGAAAGCTTACAGCTATTATATACAGATGTTTGTTTTCCAGCTCTATAATCCTCGCTGAACTTAAACTAATAAATAATAAAATGCAAATCATTTATCGTAACTGCTGCAAAGCCTCACTGCATCCTCCAGCAGATCAGGAGGGAAAACCCATCCCTAAACTACTCGAACCTAACGGCTCAACTAGATGAAGTGAGCTGGCATGTGGGTCCCTGTGTCCACGGCAGCATGTGGCCACCACATACAGGCACCAAGACAGGGAGTGAGCCTGCAGACCCAGAAGGCCAGCTGCCACATGCTGGGTGTGTGCTCTTGGGGAACTTACATAAACTTTTCTGTGCCTCTGTTTCCACACCCATAAAATGAGAGCACTACTGAACCTACCCCGCAAGGTTTTTATAAGGGTTAAAAAGAGAATACATGCATAGTTCTTAAAAGAGTACCTGGCACATAGTAAGTGCTCATCAAATATTAGTCTTTATTTTATCTGTAGTCAACGTAGCAAATGCAAACATTTGTTCCTCTGTCATCTATGTACATTTAGATAAAAAATAAATTTAGATAAAAAAGAAATTTATAAGGAGCCTTCCATTTTTTTTGTACCTTCTGTTAAACGCTTTAGAAACTTTACTGCTATTAAACCTTGTCTTGAAAAAATACTTCTCACCTCAACTTAATCATATGCATAATTAAGAGTTCCAAATAACATAGCAGACCAATATCTTTTAATTTCATTTTGAGGATAAGGAAACTGGGAAGAAGCCAGAAAGTTTTTCCTCTCATTGCTTTTATTATATGTTTCTCAAATAACCATAATAAGAACATACAACCCACTGGCTTCTCCCTCAGTAGTATAGTCTGCAGAAGAATGTTCTAATTTACTAAGTATCAGGTTATCCACTCAAAACCTTATAAAATTAACAATAACTGTAACACATAAATCTTATGTCCTTAATAGAAAAACAAATCAATAGAGATAAATAATATCAATATTACTACATCCTAGTGCTATATTTTAATATTTTGCCTAAAAATGAGAAGGCAAAACAGAAAATACACTGAATGTGAATTTAAAATAAGATTATTTCTGATAAAATATGTACTCAATATACAATACTTTCAATACAAAGGAAAAAAAATCACCCATGACAGGAAAAAAATATACTACTTTCTGGTCAGAACAAAATAAGAAAAGTACAGCTAAAAACGAAACTATTCATAATCTTGGCATGTCAAGTTATACCCTCCCCTCCCCCAGTTGTTTATTTTACAACATAAAATGAATATAAATGGAGGCTAATTACTCAAAAAAAAGTTGGCTTAAGAAAGCCAAATAAAATTAACTTGTTCTTAGAGAGAAATCAAACTAGCTACTTTTTGTTTTGCCATCATTTCTGATGAATGAACAGTTCCATGGACGAAAATTCTAAGAATAAATAAAAAATGTTTGGGTGGAGCGAGGAAACCAGTAATATCATTAGCTTGCTTTTGTCACCCTGTCATGCCATTTTACCTTTAAGCTATCTGGTTAGAACAAATGTACAAACTCAAGTAAGTATATATACACTTTTCAGCCACAATGTTTTAAACAACGTTCAAGTTACTATTATCAGAGGTGAGGAGAGGGGTGGAGAAGAGCTTACCTAAACACGGGTTAACCAATTTTACAAACATAAGCCCACTTTTCATCTTCTTTGAAGCATCTTTTAAGTATTCTGAAAAGAAATGGTGAGTTTGTAAAATTAAAAGACGTTTGTTGTTTCTCTTCTAATTTACTTTATCCTGATTTTCTTTCATCTAATATAATTTTTCTTCCTAAAAATTTTAACTCAATCCTATTGCTTAGGAGCAGTGTGATCTTGAGCAAATTACCAATTTCTCTGTAAGGTGCAGTGAGGGGTTTAGGTTGTTTAAATTTGTTGCTTTGAGAAGTGATGAGGAACAGAACTTTAAGTTAGATGGCCTGAGTTATAACCTTGGCTCAACCACCTGGTAGCTTTGCCATCTTGGGCAAAGGTCTTCATAACTGGTCTCAGTTTTCACATCTATAAAATAATTTATACTTGCCTTTCAAAATAATTAAATTAGCTCATCTTCTGAAAGTTCTTAACATATTCAGAAAAAACGAAACATAATAAATGATAGTTATTACTAGTATTATTTTTATTGTTACTATTATGAAATAGAACATTTCAAAAATATTTCCTAGATATTTATATTTTTTACCCCTCATTGTGAATCCCTTCGTGTGCTCTGTCCATCTTTCTTTTACT